>CM038142.1:339201161-339813162 GCA_021437245.1 Aegilops speltoides | reverse complement strand
ATGGAGGTGGCGCAAAAGACGAGGGGAACGTCGGGGCAGCTCCTTGGAGGTGGAGGACGGGGTGGCTGAGCCGGCGAGACGATGAGATTGACGATGGATCCTCATCCGGTACGGTGGATGAGGGACGTCGAGGTGTTGCTGTGGACGACGTCGTCGGGGAAGAAGCTCCGGCTGGGTGGCGGACGGAGCAGGGTGTGGGGGTTCGTCGTGGGTTTTCGCGGCCTCGGTGTACGAATGGGTGGGCGGATGGGATGGCGGTGGGGAACCATGGCTTAGAGACGCGCTTGTCCGAAATGTGGGATAAGTTATGAAAGTACCCCACCGATTTGAGGCGGTTCTTTGGTTCAGGGTACCACGGGCATTTCACGTGTCGGGATTTCACAGAGGTGGGAGTTTTCGCGCGTTGTAATTTTGGAATAGCAAAGCGCGGGTTGAGATGGAGGAGTTGCCGAGCACAACGAGACAAAGATATATCTTAAATATTTAAGGCTAACAAAGCGCGGGTTGAAATTTCGGACAAGCCTAACGTGTCTTGTACCAAATCAATGCGACTACAAATGTCATTCAAAACTTTGAATTCATGTTATGTTCAATTAAAATATTTCGCTACGTGTATAATGCATGCAACCTACTACTCAAATGAACGTTCTAGTGCATTCCAAACGTATATACTACCGCTTCAATATGAACTAAATTTGAATAAGATCTACAGTAATGATTGTTGTGAAGTCAAAGCATTTGAATTTGTTTCTCTGTTTTAATAAGATGTACAATCATCATTATTGTCAAGTTAAACCATCGGTTGTGTATTATCTTCACAGCACACCACATGATCAGTATCAAGTTACATATGAACTATGTGTACTATATGAACTCGAACTAGATTTTTTGAATCCACTTTCTTTTGATTTCAAATCACATTACATTTCTAGCTCTAGCTAGATCTTCATAATCTAAACCATGTATCATATGTATAATGTGTATATCACATTATGTATGGTGCCCCGCCCCCTACGCCTACAAGTATTTAGATGTGAGTTGCAAACACTACACATTACGACAAATTCAAATAAAATGTGAGAATGTTCGATATATAGTATTGTTTAGATTGCTCGATATTTAGTTGTAAGCTGCAAACGCCGCACATTATCACAAATTCAAATAAAATGTGAGATTGTTTGATGTATAGTATGGTTTAGATTGTTCGACATTTAGCTGTGAGTTGCAAACGCCATGCATTATCACATTATGGTATAACATGTGCACAGCACGTGTGTCACCGCTATATTCATGCATGCAATGTTTAAAACACTATGATCTCCTATTCAAATATATGAATCCACTTTCATATCAAATTATGATCTTTGTTAGTCTCTTACACCCACACAGTCCTCTAACCGTTGTAGCTACCACTAACTTTCTCTCGTGCATGCACACGCCCTCCTCGCCCTCCCCCTCCCTCGGCATTCTATCCATCGGGCACATTCATTTTTTCCTTTAGGTTGTTCTCCCAGAGTCTCCACAACTCCTTTCTGACACACATCGATCGATAAACCACTCCAGCGATGCCTACCTATAGCATACACACACAGCTTCAATCTCCTCCTTTATGTGTCCTTGCCTCGTGTCTCTCATATGGTCAGACACACGTGTAAACTCTCACCCCTCTTTTAATCTATCTCACAACCGCACACTCCTCCCCCTATCCAGCTAGTAGTTGGGCCTCTCGCACCACCTCCTAGCTCCATTCTCTCTGTCTATCCGTCTCACTGGGCCTTATTTGCCTCTAACAAATGGATGTACACCGACCGATCTCTCGCTATACATATAGCCAGCTAGGTCCTTATAACTCGTTTTTACCCACACATCGATCGATCTACCTCATTAGTTGTGTCTCTCCCTTCCTCCGACAAACAACAATTGATCTACCGATCTAGTTAGGTTTGCTTACCAAACACATGGTTCCCCTTCATCATCCATGGATGCGTCCCGACAAATCAATCACGCACAGGCACACACAGAAACAAATCCCCACTCTTATTGATAAGATTGCAGTTCCACCCTCAGTTTGTCTAGTAGGCCTCTCCCAACATCTCCGAGAAGCAACTCCATCACCCATCCAGCACTCTACCCCTCTCCCTCCCTCTCTCTGTCCTCTCTCTCTCTCTGTCCCATCATATTTCCCGTCCTTCAGTTATGTATGGATGTCGACCGATCTCCCTCATGAAATAGCTGGGTCTCTCCTTCTCAACACATATACGAGTCGTTCTACCTCTATAGTTAAGCCTCTGCCTACCCCTCCTCCCACACCCTCCCCCCCCCCCCACACACACCGATACATCAAGCGCTCTAGTCATGTCTCCCTGGCACACACAAACTTGACATGTGCCCTCTAAAGTTCCAGTAGGCCAGTCGCCCTATATCTTTGACTTGCACACACACACACACACACACACAATTTCGATGGCTCTCTTCATCGATCTTGCACCCACCCGTATTTGATCCTCTCTTCGACTCTATCGATTGCTATGACCCCTCCCTCTCTTCTCGTGGATTGCCCGACCCTCTATGTATGATATGGATAGGCCTCCATTTCACACACATTGCATGCAAAATTTTGTTTGAGATGTCATCAACACATATTCCCACAAATAATTCACGAAATCAAACCCCCACCCCACCCCCACCCTCCACCACAAAACAAAAAACACTCACGAACGCGGTTTGTATCTCTCACACACACCCACGTAGGTGGGGGACATGCACGAAGAGAAGAGGTGCACGCACGGCGCATGTACTCCCGTCTCTTTCCCAACCACACGCGCGCGGGTATACGGTGGAGCTCATTTCTGTACGAAAAAGGAAGCCCACGTGATAATTTGGCACGTGTACTGGTTGTCCACTTGGTGGAGGGAGGATCGTCTACCACGGGTGAACAAACAAATTGCGACTTGACGCATTATGTTAAATTAAAAAAGAGGCAAACCATGTGGGTCCTACCTTAGAGGCAAGGCTCTATACACTGGAGTACTTTTGATGTGTCCCGTCAACTCGCAGAACGAGGAGAAGCTTGCTTAGTACGCCGTCTCCCCCGCCCACGGGCGTGGTGGCTCGCAGGATGAGGTGAAGCTTGCTCCTCCCTCGCCCATGCGTGCGGTGGCTCGTAGGACGAGGAGAAAAATTTACTACTCCCTCCGTTTACTCCTCGTCCCTACTACCTTGGTTATAGAGATTATATCATATTGTTTGGAATATATATATCCTTAGTAGATTTCAATATGAACTACTAGTACATAGTCCAAACACTAATGTATATAGACGTATTTTAGAGTGTACATTCACTCATTTTGCTCCGTATGTAGTAGCACTCTCCCTCGCCCCTCGACCCTCGCCCACGTGGTGGACGTGCAGCAATTCATTCGGTCTCATATAGCCAGAACGATATATACTGCACTACCATTATTGCTTGACTTCCCGAAGAAGCGAAGAGCCAATCGCAAGGTTAATATTTTGGAGATGCCAAGCGCAAGGTTATAGGAGAAGGAGTAGTAGGTGCCGCGTCATTTCTAAATAATTTTTTTTCTTCAGTGGCACATACGCAATATGATAGGTTCATATGGAGAGAAAAGGAAACCGCTCCACTATATACATAGTCAGGACGGGCCAGCCTACACGGTTGCTTGCTGGGGTTGCTCTCTTCACACCCTCTCGCACAAAACGACTGTGGCCACATCTCTAACATCCCGGTAGATCACGTTCGCTTGGGGAAGGGGTGGATGCTTAGTGTAGATGCGGTGTCCGTCGCCGACAGCGAAAACCCACTATTGGCACGTCCCGATCAGGGATACCCGCCGTTCTCTCTCACAAAGCCGGTGAGGTTGCCTTCGTCCCTTGCTCACTACTGCAACGTGGGCAGTTGCCGCCTCCCGCCGCCCTACTCAAGGTCGAGCTACGTCGCTCAGGTACAACTCCCTTTACAGCCAGCTTGCACCACTGCTCCAGCTGCCCACATCACTCCCTGTGGATATTTCTCTACTTCTTTGCCCCGCACAAACCTGATACCTCTACTGGCTTCTATGTACTGTATTTGTGATGAGTTTATGTCTCATCAACTAGTCCTAGTAATCTTCTTCTAATGACGCTTCTTCAATTTCTTTGCCACAGGGATGCTCATCTCGATTTTGGTGAAACTGCACAAAATGATCCGATGGTCAAAAGGTTGCAAACTTCATTTATTAGGAAGCTCAAACGTTGCCAACAAATTGAAGCCTGGTCAAGGTTCACGGTTCAAGGTCTAGGGACTGCATGGATCATTTTTTCTTTAGCTGCCTCTGTTCCAAAATAAGTGTCAACTTTAGTAGTAGTACAACTTTGTACTAAAGTTTGCACAAAGTTGAGACACTTATTTTGGAAAGGAGGGAGTACATATTTGCTATGATATGTCAATCATTGAGATGCAATAGCATGCATGTTAGTCTCCTTTGTATTTGATGAAAGGGACAAACACATTTTGCCCCTAGTTGGAACCTACCCACGAGTTTTGCCCTTACTTTTCGACTTTGCTCAGTTTTGCCATTAGATTTTGCTTCGAGGTCGCCCGAATGCCCTTTGACCGTTTGACCAATACTTTGAAAATTCATAATAAATTGATATGAACTCAGGAAAATGCAAATAAGATATCAAAATGTTCAGATAAACATTACCTTTATGTGTATGTTATTTGCATTCAGGACAAAAGTACCGTTTAAACAACACAAGGTTATTAATGTTATTAACATTATTAAAAATAAAAAGGTATAAACAATAACTTTTTCAGGAATAAAAATTACACGCAAATGCAGGTGAAGTTTTTTGAACATCCTGATATCTTATTTGCATTTTTCTGAGTTCGTATCAAGTTGTTAGGAAGTGTCAAAATAATGGTCAAAGTCGTTTGAGCATTCATCACAAGTTGATATGAACTCAGAAAAATACAAATAAGATATCAAGATGTTCAATAAATGTCACCTCCATTTGCATGTAATTTTTATTCCTAAAAACGTATTTTCATACCTTTTTATTTATAGTAATGTTAATAACATTAATAACCTTAGGTTGTTTAAACGGTACTTTTGTCCTGAATGCAAATGACATACACATAAAGGTAATGTTTATCTGAACATTTTGATACTTTATTTGCATTTATCTGAGTTCATATCAATTTTTTATGAAGTTTCAAAGTATTTTTCAAATGGTCAAAGGGCATTTTGGCAACCTCGAAGCAAAATCTAAGGGCAAAACTGAGCAGAGTCAAAAAGTAAGGGCAAAACCCGTGGGTAGGTTCGAACTAGGGGCAAAAATGCAATTGTTCCTTGATGAAATGTTGCAACGGGCAACCTTGGACGCAAGATACATGTAACAGGAGCTGGAAGGTTCATAGCATTGTACAAATTTATCTCGCTGATAAATTATAGTACATACTAGTACTATACTAGTACTTCCTCCGTTCCTAAATATAAGTCTTTGTAGAGATTTCACCATTAACCACATGCGGATGTATATAGATGCATTTTAAGTGTAGATTCATTCATTTTGTTCCGTATGTAGTTCACCTAGTGGAATCTCTACAAAGACTTATCTACTAATAATAGCTAGCCCCCACTACTAGGAATTCTCTATCCTCTCCTTGAGCCACATCATCAAAATTGACGTAGCCGTTAGATGAAGTAAATAAGTCATAATAGTCGTCTGATCTAGACGTTGAGAGGCTGAGCACTAAGCCACATGCAAGCATGCAGAAATACCATGGCACATGCATGTGAGTGGGTTTTAAATCACATCAACATGTCTCCATGCAAGCATGCACCGGTAGCATGCATGTAAGTGAGTTTTAAGTCCCATTAACATGTCAAAAAGAAAAATATAATCCCATTACGTAGTAGGAGTGGCTGATCTTTTTTCCTTATGTGGGATGATCTAAATGATGATGGGAGTTTATTTAGTTTGGCTACAACATTTGTCATGCGGTTATAGATTTTTTTTAGTTCTATGAAATCGATAATTTTTGCTGAGAGATATACCGCTGTTCATGCAACGGCGAGGACTCATCTAGTAATATTTAGGAATGGAGGAGTACTATGTAAAGAGTTAGGTGTCATACGGTGATAGTGTGAGGTGGGCCATGTAATCACCGAGCTGCGTGTTTTCTTTGCTCTTGCACTCCTCCTTTGTAAGAATGGAGAAAATTGTAATCTACTACCTCCTTTCGCCGAAAGCGTGGGACATCCAGCAGTCCTACCACCTTAGTAATAAAGACCAATGAGCCGTCAAATCACATAGACCCAGCAGTAAGTTGGACGGACGAAGCAACATCACTCTTGCGCCAGTGAGAGGTCGCGTCCGCTCTGCCTGGGCATGAATGCGACACCGATTCTTTGGAGCGGCTGACCGTTCGAGGCGGAAGGCCTTGGGAGGTGGAGGGGCTTTGGGTGGGCCAGGCTGGTCAGGAGAGGGCGTGGCAGCTATCCGCATGTCCCTACCGAACAAGCCCGGAAACGAGAGGATGCACCGACTCTCGCGGCTAAAATCTTACACTACACACCATATCTCTGTAGGAGTAGGTCGATCTGTCGCACTCTCTAACTCACACACGCACACGCACGCACCTTGGTCCCGTTACACCTTCTAACGTGACTTATTACACCTAGACAGAGGGAGTAGTAAGTATACGAGATACGGTGGAACACTGACTTAAGTCGAATACAAGTGCCCGAAATTTGTGTGCATTTTATAATAAGGATTCACTTAAAATAGTACGTGAGCGAACAGAGGCATCAATTGGACAGTGTTCCCGACCAGTAGCGAGATGTGTGAGGTAGTAAGATACACCGCTGGCGCTTTTAATTTTTCTTATTAATTTGTTTGTTTCACCCTCTGACTGGTGGGACCCAACGTACTACGTGGAGAGAGGTAAGGTGACTAAGGCTGCATTATTTCTGCACCACTGTGGATAGTCTTACCACCAAAGCCATATGACACAATTATGATTGAAATCCTAATGACTCCCACACACACACACACACACAAAAACACGGCATGCCTGTCACACGAATGCAGGAATGTATAAAAGGTTATTTTCCTCTCGTTGAACATAACGGGAGGGTTGTGTAGCTGGTTAGCCTGTTCGCTCATCAAACTTGAGGTCTCGGGTTCGATAATTACACTTGAGCATAATTTTTGCCAGGAGGGTTCTTTGACTGGTCAAAATGTTTTCTAGGGTTTGCACGCTTCACACTCTCTCTCCAGTATATATATACACGCTGGAGCCTCAGCGCTTGTAGTTGCTCTCTTCACACTCTCTCGCCCTCTACCGCTGGATCCTCAACGCTTGTAGTTGCTCTCTTCACACTCTCTCACCCTCTCCAGATCTAAACAAGACTTCGTTGGCCTCTCTCTCCCCTCACTGTTGCTCAAAGAGCCGGCAGGATCCGTCCGCCGGGAAGGGAAGGAGGCTTAACACTATCGCCGTTGGCGAGGGAGGGAATCCACTACCGGCACTGCTGTTCACTTTCCACCTAGCAGCGGCGCGGGAGGGCCTCCGACCCTTCTTCTTCGCCGTCGTCCCGTCGCCCACCGAACCACGCCCCAAGAACCTTAAGGTATATTTTACTTACTCCACATGCATTGCTCTAGTTTCATGTATACCATGAATCTAGGACGTGGTTCAAAGAGGAAAGGAATGGGGGAAAGTAGTGGGAAAAGTTGTATATAGCATGATTCTAGGACGTGGTTCAAAGAGGAAATGAAGGGGGAAAGTTGTATAGCATGAATCTAGGACGTGGTTCAAAGAGGAAAGGAATGGGGGAAAGTAGTGGGGAAAGTTGTATTGCATAAATCTAGGATGTGGTTCAAAGAGGAAAGGAAGGGGCGAAAGTACTAGTTCAAAAAGGAAAGGAAAGGACAAGGCTGTAGAGTTTGAGCAGACTAGATTTTCTTTAGCTCACATAGGAAAGGTGTCTAAAGATAACAAACTGGGACCAACACAAATATGCTCCTTGGTTGTTTGTTCTTTGTTGCAACAGACTGTGCATGACCACAGTACATCGGTAGATGCACATGGTGCTGGTGCGTCCACTGTCCCATGCAACTCATTAGCTGTTGTTAATATATGGCCCTGTTTGGTTAAAATCTCCCTAGTCCCTACCTGCTTGGTTCCAGGGACTGAACATGGACTAGAGGTTATTAAATGACATGATAAAAGACCATGTTACCCCTAGTAATGAACTAATAGAAACAAGGTGCGATCCGTGGCAGGGGCAACTGTTGGAAAAAGTCCCAAAAAGACTCCCTCGGGGTCTTCTTTCTTTAGTCCCAAATGCCCACTTTTAGTCCCGAAAAGTCCCTCCTGTTTGGTTTAGATGTGACTGACACGGAGTTTTTTATTCCCTACATCAAAATGTCCCTGTAAACAAACACCCTCTAATAATGCCGCTAGAAAATTGATGCAATGCCACAGTTAAAAGCAAATTACATATTTAACGAATTTTATTGTTAATATAATCTCTATGTTAATATTAATCAATGCCACCGTTTGAGAAATGCTAATGTCTTGCTTTCTTTCCCATTTAGATAAGGTAGATGCTTCTTTTTGATGGCTTCTGTGTCATCCACCGTTATTGACCACTAATTGTTTCCTTTGCACCTCTTTGTAAACAAGGTTATCTACTTCACCTCGTTGCCATTGTGACCTTTTGTTGCACTACACAAAACACTTTTGTTTTAAGAGTGTTTTGTGCAGTTCAACCAAAATGTCACACCGACAGCGTTGCTTGATTGCTTGATCTTAGTGGAACTGCACAGGAGGAGATCTTACTTCCTATCCGTTAAGGCAAATTTGGTTTAGATCTTCTTCTTGTGAGTTGTTTGAATTCCGCATCATGAGAGGTCAGTACTAGCCTTCTTTCACATGATTCTGAAGTGTGCTTTCATATGTTGTGCTACTTGTACGATAATGTTGCTTGATTTTAGTGAACTGCACAAATGGAGACAAGACTTCCAATCTATATGTGCACCGTAATATCCCATTGAGATAAGATAAGGATATTTCACAACTGCTGTCCTGTATTTTGCCACTTTCATTAGAAAATTAAGTTTAGTACTATACTTGTGCTCCCTAATTGACATGCCAAATCTTACATTGAAGGTGAAGCTTGTCTGTTATTGAACCAAGTGATGACGGGGAAGAACAAGCGGAAGAAAAACAAAAATCAACTCCCGGTGCAGTAATGAAGCACTGGAACTATGATGACACAACTGTTGATATAGTTTTGCATCTTAATTTATTTCTATGGCTGGAACGAGCAATTGTTTTGCCACTGATTTGATGCCATACGTAATTATCTCCCCAACTTCACCCTTGCCGTTTTATTCGCCCTTCTTCGGTTTAATCTTATGTTTGCTTGTACCTTCTTTTTGCTTGCATCTTCGCTCGCTAAAAGTCCTTGGATCTTGATCCGCTTGCCAATATTTTTAAGGGATCCAATTATGATGAACCAATTCCTAGTAATTTGGATGCACTAGATTATCTTTATATGGTTTTGCCTGAAATCCGTGAAGTGACTCATGATAGATCTTTGAATAAAAAGCATGTTTGGAATGATTTTATTATAAAATCTTTTGTTGTCAATTGTGCTAATAAGATGCAAAACCCTAAGCTTGGGGATGCTAGTTTTGCTATGTCCTCTACTTGTTGCAATGATCATGATTGGGGTGATTCTTCTTATGATCTTGAAAATTTATTTAATCCCCATGATAAATATGAGATTGATAATAGTGTTTTCAATAATATTGAAGGTGGGTTTGGAAGAGTGTCAACTTTAGATCCCACATATTTGGATAATGTTCAATCTTATGAAGTTTTTGATAAAAGTGGGTTTGTAGAGGTCATGACTTTAGTTAATGTTAATCCCACTATTTTGGAAGAGTGTCAACTTTGCATGCATGTGGATCGTGTTGAAAATATTTTATGTGATAGCTATTTTGTTGAATTTTCTTATGATCCCACATGTAATTATTATGAGAGAGGAAAATATGGTTGTGGAAATTTTCATGATAATAATTTACCTCTCGTTATGTTGAGATTGCTATTGTTTCTTTCCGCCTCCTTGCATATGCTAGTTTTTGCTTGCCTTGATAATTTTTTGCCTATAAGATGCCTATGCATAGGAAGTATGTTAGACTTAGATGTGTTTATCACGTGTTTTATGATGCTCTCTTTGTGCTTCAATTCTTTTCTTTTTTGTGAGCATCATTGAAATATCAATGCCTAGCTAGGGGCGTTAAACGATAGCGCTTGTTGGGAGGCAACCCAATTTTATTTTGTCTTTTTTGTTTTTGGTTCTGTTTAGGAATAAATAATCCATATACCTTCTGTTTGGATGTGTTTTTATGTTTTAGTTAGTGTTTGTGCCAAGTAGGACCTATAGGATAACCTACAATGATAGTTGATTTGATTCTGCTGAAAAACAGAAACTTTAGCTTTCACGAGATTAGCTGCCATTTTTTGTTGAAGAGTGCTTTTGCGTTGATTATTTTTGATTTTGATCTATAAACAAATTTTCCAGGACTTCCTATTTTGGTAGAATTTTTAGAGTTCCAGAAGTTTGCGTTAGTTACATATTACTACAGACTGTTCTGTTTTTGACAGATTCTGTTTTTCGTGTGCTGTTTGCTTATTTTGATGAATCTATGGCTAGTAAATTAGTTTATAAACCATAGAGAAGTTGGAATACAGTAGTTTTAACACAAATATAAATAAAGAATGAGTTCATTACAGTACCTTGAAGTAGTCTTTTGTTTTCTTTCTCTAACGGAGCTCACGAGATTTCTGTTGAGTTTTGTGTTGTGAAGTTTTCAAGTTTTGGGTGAATTCTTTTGATGGATTATGGAACAACGAGTGGCAAGAGCCTAAGCTTGGGGATGCCCATGGAACCCCCAATATAATCCAAGGACACCAAAAAGTAAAATCTTGGGGATGCCCCGGAAGGCATCCCCTCTTTCGTCCACTTCCATCGGTACTTTACTTGGAGCTATATTTTTATTCACCAACATGATATGTGTTTTGCTTGGAGCGTCTTGTATTACTTGTGTGTTTGCTTGTTAGCCTGCCACAATCATCCTTGCTGTACACACCTTTTGAGAGATCCATACATGATTTGGAATTTGTTAGAATACTCTATGTGCTTCACTTATATCGTTTGAGCTTGATAGTTTTGCTCATAGTGCTTCACTTATATCTTTTGAGCTTGATAGTTTTGCTCATAGTGCTTCACTTATATCTTTTGAGCTTGATAGTTTTGCTCATAGTGCTTCACTTATATCTTTTTGAGTGTGATAGTTTTTGCTCTAGTGCTTCACTTAGATCTTTTAGAGCACGGTGGTGGATTTGTTTTAAAGAAACTTCATCTCTCATGCTTCACTTAGATTATTTTGAGAGTCATTAATAGCTTGGTAATTTGCTTAATGTTAATATACTTAGTGTTCAAGATATGTGAAACTTTCTTTTGCGTGAATTGAATACTAAGATAAATTTAACGCTTAATAATTGTTTTGAGATATGGAGGTAATAATATCAAAGTCGTGCTAGTTGAGTAGTTGTGAATTTGAGAAATACTTCTGTTGAAGTTTGTAAGTCCCGTAGCATGCACGTATGGGTAAAGTTGTGTAACAAATTTGAAGCATGAAGTGTACCTGGCTTGTGCATCCTTATGAGTGGCGGTCGGGGACGAGCGATGTTCTTTTCCTACCAATCTATCCCCCTAGGAGCATTGTGCGTAGTACTTGATTTTTGATGGCTTCTAAATATTTCCATTAAGTATATGAGTTCTTTTGACTAATGTTGAGTCCATGGATTATACACACTTTTACCTTTCCACATTTGCTAGCCTCTTCGGTACCGTGCATTGCACTTTCTCACATTGAGAGTTGGTGCAAACTTCGCCGATGCATCCAAAACCCGTGATATGATCGCTCTTTCACACATAAACCTCCTTATATCTTCCTCAAAACAGCCACCATACCTACCTATTATGGCATTTCCATAGCCATTCGAGATATATTGCCATGCAACTTTCCACCGTCCGTTCATCATGACATACTTTACTTTTGTCATATTGCCATTGCATGATCTTGTAGTTGACATTGTATTTGTGGCAAAGCCACCATGCATTATTTTCATACATGTCACTCTTGATTCATTGCACCATCCCGATTACACACGGAGGCATTCATATAGAGTCATATCTTGTTCTAGTTTCGAGTTGTAATTGTTGAGTTGTAAGAAAAATAAAAGTGTGATGATCATCATTATTGGAGCATTGTCCCAAGTGAGGAAAGGATGATGGAGACTGTGATTCCCCCACAAGTCGGGATGAGACTCTGGGCAAAAAAAAAGGAGGCCAAGGAAGCCCAAATAAAAAAAGAGGCCATAAAAAAAAGAGAAAAGGCCCAAATAAAAAAATAAAAAAATAAAAAAAATGAGAGAAAAAGAGAGAAGGGACAATGTTACTATCCTTTTACCACACTTGTGCTTCAAAGTAGCACCTTGTTCTTCATGTAGTGAGTCTCATGTATTGTGTTTCAAAGTAGCACCATGTTTTTCATATAGTGAGTCTCATAAGTTGTCTTGTTCATACTAGTGGAAATTTTTCATTATAGAACTTGGCTTGTATATTCCTACGATGGGCTCCCTCAAATGCCCTAGGTCTCATGGGCAAGCAAGTCGGATGCACACCCACTAGTTTTCTTTTGTAGAGCATTCATAGCTCTAGTGCATCCGTTGCATGGCAATCCCTACTCCTCATGTTGACATCAATTGATGGGCATCTCCATAGCTCATTGATTAGCCTCGTCAATGTGAGACTTTCTCCTTTTTTGTCTTCTCCACACAATCCCCATCATCATATTCTATTCCACCCATAGTGCTATATCCATGGCTCGCGCTCATGTATTGCATGAAGGTTGAAAAAGTTTGAGATTATTTGAGTATGAAACAATTGCTTGGCTTGTCATCGGGGGTGAGGGAGTCCTGGACTAGGGGGTGTCCGGATAGCCGAACTATCATCATCGGCCGGACTCCAAGACTATGAAGATACAAGATTGAAGACTTCGTCCCGTGTCCAGATGGGACTTTCCTTGGCGTGGAAGGCAAGCTTGGCGATACGGATATGTAGATCTCCTACCATTGTAACCGACTCTATGTAACCCTAGCCCTCTCCGGTGTCTATATAAACCAGAGGGTTTTAGTCCATAGAACAACAATCATACCATAGGCTAGCTTCTAGGGTTTAGCCTCCTTGATCTCGTGGTAGATCCATTCTTGTACTACCCATATCATCAATATCAATCAAGCAGGAGTAGGGTTTTACCTCCATCGAGAGGGCCCGAACCTGGGTAAAAACATCGTGTCCCTTGTCTTCTGTTACCATCCGCCTAGATGCACAATTCGGTACCCCCTACCCGAGATCCGCCGGTTTTGACACCGACATTGGTGCTTTCATTGAGAGTTCCTCTGTGCCGTCACAATCAGGAAGGATGCCTCTTCCCGTCTTCAAAAACGGTTCCATTGCCAAAGGAGCCTTGGCCGCCGGCCAAACTATCCGGCTACGTGGTTTTCTTATGACCGCATGTTCGGCCGCCGCTTCGACGATGACCTCTCGGGTCATCAAAAGCGATCTTCACGTCAGCTCGGAATTGGCCGAGCAGCTGGATCCGATGGAGCTCTCTTCCGTAAATGAGCTCTTGGATCGCATCACCGCCCTGGGAATCGCTACAGACTACGATCAGATTGGGCTTAAAACCAATCTGAGAGAGATTAACTCTCCCCAGGTTACCCACCACGTTGCGGTGGTAGAGGAACAACGCCGTGACTCTTCTTCTATATTAAAGACCAGTTATATCCGGACTCCTGATCCCTCCATGCCGCATTCCCGCGGAGGGAAGGACGTCGACCAAGTACTGAACCTAAAGTCAGGCAGCCGACCAGATTCGTTGAACGACATCCAGCAATCCAAGCTTCCAAATTCGGAAACTTTTCGGCCCTTGAGCCTCAGTTGGGCAGGGTTCCGGACTTAATTCCACCCGCCCACCCAAACATAAGCGATCTATCTCAAATCCGGCAAGAGCCCACGGAAACAGTACATCATTACTGGGACAGATTCCTCCTGGTTATGGTAGGATAAAGGACTGCCGTGAGGAAAGCGCAATCTCAATTTTCTGCAACAATTGCACGGACAAGGGAATCACGAATGCCATAAGTCACTACAAAATTACACGCTTCGCCGACCTGGTGTCCATAGTACAAAAGTAATGTGCGATGGAGAGTACCTGGAAAACCGAAACCAAGTTTTGGGACAATCCAGCTCCGAACACAACCCTAGTCCGAAACAAAAGGGTGCATCATGCTCAGGCACCCAGGACAAAAACCAAAAAATAAAAACCCCATAAAGGGCACGGAACCGTACTGGAGGGATGGCTCAGCGAACCCTGTAAAATCCATAGTACAGAGGGCGCCACTCCAACACATAGCCTTCGAGCATGTTGGATACTACGGCAGGTGGCCAAAAGTGGCGAAGAGTTTCTAGCCCCGGAGAACCAGCCCAATAGTACCAGCACGGTATTAACAGTCTTCGAGACTTTCGCATCAAATAATATCGCGAAGCGAACAATCCGCAGACCTCGCGAAGTATACCAAGTAGCAACAACAAATCCTTGGAGCGACACGGCTATCACCTTCAACGCCGGCGACGAACCTAAGTTCGAACAGCCCGAGCACCGGCCGCATTGGTCCTCGGTCCAATAGTGGGCGGCTTCGTCTTACCAAGGTACTCATGGATGGCGGCAGCGGATTACACCTCATCTACGAGGAAACCCTTCGAAAAATGGAAATTGACTGGAGCCGCATTGAGCGAAGCAGCACAACCTTTAGAGGAATAATCCCTAGTTGGGAAGCATGCTGCATAGGAAAAATTACACTAGATGTGGTGTTCGGCTCGCCAGACAACAACAGGTCCGAGGAGGTCACGTTCCAAGTGGCCCCGTTCAGCAGCGGATATCACGCTTTATTAGGGCGAGAGGCATTCACAATTTTTCATGCTATACCCCATTATGGGTACATGAAGCTTAAAATGCCCGGGCCCAATGGAATCATCACTCTTGTCAGTGATCCGGACATAGCACTCCGCGTCGAAAATAAGACAGCCGCACTAGCCCCAGAGGCACTATCCGAAGCCCTAGCGGCAGAGGAACTCACTGCGCTGCGCTCCACGGTGAACAGGGACGATGTGATACTCGATAAGAGATTCTTTTAAACTAGCGGACGAAATAGTCAAATTCCAAGTCCATCCAATGGACCCCACAAAGACGGCCTCCATTGGGGCACAATTAAACCTTGATGTAGGCGCCGCACTACGAGAATTCCTTCGGGAAAATTGCATCTTTGCCTGGCACCCTTCAGATATGCCAGGAATCCCACGCAGGTTGGCAGAACACAGCCTAAACATCCTAAAAGGATTCAAGCTAGTCAAACAGGCTCTTGGCGATTTTCGAACCCAAAAGACAGGCAATGGGAAGGAGCTAGCCAAACTATTAGAAGCGGATTCATCGAGACATCAAACATCCGGATGGCTAGCAAACACATTAATGGTTCCAAAAGGACAAATCGGCGCACGTGTGTCGATTTCAAAGACCTTAACAAGGCTTGTCCAAAGGATCCTTTCCCCTTCCCGCATCGACCAAATCATCGATGCTACCGCGAGAACACGATTCATTGTGCTTCCTCAATGCATACTCCGGCTACCATCAAATCAAGATGCGGAGCAGACCAAGCCATAGCGGCATTCATTACTCCATACGGACCATTACGCTTCAAAACAATGCCCTTCGGACTCAAAAACGCCCGGCGCAACATATCAGCACATGATTCGGACATGTCGGCTACCCGGATCGGCAAAGCGGTGGAGGCATCGTGAGGCGATGTGGTCGTCAAGACCAAACACGTCGAAACTCTAGTAGGCGATTTGAGGCTCACATTCGACAACCTCCGAGCATATGACATTAAGCTCAACCCGGAAAAATGCATTTTCGGCGTACCAGCCGGAAAGCTCTTGGGCTTCATTGTATCCGATAGAGGAATTGAAGCAAACCCAGCCAAGATCCGAGCTCTGTCACAATTGGATATCCCAAAAGACCTCAAACAAATACAAAAATTGACTGGATGCATGGCGGCCCTAAGCCGATTCATCTCCCGTTTGGGAGAAAAGGCATTGCCCCTCTATCGCCTCCTCAGGCGCACCGAACACTTTCAATGGACGGATGCTGCCACGGCCGGACTCAAAGAAATAAAGGCCATATTGGCAACAAATCCGGTCCTGGCCGCGCCTAACTTGGGCGAACCAATGTTGTTATATATCGCGGCAACACATCAGGTTGTAAGCGCGGTGCTCGTCGTTGAACAAGAAACAGAAGGGCACAAATTCTGTCTTCAAAAACCAGTGTACTACGTATCCACTGTCTTAACTCCATGCAAGTCCAGGTACCCACATTATCAAAAGATAGCGTACGCGGTGTTCATGGCATCCCGGAAGCTACGACACTACTTTCAAGAGTGTTCGATAACAGTGGCCTCCGAAGTACCTCTCAACGACATTATAAACAACCGTGAAGCGACGGGCAGGATTGCAAAATGGGCCATCGAGCTCTTACCATTCGACATAACCTACAAACCACGGCGAGCTATAAAGTCGCAAGTTTTGGCGGACTTCATCGCTGAATGGACTGAAGCCAAACTCCCTAAAGAGTACGGCGCATACTCCAATTGGATCATGCACTTCGACGGCTCTAAAATGTTGGCCGGCTTGGGGGCTAGCGTCGTCTTGACGTACCCAACTGGAGATACAGTCCAATACGTACTTCAAATAATGTACACGGACTCCAACAACACAGCCGAATACGAGGCCCTTCTACACGGTCTCCGGATGGCAATCTCCATGGGCATTCAACGCCTAGAGGTCCGCGGGGATTCAAACCTCGCAATATCCCAAGTAAATGGAGACTTTGATGCTAAGGATCCGAAAATGGCAGCCTACCATAACGCCGTCTTAAAAATGTCAGCTCGGTTCGAAGGTCTCGAATTCCACCATGTAGTCCGGGATAATAACGAGGCGGCCGACGTGTTAGCACGCATCAGTGCAAAGAGCGATGCCATCCCTCCAAACATCTTCCTAGAGTGGCTCTTTAAGCCATCCGTAGTATGGGATGACGAGTCCGGAAACAACAATCCGGAACCAACCGCACCGCCCAACACCGAACATTCTGACACAACCGGTGGCTCAACCAACGAAATAACACCTTCAGCCCACGAAATAATGGCAGTCATTGCCCCGTGGATGGAACCATTCCTAGCCTACTTAATTAGGCAGGAACTCCCTGAAGACCAAAATGAGGCCCGCTACATAGTACGGCGATCTAAAGCCTACAAGGTCCATGAGGGAGAGCTTTATAAGAAAAGCACAACCGGAGTCCTTCAAAGATGCATCTCCGAAGAGGAAGGGCGAAATCTGCTGGCTGAAATTCACGCCGGACTCGGCGAGCACCACGCCGCAGCCCGGGCCCTTGTAGGCAAGGCCTTCCGTACAGGATTATATTGGACGACAGCCCGGGCAGATGCTCAGGACTTAGTCCAACGATGCGTCGGGTGCCAGCTTTTTGCTAATCAAAGCCACATGCCACCCACCACCCTCAAAACTATACCCATCACCTAGCCGTTCGCGGTCTGAGGGCTTGACGTGGTTGGACCCCTTAAAGGGGGAACCCACAAGCAAAAGTACCTATTGGTCATGGTGGACAAATTCACCAAATGGATAGAGGCCAAGCCAGTTAAAACGGCCGAATCCGGACCTGTGATAGACTTCATATCCGGGGTAGTACACCGTTATGGCGTCCCCCACAGCATCATCACCGATAACGGCACGAACTTCATGGCCGACGAGGTTAAACTCTGGTGCAAAAATATGGGCATCAAGCTCGACTACGCTTCAGTCTATCACCCTCAAACTAACGGTCAAGTCAAACGAGCAAATGGTCTAATCATGAGCGGCATCAAACCTAGGTTAGTGCGGTCCCTCACGGAATCTAACACGCACTGGGTAGAGGAGCTTGACTCCGTACTGGGGGCTGCGGACCACGCCAAACCGTACTACCGGATTCACACCATTTTTTATGGTATACGGAGCAGAGGCAGTTCTGCCCTGCGATATAATTCATGACTCACCTCGCGTGCGCATGTACGAGGAAAGAGAGGCCGAGTTGGATCGGCAAGATAGTTTGGACGCCCTAGAAGAGGAGCGCGACATAGCGAAAGCTTGTTCCGCATTCTATCAGCAGCAGGCTCAAAGATATCAAAGTAGAGAAGTACGGGCCAAAACGTACAATTTTGGCGAACTAGTTCTACGCCTGCCGGACAAGAAAAAGGACAAACTCAAGCCCAAATGGGAAGGTCCCTTCATCATCAACCAAGTCCTGACCGGCGGAGCATACCGTCCGTGAAACGCATCGGACAACTGACTCGAGCCGAACCCATGGAACGCAGCCCGCCTCCGAAGATTCTACGCCTAGCGCCGGACTCAGAGTTCGTCTCCTTCCTCCGTCCACATTTTATAATTCAGTTGTCTTCTGTTTCTCTCTTTTCTCCTCCCTTTTTCATAGAGCCTTTGAGGGCTGATATGTGCATTGTTCGCACACACTTGACGTGCTACTCGCACTCATTATACCTGGGGGCTTCTTTAGCGAAGCTTATTTATCTGGGCTTTTGCCCAACACATGTGTCAAACTTCGCATGTACCTTTTATTCACCATTATATGCATCGATATGACTTAAGTTTTGGCCAAGCTGGGTTGCTGGCTCTGTGCTTACCCCTCGTTCCCGATTGTTCGGCTAGGAGGTAAGGAGCACCTCTGCGATTATTCTTGCCGGGTCGGCCGGATGTGTACCTCGATGCAGGTGAAGCGAAAGCTAAGCGTTCTTAAGGGAATATTGATTCGATGACTTGAAAGATGATTTTTACCTATCTATTTGTTTGCCCCGGATGCTTTTACGCTCTTTTTCGAGTCCGGACATGCACTTTAGGGCATGCCTCCGAGAAAGGAACCCCTAACGGAACTATTCTCCTGCAAGATGTTTCTTACTAACCATGTAATATAACATAACTAGTTGGGCACTTATGCGATAAAGCACTAATGACCCCTACTTTGGTCTCCATGCATGCCCGGTTTTTGCATAACCGCGAGGGTATTTGGACACACTCCGGACTATTGGGTCCCGAGGTTGAAGCGAAAAGGTCCGCAAAGACAAACGATCTACAATCTGGCTAGAAGGCATTATACATGTCATTTTAAAATACATCGTCAAATTGACTGATTGTACTTGAGGGAGTCCTGGACTAAGGGGTGTCCGGACAGCCGGACTATCATCGTCCGCCAGACTCCAGGACTACGAAGACACAAGATTGAAGACTCCGTCCCGTGTCCGAAGGGGACTTTCCTTGGCGTGGAAGGCAAGCTTGGCGATACGGATATGTAGATCTCCTACCATTGTAACCGACTCGGTGTAACCCTAGCCCCCTCCGGTGTCTATATAAACCGGAGGGATTTAGTCCGTAGGACACAATATACATTACAACAATCATACCATAGGATAGCTTTAGGGTTTAGCCTCCTTGATCTCGTGGTAGATCCACTCTTGTACTACCCATATCGTCAATATTAATCAAGCGGGGCGTAGGGTTTTACCTCCATCGAGAGGGCCTAACACGGGTAAAGCGTCGTGTCCCTCGTCTCCTGTTACCATCCGCCTAGGCGCACATTCGGGACCCCCTACCGAGATCCGCGGTTTGACACCGACATTGGTGCTTTCATTGAGAGTTCCTCTGTGTGCGTCACCGATAGGGCGGATGCCTCCACCGTCTTCAAAGGCGGTGTTTTTGTAAAGGGCCTTGGCCGCCGCCAAACTATCCGGCTAGGTGGTTTTCTTATGACGCGCTGTCCGCCGCCGCTTCGACAATGACTTCTCGGTCGTCGGAAGCAATTTTCGCGTCGGCTCGAAGCTCTTGAGCAGTTGGATCAATAGAGCTCTCATCACATTAACGAGCTCTTGGATCGCATCGCTGCTACAGGAGTCGCTACGGACTACAACCAGATTGGACTTAAAACCGATCGAGAGATTAACTCTCCCGGGCCACCCACCACGTTGCGGTGGTAGAGAACATCGGCAACTCTTCGCTGTATTGAAAACTATTCATGTCGGATTCCCGAACCCTCCATGCGGATTTCGCGGAGGGGCGGACTTCGATCGAGCATTGAACTTAAAACCATGCATCGCTCGGACTCGCTGGATCGTGTCCAGCAACCCAAGCTTCCAAATTCGGAAACTCCTCGGCCTTTGAGCCCCAAGATGGGCAGGGATCCGGACTCTAGTCCACCCACCCGCCCGGACATATGTGATCTATCTCTAATCGGCAAGAGCACTGCTGAAACATTACATCACTCTGGGCGATTCCTCCGGTTATGGGCGGGATAAAGCCTTGCCGGGAGGAAAGCATAATCCCAATTTTACGCAATAATTGCGGACAAGGAATATTGAGCGCCATCGATCGTCGCAAAATTACACGTTTCGCCGATCCGGCGTCCATAGTACGAAAGTACTGTGCGATGGAGAGTTTCCGGAAAACCGAAAACCAATTTTGGGATAATCCGGCTTCAACCCCAGTCCGCAACAAAAGGGTACCGCACACTCGGGCCCCAGATGCAAAAAACAAGAAGCAAAAACCCAATAAGGGGCACGGAACCGTACTGGAGGGATTGCTCAATGGACCCTTTAAGCTTCATAGTACAGAGGGAGCCGTCCCAACACATAGCCTTCGAGCATGTTGGATATTATGGCAGGTGGCCAAAAGTGGCGAGGAGCTTCTAGCCCCGGGAAACCACTCTAACAATACCAGTACGGTATCAGCAGTCTTCGAGACCTTCGCATCAAACAATATGCGAAAGCGAACAATCCGCGGACTCGCCAAAGTCTACCAAGTAGCAACAACAAATCCATGGGCGACAAAGCTATTACCTTCAGCGCCAAAGGGCGAGCCTAAATTCGAACAGCGGGCGCCGGTAGACTGGTGCTTAGTCCCATAGTGGGCGGCTTTCGGTGACAAAGGTCCTCATGGATGGCGGCGGACTAAACCTCATTTACGAGGAAACTCTGCGAAAAATGGAAATCAATTGGAGCCGTATTGAGCGAAGCAGCACAACCTTTAGAGGAATAATCCCTAGCAGGAAGCGCGCTGCACGGAAAAATCACACTCGATGTGGTGTGCGGCTCGCCGGACAATTACTGGTCGAAGAGGTCACGTTCCAAGTGGCCCGTTCAGCAGCGGATATCCGCCATATTAGGGCGAGAGGCACTCACAATTTTCAAGCGATACCTCATTACGGTACATGAAGCTCAAAATGCTCGGGCCCGGCGGAATAATCACTCTTGTCAGTGATCCGGACATAGCACTCCGCGCCGAAAACAAGACAGCCGCACTAGCCCTCGAGGCACTATCCGAAGCCTTGGCGGCAGAAGAACTCACCGTGCTGCGCTCTACGATAAACAGGGACGACGTGATACTCGATAAAAGATCCAAGTCCACCTCCTTCAAACCAGCAGATGAAATAACAAAATTCCAGGTCCATCCAACGGACCCAACAAAGACGGCCTCCATTGGGGCACAATTGAACCCCGAAGTAGACGCTACACTGCGCGAATTTCTTCGGGAAAATTGGGACATTTTCGCTGGCATCCTTCGGATATGCCGGAATCCCACGCAGATTGGCGAACACAGCCTAAACATCCTAAAAGTTCAAGCCGATCAAGCAGGCTCTTGACGATTTTCCGAACCCAAAAGACAGGCAGTGGGAGAAGACCTAGCCAAACTATTGGAAGCCGGATTCATCAGAGATATCAAACATCCGGATTGGCCAGCAACTCTGGTAATGGTACCAAAGAAGGACAAATCCTGCTGCCTTTGTGTCGATTTTAAAGACCTCAATAAGGCTTGCCCAAAGGATCCCTTCCCTCTCCCCCGCATCGACCAAATTATCAATGCTACCGCAGGGCACTATTCATTGTGTTTCCTCGACGCATACTCTGGCGACCATCATATCAAGATGGCGGAAGCAGACCAAGCCGCCACGGCATTCATCACCCCTTACAGACCATTCTACTTCAACACGATGCCCTTCGGACTTAAAAACGCCGGCGCAACATATCAGCGCATGATTCAAACATGTCTGGCTACCCAGATCGGCAAAACAGTCGTGGCATACGTAGACGACGTAGTCATCAAAACAAAACACGTCGAAACTCTAGTAGACGATTTGAGGCTCACGTTCGACAACCTCAGAGCATATGACATCAAGTTGAATCCGGAAAAATGTGTTTTCGGCGTACCAGCGGAAAGCTGCTGGGCTTCATCGTGTCCGGTAGAGAATCGAAGCAAACCGGCTAAAATCCGAGCTCATCACAGTTGGACATTCCAAAAGACCTCAAACAAATACAAAAATTAACGGGATGCGTGGCAGCTCTAAGCGCTTTATCTTCCGTCTAGGAGAAATGGCGTTGCCCTCTATCGCCTCCTTAGGCGCACGAACACCAGTGGGCGGATGCTGCCCTTCTTGGGACTCAAAGAAATAAAGGCCATATTGGCAACAAATCTGGTCCTGGCTGCACCCAATCTGGGCGAACCAATGTTGTTATACATCGCAGCAACGCATCAAGTTGTAAGTGCGGTCCTCATTGTCGAACGACAGACAGAAGGGCCCAAATTCCCTCTTCAAAAACCAGTGTATTATGTATCCACTGTGTTAACCCCCTGCAAGTCCCGTTACCCGCACTACCAGAAGATAGCATATGCGGTGTTCACGGCGTCCCGGATGCTCCGGCACTACTTTCAAGAGTGTTCGATAACAGTGGCCTCTGAAGTACCACTCAATGACATTATAAATAACCGTGACGCAACGGGCAGGATTGCAAAATGGGCCATTGAGCTCTTACCATTCGATATAACTTACAAACCTTGGCGAGCTATAAAGTCACAAGTTCTGGCTGACTTCGTTGCGAATGGACGAAGCGAACTCCCTAAAGAGTCTGGCGCATACTCCAATTGGACTATGCATTTCGACAGCTCTAAAATGTTGGCGGGCCGGGGCTGGCGTCGTATTGACGTCCCCAACCGGAGACCACGATCAAATATGTACTTCAAATAATGTACACGGACTCCAACAATGCAGCCGAATCTGAGGCCTGTTACATGGTCTCCGGATGGCGATCTCCATGGGCATTCAACGCCTAGAGGTGCGAGGATTCAAACCTTGCAATATCCCAAATAAGCGGAGACTTGACGCCAAGGATCCAAAATGGCAGCATATCGCAGCGCTGTCCTAAAAATGTCACTCGGTTTGAAGGACTCGAATTCCATCACATAGCCCGAGACAACAACCAAGCGGCCGACGTCTTGGCGCGCCGGTGCCAAGCGTGATGCTGTCCATCAAATATCTTCTGGAGCGGCTCTTCAAGCCATCCGTACTATGTGAAGAGGAGCCGGAAGTGACAATCCGGAAAAAACGCGCCAATCGGCGATTCAGCCGATGACATAACACCTTCATTACGTCATAATGGCGTAATCGCCCGTGGACAGAACCTTTCCTAGCCTACTTGCTTAGGCAGGAACTTCCAAGACCAAAAGCGAGGCCCGCTGCATAGTCCGGCGATCGAAAGCCTACAAGGTCCATGAGGAGAACTTTATAAGAAAAGTACAACCGAAGTCCTTCAAAGGTGTATCTCCGAAGAGGAAGGCGAAACCTCCGGCTGAAATTCATGCGGACTAAGCGGACACCACGCAGCAGCCGGGCCCTTGTAGGAAAGGCATTCCGTCTGAGATTTTATTGGCCGACGGCCCGGCGGATGCCGGGACTTAGTCCAAATCGTTGGTTGTCGGCTCTTTGCTAATCGAGCCACATGCCGCGCCGCCCTCAAACCTATACCCATTACCTGGCCGTTCACGGTCTGGGGGCTTGATATGGTTGGACCCCTAAAAGGGGGAACCCACAAGCAAAGATACCTATTGGTCATGGTGGATAAATTCACCAAATGGATAGAGGCCAAACCAGTCAAAACGGCAGAGTCCGGACCAGTGATAGACTTTATATCCGGGGTAGTACACCACTACGGAGTCCTCCATAGCATCATCACCGTCAACGGCACGAACTTCACAGCCGATGAGGTTAAGTCATGGTGCAAAAATATGGGCATCAAGCTCGACTACGCCTCAGTCTATCACCCTCAAACCAACGGTCAAGTGGAATGAGCAAATGGTCTAATAATGAGCGGCATTAAGCCCATACTAGTGCGGTCACTTACTAAATCCTACATGCACTGGGTCGAGGAGCTCGACTCCGTACTCTGGGGGCTGCGGACAACGCCTAACCGCACTACCGGATTCACACCATTTTTTATGGTATACGGCGCAGAGGCAGTCTTGCCCTGCGACATTATTCATGACTCACCTCGAGTGCGCATGTACAAGGAAAGAGAGGCCGAGCTTGATCGGCAGGACAGCTTGGACACACTGGAGGAAGAACGCTACGTCGCGAAGGCTCGCTCCGCATTTTATCAAAGCAGAGAAGTACGGGCCAAGACTTACAACGTTGGTGAACTAGTTCTACGCCTGCCGGACAAGAAAAAGGACAAGCTCAAGCCCAAATGGGAGGGCCATTTCATTATCAATCAAGTCTGACGGCGGAGCATACCGTCTCTGAAATCGTCGGACAACCGACTCGAGCGAACCCATGGGAACGAGCCCGCCTCAAGCGATTCTATGCCTAGCGCCGGACTAAGAGTTCGTCCCCTTCCCCGTCAAACTTTTACACTTCGGCTGTCTTTTGTTTCTCTTTTCATACCTTTTTATTCAAAAGCCCTTACGGGCCTATTCTCGCATTTTTCGCATACACATGATGTGCCATCCGCACTCATTATTCCTGGGGGCTTCTTTTATAGAAGCTCAATTATAAGGGTTTCATGCCCAGCACATGTGTCAAGCTTCCACATGTACCTTTTACTCACCATTATATGCATCGATATGACTTAAGTTTTGGCCAAGCTGGGTTGCACGGCTCTGTGCTTACCCCTCGTCCCGATTGTTCGGCTAGGAGGTAAAGGAGCACCTCTGCGATTATTCTTGCCGGGTCAGCCGGATGTGTACCTTAGGCTGGGTGAAGCAGCTAGCATTCTTAAGGGAATATTGATTCGGTGACTTAAAAGATGACTTTTACCTATTTATTTATCCGCCCCGGATGTTTTTACGCTTTCTTTGCAGTCGGACATGCACTTTAGGGCATGCCTCGAGAGAAAGGAACCCTTAACGGACTATTCTCCTGGATGATGTTTCTTACTAACCATGTAATATAACATAACTAGTTGGGCACTTATGCGATAAAGCACTAATAACCCTACGCTTGGTCTCCATGCATACCACGGTTGTTTCTTAACCAAAAAGGTATTCGGACACACTCGGACTCTAGGATCGAGGTTGAAGCGAAAAGGTCGGCAAAGACAAAGCGATCTACAATCCGGCTAGAAGGCATATCACATGTCACTTTAAAGGAAAACATACATTGACAAATTTTGATTGTATTCCTCCTCAATCCCATCTAACAGCTGTCTAATTTGATCTGTTGGGAAAATTAGCAGCCAACTCTACGGCTGTATACTAAACTCACAGGGATCTCCTTCCCATCGGGCCCCACCGGTCCAACTTCGGCCATGTGGTTGGGATCCGCCTTCTTGTAACGCGTCTTCACCATGGCCCAAGCCTCCCTGGCACCATGGCCCAAGCCTCCCTGGCACCTTAACGCCGCACAGTGCTTATCTTTATTAATAAAAATGTGTTACCAGGAGGGGTCTCTGCGTCTCCTCCTGCGGCAGCAAGTGCGGCCTGAAGTTGGGCCTTGCATTCTCGCAGCTCCTGAGACAGGTGGGCATTCTTCTCGGTAAGAGCCTGCGTTTCAAATGATCCTTAAATCAGTTAACATAGCTACTTTAAGTCTCGGGGGCTACTGGTACATATAACCATTAAAATTCCTTTACCCGTATGTCTTTCACATACTGCTCCGTGGCTCTGGTAGAACCATCTTGAGCGGCACGGAGATGCGTGTCCCCCGCGTTAAAGGCGTCTAATGCCTCAGGGGAGAAGCATGCTTCACGGAATACTGTCCGGCGGCGCCTATGGTTCATGGCGCTCTCCACCTCAGACTTGGTGGCGGACAGTCTGTCGGTATCCTCCGTTGGAGAAGGATCCGGCCCATGTCTTGCGCTTGCCTCCCCCTCCGGGCCGGGCGCTGGAGCCTGGCCGGTGTAGGTTGGATCAGCAACTTCCGCGCCCGCTTGATCCGTGGCGTTTTTCTCCTATAAAGATCATGAGCACTCAGGCGCTTCCTAGGAGCGTTGCTCGAAAATTCAAATCTGAGCTATACCTTTGTGGCGGCGTTTACATCCGCACCAGCTCCTTTTCCTTTGCTGGTGCGGGTGACCTCGTAGGTCGACCGCCCATGAGCTCGGCTTCCGCCATGAAGGCACTTCTGCAAAATACCATTGTTGCGAAGGTTAGAAATGGGCAAGGAAGAGATAATGGTGTCAGGACCTCGGTCACGATCACACAGGAAGCCGGACCTGATCCGGGTAGTCCGCCGTAATGGCAACAAAGCATTGTCCATGCTGAGCTGGTGAAATACCCGTCGATCAGCTCCACCTTGATGTCGGATCCTCTTGGAGGCGGATCTAGTGATCTTCCGGATCCTCGGGTTGCGGAGCAGCACTTACCATGTCCTCCACGGTCCGGCGTAGATCCTGCACGAAGACATAATGTAAGCCTAAACTTGAAAGCATGGGTTGAGCCCTTAAAGGTGTTAAACACCCATCCTCTAGGGTTGTTCATGGAAAACCCATTTAAAGGGTTAGTTCGAAGAAGTCCTCCTTCTCCCCTTGTACAAACGGACGGGATCTTCACGGATCCTCGGTCGAGTCCGGCCCTTCTTGGCCATGACGGGTAGCATCATCTTCCTTTGAAATCCCACATAGGGTGGCCTCTATATTGCAATGGATGTACCCCCCGCATGATGCATATCACCATGACTCCAATCATGGTCAACCCAGAGTGGGCCAGCAATCTTATTCGGCCCATCAAGTAATTGACGCTCTTGTCTTCCTCCAATCGGGGGCTCCGTGGGCGCCAGCTGAGGCGTTTCTTCAGGGGAGCAGCACTAAACTCCGGGAGGCCAATCCGGACTGGGTCCGGCAGCGGAGCATCTCCTATGTAAAACCACTCTGAAGGCCAGTCTTGAGCGCCTTCTGGGAGTACGGATGGGTATCCGGTCGGCGATCGCCATATTTGGCGCCGCCCACTTGATATATGGACCCCTCGTGAGAGCGAGTGCGAGGCGTAACAACCTCTTCCACAATGCAAAATGGGGCTCAATGCCCGGGAACAGCTCGCAAGAGCTACGAGCGTGTATGATATGCAAGGCAGAGGCGGTGTGAGGTGGTGGAGCTGGAGTCCGTAGAACTCGAGGAGCCAGCGGAGGAGCGGATGTATTGGGAATCCGAGTCCCCTTATCGGATAAGGGATGAAGCATACTCGCTCCCCTTATTGGGGCTTGGGGTAGCCTCCGCTTGCCTCCCACCTTGATAAGTGACCAGTCCGGCTCGAACCGGGACCATGAAGGCGGAGGAGGTATCCCCGCTTGGAGCTTCACTAGCTCACAGCGGAATAGAGCACCTCCTCCAATCCCCTGGCGGTGGGCTGGGAGCGCGAGAAGAGGAGCCGAATCGATGGTCCATGATTGAATGGATTTTTAGGTCAAAGGCGTTCCGATGAAGTATTCGCGGGAGGAAGATGGTGTGGTTTGGATCTGGATTTTTTCCTCCTTTGTAGGCGGACGGCTCGCACGACTAGGGGGTGAAACACAAAAGATACCCTGGCTTTTCGCATTCGTGCGACACGTGGAAAAAGGCCATTATTTGGCATAGAAGCCGAGGAACACAACATTTAAGATGAAGCCGGACACTGCTCGGCAGGTACGTGGAATTTGAAGGGAGAACCCGCCTTGCAACGCCATAGACTATAAATGAGCTGGACTTATCGTCATTGAAGCCTGGTTGGGGCTCTTGAGGAGTCTGGACTAGGGGTGTCCGGACAGCCGGACTATCATCGTCCGCCGGACTCCCGGACTACGAAGATACAAGATTGAAGACTCCGTCCCGTGTCCGGAGGGGACTTTCCTTGGCGTGGAAGGCAAGCTTGGCGATACGGATATGTAGATCTCCTACCAGTTTAACCGACTCGGTGTAACCCTAGGCTCCTCCGGTGTCTATATAAACCGGAGGGCTTTAGTCCGTAGGACACAACATACATTACAACAATCATACCATAGGCTAGCTTTAGGGTTTTGCCTCCTTGATCTCGTGGTAGATCCCTTCTTGTACTACCCATATCGTCAATATTAATCAAGCAGGACGTAGGGTTTTACCTCCATCGAGAGGGCCTGAACCTGGGTAAAACATCGTGTCCCTCGTCTCCTGTTACCATCTGCCTAGACGCACAGTTCGGGACCCCCTACCCGTGATCCGCCAGTTTTGACACCGACAGTACTCCTCTTCAATCCCATCTAACAGGATGTCTAATTTACAGTCCCGTTGGGAATACTTAGCGGCCAACTCTACTTGGCCGTACATTAAGCTCACAGGGATCTCCTTCCCATCGGGCCCCACAGGTCCGACCTCGGCCATGTGGTTCGGATCTACCTTTGTGTACCTCGTCTTCACCATGGCCCAGGCCTCCGTGGCGCCTTGACGGCAGGCCGATATCTTCCCTGAGCCAAGCGGCGCGTGCTCCTGAAGCTTCTCCGCAAGCCATCCAAGACCCTCGGGCAGGGGAGGCGGACGGCCATAAGGCACTGGCGGCGCCACTCATCGCTTGCCGAACAGGTTCGTGCGATTGCGACCTTCGGGAAGTTGGTCACCCGTTGAACGGGCATTTCCTCCGAGGGCGACACTGTGAGCACACCTCTGAGACACATTTACGTCAATCGACTTCCTCGCGAACTCTTCTTTTCAAAAGAGTTTGCTCAAGCACTTCTTGTAGATGCGGCAAGCCGCCGATTCTCCTTCTGGTCGGACAGCTGGACCCGAACATCTTTTAGTTCTTCGCCCAGCTGGGTGTTGGCATCTTGGAGTTTGTTCCTCTCCTGCTCCACCCTCATAAGCACCTTCTCGCCGGCCTTCCGCTGGTGTAGTAGATGTTGCTTGTCCGGATCTAGTCCGGCGCCCTCTGCAATATTATTGTCAGACTTATACGCACGCCGCACGCCATAAAATCTTTTTGAAATTTGTGTTACCAAAGGGGGTCTCTGTGTCTCCTCCTGCGGTGGCTAGTGCGGCCTCAAGTTGGGCCTTGCACTCTTGAAGCTCCTGGGACAATTGGGTATTCTTCTCCGTAAGATCCTGCATATCAAATGATCCTTAAATCAGTTATTCTAACTACTTTAAGTCTCGGGGGCTACTGGCATATATAACTATTAAAATTCCTTACCCGTATGTCTTTCACATACTGCTCCGTGGCTCTGGTTAAACCATCTTGAGTGGCACGGAGGTGAGCGTCTCCCGCATTAAAGGCATTCAACACCTCTAGGGAGAAACACGCGTCACGAAGAACTGTCCGGCGGCGCCTATGATTCATGGCGCTCTCCACCTCAGACCTGGTAGCGGACAACCTGTCGGCATCCTCCGTTGGAGGAGCATCCGGCTCGCGCCTTGCGCTCGCCTCCCCCTCCGGACCAGGTGTTGGAGCTTGGCTGGCGGAGGCTTGGTTGGCAACCTCTCCGGGCACGATCCCACGGCGCTCTTTCTCTGGAAAAGTCATGAGCATTAATATACCTCCAGGAATCTTTCCCTTAAAAGCAGTGGCGTGCTATACCGTTCGGCGGACGTTTTGATTCGCACCGCACCCTCTTCCGCATCTTTGGGCGGCCGACCCTTGTCGGTCGACCGCTGAGTTAAACTTTTCCGCCTTGAAGGCACCTCCGCGAGACACCGTTGGTATCGATGGTCGAAATAGCGGGGATGAAGTAATGGTGTCGGGACTCGGTCATAGTTACAGGAAGCGAGGAGACAAACCGGGGTAGTCGGCCGTAATGGCGACTAGAGCATTGTCCATGCTGAGTTGGTGGAACACCCCGTCAATTAGCTCCACCTCTATGTCCGGATCCTCTTTGGAGGCCGGATCAAGGGATCTTCCCGGATCCTCGGGTTGTGGAGTCGGACTGTGTATGCCCTCCACATCCCGGCGCAGTTCCTGCGTCAGAATCATAAAGTAAGACACTTAACTTTGAAAGCACGGATCGGATAGATAGATGTCCGCTTACCCAGCTCCAAGGGTTATTCATGGAGAATCCATTTAATGGACTCGTGCGGAGGAAGTCCTCCTTCTCCCCCTTTGTACTAGCCGGACAGGATCTTCACCAGATCGGCGGTCGATCCTGGTCCCTTTCGGCCATGACGGGTGGCGTCATTCTCCCCGTTAAAATCCCACATAGGGTGGCCCCTATATTGGAGCGGCTGCACCCCTTGCATAATGCACGTGGCCATGACTCCAATCATGGTCAATCCGGAATGGGCCAGCAACTTTATCCGTCCCATCAGATATTGGACGCTCCTATCATCTTCCCGTTGAGGGCTCCGCGGGCGCCAACTCAGGCGCTTCTTCAGAGGAGCGTTGCTGAAATCCGGGAGGCCGATCCGGCAGTGGAGCGTCTTCCATATAAAACCATTCCGAAGGCCAGCCTTTGGATGCCTTCTTCGGGGTTCCGGATAGATATCCGGTCCCGATGCGCCATCTTTCGGCTCCGCCCACTTGATATATCGACCCCTTGTGAGAACGGGGTACGAGGCAAAACAATCTCTTCCACAGCCCAAAATGGGGCTCGATGCCCAAAAACAGCTCGCAAAGAGCAACAAAACCTGCGATGTGCAAAATGGAGGCAGGCGTAAGGTGATGAAGCTGGAGTCCGTAGAACTCGAGGAGCCCCTGGAGAAACGGATGTATGGGAAATCCGAGCCCCCTTATTAGATAAGGGACGAAGCACACCCGCTCTCCTTTGGAGGGATTGGGGTGTTCTCTGCCTACTTTCCACCTTTGTAGGTGGCGGTCCGCTCTTAGGGACCATGAAGGCCGGAGGAAGGTATCCCTCCGCTTGGAGCGTCACTAGCTCGCTGTGCGGGACTGAACATCTCCTGCAATCTCCTGGCTAAGGGCTGGGAGCGCGAGAGGAGGAGCCGCGTCGACTGTCCATGATGTAGTGGATTTTGTCAAAAGCACTCCGATGAGTACTCGCGGAAGGAGGATGGTGTGGTTTGGATCCAGATCCTTGCCTCTCTTATAGGCAGCTTATTCGTGCAGCTTGGGGGTAAAACGTAAAAATTCCTTGGCTTTTCGCATTCATACGACACGTGGAAGAGGGCCATTATTGGGCGTGGAAGCGAAGGAGCGCAACATTTATGAGGAAGACGGACACTATTCGGCAAGCACATGGAATTTGGAGGAGAACCCGCCTTGCAATGCCGAAGACAATATGCGTGCCGGACTCGTCGTCATTGAAGCTGGTTAGAGAGCTCTTGAGGAGTCTGGACTAGGGGTGTCCGGATAGTCGAACTATCATCATCGGCCGGACTCCAAGACTATGAAGATACAAGATTGAAGACTTCGTCCCGTGTCCGAATGGGACATTCCTTGGCGTGGAAGGCAAGCTTGGCGATACGGATATGTAGATCTCCTACCATTGTATCAGACTCTGTGTAACCCTAGCCCTCTCCGGTGTCTATATAAACCGAAGGGTTTTAGTCCATAGAACAACAATCATACCATAGGCTAGCTTCTAGGGTTTAGCCTCCTTGATCTCGTGGTAGATCCACTCTTGTACTACCCATATCATCAATATCAATCAAGAAGGAGTAGGGTTTTACCTCCATCGAGAGGGCCCGAACCTGGGTAAAAACATCGTGTCCCTTGTCTCCTGTTACCATCCGCCTAGACGCACAGTTCGGGACCCCCTACCCGAGATCCGCCGTTTTTGACACCGACAGGGGGTATAGAAGTTGGGAACATCTTTGTGTGACAAAAATGAAGCATAGCCTAACTATATGATTTTGTAGGGATGAACTTTCTTTGGCCATGTTATTTTGAGAAGACATGATTGCTTTGATTAGTATGCTTGAAGTATTATTATTTTTATGTCAATATGAACTTTTATCATGAATCTTTCGGATCTGAATATTCATACCATGATTAAGAAGATTTACATTGAAATTATGCCAAAGTATCACTCCGCATCAAAACTTCTTTTTATCATTTACCTACTCAGGACGGCGAGGAATTAAGCTTGGGGATGCTTGATACGTCTCCAACGTATCTATAATTTTTGATTGCTCCATGCTACTTTATCTACTGTTTTGGACTATATTGGGCTTTATTTTCCAGTTTCATATTGTTTTTGGGACTAACCTATTAACCGGAGGCCCAACCCAGAATTGCTGTTTTTTGCCTATTTCAGAATTTCGAAGAAACGGCATATCAAACGGAGTCCAAACGGAATGAAACCTTCGGGAACATGATTATCTCACCGAGCGTGATCCTGGAGACTTGGACCCTACTCCAAGAAGCTTCCGAGGAGGTCACAAGGGTGGAGGGCACGCCCCCTGGGCGCGCCCCTACCTCGTGGGCCCCTCGGAGCTCCACCGACGTACTCCTTCCTCCTATATATACCTACGTATCCCCGTATGATCAGAATAGGAGCCAAAAACCTAATTCCACCGCCGCAACCTTCTGTATCCACGAGATCCCATCTTGGGGCCTGTTAGGAGCTCCGGAGGAGCCATCCATCACGGAGGCTTCTACATCATCACCATAGCCCCTCCGATGAAGTGTGAGTAGTTTACTTCAGACCTTGGGTCCATAGCTAATAGCTAGATGGCTTCTTCTCTCTTTTGGATCTCAATACAATGTTCTCCCCTCTCTCGTGGAGATCTATTCGATGTAATCTTGTTTTTGCGGTGTGTTTGTTGAGGCCCGATGAATTGTGGGTTTATGATCCAGTATTATCTATGGAAAATATTTGATTCTTCTCTGAATTCTTTTATGTATGATTGAGTTATCTTTGCAAGTCTCTTCGAATTATTCGTTTGGTTTGGCCAACTAGATTGGTAGTTCTTGCAATGGGAGAAGTGCATGGCTTTGGGTTCAATCTTGCGGTGTCCTTACTCAGTGAAAGAAACAGTTGCAAGGCACGTATTTTATTGTTGCCATCGAGGATAACAAGATGGGTTTTTTATCATATTGCATGAATTTATTCCTCTACATCATGTCATCTTGCTTAAGGCATTACTCTGTTTTTAACTTAATACTCTAGATGCATGCTGGATAGCGGTCGATGAGTGGAGTAATAGTAGTAGATGCAGAATCGTTTCGATCTACTTGTCACGGACTTGATGCCTATATACATGATCATTGCCTAGATATACTCATAACTATGCTCAATTCTATCAATTGCTCAACAGTAATTTGTTCACCCACCATAGAATACTTATGCTCTTGAGAGAAGCCACTAGTGAAACCTATGGCCCCCGGGTCTATTCTCATCATATCAATCTATACCACTTTATTTACTTGCCTTGCTTTTACTTTTCCTTTACTTTTTACTTATCATCTATCTATCAAAAATACCAAAAATATTATCTCTATCAGATCTCACTCTCGTAAGTGACCGTGATGGGATTGACAACCCCTAAGCGTTGGTTGCGAGTTGCTATCGTGTTGTGTAGGTACGAGGGACTTGGGCGTGACCTCCTACTGGATTGATACCTTGGTTCTCAAAAACTGAGGGAAATACTTATGCTACTGTGCTGCATCATCCTCTTCTCTTCGGGGAAAACCAACGCAAGCTTGAGACGTAGCAGTGGGCGGGCGGAGGGACGGACGTGTGACGCCGGAGTAGTCGCCTCGGCACCCGCGTATCATTAATGTGTGCGGCAGCTGGACGGACGGACGACACTTGTGTTGTTTGAAGGCGAACAATCGCTTCACCTTGGGAAGCAGGGGCGGCCGGCTGTTTTGTTTAGGCAGCAGCAGGCGAGGAGATCACTTTACTTGGATAGGATGACAATGGGGACCCACAGGTCCATAGCCTCACGTCACATAAGTGCCTCCTTATTATATATATAACTATAATTTATTTTGCTTCCTCTGGTTTCACGACATCACGGTCCCACACCATTGTCTACCTATGTACTCCCTCCTTTCCGGTTTATAGGGCTTATCTCAAAATTTTAGTTTTTCCATTTTATAAGGCTCAATTTGGTTGTTTTCCATCACATGTTCGGATTCCAAGGTGCATTAAATCATTGCATGCAAGTATTAAGAGAAAATTGACCAATGCATGTACTTTATGCATGCATGCATTGCAATTAATGCATTGATAAACATAATTTTTTGAGGATAACAAGAGCATTAATTAGGTGCTTTTGCAAAACTAGAACAAGTATTCCACCACTCGCCATCTACCTTGATTGGTGAGATTTTTGAATTGAGCATTATAAACCGGAAAGGAGGGAGTATTTGTGTTTTTGAGGTGTGAGCACTGCAGAGTTTTTTGATGTTTACCCCAGATATAAATTTTTCTCCTCTGAACAACAAAGAAAACATCGCTGCAGGTATTAACTGGGCGGGCTGTGGCCCGTCTAGCCCAGGCCAGATATCCAACCCAGATATTAATTCTTTTCAAGCTGAAAATGGCTAGCCCAGCTATACTTTTTTTTAGGAATACCCAGGCAAGGTCAAGTTGTTATTCTCCGCCCCCTGGGCTGCAAATCTTTCCTAGGAGGGATGCATTAGGCTTAACAAGAAAATGGGCTTTAAGAAATAATAAACGGGATGTAATTATAAAAACTGTGTAGTAACTATAAAAAATGCACCAAACAGTGATTACTTTTTAAAATATTATTTTTGGAATATTGAAAATTTTAATTTCATTAATTGTTGCGAGCGGAATGTTACGTTGGATTTTTACGCAATATAAATTTATATTGAAATTGTATTTAATCTGAATAAAATTTCGGGATAAAAATATTCGGATCCCATCAAAATGTGGGAAATTTTATTGAATTCTGTTTTGAGCGGTTGGTTGAAATGGGTTGTACTTTTAACAAGCGTAAATGGGCTGTAGTAAATTCCATTAGAATTCAAAAATGGGCTACACATTCTTACAAATCTTAAATGGGCTATAAGTTCTCGCCCACACTTACGGCCTTACTAAGTTGTGCGTCCCTAAAAAAGCAGAGTTGCGGGTATGCAAGGCTTTGTCAACTTATAGTCAACCCACGGTTCTAGCAGCAGCGGCCATTGGATGTCCATCCAACGGATGCCGTGCTTCTTCTTTAATCTCGGATATTCTAGCTTCACCTGCCCCAAAAATGATGCATCCCCCTGACATCTGGGGCGCACCGTTTCGGAAGCTGACCTGTGGGCCTACTAAGTTGACGTACCAAGGGCTTTGTCAACTTAGTCAATATAAACGATTCTAGCTGCAGTGACCGTATGATGTCCATCCAATGGCCGTCGTGCTTCTTCAACCTCTGGTCTTCTTGCTCTAGCCGCCCAAAGCAGCGCCCGTCGTGCCGCTTTGCTCACGCCTCCGTGGCGGCTGTCTTTGCCGCGGAGGCCTCACCGCCCCCTACTACTCCCACAGCTGGACAGGCCATCCCTCCACTCACCCACTGACCCACACCCCCTATTATTCTGCGGCGACAGCAGCACAGCCGAACCAGTGAACCCTCGTACTCCTCTCCGCGTGTGCATCCACGACCGCGTCTTCCTCAGCACCGCGTCGTCCCCTTCCTAGGCCTCGCCGTCGTCTACCGTCGTGGTGCTCTTGGCGCGGCGTGGTCAACGTGGTCAAGGAACGACTTCCATCGGACGTGGACTGTACGTCGAGAGGCTGACTGCCGGGTCCACGGCAGCCACAAGGAAGAGCTTCCTTATTACACGCAAAATAATTATTCCTCCACGACAATGAGGGACCCACGGACGGGCCCTTTGTATTTGCGAAAAAATGATTAAGCCCCACATTGCTGGGACCCACAAGCTACATCTTCGCACACAAGGAAGTGCGTCCGGAAAAAAATGATTCGCCCCCCTGACTGCTGGGACCCACGGCTACATCTTTATACGCAAGGAAGTGCTTCGAAAAAATGATTCGCCCCATTGTTGGGACCCACCAGCTACACCTTCGCATGCAAGGAAGTGCGTCGCAAGAAAGCGATTCGTCCCACATTGCTGGGACCAGCAGCTACACCTTCGCATGCAAGGAAGTGCGTCCGGGCAAAAAAATGATTCGCCCCATTGCTGGGACCAAGAGCTACACCTTCGCACGCAAGGAAGTGCGTCGGTCAAAAAAAACGATTAAGCCCGGGCGGTGGGACCCAGCAGCTACACCTTCGCACGCAAGGAAGTGCGTCCGGGCAAAAAAAAAATGATTCGCCGCCCTGACTGTTGGGACCCACCAGCTACATCTTCGCGAGCAAGGAAGTGCCTAACGATCGGGACCCACCGGTCGAAGCGCACGTGGCGTTGTCATCACAGTCGTGACGGTATGCGTACATCTTGGTCGATGTAGAGGTGCGCACGTGTCGTAGTAGAGGCGTGCACGTGTCGTAGTAGAGGTGCGCACGTAGCATGTACACGTACGTACAGCGGCCAGAGTGCAAGAAAGAAAATACGGTCACGTACGTACATACGGGCAGGGTCTTGAACGCCTACTCGCGCATACTTACATGGCTGGGTTGAAACGAAGAAACAGCGTCGTCATCATGTTCATGGGGAGGCAACGGAATGCGTCGTGTTCATCGGGAGGCAACGAAATGCATCGTGTTCATGGGGATGCAACGGAATGTGTCGAGTTCATTGGGAGGCAACGGAACGCGTGGGAGCCAACCGACTTGGACGAAACAGGCCATGGAAACCAGGCTGGCGTCGACGAAGCGGAGAAGCGGACCTCCTATGGTGAAACGGAGTCTGTTGATCGGGAGGGGTGTGGCGTACCACAAAACGGAGGAAACGGACCTCCTACGGTCGAAACGGGGGTCCTGTTGATCGGGAGGTGCGTGGCGTACCGTAAAACGGACGAAACGGACTTGTGTTGGAGCGCTACGGTCGAAATGGGGGGGAGGGCTGTGGTGTACCCCAAAACGGGACTTCACGGGATACTGTTCATCTCCACCGTCGACCTCCTCCAGCCTCCACGGGCTATCGTCGACCTCCTCCAGCCTCCACGGGCTCCTGTTCATCCAGCCTCCACCGCGCTACTCCACCGGCTACTATTCAACCACCCCTCCACGGGCACCCTGTAACGCCCCGGACACACCCGCCGGTGGTCGTTACTCCTGGCGGGATCTAGGCGGCCCTGAGATCAATACTAGTCTTTTTCTGCACTTTGTCCTCACTCGTGCGCACCAGAGCAACTTCGATGGTCACCCATCCTAAGACTACTCCAAGCTGAGCACGCTTAACTTTGGAGTTACTGTCCAAATGGGCTCCCGAAAAGAAGGAATTCCTTATTGATATGAGTAGTCTATCATCCCTAATAAGCGAGGCTATTACATACACCCCCACTCGGAGGAACCGGCGTCCTCGTCGGGCCACGAAACGTTCCCTCTTGGCACAACCGTATGTGCATCGATCCGGTACATGTGCCATGTCGTGTGCCTGACGGGTCACAAACGTCATGAACAACATGACGCGCACCTATCCGCAACCATCCGGTGTAACCGCGAGGGTCGGCTCGATACCAACTTGTAACGCCCGGACACACCCGCGGTGGTCGTTACTCTGGCGGGATCTAGGCGGCCCCACAGATCAATACTAGTCTTTTCTGCGCACTTTGTCCTCACTCGTGCGCACCCGGGAGCAACTTCCCGGTCGGTCACCCATCCTGAGACTACTCCAAGCTGAGCACGCTTAACTTTGGAGTTCTGTCCAAATGGGCTCCCGGAAAAGAAGGAATTCTAAAAAAAAGAGAAAAAAAAGAACGGTCGTGAAGCTAGCAATTCCTTCAAATTCCTTCTATCACGCCCTCCAAGATCAGTTCATGTTCTCTTCGTTCTCATGTATCTAAATCCCCTCAAGTATCTTCATTCGTTTTCCAATTCTTTCCGGTGAATTGTGCCCTTGCTACTCTCTTTTTCAATTCTTACGGTGGTTCTTTCAAGATCTCTCTTCCTTGTTCATCATATCAATTCATTCGTTCTTTCCAATCCTACCGGTGGTTCGTTGAAGACCTTCTCAAGTTTACGCCATATCTCTCTTAATCCTTTATACGAGAATAAGTAGTATGTCAAATCCGTTGCTTGCCATCAATCTAAATTGGTGAAGGATACGCATAACATAATTCTTGTTCTTGTTTCATCCAAGTGATTAATTCTTTATTCCAGAGGGCCTTAAAATTCTCGGTTTCATTTGTTTCATCTTCTCTTTTTCCCGGAGTTCCAAGCTCTATTTATCACGGAGATCCATCTAAATCATTGCAAGGCTTCACCTTGTGTTTTCAACTTCTCTTTCTTTTCATCATCCTTTTATTACCGGAGTTCTTCATGGAGGCTCTACATGGTGGTTCGTCAAGGATTCTTTTCATTCTTCAATTGTTCTTTAAGATTTCTCTTGAAGCTAAGAATAGCCAAGCTATACTCAAAATTAAACATGGTGTTCAACACATGTTTTGTTTTGAGGAGTTCAAGCATTCTTCATCTTGCATTCCAAAGTGCAATTCCTTCTATCTTCTCTTTTGAGGTGGTGTTATGTCACTCTTGACAATTTCCATTCATGTTTCATGATTCATATGTTGTCAAGAATGAGGTATTTTAAATCCATCAATCTCTTCGTTGGAGTTATCTTGGTAAAGATTTCACCTAAAGCCTTTCCTTAAGGAATGTTGCTATTTGTGGTGATTATGCATGACCCAAGCTTGCTCTTTGTCCTCTTGGTGTAAGAAGTTTTTCATCTCTTTGGTGCTCTCAATCAAATCAATGGTTTGCATTAGTGGCCGGTTGTCACCTCATAGTCTCGAGATGTTTTCCATAAGCCCACAACAAGCTTGTGCTTCTCGTTGTTGATTTTCCAACATCTCCGTTCGATTCTTCTTTGCAAGGATGAGTTCCAAGCTCATTCGTGGCAGAAGTTGACATTTCCTTCTCCGTTCTCTTATTCCGATGATCTATCTTCTATTCTTTCATTACGGAGGCATTGTGATGTTGTGCTCTTTACCCATCACCTCGTTTTGTGAGCATCGTATTCTTTTCTTGCTTATCCATTTAACCGGAGTGTTGTATCATCTCCTCAATATCAACTCATCCTATCAAGTTTTCCTTCTTCTTCCAACCGGAGTGCTGCCCGAATTCTTCTTCCTCTCCCATCTTGTTTTAACCGCAATGGTTTTGAATTCTATCTTGTCCATTAAACTCTTGATTCATGTAATTGCAACCTCCAAGTTCTCGTAATACTCCTTATTCATCTTTTCTAACGGATTGTTTGCAATCTCGTTCATCTCTGTTGTACTCTTTCTTTTGAATTGCTCAACATCTCAAGGTTCATGGTTTTCACTCGTTCGTCAAAGAAGCAACTTAGTTTTACCTCTTCTCTTCCTCTTCCATTTTCCCTCCGGTGCCATCCTAGATCTCGGGACGAGATCCTCTCGTAGTGGTGGAGTGTTGTAATGCCCCGGATCCGATGCGCCAGGTGTCCACCAGTTATTCGTCGTTGTTGCCATGTCATTTGCTTGCGTGTTGCATTTTGCCATGTCATCATTTGCATTTTATCATGTCATCATGTGCATTTAATTTTTGCATACATGTTCGTCTCATGCATCCGAGCATTTTCCCCGTTGTCCGTTTTGCGATCCGGCGCTCCTATGTCATCCGACGTCCCCTTCTTCTCTCCTGTTGTGTGCGGGTATTAAACTTTCTCGGAATGGCCCGAGGTTTGCAAAGCGGCCTTGGTATAGCACCGGTAGACCGCCTGTGAAGTTTCGTGCCATTTGGAGGTCGTTTGGTACTCTGACGGTTAACCGGGTAACCGTAAAGCCCTCTTTGAGTTGCAGCCCAACACCCCTTCCAAAGTGGCCCAAAACCCACCAAACTCCCCTGCATGCTCTCGGTCGTTCGATCACGATCGTGTGGGCGAAAACCGCACCTCATTTGGACTCTCCTAGCTCCCTCCACCTATATAAACGTCTCCCCCTCTCCATTTTCGGATCATTTCTTCCCCGAAACCCTAATTTTTCCTTCCGCCGCACCGGACATGTCCGGATCGGCCGGACGCGTTCGCCCGCCGCCGCCCGGCCAATCTGCGAGTGCCACTGTCTCCGCCGCCGTCCACCGCTGGGCCCATCGAGCCCATCGCCGGCCCGCTGGCAAGCCGCAGACGCCGCCCGGCCCGTCGCGCCCGGCCGCTCGGCCTCGCCGGCAGCGTGCCGCCCGCGCCGCGGCGCGCGCCATCCCGCCCGCCTCCGGCCGTCGCCCGACCTCGCCACCCCGGCCGCCGGCCAGCGCCGCCGCCCGTCGGCATCTCCTCGCCGCCCGCGACCCCTCGCTTCGCCGCGCTGTCCACGGTGGCGGCGCCCGCCTCCGCCGCGTCGCGCCGCCGCCGCGCCGCCGAATCGGCGCCTGCGCGCCGCCGCCGTCGTCTTGAGATCGGGAGGAGCCCGATCCGCACCTCTCCGTCGGCCGAGATCCAGGCCGGCTGGCCCATCTCCCTCGGCCGCTGGCCTCCTCGCGAATCGGGCGAAGCCCGTGGGTGAGCAGCCCCTATCCCGCGCCCGTGCGACTTATAGTTATTTTGCGCTCGATCTGTTTTTTTTTCAGAAAACTGCTAAGTCCCAGATTTCAGTAATTTTCATGCCATGTTCATGCCATCACATCTCTGCATCCATAGCTCCGTTTCGTGCATATAATATGTCAAATTGTTCGTCTCGGTGAGTACATCATTTTATTCCATTGCATCATTTTCATTTGAGCTCATCTTGATGCCCGAAATGCTGTTGGAAGAGTGCTTCATGTTGTTAATCTGCTGAAACTGTTATAACTTGCTGTTTTAACATTTTTGCCATGATTTATGTGTGCATCCTATGAACTTGAGTTCTACATGAATGTTGAACTATGCCATGCCATCTTTCCAGAGGTGTTGACCTTGTATTTTTGTGAGTTGTGTGCTGAGTGTATCAAGCTTGTAAAGTAGGGTAGTTCTTTGTTGTTGTTTCCTGACAGATTACATTATATTTTGATGACATGTTAACATGCTTCTAGTAATCATTCTATGCATAATCTGGAGATGCTCTATAAACATGTTTTGATATACATGTCTTGCTCTATCCATTCATGCCCTTGGTTGCAATTATAGCCTGCTGGAACATGTTCATTTCTTGCTCCTAAGTTGCTTTGAAATATTGTTTGTCAGCCTGTTAACATTAAGTTCACTTGTTCCCATGTGTTTCGAGCTCACGAACATGCCTACTTATTGTTGTTCCTGCCATGTTTAAATCTGTAATAAAACTTGCCATGTTTACATGGGTGCCATCATATTTTCTATGCCTTTTTGGCTTATGGTCAGTAAGGGTCTTTTGATATATGCTATTAGTAGTTTCATGCCATGCCTTTGTTTGCCATGATAAGTTCCTGTAACATGTTGTTTTCTTGCTCTAAACATTGCAACCTGATGTTATTTCCTGATAAGTCTGAAATTGTTATTACTTGCAATATCTCCATGTCATTTTGAGCATGTTCTAGTGATTTCGGAGATAGCTCGGTGTTCATGTTTTGTTATGCTTTACGTGTACTTCATGCCCATGCCTTTTGTTATTATGTTGGGGTGCTGTAGCATATTGTTTTGATGCTTGCAAGATGCCTAGTTCTCTGTTATGGATGATTGTTGCTATGACTTGTATAGTGTGCATGTGTTGCACCGTTGCTCCGCTTTTGAGTGTGCTCTATATGAAACTTGCTTGATTTTGCATGTAGCTTCATATTATCATGTTGCATCCTTGTTTTGGTGTGTTTGCTTGATGTTTGGGTGCATTTTGCATCAATGCCATGTTTAACTTGTTTTGCTCATATCTTCTAGACCGTAGCTCCGAATCTAATGAACTTTATATGTAACTTGACTAGAATTTCGTGTAGATCATCATGGTGCATCTTAACTTGCTGTTTAACAACTTGAACATAAGGTTTATTCAGTTCTGGACCAATTTCGAAATATGCATATGAGGACTTACCGGAATTGTTATATGTTGTTCCTGGCCTCATTTAAACTTGCCTTGATGTGTTGTTCTTGTTTGCATCTTCTCTTGACATGAATAGCTTCATGTAGCTTGGTCATGCATCATGCTTGTTGTGCATCATGCCTTGTTCATGTGTGGTGTGTTTACCTATGTTGTGTGCTTCTTCTTGTTAGTTCTGTTTTCGTTGCGATCGTGAGGATTCGTTAAATCTGCGTGTGGTTCGTCTTCGTGGCTTCATCTTCTTCATGGACTCGTTCTTCTTCCTTGCGGGATTTCAGGCAAGATGACCGCTACCCTGGATCTCACTACTATCATTGCTATGCTAGTTGCCTCGTTCTTTCGCTATCTTTGCGCTACCTATTACTGTTTGTCCAGCCATCCCATATTGCCATGAACCTCTAACCTTTGACACCATTCCTAGCAAACCGTTGTTTGGCTATGTTCCCGCTTTGGTCAGCCCCTCTTATAGCGTTGCTAGCTGCAGGTGAAGTTGAAGATTTCTCCATGGTGGACAGGATTTTGGTTGGGATATCACAATATCTCTTATATTATTAATGCATCTATATTTTTGGTAAAGGGTGGAAGGCTCGGCCTTAAGCCTGGTGTTTTGTTCCACTCTTGTCGCCCTAGTTTCCGTCATACCGGTGTTATGTTCCCGGATTTTGCGTTCCTTACGCGGTCGGGTGATTTATGGGACCCCCTTGACAGTTCGCTTTGAATAAAACTTGTCCAGCAAGGCCCAACATTGCTTTTACCATTTGCCTCACCACCACCTATTTTTCCCTTGGGAGTCGCTCTCTCGAGGGTCATCTTTATTTTAGCCCCCCCGGGCCAGTGCTTGTCTAAGTGCTGGTTCGAACCGAAGTAGATCGGGGCCCCTCGGGCAACTCGAGTCTGGTTTTACTCGAGGATGTCTCATCGGTGTTGCCTCGAGCGAGATATGTGCTGCTCCTATCGGGATTGTCGGCGCATCGGGCGGCTTTGCTGGTCTTGTTTTACCATTGTCGAAATGTCTTGATGTACCGGGATTCCGAGACTGATCGGGTCTTCCTGGGTGAAGGTCTATTCCTTCGATGATCGCGAAAGCTTGTCATGGGCTAAGTTGGGACACCCCTGCAGGGTTTAAACTTTCGAAAGCCGTGCCTGCGGTTATGTGGCAGATGGGAATTTGTTAATGTCTGGTTGTAGATAACTTGACACCAGATCCGAATTAAAACGCATCAACCGTTTGTGTAGCCGTGATGGTCTCTTCTCGGCGGAGTCCGCGAAGTGAACACGGTTTCTGGGTTATGATTGACGTAAGTAGGTGTTCAGGATCACCTCTTGATCATTGCTAGCTTCACAACCGTTCCGCTTGTTTCTCTTCTCGCTCTCATTTGCGTATGTTAGCCACCATATCTTGCTTAGCCGCTGCTGCAACCTCACCACTTTACCCCTTCCTTTCCCATTAAGCTTTGCTAGTCTTGATACCCATGGTAATGGGATTGCTGAGTCCTCGTGGCTCACCAGATACTTCCAAAACCAGTTTGCAGGTGCCTATGTTACCGAGCAGGTGACGCAACTAAGCTCAAGGAGGAGCTCTGTAACGCCCTCGATGCGGCCATATCTCCCACGTGTCGAAACACGACTTAGAGGCATAACCGCATTGAAAGCAATGTCGCAAGTGAGGTAATCTTCACACAACCCATGTAATACATAAGGGAAAGAGATACATAGTTGGCTTACAATCGCCACTTCGCACAATTACATGAATAAAGCATTACATCATCCAGATACAATCAAGGTCCGACTACGGAACCAAAATAAAAGAAGAACCCCAATTGCGACAAAGGTCCCCGATCGACCCCAACTGGGCTCCACTACTGATCAACTAGAACGAAACAACACAAAGGGCAAGATCTTCAACGAGCTTGTAACGCCCTCGATGCGGCTATATCTCCCACGTGTCGAAGCACGACTTAGAGGCATAACCGCATTGAAAGCAATGTCGCAAGTGAGGTAATCTTCACACAACCCATGTAATACATAAGGGAAAGAGATACATAGTTGGCTTACAATCGCCACTTCACACAATTACATGAATAAAGCATTACATCATCCAGATACAATCAAGGTTCGACTACGGAACCAAAATAAAAGAAGAACCCCAAATGCGACAAAGGTCCCTGATCGACCCCAACTGGGCTCCACTACTGATCAACTAGAACGAAACAACACAAAGGGCAAGATCTTCAACGAGCTCCTCCTTGAGCTTAGTTGCGTCACCTGCTCGGTAACATAGGCACCTGCAAACTGGTTTTGGAAGTATCTGGTGAGCCACGAGGACTCAGCAATCCGGCCACCTGGGCACCGGATCTGGCCGGAGACAATGCGGGGACGGCGGCAGGACGCGGCGGAGGCATGCTGCACGGGCAGAGCGGCGACGGTTAGCGAGGGAGAGCACGGGAGAATGGAGGAGAAGAGGAGGCGCGGCGAAACTGGCCTGGCATGGGCGGCGCCGTGGCTCCTGTTTCTGCCGCTGCCTACGCTGCATCGATGCGGGTCACCGCTCCCGAGCGCGTTGACCGCGCCTCCTCGTTCGATCCCGCCAGTGTGGACGAGCGCCAGGGCCCAGCCGCGCCTTGCCCTGCCGCGTGGGCCACCGCATCCCCAGATCTGGGCCAAGGCCCATGGTGAGGCCACCCCAGCGCCCCATCCGGCCGGCCTCCCCAACCCGCAGCTCCACCGACCGGCCCATGAGGCCTGGTGAGCAGCGCCACCCCCACTGTGCACTAACGGGCCAGCTAGTTTCAGCCCATGTTATTTTTTTCTGCACTACGATTTTAGCATTTTCCAGTAAATTACAGATTTGCAGATAAGTCCTTCAACATCATGCATATAATAACTCCACAGCGGTGCATCGGATTAAAACAAACTTTATATGTAAAATGCTTAGAATTTCATCTAGTTTCATAATATGCCATTTTCATCCATGTTTGAAATGTTTAAAATGTTGTTTACATTAATTTGCTCCTATGCCATGCTAAAATGATTTAATTCATAACTAAATAACCGTAGCTCCAAATTTAATAAACTTTATATGTAAATGGGGTGGAAAAATGCCTAGTTTAACATGGTCCACTTTATTTTCCTGTTTAACAACTTTAAAATATGTTTTAGGGCAGAACAGTAGCAAATTCATAAATTGCACATGAGGATTTTCCGGACTTGTTCGTTGTTTCCGGCCTCATTTAAAATTGCCTAGCTAGGTGGTTTAATTATGCCTCACCCCTTGCCATGTTAATCAACATTTAATATTGTTGAGTAGCTTATAACGAGATTGAACTAAATAAGTTGCATATTGAGCTCCACTTAATTTGTAGTGTTGTTGGTTGCACTTTGCCATGCCATGCCTCATTAAACCGGACATGCATCATACTTGGTTGTGCATCATGCCATGATTATGCGATGGTTGTTTACTATGTTGTTTGCTTATTTCCGGGTTGCTTCTCTTGGTAGCTTCGGTTTCGTTTCGGAGTTGTGAGGATTCGTTCGACTACGTCCGTTTGTCTTCTTCATGGACTCGTTCTTCTTCCTAGCGGGATTTCAGGCAAGATGACCGCTACCCTGGATCTCACTACTATCATTGCTATGCTAGTTGCCTCGTTTTTCGCTATCTTGCGCTACCTATTACTGTTTGTCCAGCCATCCCATATTGCCATGAACCTCTAACCTTTGACACCATTCCTAGCAAACCGTTGTTTGGCTATGTTACCGCTTTGCTCAGCCCCTCTTATAGCGTTGCTAGCTGCAGTGAAGTTGAAGATTTCTCCATGGTGGATGTGGTTTTGTTGGGATATCACAATATCTCTTATAATATTAATGCATCTATATATTTGGTAAAGGGTGGAAGGCTCGGCCTATGCGGTGTTTTGTTCCACTCTTGCCGCCTAGTTTCCGTCATACGGTGTTATGTTCCCGGATTTTATGTTCCTAACGCGGTCGGGTGATTTATGGGACCCCCGACAGTTCGCTTTGAATAAAACTTGTCCAGCAAGGCCCAACCTTGGTTTTACCATTTGCCTCACCACCACCTATCCCTTTCCTTGGGTCGGCCAACCCAAGGGTCATCTTTATTTTAGCCCCGGGCGGTGCTTGTCTAAGTGTTGGTCGAACCTAGCCGCTTCATGGGCCACCTCGTGGCAACTTGAGGGCTGGTTTTACTCGTAGCTTTGTCTCATCCGGTGTTGCCACGAGAACGAGATATGTGCAGCTCCTATCGGGATTGTCGGCGATCGGGCGGCTTTTGCTGGCCTTGTTTTACCAATGTCGAAATGTCTTGATGTACCGGATTCCGAGACTGATCGGGTCTTCCGGGTGAAGGTCTATTCTTCGATGATCGCGAGAGCTTGTCATGGGCTAAGTTGGGACACCCTGCAGGTATAAACTTTCGAGAGCCGTGCCATGGTTATGTGGGAGATGGGAATTTGTTAATGTCGGTTGTAGAAAACCTGAAGTTGACCTTAATTAAAACGCATCAACCGAGTGTGTAGCGGTGATGGTCTCTTCTCGGCGGAGTCCGGGAAGTGAACACGGTTTCTATGTTATGATTGACGTAAGTAGGTGTTCAGGATCACCTCTTGATCATTGCTAGCTTCACGACCGTTCCGCTTGTTTCTCTTCTCGCTCTCATTTGCGTATGTTAGCCACCATATCATGCTTAGTCGCTGCTGCAACCTCACCACTTTACCCCTTCCTTTCCCATTAAGCTTTGCTAGTCTTGATACCCATGGTAATGGGATTGTTGAGTCATCGTGGCTCACGGATACTTCCAAGACCGGTTTGCGGTGCCTATGTTACCCGGCGGTGTGACGCAGCTAAGCTCAAGGAGGAGCTCAATGAAGATCTTGCCCTTTGTGTTGTTTCGTTCTAGTTGATCGAGAGTGGAGCCCGGTTGGGGTCGATCGGGGACCTTGTCGCATTTGGGGTTCTTCTTTTATTTTGGTTCCTTAGTCGGACCTTGATTGTATTTGGATGATGTAATGCTTTATTCATGTAATTGTGTGAAGTGGCGATTGTAAGCCAACTACGTATCTCTTTCCCTTATGTATTACTTGGGTTGTGTGAAGATTACCTCACTTGCGACATTGCTTTCAATGCGGTTATGCCTCTAAGTCGTGCTTCGACACGTGGGAGATATAGCCGCATCGAGGGCGTTACACACCCCTCCACCGTCTACTGTTCATCCAGCCCTCCACACCACAGGGTCCTGTTCAACCACCCCTCCACGGCCACCCCTCCACCATCTACTATTCATCCAGCCCTCCACACCACGGGTTCCTGTTCATCCAGAGGCAAGGCCACCGCTCACTGTTCATCCAAACCCCCCCCCCCCACAACACTCACTGTTCATCCTAGAGGCAGCATCGATCGGCTTCAGTTAGCAGCAGTAGCGAAAGAATCGCTCCATCGGGTTCGATTAACGACCATCGATCGATCGCTCGGGTTCGAGAACGCGTAACTGCGGTCTGTCGCCGGGTTGATTAGAGCCCAACGCCTCGCTTCGGCTTGATTAGAGCCAACGCCGCACACACATGCGCCAGACGTCACGAGAAAGCAGCGATCGCTCCGCCCCCGACCTCCCACCGTAACCAGCAACTCCCCGAAATTTTCCTCCCCCTAGCTTCTACCATGGTGTTTTCCGTCATGGACGGCCCAAAGAATGTCATGCAACTACGTCTCCGGCTCGCCCAGGATGAAAAGCCCATTTTCTGTCATGATTTTTTGTCATAGAAGTAGGAGCCCACCACATCTATGATGATACCGGGTTCTGTCACAATTATCGTCATAGAAGTGTCATATGTATGACAGGAAAAAAATTCGTTCGGCCCAAAATGTCACGGATGTGTCTTTTTTTGTAGTGGTAGCTTGCGGCTGCACATGGAAGTTTCTAGCATGAATAATCTCATGATCCCTTTGAGCCTAGGTGGCGGTCCAAAAAGAAAACAAGCAATCGCTGGAATACCCAGGTGCCTCGATCCATCCAAATGTGTGTTAAAGTTGCCACCTCAAATAAAACATTAAATTACAATCTCACATCTGTCATGGATACACTCACCCAATCCACGTCTACTAGCATAGCATGGCATAATAAGCAAACGTAGAAATAACTCCCAAGGGTTTTATAATAAAACAGGTAATAGGTACTACCTCATCTACTTCCCAAAACCCACATATTAATCAGACCCTAACCATGCAATTGTTTGAGGATTGATCTAATGCAATAAAACTGGGTAGTAAGGAGATATGATGAAAGTGTTACTTGCCTTGCTGATGATCCGTGAAACCTAGCGATTCGAAGTAGCAAGTGGCGCACTCCGGGTACTCTATCGCAACAAACAAGCATACAATAAGTACTCATCTAATGCAAGGGTAAAACCCAAATAAAAGATCTAACCAGAAAGTTCAACTTAAGAACTCCGGTTTGCGAAAAGAATCAAATCAAATGAAGCAACGAAAGTCAAACGACGAAAGAAACAAGCTTCGTTTACTAATCTGGACCTAAGTCAAATTTTACAATAGAAAAAACTTGTTTGAGTTGGTTAAACGGGAAGAGGATTTCGAGACGAAACTCTAGGCGCTTCAATCGCCTGATTCCGATAAACGAGCGAAAAGTTATACTAGAACGAAAATCGGATCAGAAATCACGATCAGAAATAATCACGGAAAAATCCGAGAAAGAGAAAAACTGACGAACGGATTAACGAACGGACGTTCGTTAACTGACACTAAACAGTGAATTCGTCCTTTAAAACAAAAGACCGAGCGAACGCTCGCTAAATAAGAGAACCGAGAAAACTGATGAACCGATCTAAAAAATGAACTAGGGTTTCTAAAATAACCGAATCGATTTTCTAAAAAAACCGGCGGGGGCGAACGGCGGCTACCTCAACGGAATCCGGTGGGGCTCGGCTCCGGCGTGGCGGCATGAGGCAGTGTGGGGCGGCGTGGGGCGGCGGGCTCCTGCGTGGCGGGCTTGGTGGCGGCAATGCTTGGTGGTGGCGGCCACGTCGGGCAAGTGGGCAGCGGGCGGTTTTCGGGTGGGCGGGACAGGTGTCATGGCGGGGTTGGGGGTATTTAAGGAGGGAGGGTGGCTTGGAGGAGGGCAAGGCGGCGGGTGGAGGAGTCCGGCTCAGACTCGGTCCGAGTCGGCCTTGGGGCGCGCGGTCTCCAGGAGGGAGACGACGACGCGGGGCGGGGCCCAGCTCGGCTGGGCCTCGGCCCAGTCGGGCGCTGCACGTTTTTTGAAACAATTCCACCGAAACTAAGAAAAATTCTAGACAATAATTTTTTTTCGAAAAATACCAAAATAAATTTTCACTGTCTAAATAAAATATTTAGAATGAGATGAACATTTTCTTGGCCCTAAAATGCAGTTTTGGAAAACGTGCAATTTTCCTAAATTCAAATAAAAAGCCAAAAACTCTGAAATAAAATCTTATTTGATTTTTTATTAAGTCCTCAATATTTCTTAATTTTCAGAAAGTCATTTTATTCCCGCTCTCATATTTTTATAATAGAAATAATTGAAGATAAAATAAATAAAATCAAATGATCCTATTTTCAAAATTTGACAAAACTCAAATATGAAAATAACGAAATCCGCAACTCTCTCCGTGGGTCCTTGAGTTGCTTAGAATTTTTGGATCAGACCAAAAACAATAAAATATGATATGCAATGATGATCTAATGTATAACATTCCAAATTGAAAATTTGGGATGTTACAATTTCCCCCTCCCAGCGGAACAGCTCTGTTGGAGCTCTAGATTGGTTCCGCCAAGGTTCCGCCTCGTGGTGACGGAGTTTCGTCCCGTAAGCTTGCCCCTGATTTTTTCCAGGGTAAAAGCCTTCATATAGCAGAAGATGGACACCGGAGGGCCACCGAGGCCGAGGAGGCAGGCGCCCGGTGAGGGGTGGGCGCGCCCCCACCCTCCTGGCCAGGATGTGGGCCCCCTCTGGTATTTCTTTTGCTCAATAATTCTTATTAATTCCAAAACTGACTTCCATGGAGTTTCACGATTTTTGGAGCTGTGCAGAATAGGTTTCCAATATTTGCTCCTTTTCCAGCCAGAATTCCAGCTGCCGGCATTCCCGCTCTTCACGGTAAACCTTGTAAAATAGGAGAGAATAGCCATAAGTATTGAGATATAATGTGTAATAACAACCCATAATGCAATAAATATTGATATAAAAGCATGATGCAAAATGGACGTATCAACTCCCCCAAGCTTAGACCTCGCTTGTCCTCAACCGGAAGCCGAAATCGAAAAATATGTCCACATGTTTAGAGATAGAGGTGTCGATAAAAATAAATACAGACATGAGAGCATCACGATCATTCGTATAACAACAACATATAAAGATTTTATCATATGATTTCTTATGCTTAAGTAACGATCAATTCACAATGTCAAGTATGGTTCAGAAACTTTAATCTCAGTCATTGAAGCAATTGCAATTTATCATAACATCAGAAAGAGTCAAGAATAGAGCTTTTCAGCAAGTCCGCATACTCAACTATCATTTAGTCTTCTACAATTGCTAACACTCACGCAATACTTGTGGTTATGGAGTTTCAGTCGGACACTGAGAAAGATAGAGGCCTATTGTGTTGCCTCCCAATGTATTCACCTTTAGGTGATGTCAACAATAATAATTCATGCTAACTTACATCCAATTGGATATATATCAAGATCTTTCAAACACGAGGAGCTTGCCAAAGGATAAAATGAAAAAGGGAAAGGTGAGGATCACCTTGACTCAAGCATAAAGTAAAAATATAAAGTAAAAGATAGGCCCTTCGCAGAGGGAAGCAGAGGTTGTCATGTGTGTTTAGGGTTGGATGCATGAAACTTAATGTAAAAGAACACCACTTTATTTTGCCACTTGTATATGGACCTTTATTATGCAGTCCGTCGCTTTTATTGCTTTCATAACAAGTTCGTATAAAGCTTATTTTCTCTGCACTAATAAGTCATACATATTTAAAGAGCAATTTTTATTGCCTGCAACTTGACAACTTACTTGAAGCATCTTACTCAATCCATAGGTAGGTATGGTGGACTCTCATGGCAAAACTGGGTTTAATGATATTTGGAAGCACAAGTAGTATCTCTAATTGGTGCAAGGAATTTGGCTAGCATGAGGGGGAAAGGCAAGCTCAACATGTTTGGAAGGTCTATGACAATATACTTTAACTGAGATGTGCGAAAACATAAACCATTACGTTGTCTTCCTTGTCCAACATCAACTCTTTTAGCATGTCATACTTAATGAGTGCTTCACAATCATAAATGATGTCCAAGGTAATATATTTGTATGTGAACCTCTCTTTCCTTATTACTTCCTATTAATTGCAACGATGACCAAAACTACGTTTGTCAACTCTCAACAACTTTTATGCCTCATACTTTCTATGTGTGAAGTCATGATGATCCATAAGATCAATATGAACTCTTTTATTCTTTCTACTTCTTCAAGATCATGGCAAGATAGCAAAGCCCTTGACTCAACACTAATCTTTATGATAGATAGCTCACGGACTCGATTACATAAAGAGATCACAAAGCAAAACTCAAAACTACTTGATACTTAAACTTCAATCTACTAGATCAAGATACTACTAAAAGGATCGAACTAAATAAAACGGTAAAGATAGGAGTGTGATGGTGATACGATACCGGGGCAACTCCCCCAAGCTTGGCAGTTGCCAAGGGGAGTGCCCATACCCATGTAATTATGTCCTCGGAGGTGGTGAAGTATGGGTTGTTGATGATGCACTACTAGGGAAAAGGCTAGCAGCAGCGCGGGTTTTAGATGTATCGATGGCGGGTACCCGCTACTAATACTGGCGCTTCTGACTAACTCATAGCGATGCAGGCGTGCAAGACTGCGCCATCTTGCTACACAAGTGTAGCAACAACGCGGTTAGGGGAAGCTCGCTACCGCTAGTAGCGCTTAGCGCTCTTTGGCTGGACGCGCCATCGCTATTGAGGCTGCTGCTAACTTTTGTACACTCGCCATCTGCTAATTTAAGTAGTTTTTTGGCATATTTGTTTTGTATTTGAACCGGCTTTGTAGAAGAATCTTTAGCACATAGAAATGTCATCATGATACACATACAAATGCCTGCGAGACCACAAATGTAATCATAGCATGTACATACAAATAGTCTCTTCATAATCATCATCCAACACAAAGTGATATCTTGTCATCATCTTGAAAATAGCAATACATGCAAGTCTCGAATACTTGCAACTACAACAATGTCATCCATCTAAACAAAGGTATATGCAAGAAGTGCTATCACTATGAGTGAGAGCGGAACCATGCAGTACATAAGGTGGCGGTTACGAGTCCTCTCTCGTGCTAGCGTGAACCTCAAGTAACTAGCTTCTCCTTCTTGTGCCTTTTGAAGCCTTTATGGCTGGCGCCCGTGAACCCATTCACTTGCGCCGACACTCATGCCACTCGTTGTACACCCGGAACCTTCCCTTTGTACCACGACATAGCATTTCCATCTCGCCATCAAGAAACTAGGTACCTGTTAGAGATGCATGTTCATGAAGAGGATGTACAATCATATATATGCAACAAAATATACTAGAGCAACACCAAAAAAGAAAGGTTAGCAACTAGATGCAACATATACACTACGCAAATTAATTAACTAGAGGTACGCAGGTCATCATACACAAACTAACAAAGTAGCGTTACGCAAGTTCGGCAGGGACCGTGGACATCACAAAGTTTCATCGCTACAAAAAGTATACAAGTTCAACCGACACATATCATCATCATCGGCATCATAAATCACTGGAAGTTCCATCCTTCCATATCATCGAGGACGAACCCTAGCTGCTTGAATGACGTGAGGTCTAGACGTTGCATGCCTATGCGAGTTCGGATGTCAGCTCGCGATATAGGGCCGTGGTGGAACATCCCCTTCTCATCGACGACTTCTTTCATGATGATCGTCGCAATGTCGCTTTGGATGCGAAAGAAGTCATCTCTAAGTTTATAATTCGCTTCTCCATGAGATTCTAGCCACTTGTGGATATGATCATCATTTCGCTATTAATGGCGAAGCTTTTGGTGATCCGTGTTGAACTGAATCATGAGATGGACGATGTAGAATCCATCCTTCTTGCTTGGTTTTGGGACATGAATGCAGGAGAAGTTAGTTTTATGCGCTGAAACCCATCTTCTTGTTCCTTTGTTTCTGATATGCACGTGGCCACCTCTAAAGCTGAAGCCTTGGAGAGCATCATCTAGAATAGTCATTATGTGGGTGTAGTCCTTTTTCTCGTAGTCTCTGGAAGGGTCAAAATACACGGCGTGGGAGACTTGCGGGTAAAGAACGATAAGGACGGCGCGCCCGTTGCTGTGGGGAAAAGACACCTCAAATTATTCCCCATATGAGAGAGAAGGAATGATTGAAATGTATGAAAGGGTTGTCCGGAACTGACTTACTTTGGATGATAAGGCACGAGGACAATTTACCGGTCCTTATTCTGTACCATGAAGTTTTGGAGGTACTCCCTAGCAGTTTCACGCTCAAAGTCACCGAGACTCAAGAAAGACTCGTGCATGTAGTACGGATCCGCAACACAGATTTGCGAGACTTCTTCACTCTTCATGACGGAGCTCATATGTAGCGCAAAAAGGCGGACGATAGTAAAATCAAGCCGCCTTGTTAGAAACATCTCAAAGATATGGTCAAACCGCAGGAAGAGCACCTCCGCGGGCCGTGTGTCGACATAGCACTTCCCTCGTGCACACGAGCGCAGTATGTCGGATATCCCGGATCCTTTGAGGCTAGTAGGCTTTTCTCGATTGACGGCACATGGTCGTGCAGTCTCACGAGATCCCCGATAGTGCCTCCAGCGGTTTCGGCGGTAGCATCGGCTCGCCCGTGAGATGGAACATGACCGCACCTTTCACGGGTACATGCTCTTCGAATGCATCGTCTGCTGCTATGTGCTCGCTTGTTTGGAGGCGATTACCTTCCCGATCTCTTCCTCTCCTTTTTCTTGGGCACACCTTCCGGACCCTTCCTTAACCCCTGCCCAAGTGTTCCCGGGCTAAATCAGACGACCCTCGCGCGGCTAGTTGAGCTGTGTTGAGGTGGCATCTTGAGCGTGTCTGTGAGGATTTCATGAAGAGAGACTTTTGCAATCCATGGTACGGCCCTGCCCGCATATCATCCATATACTCATTAGCAAGCTGATAGCCCGATTCGTCATATGGTTGACTCATCATATCTATGTCACAGTCATATGCGTTTGTATTGAGGTAATCCATAGGGTCGACCTCCGTCTCATCATCCATTCTCTCATTCTCTGGGAGAAATTACATCAGCCAAGATTATTGCACCCCTTCATCATGTCGTCCGCCGCTCTCACCGGCACTACTACAGAGCTGGTAATTGCGTAGGTGGGGTGGTGGTCTCCGCACATGCTTGTTGATGTGTGGTAGTTATTGGTTTGCTCTCGGCGGCTCCTGCATTTAATAAGATTCTTTGGCCATAGCAGCACCCAACCCTTGCAGCGTCCAATCCGTGGCGGGGTCTCGTCGTCCGCTCCCACATCTTTGTCTTGGAGGAGGCAAATCCTCGTGCCCGATTTCACACCTGGTCAAGCTAACCTCAAGTGCCCAGTGGGATCGGCTGGTTGTGGAATGTGCGTTGAGAGGGTCCATTATCATCCCTTTCCCACGTCCACCTTCGGCCTTTGATCAAGTAGAGTATGGTGCATGGGGTTTCTTTCTTTGCAAACACATATGTCGTGGTGTAAAACAACCAAAGGCAACAAAATGGAATATATATATATATATATATATATATATGTTGGTGCAACATGTAATTACCGTGACGGCATCGAGCTCAGCCAAAGACGAAGGCCCACCTAAGCGCTTGAGGCGAGGAGGGCTGCTATGGCGGAGCGGCGGCGCGAGAGGAGGCCCGGTTGCTTGAGAAAGTGATGGTGCGATGGTGTTGTTGTTCATGGAGTTGCTCGCGATTTAAACGGGCATCGGAAATCATGTACCGTCTTGTGCGATTTTCCTTTGCCCGCTTGATGATAATCGAACCAAGTTAGTAGCGAAATCATTTCTGCAGCGATTAACTGCATTGACTACCGCTGTAGCAACTCATATTTGTCCTCGGCTGCTTTTTCATGTCCTCGGCTGCTTTTTCTCGATCGCAAGCTTCACCTTTGCATCGATGTCCGCCTGACTAAACTTCTTTTCGCTTCTTGGCCTCCGGCCGTCGTTGTAAAACACCTTCCACGTGGCGCCGTCTCGGTAGCCGTGCACACGCACCATATTATGCCGCTAGTCCAACGGGAGTCCCTTAAGTTCGTTCAAGGCCGGTTGAGAGGGTGTCCCACTTGGGCCTCATCGAGAAGTAGGGCTTTCGGCTGCAAGCGGTGTTGCTTCTCGAGAGTATAATCAATTTCCTCGTGATCTTGTCCGTAAAAACCTTTTCTCCTTGTCCCACTTGTAGCGGGCCCCGATGAAGTCATGCTCCAAGGGGTTGGTGAACTTCGCGAAGGGGTGCAGGAGACCAGCGGCTTCACGCCCGTGTCCTCCTTATCCCATATGGGCCTTTTACCGAGGTAGCCGCGGCTTCCGAGGCGATGCTTCCGTGTTCCTTTGCTGAAGGCTTTTGAATTTCGCAGCCTTAGCCTTGGCTGCCTCGGTAGTGCAAGTGTCCTTGAACTTTTGAACTCCTCTTCCGTAAGTGTCGGATTTTCCTCCGAATCTTGGACAGGGGTTCATCAGCCTCAATAGCTCGTTTCACCCTCCCTTTCCGGAGGCCAAATCATTCTGAACATGCCCATGGCGTGATTGTTAATCTTTTTCATCTTGGATCATCCCACGGTTGTTCTATGTTATCATCCCGGTCGGGAACTTGAATCTCTTGTGCAACCGTTAGAACAACTGCGTCAAATGTTCTTTACTCCTTAAGTCATAAATCGTTGATGCTCGCAAGATTCCGTAGGATGCATCCTACTTGGTTCCCATAGCACTTGCGAGGTTCTTCGGCTCTAACGGCTCAAACTTGCCAGTGCCATCTTTGTGATCACAAGTCGTCCAATCCCTAGTTTGTTAGGTTTTCGTATCCTCTCGCTTCTTATGCTTCCTTTTTTGGTATCGGCATCGGGGCGGTACCTTCCCTTGATACCTTCCCCACGGTCTCGGCGCCGCCATCGCTGGCGCCGCCGTGCGTGTGGATGTCGGCCAAGATACCATCATCGAGGCCGACACTGCAAACCTTGCTTAGCATCAAATAGTCGAGGTACTCTTGTTCACCCTCATAATCCATCTAAATGCATCTTGGTGAAGGCCTAGTTTCTTCGTTGTTCGACATGTTTCCTATGATTAAGTGGCCTCATTTATTTCTAAAAGTATGAATAAATGAGAAATGACATAAAAGAAATCTATGTGCCAAGACTCGATATGCCAACTATGTAGCACAAATCATGCCTTTATTCATGGGAAATTTCGCATGACCTTTGCTAAAAAATGGGCATATCGGCGCTGAAATTCACCGAAATGGAAATGAATCAACATTCGGCGTAACATAGGCCACTCAGATCATTTTCCAAACATGACATGTCCAAAACATGACATATGCACATATCACATGTCCAGTTCAAATTTCCATATAAATTCAGCTAATTTTGAAACCTAGCTAAATTCATAACTAAATAAATAACCTAATTAATTAACATGAAAAACCCTAAGAGAGAGGGGGGGTTTACAAAGAGTGCAGGGGCGAGGAGGCAGGCCCAACGATGGCCGGTAGGGGAGAGGAGGGAGGCGAGGGCCGACGGGTCGGGGCGAGCGCCACGGGTTGGGGCGAGGCCGCCGGATTTCGGGCGAGCGGTTGGTCGGGGCGAGCGGCGTGGTCGGGGCGAAAGGCCGAGTCGAGGTCGAGGGCGACGGGCGGGCTGGGCTAAGCGCCGCGCCCAGGAGTCGGGCGCGCCGGGCCGGTCGGGCAAGGAGCGACGGGGCCGGAGAGAGTGGGGATTTGGGGGAAATGGCGGGATGAAGCTGGGCGAGTGCGAATTTTGGGTTAAGTGGACGTAGCAGTAGCGCGTTATGTTAAAACGCGCTGCTACTATATTCTGTAGCTACAGCGGTTTCAGAGAAAAGCGCTACTACTATGATCTGTAGCTGCAGCGGTTTATGAGAAACTCGCTACTACTATGATGCGTAGCGACAGCGGTTTACGAGAAACACGCTACTACTAAGATCTAGCAGCAGCGGTTTTGTAGAAACGCACTGCTACTGCCGTCGCTACTGCCAGTTTTCCTTTTTCTTTTCCTTTATTTTATCCCACTTTTATTTCCCGAGGGCAGTGAACGAAGGGAGGGCGATATATATTGCATCATTTGACGGTTAAATATGTATGCAAAATAGGAACATATATATTACACATCATTGGACCCATGCATAATAATGGCTAAGTGTGTATACAAAATAGGAACATATATATATTACACATCATTGGACCCATAACATACGTTTCCTTAGTGCTGACGTTTTCGTTTTTGAGTCAGCTTCTTTCCCTTCTTGCTCGTCGAAGAATAATTGAGCCCCTCATTGTGACTTTTCCTTTTCCATGGAGTACGATTTTTCTTAGGTAACGCTGTATTGATTCTTCTTTTGACGTATACTTCATCATCATCGTCATCTTCCCTCATTGGGTTGCCGTACTGATCATAGTCTTCCTCGTTGGCGACTCCATCCATTCCAATGATGTTCCTTTTGCCTCTCCTCACGACAACACGGCTGGGATTGCGCGGGTCAGTTATGAAGAAGCATTGTGTCACGTGCTTAGCGTGTACCCATGGCTCATTTTTTGCGATAGCATTCACGGTAGCGCTCTTGGCGTCGGGTATAGTCATGGTAGTGAACATCCGGCTATCTCTTTCGACATTCTTAGCCCATCTGACACGGAACATCGTCGTGTTGTGCAGTCCAGAGTAGTCAAGCTCCCAGATCTCCTCGACCCTTCCATAAAATCGTTCAGTTGTGTCGTTGTCGCTGTCGGTCATGCATTCCATCGTCACCCCTGAGTTCTGATCATCACTGTCCATATCTTTTGCCTCCGTGTAGAACGTGTATCCGTTGATATCATATGCCTGATAGGTTACGAGGTTGGGCGAGGGGCCATGTGCTAAGGCGTATATAAGCAATCCGTCCTTAGAGCCCTCCTCCGGGGGATTAGCAATAATATGCTCTTTGAACCAATGCAGGAAAGTGGAGTTGTGCTCTCTAGTAACCGGCGTCTGGTCCTGCATACCCCGGTCACGATACTTCTTTGCGATAATTTCTTTGTGCAAAGTGCCACGAAAGGATCTACCTCGTCTAGGTGTTGTAGCACTACCAAGTTTGCTCTGTCAAAGTTGCTGCGTCGATCTGAGTATGCCACGTGCAGTTCCTGCGACCGTAAAGTGACCATCTCCTTCGAGCCTCCCATCGTGCTTGTTAACGGGCAAACCAACACTAACACCAGGCGGCTGGTCTGCGCCATATAGAAAATTCTCACAGAAAGAGATGCACTCTTGTGGCAAATAGCCCTGGACGATGCTTCCATCCGGACGGGACATGTTACGAACGAATCCTTTGATGATCCCATTCATCGTCTCAAACGGCATCATGTTTTGCAGGAATGACGGCCCCAGGTCTATTATGTCATCCACAATATGGACACATAGATGCAGAATCACGTCGAAGAACGCAGGCGGGAAGTACATCTCAAGCTCATTCAGTATCACAACGATCTCTTCCTGTAGCCTTTGGAGTTGCTTCACACCGATCGACTTTCGAGAGATGAAGTCGAAAAAGTTGCAGAGACCAATAAGCGTGTCACGGACGTGCTTGTCCATTATCCCTCTAAGGGCAACAGGTAGTATCTGCGTCATCATCACATGACAGTCATGAGACTTCATCCCGCTGAACCTTTTCTTGTCCGTGTCTAGATATCTACTTATCTTGCCACAGTAACCGGAACTAACTTTCACTCCGGTAAGGCACTTAAAGAATTGATTGATCTCAGCCTGACTTAAGGTGAAGCAAGAGGGGGGCAATAATCCTCTTTCTTTAATTTCTTGCCCTTCTTCTCCCGTGCCTTTGTCTCCGTCTCTGTCTCGTCTGACATTTTACGGGGCGGCATGTGAAGATCTTCCCTGATTTTCAAATCTTGCAAGTCTTTTCTTGCCTTCGGCCCATCCTTGGTCTTATCCGGCATGTTCATCAGTGTTGCGAGCAAGCTCTCAAGGACATTCTTACATATATGCATTTGATCAAGGCAATGAGGTGTATCGAGTTTGTGCCAGTACTCCAAGTCCCAGAACACAGACCTCGTCTTCCATACCTTCAGCAGCGGCTCCGACGCCTTTCTCATCGTCTTTCCCGGCGCGGGGCACTCATTCCAGTTTTTCAACAGCTCATCGATTTCGGCACCGCTCCGCTTACGTGCAGGTCCTCGATGCTCAGCGTGACCATTGAATAGATCTCCACGGTTTCTCCACGGGTCGTCCTGTTCAAGCTATCTTCGATGCCCCATGTACACGATTTTCCTAGACCGCCATCTTTCCTTGACGTTAGCTGCCGAGGCGTTGTATCATCCATGCACGCGTGCATCCGCAATATCCATGGCACACCGGCACGCCACATATCCGTAATCGAGATAGTCCTGCTGACCGTCGTGATCAGCCTGGCTCTCATGTTGAAATACTCACCTTTGTTTGGCGTCCCATGTCTTGGCGGTGTTTTCCATAACGTGTCTAACTCCTCTTAAAGTAGCCCGGATACAAATTAATATTATTTCCTGGTTGTTTCGGCCCTTGAATAAGCATGCTCATGTGAATGTACTTCGATTTCATGCACAACCAGGGGGGAGGTTGTACATCCATACAAACACGGGCCATGTACTATGGTTGGTGTTCTGGTTGCAAATGGATTCATGCCATTGGTACACGCGCCGAGCACGATGTTCCTTGCATCTCATTCAAAATATCGATAGAAGCTGTTCAACGCTCTCCACTGGCTTCCATCCTTCACGTGTCTCAGCTTTGGATCATCTCCATCGTCGGGCTTCTTCCTCTCCGCGTGCCAGCGCATTAGCTTTGCTTCCTTGGGATCTACAAAATACCTCCGAGACGGGAGTGATCGGTAAGTACCATACAACTTTCTGGGGACATTTCTTCCCGGCCTTCTTGTATCGAGAAGCATTGCACACCGGACAGCTTGTTTTTTCCGCGTGCTCCTTCCAATAAATTATGCAATCGTTGATGCATGCATGGTATCTAACGTGTGGCAGATCAAGAGGGCACACGATCTTCTTGCCCTCATCAACACTAGTAGGACATAGATTACCCAAGGGAAGAACATCCTTTAGGTACTTGAGATGCTCATCGAGGCTAGTGTCGGTCCATTTGTTTTTAGCCTTCGTCTTGAGGAGTTGGGCGTGAAACTCAACCGGTCACCTCAGATTGCAACCATCATACAATGGAGTGTTCGAGTCTACCACCGTTGCTCTAGCTTAGCCTCCTCTCTAGAAGCAGCTCTCTCAAGATTGCGTCTCCTTGCGAAGCAATGCTTGAACATGAGGGTCCCGCACAATTGAACTTAGTACCGACAAACTCTGCTACGTGGAGTCCATGTCGTTCTCTCCGCTGCCATGTCCGGCCCCTTCTCCTCCGCCATGTCCGGCCCCTTCTCCGCCGCCATGTCCGGCCTCTTCCCCGCTGCCATTATCGATCATCTCTTCGTCTTGCCCCGTGTCATCATTGCTTGCCCCATCGGCATCCTCAACATCGTCATCCTCATCTTCAATTATCCACCGAGTATAGCCATCCATGAAACCAGTCATGAGCAGGTGCGCTTCAATACGACCATCGTCATGGGGGTCGAGCCAAACTATTCCTTTGCGTTTTCGACACGGACATAAAACCTCTGTCCGGTTATTTTCTTTCATGTCTTGCACCGCCGACCGCAACCACCTGTCCACCATCGTTCCACTGACCATCGTCAACTCTGCATGGTAATAATAAAAAAATTGATAGTAAAAATGCATGCATGCATCAAAGTCATAAAAAAATGTGGCATGACTTTCCCTAAAAATAGGACATATATGGATCTAGAGTTTGCCCGGAATTCGCCGAAAGGGAAACAAATCAACATTTCGGCAAAACATAGGCAACTCAAAAGCACAATTTGGCGGCGTCAACTCATGCCACACACACAATTTCCACAAACATATCACACACACATAAACACATTTCCATTTTGCAAAAGCATGAAATTTTCATCACCTCTATCTCAATGGCCGGAGATGATGTTGTAGGGAGATCAAAAGTGCACAAAGCTCTTCTTGACAAAGATAGATCTAGTTAGGGGGCAAATAGGTCACTTAACTAAATCCTACATCTACCTAGCTACCTAATTTGGAAGGAGACAACTTCAACTAGTGGAGGGGGAAGGAAAAAGAGAAAGGAGATGCATTAATGGAGGTGGTGTAGTTATGTAGGAGTAATGAAGAGAGAGAAGGTGGCTAGAGAAGAGAGAGAGTAATGGGGGAGAAGTATTGAGAAGAAGAGTGAGAGTGGGAGCATGTGGTGGAGGGAAGAGAGGAGAGGGGAAGGTAGGGGGAAGGGAAAAAAGGAAGGGGGAGGGGAGGGATGGGTTAGGGGTTGGTGGGGTTAGCAGTAGCGCGGTATAGAAAATGCGCTGCTGCTAAGTACTTAGCAGCAGCGCGCTTTGCGGTAAGGCGCTACTGCTAACTGGGACAAAAAAATTGTGGCAATTTGAAACTTACCAGCAGCGATCTCGAGGAAAGCGCTACTACTACGCACTTAGCAAGAGAGCTGTTATTGCGACAGCGCCATCGCTACTTAGAGTTGGGGAACACCGCGGTCGATATTTGTAGCAGTAGCGTTTCGTCGAAAGCGCCATCGCTAAATCTTTATCGCAGTGAGTTTACGTGACACGCGCTACAACTACTTAGCAGCAGCGCTCTATTTTGAACCGCGCTGCTGCTAAGATTCTGTGTATAGGCTTTTCCCTAGTAGTGATGTAGGCTTGTCTTCCATCTTCCAAGGCATAGGCTCACCATCATAGAAGGATGATCGAGTCTCCGGGATCCTCAAATCTGCAGCCAAACTCATCCTCTTGAATTTATATTCATACTCACAATTCTGGTTTTGCAGGTCATAGATCTGGTCTTGGAGGTGCTCGATTTTCTCTTGAAGCTTGAAGATGGTCTCCCCAATGACCTTGGCATCCAGCTTGTGGTTGTTGGTGAACTTCGTGATCATCATCTAGTTGGCGTTGAGTCCACGCTCCACCATCCCTTGGAACTTGAAAACTTGTTGTTCCATGGCTTCGAGCTTTGTCTCCACGCTTCCGGTACGCCTTGGTCCCTCCACATCGCGGATGTGCAGCCCCCCCTCACGCATCTCAATGGTTTGAGGGTGTTGCAGCACCTCCGCAAGATAGGGGTTAATAACCCTCTTGAAAAACTTGTCCTTGGGAGCGCTTGGAGACGTCATGATGCTCTAGATCTGTAACAAAAATAGGTCGAAACGAAAAAAGAGGATATTTGCGTGATATGGTGGTCGAAGCCTTCGGGAGATTATATAATGAATTTTCACCGACCAAAATACGTAACATGCAAGAAAACGGAGTCCGGGAGGCACACGAGGTGGCTACGAGATAGGGGGTGTGCCCAGGAAGTTTGGGCGCGCCCTCCACCCTCGTGGAGGCCTCGTGTCCTTCCCGGACTACTTCTTTCTTTCCAAAATTCTTAAATATTCCAAAAGGGATAAAAATTGCCATTAGAATTATTTTGGAGTCGGTTTACTTACCGTACCACATACCTATTCCTTTTCGGGGCTTGGGTTCTCCATTCATCAAGTGAGCTAATGTCAAATAACCTCTTCTCACCGGCAAGTTTGAAGTCATAGTTGAGCTCTTTAATAACCCAAGACGCTTTATGTTCAAGTTCTAGAGGTAAATGACATGCTTTTCCATAAACCATCTTATACGGAGACATACCCATAGGATTTTTATATGCCGTTCTATAGGCCCATAATGCATCATCAAGTTTTTTGGACCAATTCTTTCTACATCTATTCACAGTCTTTTGCAAGATTAATTTGAGCTCTCTATTGCTCAACTCTACTTGACCACTAGACCGCGGGTGATGAGGAGATGCGATTCTATGATTAACATCATACTTAGCAAGCACTTATGGAAAGCACCATGAATAAAGTGTGAACCACCATTAGTCATAAGATATCTAGGGACTCCAAACCTTGGAAAAATAACTTCTTTAAGCATTTTAATAGAAGTGTTATGATCAGCACTACTAGTTGGAATAGCTTCTACCCACTTAGTAACGTAATCAACAGCAACTAAAATATGTGTATAACCATTAGAGGTAGGAAAAGGTCCCATATTATCAAAGCCCCAAACATCAAACAGTTCAATAACAAGAGAATAATTCATAGGCATTTCTTGACGTCTACTAATATTACCAATTCTTTGACATTCATCACAAGATAAGACAAACTTACGAGCATCTTGGAAGAGAGTAGGCCAATAAAAACCATATTACAGTACCTTATGTGCAGTTCTATCTCCAGCGTGGTGTCCTCCATAGGATTCAGAGTGACACTATCGTAGGATCTGTTCCTGTTCATGCTCAGGTACACAACGTCTAATAACACCATCTACTCCTTTATAAAGGTGTGGGTCATCCCAGAAGTAATGTCTTAAATCATAAAAGAACTTTTTCTTTTGCTGGTATGTGAAACTAGGTGGTATAAATTTAGCAACAATGTAATTAGCATAATCAGCATACCAAGGAGCAGTACGAGAAGCATTAACAACCGCTAATTGTTCATCAGGAAAGCTATCATTAATAGGTAGTGGGTCGTCAAGAACATTCTCTAACCTAGACAAGTTGTCTGCAACGGGGTTCTCAGCTCCCTTTCTATCAATAATATGCAAATCAAATTCTTGGAGCAAGAGAACCCATCTAATGAGTCTAGGCTTAGCATCTTTCTTTTCCATAAGATATTTAATAGCAGCATGATCAGTGTGAATAGTAACTTTGGAATCAACAATATAAGGTCTAAACTTATCACATGCAAACACAACTGCTAAGAATTCTTTTTCAGTAGTAGCATAATTTCTTTGGGCAGTATCAAGAGTCTTACTAGCTACTGGATAACATTCAATTTCCTATCAACTCTTTGCCCTAGAACAACACCTACAGCATAATCACTAGCATCACACATAATTTCAAAGGGTAAATTCCAATCAGGTGGCTGAACAATAGGTGCAGTGATCAAAGCTTTATTAAGTATTTCAAATGCTTCTACACAATCATCATCAAAGATAAAAGGGATATCTTTTTGCAATAAATTAGTCAGCGGCCTAGAGAATTTAGAAAAGTCATTAATGAACCTCCTATAAAAACCGGCATGACCAAGGAAACTTCTTGTACCTTTTATGTCCTTGGGACATGGCATCTTTTCAATAGCATCAACTTTAGCTTTATCAACTTCAATACCTCTTTCAGAAATCTTATGCCCCAAGACAATGCCTTCATTACGAGACTAGTGTCTTCACATCTCTGCAAAACTCGATCAAGGTTGCTCAAGCAATCATCAAAAGAGGATCCATAAACAGAGAAATCATCCATGAATACCTCACAAAACTTTTCACAAAAATCAGAGAATATAGCCATCATGCATCTTTGAAAGGTAGCAGGTGCATTACATAAACCAAAAGGCATACGTCCATAAGCAAAATTACCAAAAGGGCAAGTAAAGGTAGTTTTTGATTGATCCTGCGCTGATACAGGTATTTGAGAGAAACCAGAATAACCAGCTAGAAAACAGAAATGTGTGTGTTTGGATAGTCTTTCTAGCATTTGATTAATAAAAGGTAAATGGTAATGATCTTTCTTAGTAGCTTTATTTAATTTACGGAAATCAATTACCATCCTATAACCTATAATAATTCTTTGCAGGATCAATTCATCTTTATCATTTGGAACAACGGAATACCTCCCTTTTTAGGAACACAATGACAGCTTAGCCAATCACTATCAGCAATGGGATAAATTATACCTGCCTCATAGTATCTCCTTTCTTACCACTTCTTTCATCTTAGGATTCAATCGTCGTTGAGGATCTCTAACTGGTTTGGCATCGTCCTCCAAATTAATTTTGTGTTGGCATAACGTGGGACTAATGCCCTTAAGATCATCTAGAGTATATCCAATAGCAGCACAGTGCTTCTTCAAAGTTTTCAATAATCTTTCTTCTTCTTGCTCTGAAAGGTTAGCACTAATAATAACAGGATATATTTTCTTTTCATCAAGATAAGCATACTTAAGATTATCAGGTAATGCTTTGGGTTCAAACACGGGATCACCCTTGGGTGGAGGGGGATCCCCAAGAATTTCAACGGGAAGGTTGTGTTTTAGAATAGGTTCTTGTTGAAGGAACACTTCATCTATTTCCCTTCTTTCCTTCATAAACATATCATTTTCATGGTCTAGCAAGTATTTCTCTAATGGATCAGTAGGAGGCATGGCAATAGAAGCAAGACCAATAATCTCATCCTTACTAGGTGATTTTCTATCACGAGGTTGTCTACGAAACTTAGCAAAATTAAACTCATGAGACACATCCTCCAAGCCAATTGTAACAGTATCTTTTTCACAATCAATCTGAGCATTAACAGTATTCAAGAAGGGTCTACCAAAAATAATGGGACAGAAGTCATCTTATGGGGAACCAAGAATAAGAAAATCAGCAGGATATTTAACCATCCCACACAAGACTTCAACATCTCTAACTATCCCAACTGGCTTAGTGGTATCCCTATTGGCAAGCTTAATAGTAACATCAATATCTTCTATTTCAGCGGGTGCAATATCATGCATAATTTCTTTATATAAGTCATAGGGTATTGCACTAGCACTAGCACCCATATCACATAAGCCATGATAACAATGATCTCCTATTTTAACAGAAATAACGGGCATGCCTACCACAGGTCTATGTATCTTAGCATCTGGTTTAACAATATTAGCAGTCTCACCACAAAATTAAATAACATGCCCATCTAAATCATCATCCAAGAGATCTTTAACCATAGCAATACTAGGTTCAACTTTGATTTGCTCAGGAGGTGTATAAGTCCTATTATTACTCTTACGAACAATAGTCAAAGTTTTAGCATGATCCTTTATCCTAATAGGAAAAGGAGGTTTCTCAACATAAGTAGTAGGAACAACATGATCACTATAAGTGACAGTCTTTTCTTCAACTGTAATAGGTGCAACTACTTTTACTTCAACGGGAGGATTATATTTAAACCACTTCTCCTTAGGGAGATCAAGGTGAGTAGCAAAAGATTCATAGAAAGAAGCTACTATATCAGAGTCAAGTCCATATTTAGCGCTAAATCCACGAAAAGCATCGGTATCCATAAAAGATTTAACACAATCAAACTTAGGTGTCATACCTAAATCCTTACCATCGTCGAAACCCCAATCTTTAGAGTTGCGTTTAATTCTTTCCAATAAATCTCATTTGAATTCAATAGTCTTGAGCATATAAGAACTAGCACAGGAAGTATCGAGCATGTTGCGGTCATTGGGAGAAAGACGAGCATAAAAATCTTCAATAATCATTTCTCTGGAGAGCTCATGATTGGGGCATGAATGTAACATTGACTTAAGCCTCCCCCAAGCTTGAGCGATGCTTTCTCCTTTGCAAGGCCAGAAATTATATATGTGTTTACGATCATGATGAACAAGATGCATAGGATAGAACTTCTGGTGAAATTCCAACTTCAATCGTTTATAATACCAAGATCCCGTATCATCACATAGCCTATACCATGTCAATGCATCTCCCTTCAAAGATAAAGGGAAGACCTTCCTTTTGACAAAATCATCGGGAATACCTGGAAGCTTAAATAATCCACAAACTTCATCCACAAAGATAAGGTGTAAATCAGGATCCAATGTTCCATCTCCTGCAAAGGGATTACCTAGCAGTTTCTCTATCATACCCGAAGGAATCTCAAAGTAAATATTTTCAGTAGGTTCAGTAGGTTGTGGAGCAACTCTTTGCTCTTCTGGTCGGGGTGAAGATACCCCGAACAAGCCCCTCAAAGGATTAGTTTCCATAGTAACAAGTAACAAAAAAATTCAGCACACTATATAAATGTTTCCTTACCAAGTTCCACTCACCAAAAGCGCTACACTCCCCGGCAACAGCGCCAGAAAAGAGTCTTGATGACCCACAAGTGTAGGGGATCTATCCTAGTCCTTTCAATAAGTAAGAGTGTCGAACCCAACGAGGAGTAGAAGGAAATGATAAGCGGTTTTCAGTAAGGTTTTCTCTACAAGCACTGAAATTGTAGGTAACAGATAGTTTTGTGATAAGATAAATTGTAACGGGTAAGAAGCAATGAAAGTAAATAAAGTGCAGCAAGGTGGCCCAATCATTTTTGTAGCAAAGGACAAGCCTGGACAATTTCTTATAATGAGCAAAGAGCTCCCGAGGACACATGGGAATTATCATCAAGCTAGTTTTCATCACGCTCATATGATTCGCGTTCGGTACTTTGATAATTTGATATGTGGGTGGACCGGTGCTTGGGTACTGCCCTTACTTGGGCAAGCATCCCACTTATGATTAACCCCTACTGCAAGCATCTGCAACTACAAAAGAAGTATTAAGGTAAACCTAACCATAGCATTAGACATATGGATCCAAATCAGCCCCTTACGAAGGAACGCATAAACTAGGGTTTAAGCTTCTGTCTCTCTAGAAACCCATCATCTACTTATTACTTCCCAATGCCTTTCTCTAGGCCCAAATAATCGTGAAGTGTCATGTAGTCGACGTTCACATAACACCACTAGAGGAAAGACAACATACATCTCATCAAAATATCGAATGAATACCAAATTCACATGACTACTAATAGCAAGACTTCACCCATGTCCTCAGGAACAAAGGTAACTACTCACAAAGCATATTCATGTTCATAATCAGAGGAGTAATAATATGCATTAAGGATCTGAACGTATGATCTTCCACCAAGTAAACCAATTAGCATCAACTACAAGGAGTAATCAACACTACTAGCAACCCACAGATACCAATTTGTGGTTTGGATACAAGATTGGATACAAGAGATGAACTAGGATTTTGAGAGTAGATGGTGCTGGTGAAGATGTTGATGGAGATTGACCCCCTCACAATGACAGGATCGTTGGTGATGATATCCCCCTCCCGGAGAGAAGTTTCCCCGGCAGAACAGCTCTACCGGAGCTCTAGATTGGTTCCGCCAAGGTTCCGCCTCATGGCGGTGGAGTTTCGTCCCGTAAGCTTGCCCCTGATTTTTTCCAGGGTAAAAGCCTTCATATAGCAGAAGATGGACACCCGAGGGCCACCAGGGGGCCCAGGAGATAGGGGGCGCGCCCAGTAGGGGTGGGCGCGCCCCCACCCTCCTGGCTAGGGTGTGGGCCCCCTCTGGTATTTCTTTTGCTCAATAATTATTATTAATTTCAAAACTGACTTCCGTGGAGTTTCAGGATTTTTGGATGTATGCAGAATAGGTTTCCAATATTTGCTCCTTTTCCAGCCAGAATTCCAGCTGCCGGCATTCCCCCTCTTCATGGTAAACCTTGTAAAAATAGGAGAGAATAGCCATAAGTATTGAGATATAATGTGTAATAACAGCCCATAATGCAATAAATATTGATATAAAAGCATGATGCAAAATGGACGTATCGGGCACTTGTGGGAGTAGATGCTATCAGTTTTGTTGAGTTTGATTCACTTTTATTTTGAGTTACTAAAAATTTCAGAAATTTCCAGAAAAGGATGAAGAGATTGTTCTTGAGGGGCTCTTCTAGCCAAGGCTCTAGGGATAAACAAACTAGGGAGAATGAAAAGGCCAAGTATAATCTTCCTTGTGTGGCGGAAGTACGGCCGTGTGAATGGCTTGTGATGATTTCTTGAGAGCAGCCGGGATTTATGATGACTTTTATTCTTTGGCTAATAATGCGGGCCTCATCGACTTCCTCCACGACCAGGCTGAACACCGTTTACGTGTACCGGGGCCAGACATCAGCCCCAGAGCCCGAGCTGGAACCGCCACTTGACCCTTATCATCCATCATCTTATCAGTGGGATCCGGAAGAGATCGCCAGCCAGTGGCAATATGATGACACTCCTCAGTACACCGGAGAGAGTAGCCATGATCCATGGGCATAGACCAACTTAGGCCAAAAGCCTAAGCTTGGGGGAGTACATATTTGTCACCGACATTACATTCATGTTCACACACTGACTCTAGTTGTCGGTGCTCATGCTTTTTCATTGTACTATCCATGCTAGTTTAGTTTCTTTTTCTAGCTTTCTTTTTGTGTGTTTGAAAAACCTTAAGAAAAAAATTAGTTAGTTTAATTTCCATGTCTGTAGTAGTAACTAAAAGAAAACCCAAAAATATTTCTCGTTCTTCTTTTGCTTGTTGGGAGCTTTCCCGTGTAAATAGTTTTATTTCTTTTCTTTCCTTTGGGGGTCGAGAGGTGAAGACCATAATGAAAATGTTTAAGTGACTCCAATATGCATGATTGTTGATTTAACCAAGAGCCCATATTACCTTGTCTTCTCCCTTGAATTGAATGCTTGCAGGTTCCAGCTTAGTCCAATGCACATGCACTATTATTATTATCCACACCGTTCAGTCATGCAAGTGAAAGGCAATAATGACGATATATGATGGACTGATTGAGATGAGAGAAGCTGGTATGAACTCGACCTCTCTTGTTTTTGTAAATATGATTAGTTCATCGTTCTTGATTCAGCCTATTATGAATAAACATGTTTGCAATGACAATTAGAGATTATAGTTCCTTATGCCATGCTTAATTAGCTAAGAGCTTATAATGTGTGCCAACATGCTATTAAAATTATTGTGATGTAGTATGATGGGATGGTATCCTCCTTTGAATTAATTGAGTGACTCGACTTGGCACATGTTCACGCATGTAGTTGAAACAAGTCAACATAGCCTTCAGGATATTTATATTCATGGTGGATTATATCCTACTCATGCTTGTACTTGGTGTAAATTAAATTTAATGCATGTTCATGACTGTTGTCGCTCTCTCAGTTGGTCGATTTCCAGTCTTTTGCTAGCCTTCACCTGTACTAAGCGGAAATAATGCTTGTGCATCCAAACTCCATAAACCCCAAAGTTATTCCATATGAGTCCACTATAATTTCCTATACGCGGTATCTACCTGCCGTTCCAAGTAAATTTGTATGTGCCAAACTCCAAACCTTCAAATGAAATGCTGTTTTGTATGCTCGAGCAGCTCATGTTTCAACTAGGGCTATCTGTATCTTCAATGCTAGGTGGGTTTTTCTCGAGGGGAGTGGACTCCGCTCCTCATTCATGAGAAAATGGCTGGTAATCGGGATGCCCGGTCCCATGCTCAAAATCAAATCAAAATAATTAAACAAAACTCCCCCAGGATTGTTGCTAGTTGGAGGCACCCGTTGTTCCGGGCAAGCCATGGATTGATGCTTGTTGGTGGTGGGGGAGTATAAACTTTACCATTCTATTTGGGAACCGCCTATAATGTGTGTAGCATGGAAGATATCGAGATCTCATAGTTGTTATGTTGATAGTGAAAGTATACCGCTCAAAATGTTATTCATCTCTTTTTCAAAATCGAGCTCTGGCACCTCTACAAATCCCTGCTTCCCTCTGCGAAGGGCATGTCTATTTACTTTTATGTTGAGTCATCACCCTCTTATTAAAAAGCACCCGCTGGAGAGCACCACTGTCATTTGCATGCATTACTATTAGTTTATATTGGGTATGATTATGACTGGATCTCTTTTACCATGAATTACAATGTTTAGTCAGTCCTTGATCTTTAAAGGTGCTCTGCATTTATGTTTTGTGGTCTCAGAAAGGGCTATCGAGATACCATCTTATTATACCATATTATGATTGTTTTGAGAAAGTGTTGTCATCTGAGTTTTATTATTATTGCTCGCTAGTTGATTATGCCATTGATATGAGTAAACATGAGACCAAAGTGTTATTGTGAATATGGTTAGTTCATAATTTTTGCTGAAAACTTGAATGATGGCTTTACATATTTAGACCAACAAGAGCACATAGAGTTTGTAAAAGTTTTTCTTTATCACTTTCAGTTTGTCAACTGAATTGCTTGAGGACAAGCAAAGGTTTAAGCTTGGGGGAGTTGATACGTCTCCGTCGTATCTACTTTTCCAAACACTTTTGCCCTTGTTTTGGACTCTAACTTGCATGATTTGAATGGAACTAACCCGGACTGACGCTGTTTTCAACAGAACTGCCAGGTTGTTAATTTTGTGCAGAAATAAAAGTTCTCGGAATGACCTTAAAATCCACGGAGCAACTTTTCAGAATTAATAAAAAATACTAGCGAAAGAATCAGCACCAGGGGGCCCACACCCTGTTCATGAGGGTGGGGGCGCGCCCCCTCCCCTAGAACGCGCCCCCTGCCTCATGGGCACCCTGGACGTCCACCGACCTCAACTCCAACTCCATATATTTGCTTTCGCGGAGAAAAAATCAGGGAGAAAGTTTCATCGCATTTTACGATATGGAGCCGCCGCCAAGCCCTAATCTCTCTCGGGAGGGCTTATCTCGAGTCCGTTCGGGGCTCCGGAGAGGGGGATTCATCGCCGTCGTCATCATCAACCAGCCTCCATCACCAATTTCATGATGCTCAACGCCGTGCGTGAGTAATTCCATTGTAGGCTTGGTGGACGGTGATGGGTTGGATGAGATTTACCATGTAATCAAGTTAGTTTTGTTAGGGTTTGATCCCTAGTATCCACTATGTTCTGAGATTGATGTCGCTATGACTTTGCTATGCTTAATGCTTGTCACTAGGGCCCGAGTGCCATGATTTCAGATCTGAACCTATTATGTTTTCATGAATATATGTGAGTTCTTGATCCTATCTTGCAAGTCTATAGTCACCTATTATGTGTCCCGACAACCCCGAAGTGACAATAATTGGGATACTTCTCGGTGATGACCGTAGTTTGAGGAGTTCATGTATTCACTATGTGTTAATGCTTTGGTTCGGTACTCTATTAAAAGGAGGCCTTAATATCCCTTAGTTTCCATTAGGACCCCGCTGCCACGGGAGGGTAGGACAAAATATGTCATGCAAGTTCTTTTCCATAAGCACGTATGACTCGGAATACATGCCTACATTACATTGATGAATTGGAGCTAGTTCTGTGTCACCCTATGTTGTAACTATTACATGAGGAATCGTATCCGACATAATTATCCATCACTGATCAAATGCCTACTAGCCTTTCACATATTGTGCTTTGCTTATTTACTTTACCATTGCTACTGTTACAATCACTACAAAACTGCCAATGTTACCGTTACTTCTATACTACTTTGCTACTAAATACTTTGCTGCAGATACTAAGTTATCCAGGTGTGGTTGAATTGACAACTCAACTGCTAATACTTGAGAATATTCTTTGTCTCCCCTTGTGTCGAATCAATAAATTTGAGTTGAACACTTCAAAGTAGATTTCGAACACAAGAGCCGTGTCTGGCTCTGCAAAATAATCTCCATACACAACCGTAGAGAGTATAATATTTCACGAGTCCAATCCGCTGACAACTTTTTGTAGCGTGACATCACGCCACTGCCCGGTCATTATTCGAACCGTTCTTTAGCCTACCGCTCCGTATTTCGAGGTGCGATTTTATTGGCACATCTTGTCAAAGCAGAGATCATGTCCGCTTATCATGGGATTCTCATCAATACGGGCATGGGTAACCCAACCGGGCCATCTGCACAGCCCTTGCGGAATAGGAGGGTTTTAAGGCGAGTGGGGAGGCGCATAATATTCACTGCCTTTATAAAGGTATAATGATTCATCCTTTTTTCACTCACGCCTTCTCCTTCCTCTACCCATCCATTCTCGAGCTCCAACGCCCAAGCTCTCACCTCCGCCCAAAAAAGCACTCCAATCATGTTCGGATCCGGAGCAGGAGGCAAGTGGATGGCCTCCTCCGTCAAGGAGAAGGACATCATGAAGCTCCGGGAGTGAGGGAGTCCTAGATTAAGGGGTCCTCGGACAGCCGGACTATATACTTTGGCCGGACTATTTGATTATGAAGATACAAGATTGGAGACTTCGTCCCGTGTCTAGATGGGACTCTCTTGCGTGGAAGGCAAGCTTGGCAATTCAGATATGTAGATTTCCTTCTCCGTAACCGACTCTGTGTATCCCTAGCCCCCTCCGGTGTCTATATAAACTAGAGGGTTTAGTCCGTAGGACAACAACAATCATAATCATAGGCTAGCTTCTAGGGTTTAGCCTCTACGATCTCGTGGTAGATCAACTCTTGTAATACTCATATAATCAAGATCAATCAAGCAGGAAGTAGGGTATTCCCTCCATCGAGAGGGCCCGAACCTGGGTAAAACATCGTGTCCCCTGCCTCCTGTTACCATTAGCCTTAGATGCACAGTTCGGGACCCCTTACCCGAGATCCGTCGGTTTTGACACCGACATTGGTGCTTTCATTGGGAGTTCCACTGTGTCGTCGCGATAAGGCTTGATGGCTCCTTCAATCATCTTCAACAACGCAGTCCAGGGGGAGGTTTTCCTTCCCAGACAGCTCTTCGTATTCGGCGGCTTCGTACCGCGAGCCAACTCGCTTGGCCATGTGGAGTAGATCGATAGCTACGCCCCTGGCCGTCCGGTCAGGTTTGGAAGCTTGATCTATACTGCCGACATCCACAGAGACTTGATCTTCGAAGGATTCGAGCCCATGTCAGGCGCGCCGGACGGTCACGACGGGCATGACTTTCATCTGCCAACGAAAACTATTCAGGAGATTGCGCCTGCGGCGGCGCTGGGAATCAATCCGGAGCAGATCATGCCTTTCGAGGACGGGTGGATGGACCCCGCCACGAAGGCCGTGCACTCATCGGTGTTAGAGTCGAACACTGATCCCACCTCCTGTGAGGGTGGTGTCATCGGACACTCGGACTCGTCTCCGGCTACATGATCTGAACCGCATACGTCCGTGCCTATCGAAGTTGATTGGACACCCGTCATGGAGTTCACCACCGCGGATATTTTTCAGCACTCTCCCTTAGGAGATGTGCTAAAATCATTAAGGTCTCTTTCCTTGTCGGGAGATTCTTGGCCGAAGTATGTCCGACTCGAGTGGGAAGCGGACGACGAAGAAATTCATTCCCCACCCACCACCCATCCAATTGCTCAGGTTTATTCTGAACACCCCCGTACTCACTACGTGGGGGCGGAAGCCGACGACTGGCCGACTCTCAGGATTATTATATAAAACAGTCGCACAGGAGGAAAAACTTTCATACGAGAAGCAATAAATAATGACCTTGTTCGAATATTACAAAGAAAAAACATGACCGTATTCACGGAAATATAATGTCCTTGGTACACTGCTCCGCCGCAAGGCGGGCCCCTTTCAAGACACCTTCATAATACAATTCGGGCTTGCGGTGCTCTTTCCCCTCTGGCGGTCCCTCGGTCATTAGCTTTTCTGCACCCATCTTCCCCCAATGCACCTTTGCATGGGCGAAGGCCATTCGCGCACCTTCTATGCAGACCAACTGCTTGATGACTTCGAGTCGAGGGCAGGCACTTGCAATCCGCTTCACGAGCCCGAAGTAACTGCTTGGAATCGGCTCAGCAGGCCACAGCCGGATAATCAAATCCTTCATGGCTAGCTCGGCCGCCTTATGCAGTTCGACTCAGCTGATCGGAAAACGGCACCGGATAATTCGGCACCAGATACTGCATCCAGAAGAGTTTATCCGCAGTATTCCTCTCTTCGGCTCGGTAGAATTGGGCGGCATCAGATATGCTGTGTGGCAGCTCCGCAAATACCCCTGGAAAAAATCAAAATTTAAACTCTCAACTTGTTTTTCTCCTTTCAAAATAATCGCTTTGTACAGAAAAAGCCTTACCAGCTGCAATCTTCCTCGCCTCTTGGATTTCCTTTAGGGCACCTTGGGCCTCCCCCCGGGCATCACTTGCGGCTTGGCGAGCCTGGGAGAGTTTGGATTCTTTCCCTGCTAAACTCTGCTCCAAGGTCTCGCATTTCTGCACGGCCTCTTGAAGCTCTCTCGCTCAGCCTCAATAACTCTAGGCTCGTGTTTCTCCCAAAGAGCCGGCTCCGCGGCTGCCTTCTTCTTGGCTTTGGCCACAGCCTTCCTGAGAGCCTCAATTTCGGCTATCGCTCCTAGAGCACATTATAAAAATATTTTCATCATGTACACTTATTCATTTGTGCTATATAAACATAGTTTCTACATACCTTGATTATCCTCCAGCTATCTCTTCACTTGGCCAAGTTCTCCTTCGGCCCGCTCCAGACTATGCCTCAGTCCGGATACTTCCGCAGCATGAGAGGCGGCAGTCGCTACAGAAGCCTGCTGATTAAAAAGAGTGATAGATGTCATCAAGTGAGTCTCCTACGAGCATGAATGTGATCCTCTGTTCGGTTCTTTCTTTCACTGAACAGTGTATCAGGGGCTGCTATCTATACCCCGACACTCTCCCAAAACTCATAAAACATACCTCAAAGCCTCTTATGAGGCTGATACAGGATTCATTCAGTCCACTCTCAGTGGGCTGAATCTTCTCAATCACCGCACCCATGAGGGCACGGTGTTCATCAACGATGGAGGCACCCTTCAGCGCCGCCAATAAAGTATCCGACACCTCTGGTTGGACAGAGGCGGCCGATGGAGCAGGCATACCTCCTCCAATTGACGAAGGCCGTCTATCTGACTCGGGGACCTTATGGGTCTCTAGAATCGTGTCCGGCTGGGGTCCGGATTCAAGATGATCCCCACCGTCGACGCCCACGGGAGCTTTCTCTCCCGTGTATCCAGCTCTTGAAGTATGGCCTCCTAGCGCTGCATTTGCGACCTTTTCCCCTCCTCTGTGGCATGGGTCCTTCTGGGACGAAACCTCAGTTTCACTCCTATGATTGGAGGAGGAGGCCTTCGGTGTTGTTCCGCTCTCCCTAGCGTCAGAACACAGTAGATCTTCTGACGAGGATTGTTCGGCGCGGGGCTTTGCCGGACTGAAAAAAGCACGACTCATATTAGAATGTGATGCCATGACAAGTCCGGACGCATGAGTGTGTTCGGATTTTATACTCACGAGTTCACCAGGGGCTCGGCCCTGGGATCCCACTCCGGGCTGCTATCGGTGGCACCGGCGGACTCCTCTTGTAGAGGACTTTTTCCCCTCTTAGGTGGCTCGGCCTCCAAGGATGTGGAGGCTGTCCTTTTCTTTCTTACCCCCACGGGGGATTCGTCTCCTTCCTCCTCCTCATCCTCTTTGGAGGAAGAATGGGCATTGGACTCTTCGGATCTTGCTTCTGAAGCGCCACAACGACGGAGGCCACCCCTGGTCTTCTTGGTCTCATTTCCGGCCTTCTTCTTCGGTGCCTTGTAAGGCGCCGGGACCAGCATCTTAGTCAAAAGTGGGCCGGCCGGTTCTTCTTGTAGCAGGGCCGGACAGTAGATCTGCCTCGCCTTCTTAGCCTAGCCCTAGGAAATTTGTGGGAAACACTTCAGGCATTTTCTTAAAGAATAAGTGAATGAAACATACGAACTGTCAACAAGCGACCACTTACCAAACTTGCCGGGCGGGACAGTTGGAACCCGCGGTCCTCGGCGGAGTTCGGCCATGATTTGCCGGACTTGAAAAGCACCTTCTAGATGTCCTTATGCGAAGAGCCAAAGATCTCTGACAGGGTTTGGTGCTTGGCCGGGTCGAACTCCCATAGATTGCAAGCCCGGTGTTGACAAGGTAGAATCTAGCGAACTAACATCACCTGGACTACATTGACGAGCTTGATGTCCTTTACTTCCATATCTTGGACACACGTCTGGAGCTCCGATAGCTCGTCAGAAGAAGCCCAGTTCAGGCCCTTCTTGGCCCAGGATGTAAGCCGCAGGGGGGCGCTGGATCTGAACTGTGGGGCAGAGGCCCATTCCTTGGCACACGGCTCTGTGATGTAGAACCACTGCTGCTGCCACTCCTTGACAGAATCATTGAAAGCACCCGTTGGCCATGTAACGTTGGGCATCTTGCTCACCATGGCACCTCCGCATTTGGCATGCTCGCCACTCACTACCTTGGGCTTCACATTAAAAACCTTCAGCCATAAGCCAAAGTGCGGCGGGACGCGGAGAAAGGCCTCGCACATGACGATGAATGTCGAGATATTGAGGAAAGAATTGCGAGATAGATCATGAAAATCAATCACATAATAGTACATGATGCTGCGAACAAATGGGTGGAGGGGAAACTATAGCCCGCAGACAAAATGAGGGAGAAATACCACCCTCTCGTGGGGTTCCGGGGTGGGGACGATTTGTCCCGCCGTCGGAAGACGGTGGCTAATTCTCTTGGCCAAATACCCTGCCCCCCGAAGCTTTTAGATGTCCTTCTCCCAGACGGTAGAGGCCATCCACTTGCCTCCTACTCCGGATCCGGACATTTTTGGGAAACCTTTTTGATAGAGAAGGCGGACGCTTGAGCGCTAGGGCTTGAGCAAGAAGGGACGGATGCGCAGAGGAAGAAGGCGTGGGTGAAAGAGGGAGTTCTTATCCCCTTATAAAGGAAGCAGGGATCCTGCGCCTCCCCACTTGGCCGATTAGGATCCTTATTCCCCAAGCGCCACGTTTGAAGGCATGGTTGGGTTACCCACGTCCGTATTGATGAGGATCCCGTGATAAGCGGACACGATCTCTGCTTCGTCAAAGATGTGCCAACAAAACTGCCTCGCGATATGTGCGGTGGCTGGTTGTGAAAAATGGTTCGAATAAAGACCAGACCGTGGCGTGATGACGTAAAAAGCTGTCAGCAGATTAGATTTGTGGAATATTGTACTCTCTACGGTGGTGTGTGGAATTTGTTTTGCAGAGCCGGACACGATTCTCGTGTTCAAAATCTTCTATGGAGTGTTCGGAGAAGGAACCCACCTTGCAATGCCGAAGACAATCTGCGCGCCGGACTCATCGTCATTGAAGCCTGGTTCAGGGGCTACTGAGGGAGTCCTGGATTAAGGGGTCCTCGGACAGCCGGACTATATACTTTGGCCGGACTGTTGGATTATGAAAATACAAGATTGAAGACTTCGTCCCGTGTCCAGGTGGGACTCTCCTTTGCGTGGAAGGCAAGCTTGGCAATTTGGATATGTAGATTTCCTTCTCTGTAACTGACTCTGTGTATCACTAGCCCCCTCCAGTGTCTATATAAACCGGAGGGTGATACGTCTCCAACGTATCTATAATATTTGATTGCTCCATGCTACTTTATCTACTGTTTGGGACTATATTGGGCTTTATTTTACACTTTTATATTATTTTTGGGACTAACCTATTAACCGGAGGCCCAGCCCAGAATTGCTGTTTTTTGCTTATTTCAGTGTTTCGAAGAAACGGAATATCAAACGGAGTCCAAACGGAATGAAACCTTCGGGAACGTGATTTTCTCACCGAACGTGATCCAGGAGACTTGGACCCGGCTCCAAGGAACAGAAGAGGCGGTCACGAGGGTGGGGGGCGCCCCCCCTTGGGCACGCCCCCTGCCTTGTGGCCCCCCTGTTGCTCCACCGACGTAGTCCTTCCTCCTATATATACCTACGTATCCCCAAACAATCAGAAGAGGAGCCAAAACCTAATTCCACCGCCGCAATTCTGTATCCACGAGATCCCATCTTCGGGCCTGTTCCGGAGCTCCGTCGGAGGGGGCATCCACCATGGACGGCTTCTACATCAACACCATAGCCCCTCTGATGAAGTGTGAGTATTTTACTTTAGACCTTCGGGTCTATAGCTAGTAGCTAGAATGCTTCTTCTCTCTTTTTGGATCTCAATACAATGTTCTCCCCCTCTCTCTCGTGGAGATCTATTCGATGTAATCTTCTTTTTGCGGTGTGTTTGTTGATACCGATGAATTGTGGGTTTATGATCCAGCTTATCTATGAACAATATTTGAATCTTCTCTGAATTCTTCTATGTATGGTTGAGTTATCTTTGCAAGTCTCTTCGAATTATCCTTTTGGTTTGGCCAACTAGATTGGTAGTTCTTGCAATGGGAGAAGTGCTTAGCTTTGGGTTCAATCGTGTAGTGTCCTTTCCCAGTGATAGAAGGGGTAGCAAGGCACGTATTTTATTGTTGCCATCGAGGATAACAAGATGGGGTTTTTATATTGCATGAGTTTATCCCGCTACATCATGTCATCTTGCTTGAGGCGTTACTCTGTTTTTAACTTAATACTCTAGATGCATGCTGGATAGCGGTCGATGAGTGGAGTAATAGTAGTAGATGCAGAATAGTTTTGATCTACTTGTCTTGGATGTGATGCCTATATACATGATCATACCTAGATATACTCATAACTATGCTCAATTCTGTCAATTGCTCAACAGTAATTTGTTCACCCACTGTAGAAAATCTATGCTCTTGAGAGAAGCCACTAGTGAAACCTATGGCCCCTGGGTCTATTCTCATCATATCAATCTCCATTACTTTATTGCTTGCTTTGTTTTTTACTTTGCCTTTTACTTTTCACTTTGCATCTCTATACGAAAAATACCAAAAAATATTATTTATCATCTCTATCAGATCTCACTCTCGTAATTGACCGTGAAGGGATTGATAACCCCTAATCGCGTTGGTTGCGAGGAGCTATCGTTTTGTGTAGGTACGAGGGACTTGTGCGTGGTCTCCTACTGGATTGATACCTTGGTTCTCAAAAACTTAGAGAAATACTTACGCTACTTTGCTGCATCATCCTCTCCTCTTCGGGGAAATCCAACACAGTGCTAAGAGGTAGCAAGAAGAATTTCTGGCGCCGTTGCCGGGGAGGCTCACGCAAGAGCAAGTCAACAATACCAAGTACCCATCACAATCCCTATCTCTCGCATTACATTATTTGCCATTTGCCTCTCATTTTCCTCTCCCCCACTTCACCCTTGCCGTTTTATTCGCCCTCTCTTTCCCAATCTCCTCCTCTCTTTCCTGTTTGCCTTTTTCCATTGCCTTTCTGTTTGCTTGTGTGTTGGATTACTTGTTGCCATGGCGCAAGATAATACCAAACTGTGTGACTTCTCGAATACCAATAATAATGATTTCCTTAGTACTCCGATTGCTCCTCTTAATAATGATGAGTCTTGTGAAATCAATACCGCTTTGCTGAATCTTGTTATGAAAGATCAATTCGCCGGCCTTCCTAGTGAAGATGCCGCTACTCATCTAAACAATTTTGTTGATTTGTGTGATCTGCAAAAAAAGAAAGATACGGATAACAATATTGTCAAATTGAAGTTATTTCCGTTTTCACTTAGAGATCGTGCTAAAGTATGATTTTCGTCTTTGCCTAAAAATAGTATTGATTCTTGGAACAAGTGCAATGATGCTTTTATCTCTAAGTATTTTCCTCCCACTAAGATCATCACTCTTAGGAACGATATTATGAATTTTAAACAACTTGATCATGAGCATGTTTCCCAATCTTGGGAAAGAATGAAATTGATGCTTCGCAATTGCCCTACTCATGGTTTGAATTTATGGATGATCATACAAATTTTTTATGCCGGATTGAATTTTGCTTCTAGAAATCTTTTAGATTCGGCCGCGGGAGGCACGTTTATGGAAATTACGTTAGGAGATGCTACCAAATTGCTTGATAATATTATGGCTAACTATTCTCAATGGCACATCGAAAGATCTTCTAGTAAAAAAGTGCATGCTATAGAAGAAATCAATGTTTTGAGTGAAAAGATGGATGAACTTATGAAGATGTTTGCTACTAAAAATAATTCTCTTCATCCCAATGATATGACTTTGTCTACTTTGATTGAGAATAATAATGAATCTATGGATGTGAATTTCGTTGGTAGGAATAGTTTTGGAAACAACGCGTATAGAGGGAATTTTAATCCTAGGCCTTATCCTAGTAATCCTTCTAATAATTATGGAAATTCCTACAACAACTTTTATGGAAATTTTAATAAGATGCCCTCTGAATTTGAGAGTAGTGTTAAAGAGTTTATGAATTCACAAAAGAATTTTAATGCTTTGCTTGAAGAGAAATTGCTTAAAGTTGATGATTTGGCTAGGAACGTTGATCAAATTTCTCTTGAAATTGATTCTTTAAAGCTTAGATATATTCCTCCTAAGCATGATATCAATGAGTCTCTCAAATCCATGATAATTTCCATTGATGAGTGCAAAGAAAGAACCGCTAGGATGCGTGCTTCCAAAGATGCCTTTATTAAAGCGTGTTCTTCCAATTCCTATGAAAATCAAGATGAAGATCTAAAAGTTATTGATGTGTCCCCCATTAAATCTTTGTTTTGCAATATGAATCTTGATGAAACTGAATATGATCTTCCTTTACCTAGAAGGCGTTCTAAGAATTCGGAGTTTCTAGATGTTGATGATGAAATTGATGAAAGTGGGATTGAAAGAAATAAAAACCTAGATGTTGTTAAACCCACTATTTTTGATCTCAAGGAATTTAATTATGAAAGTTGCTCTTTAATTGGTTGTATTTCCTTGTTGCAATCCGTGCTAGATTCTCCTCATGCTTATAGTCAAAATAAGGCCTTTACCGAACACATTGTTGATGCCTTGATGCGATCTTATGAAGAAAAACTTGAGTTGAAAGTTTCTATCCCTAGAAAACTCTATGATGAGTGGGAACCTACTATTAAAATTAAAATTAAAGATTATGAGTTTCATGCTTTGTGTGATTTGGGTGCTAGTGTCTCTACTATTCCCAAAACTTTGTGTGATTTAATAGATTTCCGTGACTTTGATGATTGCTCTCTAAACTTGCATCTTGCAGATTCCACAATTAAAAATCCTATGGGAAGAATTAATGATGTTCTTATTGTTGCAAATAGGAATTATGTGCCCGTAGATTTTATCGTTCTTGATATAGATTGCAATCCTTCATGTCCTATAATTCTTGGTAGACCTTTCCTTAGAACGATTGGTGCGATTATTGATATAAAGGAAGGGAATATTAGATTCCAATTTCCCTTAAAGAAGGGCATGGAACACATCCCTAGAAAGAAAATAAAATTACCATATGAATCTATCATGAGAGCCACTTATTGATTGCCTACCAAAGATGGCAATACCTAGATCTATCCTTGCTTTTATGCCTAGCTAGGGGCGTTAAACGATAGCGCTTGTTGGGAGGCAACCCAATTTTATTTTTGTTTTTTGTTTTTGTTTATGTTTAGGAATAAATAATCCATCTAGCCTCTGTTTGGATGTGGTTTTATCTTTTAATTAGTGTTTGTGCCAAGTAGAACCTATAGGATAACCTACGATGATAGTTGATTTGATTCTGCTGAAAAACAGAAACTTTGCGCGCACGAATATAATTTTGTTAAATCACAGGATGTGCTTTTGCGTAGATTCTTTTTGCTGCTGCTCAATAAACAAATTCTACAGGACTTCTTATTTTGGTAGAAGTTTTCGAGTTCCAGAAGTTAGCGTTAGTTACAGATTGCTACAGACTGTTCTGTTTTTGACAGATTCTGTTTTACATGTGTTGTTTGCTTATTTTGATGAATCTATGGCTAATAAAATAGTTTATAATCCATAGAGAAGTTGGAATACAGTAGGTTTAACACCAATATAAATAAATAATGAGTTCGTTACAGTACTTTGAAGTAGTCTTTTGTTTTCTTTCTCTAACGGAGCTCACGAGATTTCTATTGAGTTTTGTGTTGTGAAGTTTTCAAGTTTTGGGTGAATTCTTTTGATGGATTATGGAACAAGGAGTGGCAAGAGCCTAAGCTTGGGGATTCCCAAGGCGCCCCCAAGATAATCCAAGGAAACCAAAAAAGTCAAAGCTTGGGGATGCCCTGGAAGGCATCCCCTCTTTCGTCTACTTCCATCGGTAATTTACTTGGAGCTATATTTTTATTCACCACATGATATGTGTTTTGCTTGGAGCGTCTTGTATTATTTGCATCTTTGCTTTTTAGTTTACCACAATCATCCTTGATGTACACACCTTTTTAGAGAGCCATACATGAATTGGAGTTTGTTAGAATACTCTTTGTGCTTCACTTATATCTTTTGAGCTTGATAGTTTTGCTTATAGTGCTTCACTTATATCTTTTGAGCGTGATAATTTTTGCTCTAGTACTTCACTTAGATCTTTTAGAGCAGGGTGGTGGATTTGTTTTAAAGAAACTATTGATCTCTCATGCTTCACTTAGATTATTTTGAGAGTCGTTAATAGCATGGTAATTTGCTTAATATTAATATACTTGGTATTCAAGATATGTGAAACTTTCTTTTGAGTGAATTGAATACTAAGATAAGTTTGATTCGTGATAATTGTTTTGAGATATGGAGGTGATAATATCAAAGTCATGCTAGTTGGGTGATTATGAATTCAAAGAATGCTTCTGTTGAAGTTTGCAAGTCCCGTAGCTCGTATGGTTAAAGTTGTGTAACAAATTTGAAACATGAAGTGTACCTGGCTTGTGCATCTTTATGAGTGGCGGTCGGGGACAAGCGATGGTCTTTTCCTACCAATCTATCCCCCTAGGAGCATGCGCGTAGTACTTGATTTTTGATGACTTCTAAATTTTTGCAATAAGTATATGAGTTCTTTTGACTAATGTTGAGTCCATGGATTATATGCACTCTCACCTTTGCGCCTTTGCTAGCCTCTTCGGTACCGTGCATTGCCCTTTCTCACCTTAAGAGTTGGTGCAAACTTCGCCGGTCCATCCAAACCCCGTGATACGATACTCTCTATCACACATAAACCTCCTTATATCTTCCTCGAAACAGCCACCATACCTACCTATCATGGCATTTCCATAGCCATTCCGAGATATATTGCCATGCAACTTCCATCATCATCATCATGACATACATTACTTTTGTCATATTGTCATTGCATGATTATGTAGTTGACATCATATTTGTGGCAAAGCCACCATGCATTATTTTTCATACATGTCACTCTTGATTCATTGCACCATCCCGGTACACCGCCGGAGGCATTCATATAGAGTCATATCTTGTTCTAAGTTTCGAGTTGTAATCCTTATGTTGTAATCAATAGAAGTGTGATGATCATCATTATTAGAGCATTGCCCAAACAAAAAAAAAGAGAAAGGCCAAAAGAAAGAAAAAAAAGGCCCCCCCAAAAAAAGAGAAAATAAATAAAAAGGGCAATGCTACTATCTCTTTTTCCACACTTGTGCTTCAAAGTAGCACCTTGTTCTTCATGTAGTGAGTCTCATAAGTTGTCTTTTTATACTAGTGGAAATTTTTCATTATAGAACTTGGCTTCTATATTGCTACGATGGGCTTCCTCAAATGCCCTAGGTCTTCATGAGCAAGCAAGTTGGATGCACACCCACTAGTTTGCTTTTGTTGAGCATTCATAGCTCTAGTGCATCCGTTGCATGGCAATCCCTACTCCTCATGTTGACATCACTTGATGGGCATCTCCATAGCCCGTTGATTATCCTTGTCAATGTGAGAATTTCTCCTTTTTTGTCTTCTCCACACAATCCCAATCATCATATTCTATTCCACCCATAGTTCTATATCCATGGCTCACGGTCATGTATTGCGTGAAGGTTGAAAAAGTTTGAGATTATTTAAGTATGAAACAATTGCTTGCCTTGTCATCGGGGGTATAGAAGTTGGGAACATCTTTGTGTGATGAAAATGAAGCATAGCCCAACTATATGATTTTGTAGGGATGAACTTTCTTTTGCCATACTATTTTGAGAAGACATGATTGCTTTGATTAGTATGCTTGAAGTATTATTATTTTTATGTCAATATGAACTTTTGTCTTGAATCTTTCGTATCTGAATATTCATATCACAATTAAGAAGATTTACATTGAAATTATGCCAAAGTATCACTCCGCACCAAAAATTGTCTTTTTATCATTTACCTACTCGAGGACGAGCAGGAATTAAGCTTGGGGATGCCTGATACGTCTCCAACGTATCTATAATTTTTGATTGCTCCATGCTACTTTATCTACTGTTTGGGACTATATTGGCCTTTATTTTCCACTTTTATATTATTTTTGGGACTAACCTATTAACCGGAGGCCCAGCCCAGAATTGCTGTTTTTTGCCTATTTCAGTGTTTCGAAGAAACGGAATATCAAAGGGAGTCCAAACGGAATGAAACCTTCCAGAACGTGATTTTCTCACCAAACGTGATCCAGGAGACTTGGACCCTTCTCCAAGGAACAAAAGAGGCGGTCACGAGGGTGGGGGCGCGCCCCCAGGGCGCGCCCCCTGCCTCATGGCCCCCCTGTTGCTCCACCGAGGTACTCCTTCCTCCTATATATACCTACGTATCCCCAAACGATCAGAAGAGGAGCCAAAAACCTAATTCCACCGCCGCATCCTTCTGTATCCACGAGATCCCATCTTGGGGCCTGTTCTGGAGCTCCGCCGGAGGGGCATCCACCACGAAGGGCTTCTACATCAACACCATAGCCCCTCCGATGAAGTGTAAGTAGTTTACTTCAGACCTTTGGGTCCATAGCTAGTAGCTAGATGGCTTCTTCTCTCTTTTTGGATCTCAATACAATGTTCTCCCCCTCTCTCGTGGAGATCTATTCGATGTAATCTTCTTTTTGCGGTGTGTTTGTTGAGACCGACGAATTATGGGTTTATGATCCAGCTTATCTATGAACAATATTTGGATCTTCTCTGAATTCTTTTATGTATTATTGAGTTATCTTTGCAAGTCTCTTCGAATTATCCTTTTGGTTTGAGAAGTGCTTAGCTTTGGGTTCAATCTTGCGGTGTCCTTTCCCAGTGACAGAAGGGGCAGCAAGGCACGTATTTTATTGTTGCCATCGAGGATAACAAGATGGGCTTTTTATCATATTGCATGAATTTATCCCTCTACATCATGTCATCTTGCTTAAGGCGTTACTCTGTTTTTAACTTAATACTCTAGATGCATGATGGATAGTGGTCGATGAGTGGAGTAATAGTAGTAGATGCAGAATCGTTTTGATCTACTTGTCTTGGACGTGATGCCTATATACATGATCATTCCTAGATATACTCATAACTATGCTCAATTCTATCAATTGCTCAACAGTAATTTGTTCACCCACCGTAGAAAATGTATGCTCTTGAGAGAAGCCACTAGTGAAACCTATGGCCCCCGGGTCTATTCTCATCATATCAATCTCCATTACTTTATTACTTGCTTTGTTTTTTACTTTGCCTTTTACTTTTAACTTTTCATCTCTATACCAAAAATACCAAAAAATATTATTTATCATCTCTATCAGATATCACTCTCGTAAGTGACCGTGAAGGGATGGCAACCCCTAATCGCGTTGGTTTCGAGGATCTATTGTTTTGTGTAGGTACGAGGGACTTGTGCGTGGTCTCCTACTGGATTGATACCTTGGTTCTCAAAAACTGAGGGAAATACTTACCCTACTTTGCTGCATCATCCTCTCCTCTTCGGGGAAATCCAATGCAGTGCTCAAGAGGTAGCAGAGGGTTTACTTCGTAGGACAACAACAATCATAATCACAGGCTAGCTTCTAGTGTTTAGCCTCTACGATCTCGTGGTAGATCAACACTTGTAATACTCAAATCATCAAGATCAATCAAGCAGGAAGTAGGGTACCTCCATCGAGGGGGCCCGAACCTGGGTAAAACATCGTGTCCCCTGCCTCCTGTTACCATTAGCCTTAGACACATTGTTCAGGACCCCCTACCCGAGATCCGCCAGTTTTGACACCGATAGGGAGGCCGGGTACTTGGCCACGGAAATCGCTCACCGACTTCCGGCCAAGGGACACATCGTCCCGACCCCGGAGCCCCAGGAGAGGGTGGTGTTGCTCTCACACTTCGTCCACGGGCTGGGATTCCCTCTCCACCCGTTCGTCCGCAGACTAATGTTCTACTACGTCTTAGTCTTCCACGATCTGGCCCCCAACTCTATCCTCAACATCTCGGCATTTATTGTCGTGTGTGAGGCCTTCCTCCGCATCCCACCTCACTTCTGGCTATGGCTGAAGACCTTCAATGTGAAGCCGAAGGTGGTGAGTAGTCAACAAGCAGAGTGCGGAGGTGCCATGGTGGGCAGGATGCCCAATGTCACCTGGCCCGAAGGCTCCTTCATGGAGTCTGTCAAAGGGTGGCAGCCGGGGTGGTTCTACATCATAGAGCCACGCGACACCAACTGGGAAGCGGCTCCCGCATTCCGGTCAGGAGTCCCGATGCGGCTCACCTCCTGGCAAGAGAAAGGCTGACCTAGTCTTCTTTGGACGAGCTGACAGTGCTCCAGGCGAGCGTCCAGAACATGATAAACAAGAGAATCAAGCTCGTCAACATGATCCAGGTGATGCTTATTCGACGGATCGTTCTGTGCCAACGCCGGACTTGCCATCTATGGGAGTTTGATCTGGCCAAGCACCAGACCCTACTGGAGCTCTTCGACACGACGCACAAAGACATCTGGAAGGTGCTCTTCAAGGCCAACAAGGTGCCGGTGCCCACGACCGAGGATCATGGGCATAGCTTAACTCGCCCTACTAATCTGGTAAGTTCTTTAATGTTTTCAAGGTATACCCTTTACTTGCATACTCGAGGAAGGCATCTAAACCTCCCTATTGATTCTTTCAGACATGGACAGAGATGGCGGAGCGGATTAACTGTCCGGCTCCGCTGCCCGAAGGCCTAGAAATCCCGCTTCTGACGAAGATGCTGGTTCCGGCGCCTTATCAGGTGCCGGAGAAGAAGGCCAATAAGAAGGCCAAGGGGACCCGAGATGGTCTCCGTCGCAAGGGCAATTAAGACGTGACATCCGAAGATGCTGAGGCTCACTCCTCCGCCACAAAAGACGACGAGTAAGCGGAGGAAGAAGAAGAAGAAATCCATTTCCCCCTGCAGGGGGGAGAAAGAAGAGGACGGCCTCCATGCATCTGGAGGCCGACGCGTCCAAGAAGGGGAAAGCTTCCCTTCCGGACAGCTCCACAGCAGCCACTGACAGCAGCTGGGAGTGGGAGCCCAGGGAGAAGCCCCTGGCCAAATCGTAAGTGTCCGGACATGTTTGTGTATATGGCCTCTTTACTTCATTGTTTTAATGTGCTAGATTATGCATTTGCCGTCCGGCTCGGTCCAACCTCGAGCGGTCCTCATCTTTAGAGGATTCGCTGGACCCGGCAGCGATGGACAGCGGGATCCTTCCATCGGCCACCTCTCCCCGGGACCTCGATGGCGCCGTGGCATCGTCCCAAAGGATCCCCAGCCCGGGAGAGAATCCGGAGGCTGTCAAGGAGGTGCCGGAGGGTGAAGCCTTGGCCGCCGAACACATGGGGGAGCAAACCCCCATGGATACTGACGATGGGGCCATATCCAACTCGGCCCCCAATCGAATATAATTCCGGAAACCCATACGGCTCCGGAATCAGGCAAGCACTCCTTATCGAAGGAAGGGGGCGTGCCCATTCCACCGGTGACCTCTGTCCATCCAGAGGCGCAAGACACTTTGCTGGAAGCGCTGCGAGGTGCTTCCATTGTCGAGGAACACCGTACCCTTATGTGTACAGTGATGGAGAGGGTCCAGTCCGCAAAAAGCGGACTGACTGAAGCCTGCACTAGCCTTCTAACAGGCTTTGAGGTAATTAATGTAACTGTATAAAAATAATGTCACAGTATAGACAGTAGCCCCTGATACTCTGTTCGGTGTTCGGAAAGAAAAGCCGAACAGAGGATAAAATAATCTTTGCAGGAGTCTAATCTAAAAATGTCTATGTGAATAAGCAGGCGTCGCTGCTGGCTGTGACCTCTCATACCTCGGAAGTCTCCAGAATCAAGCAGAATCTGGAGCAGGCTGAGGAAGAGCTCGTCCGTGTGAAGAAGCAGCTGGAGGACAGTTAAGGTATGTAGTAACCTTGTATATATTCAGAAAGGGTGAATGATTCGTGCTGACTAAAGTGCCATGATTTTTATTACGGGCCACAGCCGAAGTAGAGGCCCTCAAGAAGGCGCTAGCCGAGGCCGAGGACAGAGCGACACAGGAACGAGCCGCACGCGAAAAGCATGAGACCCGGGTCACTGAGGTCCAGCAAGAGCTCCATGACGCCGTCAAGAAGTGCGAGTCCTTGGAGCACGACTTTAAGGAGCAAGAGCCCGAACTTGCCATGGCCCGCCAGGGCGCAAACGATGCCCGAGCCGAAGCCCAGGCGCCCTCCAGGAAATCCAGGCGGCCAAGAAGATCATAGCGAGTAAGGCTTTTATCATGTAGAGCAGATATGTAAAGGTAAGATTCCTTTTACTTACCCGGATTTGGAGTTCTCTGATGATCAACAAGTGTAGGGGATCTATCGTCCTTTCGATAAGTAAGAGTGTCGAACCCAACGAGGAGCAGAAGGAAATGACAAGCGGTTTTCAGTAAGGTATTCTCTGCAAGCACTGAAAATGTAGGTAACTGATAGTTTTGTGATAAGATAATTTGTAATGGGTAACAAGCAATGAAAGTAAATAAGGTTTAACAAGGTGGCCCAATCCTTTTTGTAGCAAAAGAAAAGCCTGGACAAGTTCTTATAATGAGAAAAGCGCTCCCGAGGACACATGGGAATTATCGTCAAGCTAGTTTTCATCATGCTCATATGATTCGCGTTCGTTACTTTGATAATTTGATATGTGGGTGGACCGATGCTTGGGTACTGCCCTTTCTTGGACAAGCATCCCACTTATTATTAACCCCTATTGCAAGCATCCGCAACTACAAAATAAGTATTAAGGTAAATGTAACCATAGCATGAAACATTTGGATCCAAATCAGCCCCTTACGAAGCAACTTATAAACTAGGGTTTAAGCTTCTGTCACTCTAGCAACCCATCATCTACTTATTACTTCCCAATGCCTTCCTCTAGGGCCAAATAATGGTGAAGTGTGACGTAGTCGATGTTCACATAACACCACTAGAGGAGAGACAACATACATCTCATCAAAATATCGAACAAATACCAACTTCACATGACTACTAATTGCAAGAGTTCACCCATGTCCTCAGGAAAAAACGTAACTACTCACAAAGCATATTCATGTTCATAATCAGAGGAGTATTAATATGCATTAAGGATCTGAACATATGATCTTCCACCAAATAAACCAATTAGCATCAACCACAAGGAGTAATAAACACTACTAGCAACCCACAGGTTCCAATCTAAGGTTTTCGTACAAATATTTGATACAAGAGATAAACTAGGGTTTGAGAGGAGATGGTGCTGGTGAAGATGTTGATGGATATTGACACCCTCCCAATGGGAGGATCGATGGTGATGATTTCCCCCTCCCGAAGGGAAGTTTCCCCGGCAGAACAGCTCCTCCAGAGCCCTAGATTGGTTCCGCCAAGGTTCCGCCTCGTGGCGGCGGAGTTTTGTCCCGTAATCTTGATTATGATTTTTTTCTAGGGTAAAAGACTTCAGATAGCAGAAGATGGGCACCGGAGGGCTGCCAGGTGGCCCATGCGGCAAGGGGGGCATGCCCAGGGGTTAGGGCGCGCCCCCCACCCTCGTTTACGATGGGTGGCCCCCCTCCGGTATTTCTTCCACTGAATATTTATCATTAATTCCAAAAATTACTTTCGTGGAGTTTCAGGACTTTTGGAGCTGTGCAGACTAGGTCTCCAATATTTGCTCCTTTTCCAGCACAGAATCCCAGCTGCCGGCATTCTCCCTATTTATGTAAACCTTGTAAAATAAGAGAGAATAGCCATGAGTATTGTGACATAACATGTAATAACTGCCCATAATGCAATAAATATTGATATAAAAGCATGACGCAAAATGGACGTATCAACTCCCCCAAGCTTAGACCTTGCTTGTCCTCAAGCGAAAGCCGATATCGAAAAATATGTCCACATGTTTAGAGATAGAGGTGTCGATAAAATAAAATACGGACATGAGGGCATCATGATTATGATTTCTTATGCTTAAGTAACAATCTATTCACAATGTCAAGTATGATTCAGAAACTTCATTGAGAACTAGCAAACTATAATCTCAGTCATTTAAGTAATTGCAATTTATCATAACACTAGAAAGAGTCAATAATAGAGCTTTTCAGTAAGTCCACATACTCAACTATCATTTAGTCTTTCACAATTGCTAACACTCACGCAATACTTATGGTTCCGGAATTTTAATCGGACACAGAGAAAGATAGGGGCTTATTGTGTTGCCTCCCAACCTTTTACCTCAAGGGTAATGTCAACAATAATACTTCATACTAACTTACATCCAATTGGATATATATATATATCAGGATCTTTCCAACACGAGGTGCTTGCCAAAGGATAAAATATAAAAGGGAAAGGTGAAGATCACCTTGACTCTTGCATAATGTAAAAGACATAAAGTAAAAGATAGGCCCTTCGCAGAGGGAAGCAGAGGTTGTCATGTGCTTTTTGGTTGGATGCACGAAGTCTTAATGCAGAGGAACATCACTTTATATTGCCACTTATGATATGTACCTTTATTGCAGTTCGTCGCTTTTATTACTTCAAAATCACAAGATCGTATAAAGCTTATTTTATCCACATTAATAAGTCAAACATATTTAGAGAGCAATTTTTATTGCATGCAACATGATAACTTACTTGAAGGATCTTACTCAATCCTTAGGTAGATATGGTGGACTCTCATGGCAAAACTTGTTTTAGTGATATTTGGAAGCACAAGTAGTATCTCTACTTGGTGCAAGGAATTTGGCTAGGATGAGGGGGAAAGGCAAGCTCAACATGTTTGAATGATCCATGACAATATACTTTAACTGAGATGTCAGAAAACATAACCCATTACGTTGGCTTCCTTGTCCAACATCAACTCTTTAGCATGTCATACTTTAATGAGTGCTCACAATCATAAAAGATGTCCAAGATAGTATATTTATATGTGAAAACCTCTCTTTCTTTATTACTTCCTATTAATTGCAACGATGACCAAAACTATGTTTGCAAACTCTCAACAACTTTTAATCATCATAATCTTTATATGTATAGTCATTACTATCCATAAGATAAATATGATCTATTTTATTCTTTTTATTCTTTTATGCACTTAAGATCATAACAAGATAGCAAGCCCTTGACTCAACACTAGTCTTTATTATATATGGCTCACAGACTCGATTACATAGAGGGATCACAAAGAAAAACTCAAAACTAGTTCACACCAAAACTTTATTCTACTATATCAAGATATTACCAAAAGGATCGAACTAAGAAAAACTGTAAAGCTAGGAGTGTGATGGTGATACGGTACCGGGGAAACTCCCCCAAGCTTGGCAGTTGCCAAGGGGAGTGCCCATATCCATGTGTTTATGTCCTCAGAGGTGGTGATGACAGAGTTGTTGGTGATGTAGGCTTGTCGTTCGTCTTCCAAGGCATAGGCTCACCATCCCAAAAGGATGATCGAATCTCCGGGATCCTCAAATCTGCAGCCAAACTCACCCTCTTGGATCTATCTTCATACTCACAGTTTTGGTTTTGCAGGTTATAGATCTGGGCTTGGAGGTGCTCGATTTTCTCATGAAGCTTGAAGATGGTCTCCCCAATGTTCTTGGCGTCCAGCTTGTGTTTGTTGGTGAACTCCGCGATCATCATCTGGTTGGTGTTAAGTCCGCTCTCCACCATCCCTTGGCACTTGAAAACTTGTTGTTCCATCACTTTGAGCTTTGTCTCCACGCATCCGGTACTCCTTTGTCCCTCCACATCGTGGATATGCATCACCCCCTCACGCATCTCAATGGTTTGAGGGAGATGCAGCACCTCCACGAGATAGGGGTTGATGACCCTCTCAAAAAACTTGTCCTTGGGGGCGCATGAAGATGTCATGGTTCTCTAGATCTGTCAGAAAAATAGCTTGAAACAAAGACAGAAGATTTTTGCATGATACGATGGTCAAAACCTTCGGGAGATTATATAATGAATTTTTACTGATCAAAATAAGTATCGTGCAAGAAAACGGAGTCCGGAGAGCACACGAGGTGCCCACGAGGCAGGGGGTGCGCCCAGGGGGTAGGGCGCGCCCTCCACCCTCGTGGAAGCCTCGTGTCCTTCCCGGACTACTTCTTATTTTCCTATTTTCTTAAATATTCCAAAACGGAGAATGCCGGTGGGAAACGACACCTATGGGATCACAAGAATCCCTTCTGCGGTTGCGGGGTGCGGGGCTGTTAGAAGAGCAGGATTAGCAATCAGCACAAGGATCGTTTATCCAGGTTCGGGCCGCGAGGATGCGTAAAACACTAGTCCTGCTTTGGTGGATGTATTAAGTGTTCTTGAGCTCTTGAACTAGCTATGGTGGCTGCCTGGTTTGAAAGAGCCGAATCCTTCTTTGGTACGCCACGGGCCTCCTTTTATTGGTGAAAGGGGCTGCCACAGTCGCACACAAGAGGTGGAAAGGCCTACAGTGCTACGAGCTTATCACTCGTATTACAGGACAAGATGCATTTAATGTGTAGCCTAGGTGTCCTCTCGCTTTATCGGGGATGGGAGCGAGGCCCGACCCGTCTGTCGCTGCTCCTCCTCGGTTCGACACGCGCCCTGGCTAGTGATGCATGCGGTGCCATGTAGGCAGGCAAGCAGCTGAGGTGGCGCGGTGGTGGAGCCTCCATGAAGATCTGTATGCCACCATGCAAGTGTGTGCTAACTTGGCCTGGAAACCATGTTGCCATGCAGGTGTCTGCCCAGCTGGTTGGGTTGGCAGCTGCATGTGAACGGCGGTGGGGATTTGGTTGGTGCAGGCCTGGTAGTGGCCCCGCTGTCACCTTTGGCAAGGGTCTGGTCTTGCCGTGGCGCGCTGGCGTCCCCGGCAAGGGTCTTGCCGGGGGCCTTGTGGATTATCCTCGGCAAGGATCTTGACGAGGATTGTTGCCCTCCAATCCTTATCTGATCTTGAATATTCTTTGTCTTCACAAAGATCTGCCTTCCACCATGGAGGTGCCTCCCGAGCCCTGGCCCAACGTGGTTTATGGTGTTGGAGACCGTGGGCTCGAGGGTGGCTCGCTCCGCTGGTGTGGGCGAGTCGCCCCGGCAAGGGGCTTGCTGGGGCTGCTGAGGCTGCCTCGACAAGGGTCTTGCCGGGGAAACCTGCTTTCTCCATCTCGATCTTTGTGGCCTTGGTCTTTGATGTCGCCTTTTTTGTCTTGTGCCCTCGGCTTCTCTCCACCTTCCCTCCCTTGCCTCTCTATGTGCGGTCGTGGCGCGTGGCTCTGACTACCCGTGCACAAGTAAAGGGGTCAAAAGGAGAGCCCCTACTTTTGTACACCGACAGGAGCCCCCGGGCCTGGGCCACACATAAGCGCGACACATTGTTGGGCCAGGCCCAGAACGGTGCGTGGGCAGGCAGGGCGGATTTTACCGCGGTAACTATTTTGTCCGCTGCACTTCCCCACGACCCGCGTCGAACGCGCATCGTGGAGGAGCGTGCGTGATGTGGGGGTCATGCGTGGGGTGGTTCCCGCACGCATGCATCGTATCGCAGTTAATGGGAAAGGAGGCGGCCCACGCCTTCCCCGTAAAAGGGAATAACTGCGGGCGCGCTACTCACTTTACCCCTTCCCTGCGCCTTCTCCAATCTTGGAACCGCCGCCCCCTTTCTTCCTCCTTCTCGAGCTCCCCCATCTTCGCGCACCGTCTCTGCGCTTCCGTCATCCTCTTCCCTCCTGCTTCCCGCAGCCGCCATGGGGCCCAAGGCCACCAAAGGCAAGAGGGTGGCCAAAGATGCCGGGGCGACAGAGCAGCTGGAGAGCGAGCTGGTGGCATGACGGGCGTAGTTCGCCTACTTCCCCTTGACGGTTGATGTGTCCAAGCTCCAGGAGTTCTTCAAGGCTCTGTGGGGGTGAAGACGGGAGGAGAAAAGACGGGGCATCCAGCCACGCGCGTCATCCCAGCCAGCACCGAGGCCGCCCCGAATCGGTACCCCTTCTCCTGCGGGCTCTGTCCTCCCTTCTCCGATTTCTTCAAGGACGTCATGCACACCTATGGCTTCCGCATTCTGGACTTTACTCTGAATACGTGGCGTGCATGGCCCTCTTCGCACACCTCTGCGAGGGCTTCGCCAGGGTGCACCCCAACACGGCGCTCTTCCGCCACTACTTCTCCCCTCGGATCCAAAAAAGGGGTGCCATATCTGGTTGCGTCACCTGGATCCCGAGGGTCGGGGACGTACCCGGATGGTGCCACCAGCATTCTGTGAGGTTCGCTGGGTGTCGTGGTACGCTGTGGGCACGAGCACCTATGGGGCAGGGGGCCCCTTCTAGTCCGGCAAGGGAGCAGAGGGCGCACGCAGAGCGGATCAAGGCGACGGCACGCGGGGGCTTTTTACCCAGCTTCGGAGCTCTCCGGAGAGATAAAACTCCTACTGCTGCTTTGTGTTTATATTTGTTCTTGCTCGAGAGTGTGAGTGTGTAGTGGTGTTGGATGTGTCGAATGGACCGAACCCCTTCTACGTGCGCATGGGCCTCCCTTTTATAGTCTAAGGGGGTCACCCACAGGTGGCAGCGTAGAAAGAGGGGGTAGAAGAGTAAAAACGCAGGTTGGTACAACAGTGTCCAACAGTGTCCCCTACCTAACTCTGACGGCAGGGGACAAGGGCATTTAATGCCCGTCCAGTTGTCCCAACAGTGCAAGGAAACGACCGTTAGGGGCGCCACCGATCGCCACGATGGCCTCCGTGTCAGCTTCGCTTGCCACCTCGCACCGCATGGCTGCACAGTGCCTCGCCACGTGCTCCTGGGATAGCCCTGGGTCGACACGTCGTAGGATGCGCTGGAGCTCGGGTGTAGAGTGGCAGCCTTGCCGCGGCAAGCGCCTTGCCGCGGCCCTTCTCTTGTCGTGCCGGCAAGCTTGCCGGCTGCCGGGCCTTGCCGGGACGCGCGGGGCATCGCGGCAAGTCTCCTGGAAGCGCCTTGGTGGGCCTTCCCGGCAAGCTCCTCTTGCCGGGGGCCTTGTTCTTCCCGGCAAGCTCTTCTTGCCGGGGCCTTGTCTACTTGGTTGACACTTTGTTCTTGAATGGCAGTAAATGGAAATGACGGAGGGTCTTGGCGACGCGCGCGAGCCTCGCCACGGATGCGGCAACCGCCGTGCAGACAAGTTCGGGTACTAAGGTACCCTACTTTAGTACATCGACAGAGCCCCGGCCCTGGGCCATACACGGTGCCGAAGCGCTGTTGGGCCAGGCCCAAAAAAGGCACTGCCAGACGCGCCGGGTCCACACAAAACCCTCCAGATCCACCGCGTCCTCTCGCAACGGCATGCGTCAATTGCGGTGTCGTGGGAGAGAACGTGGTCAATACTTTACTCCAGGAAATGCATAATGTTCGCATCCCCTGTTTATAAGCAGAGGAAGCGGGGCCGTTCCCCCACTTTCGCCACTTGCAGTTCCTTCCTCCGAAAGCTCCGCCGCTCCCCTCAACTTCCCGAGTCGAAAGAGAGCAGGGCTCCGGCGCCCATCGTCGCCGTCGCCGCCGTCGCCTTCGCCTTCCCCCACTGCTCCGCCATGGCTCCGAAGACCGGGAAGGCTGCGAAGGCTGCGAAGGCTTCGAAGGCTGCGAAGTCGGCCGAGGCGCTGCGCAAGAAGCATGTGCTTTTCCTCCCCGAGCTCACCCCGGAGGCGCTGCGGGCGGAGTTCTATCTCTTCTGGTCGACGGAGACGCGCGCATCCGCAAGACGCGGTGCTTTCCACGAGGCTTCCAAATCGAAAAAGTGCCCCAGAGGGTACTACTTCTTCCTGTGTTCTTCTATTGCGGGCTCTCGCCCACCTTTTTCCGATTTTCTTTGCGACATCATGAACACCTACGGGTTTCATCTTCTTGATTTCACCCCAACGCCATTTCGACAATGGCGGTTTTCGCACACCTCTGCGAGAACTTTGTTGGCATCCTCCCAATGTTGCTCTTTTTCGCCATTATTTCTCCCTCGGCCGAGAAAGGGAGCCACCGGTGGCGGAATCGCCTGGACCTCCCGGATGGGCATGAAGGAGGTGTACTTGACGGGCGAGCTCCGCAGCAAGTGGTACTTGAGGGCGGAGTGGTGCTAGATCTGTGATGCCAATTCGCCGCCATTCACCAAGCTGCGCCAGACCCGGGTGGTGCGTGGCAGCGACTGGAGCGCTCTATCGCCAGATGACGCCAAGCTGACGATCACCACCAGGATCCTCCGGCTCAGGCATGCCGGACTCACAATAGGGGCAGTTGGTGCGGATTTCCTCCGCCGTCGCATCGCCCCCCTGCAAAAGAGGGGGAGGCCCGCCTGGCTGTTTGGCGGCCCGGCGGATATCATGAGGCTGCGTCCAGGCCTCAACTTCAACTTCACGGTTCTGGAGGTTGACGCGATGCTGAGGGAGATGTTCAAGCATGACGCCAACCATCCAGAGTGGTTCAAGTTGCCACAAGGCGTCGTCCCCTTGTGCAACAACTGCCAGCGCGATAGCATCTGCGCAATGATGCCAGATTGTGACTCGCACGGGATAAGTGCAAATTGGATAGAGCCCACCGCCGAGGTCGTGCAGCAATTCTTCGATAATTTGGCGGAGGTGACAGTCAACTCCGACGAGCAGAAGCTCCTCACCCGCGCCACCACTGATAACGAGATGGCGTACATTGCCGAGGGCAAGAGGCGGCGGCGACCGCCGGGCGAAGTTTGGCTTCAGGATGGCGGAGGCGGATGCAGCTGAGGCGGCAAGCCTCGCCGCCCGGGAAGATCTTGCCGGGGAGGTCGATGGCGAGGGGGAGCGCGAGGCCAGAACGAGCGAGCCCGCCGAGGGAGAGAGTGGCCGGCCGTCCTCGAGCAGCTTGCCGCAGGCGGGGCCCTCAGCACAGCCCCAATTCCAGCCAAGAAGGCGCCTCCGTCGAGTTGGAGAGATGGCAGCGGAGCAGGCCGACCCGCAACCGCGGCGCCGTGGGACACGCTCTGCCGCGGCAAGTACCGTTGCCGTGGGAGGGTCCCAGGCTGCGCCGGCAACTGAGGCGGGGTCTTCCCGGGCCGCCACGCCTGATCCTGCCGCAGCCCCCGGCAAGCGCAGAAGGGAGCCTACTCCTCCGTCACACCGCGTAGAGAGGGTACCGGAGTTCGATCTCTCCGCGCTGAGCTCCGATGACAACGAAGAGGAGGAGGATGAGGAGGAGTAAGGCTTTCTCCTTACTGTACTTGTCTTTCTTTGATCCTTGTTGTTGTTTGCCTTGTATCTGATCTGCTTCTCTCTAAATCCCTTTCTGCTTCAGGACTTTGGCGGATAGGGCGGCGAAGAGGGCCAAGGTCCCCGTGGTTAACATCGAGGACGATCCTGCTGTGACGGCAGAAGATACGCCCGAGACCACCTTGATGGACCTAGTCCCTTCTCCTCAAGAAGAGTTTCAAAGACAGCCCCCAAACAGAAGTGTTTTGGTTTACTTCCGCTGTGGGGCGCGATGGGTGCTTCTTCTCTTCGACATCTTGATTGTTGACTCATTGGTATATAGGAGCAGAACAAGCCCACCAGGAGCAACCGGAGGGCGACCCGGAGGTGCTGTCTGCTTCGACTACGCCGCCAAGGGGCGATTCTCCGACAAGGGATCGCTCCCCGGCAAGGGAGGAGTCCCTGCAGGGGTGGAACCAAGTGAGCCCTCGGTGGAGGAGCCCATGGTCACGGAGCCCAGCACAGGTAACCCTTTTTGTTGGGAATCCTCCCTTGGGTTCTTCTTTTGATCTTCTCTCTTCTTTTGGATATTTGCTTGACTTTTTCTCCCTCTCCCTATCCTCAGATCCCCCTCTCGCAGACCCGATGGACACCGAGGCTACCGGCGAGGAAGGCGCACGTGGCAACATCGAAGATGCCGCCGCTGGCGAGAAAGAGGCCGGCGCTGATGAACCCGCCGACGAGGAAGCCGCCAAGACCGCTGGCGCAGGAGCTGGCGAGGGGTCCGGCGATCGCACTGACGACCCGGAGGACGCAGGAGCGCCAGGCGCTGCACCGTCCGCCGACCCTCCCGCCGCTGACGCTGCGCCGGGCTCCGACGAGCCCCAGCCAGGCGCGTACTTGAAGGCCGGCGAGGGCGTGTACATCAAGCTTCCCTGGGCGTCAAACTCCAGGGCGCCGGTGGAAGGGAAGGAGTTTGATGGGGAAGTACTCGCTTCTGCCGGGCTAGTAGTGGTCGACAGGCCAAGCAGCAGCAGCGGCGAGTCCGAGGAGGAGGAGCTGCTCCGAAAGCTAGTGTCACTCTACCGCGCCCGGCAAGCGAAGCTTGAGTCCCGGGAAGCGCTTGTCAGCAGCGGAGTCGGCATAGAGAAACACGGAGGAGCTCAAGAGTCGAACCAGAGGCCCTCCGGTCTATTGCCGAGGAGAGGGCGAGCTCGACGAGGCGAAGAAGGCGTTCATCCTGGAGAAGGCTGAAGCCGAAGAGCAGCAGAGGCTCGCCGCCGAGGAGCTGTCCAAGCGGGATGGTGAGTTGATACAGAAGAAGGTGAACTTGGACAGCCACGAAGAGGAGCTCGCGTCCGGCAAGAATCACTTGGCGGGGCACTCAAGGAGGCAAAGGATGCCGCCGCTGCCGCCGAGACCGCCAAGAAGGAATTAGAGGCGAAGGTGACGTGGCTGGAGGCGGACATGATAAAAAAGAACGAGGAGCTTGCCACACTCCAGCGCGAACGCGAGAAGGGTGCACACGCCCATGGCGATCTGCAGGTTCAGCTTGCCGAGAAGATCAAGGAGCTGAACGCCGCCAAGGATTCAAGTGCTGATCTGGAGCTGAAACTGGCCACCTTGGCGGGGACGCTGGACGCTGCCAAGAAGCAAGAAGATGACTTGAGGAAGGAGCTCAAGGGCAACGAGGAGCTGTTGACGAGGGCTGCCGAGACCCAGAACACCTTCAAGACCACTGTGGAGCTTTGGACGGAGGGCCTCGTCAACATCGCTGCATCCATCGACGAGGAGCTGGCGGAGCTTGACTTGGCGGGCTTTGGGTATTCCACTGAGGAAAATCTCCAGCCCAGCGCCAAGCTCACGCTTTTCTTCAAGGGCGTGGCGACGGCCCTCCAGTAGCTCCGGGAAAGGATCCCGAAGAAGCTGGCGGATGAGTCGCGCGCAATCCGCGCCAAGGTTTTGGAGAAGGTGCTGGTGAAGGTCCTCTTCCGCAACCCAGGCCTTGACCTCTCCCGCGTTACCAAGAAGCTGCCGGAGGATGCTGATCTTGAGGAGCTCAGGGCCATCGTCGCACCCATCGTGGACAAGGTGAACGAGGTCAGGAGGGTCGACGGCGAGCGCGTGGATTAGGTCGCCCTTCTTCTCCCTTTTTCTTGCCGCTGCCGTTTCAGTTATGAGAACAATCTAGTCAGTGCCACAATAAGTCATTCTTGTAATATAACTTTATTCTGGGTACTGCTTGCTATGTTATCTCCTTTACTCTGTTACATCCCTTGTATTGTTTTACCCTACGCTTTGAGGGGACTTGCCGGCGCAGGCACACTTGCTGAGTGCGGAACATCAGCAGTTCGGTTGGCGGTGCTGCCTCCGCAAGAAACCTTGTCGGGCTAGTTGCAGCTCGCTTGTATTGTTCACAGACTCGAAAACAAATCAAGGGCGCAGACTTAGCCATGAAGTCGATTCCTCCGCGCATGGTTTTCCATACAAGGCACTTAACGCTTTCAAGGAATATAACTCTAAAAATTTAGAATTGACTAAGCTCAGACTTTGGCAACTTAGCTTTTCTGTCGTCTGCGTCCCGGCAAGGTTAGATTCCTCTGAACATGACGCCTGGTCCAAGCCTTTATCTTCCCTCCCCCCCCCCCCCGGTGAACTTGTGGGCGGAGGAGTCTCCTTTTTGAGAAGAAAGAAGAGAAAATAATGATATGGAACCTTAAGGTTCTCTATTGCTTACCGGGGGTAAGTGTTGCACAATGTGTCAGATATATATGCAAGAAAAAGAAAGATGCATTAAATCTGACAAGATGTGCGGGGCACATAAACTTTATTTACGCACGGGAGCTGCGCTCGGCTTTGTACAAAGGGTTACATGCAACAGCGGCAAGGCTTGTACAAAAGGTGGTTGCGGAACGGGCCCGCAATCACGCTTCTTATGGGTAAAACTTGCGAAGATGTTCTATGTTCCGTGAGTTGCTCACCGAATGCCATCTTCGCCCTGGCATGACGGCGCGGGCCTAGTGACTCGCTTCACCCAATAAGGGCCTTACCACTTCAAGGCCAACTTGTTGGAATTCTTGGCGGATTGAACGCGCCGAAGAACAAGGTCGCCTTCCTCGAAGCTTCTGGCATTAACTTTGCGGCTATGATAGCGGCGCAAAGCTTGCTGATAGCGAGCAGCTCGCACAGCAGCCTGAAGACGATCTTCCACGAGGAGCAGCACGTCATCTTGTCGCAGCCGCTCTTGCTCAAGCTCATCATAAGCGAGCACTCGAGGTGATCCGTATACGAGTTCCGTGGGGAGAACTGCCTCTGCTCCGTAGACAAGAGCAAAGGGTGTCCGCCTGGCTCGATTCGCGCCGCTCGATCGACCAAAGAACCACCGGCAGCTGCTCGATCCAATTTCTTCCGCACTTGTGCAGCCCGTCGAAAGTTCTGGTCTTGAGTCCGCGCAGCACTTCAGCATTTGCCCTCTCCGCTTGACCATTGCTTCTCGGGTGAGCAACAGAAGCGAAGCAGATCTTGGTACCAAGATCTTGGACGTATTGCATGAAGGTGTGGCTCGTGAATTGTGTGCCATTGTCGGTGATGATCCTGTTAGGGATTTCGGAACGGCAAACAATTGACCTGAAGAACTTGATCGCCGATCGTCTTGTCACCTTCCTCACTGGTTCCACTTTCGGCCACTTTGTGAACTTGTCGATTGCAACGCATAAGTACTCAAAGCCCTGCATAGCTCGGGAAAGGGGCCGAGGATGTCGAGCCCTGCATCAAAAATGGCCAGGATAAAAGGATTGTTTGGAGAGCTTGAGTTGTTTGACTAATCTGTTTGGAATGGAACTGCACGCTTCACACTTGGTTACTTGTGCAACAAGATCATCCGGAGGGCTGTCGGCCAAAAGAAGCCTTGCCGGAAAGCTTTGCCGCAAGTGCTCTTTTGCGCCAATGTGGTGACCACATATGCCTCCCGTATCTCCGCCAACAGCCCCGCCCATCTTCCCGGAGAGGCACTTCAATTTCACTCCGTTGAATCTTCTTCTGCACAAGATGTCATCGACAAACTGGTACATACTTGATTGCCAGGCTACTTTCTCCGCTGCTTCTTGCTCCTCGGGAAGTTCTCCTGTCTGAAGGAAACGGACGATCTGCTGTGCCCATGCCGGAGCCTACGGCTCGACAACAAGGACTAAAGGCGCAAATGCTGCTGCAGGAACATCTGCTTCGACGGCAAGGATCAGGGATCCTGCCGGAGCATGATGCTCCCCGGCAAGCATGTCGGGACACAGCTTGTCGGGAGCGTCTGTTTCAACGAAACAAGCCCTGGGGCTTGTCGGAGCAGATCGCTCCTCAAGACTTTCGTGTTGATCACGGGAACCTTCTTGGCGGCGGCTCTGTGGAGCTCTCACGAAAGTGGTCGCCGAGCAACTTTCTCTTCTTGCTATGTCCAGCTTGATGGTGTGACGGATGGCTGAGTCACTTGAGCACAAAATCCCTGGTTCCACAGGCAATTTAAGTGCGGCACATTTTGACAAGCCATCCGCAATGTCATTCGAGCTCTTGGAACATGTTCCATTTGCGAGCCATCAAAATGCTCCTCTAGCTTCCTCACTTCATCAATGTATGCTTCCATCAACGGACTCGTAATCTTTGTTGACTTGGCGGACGACAAGTCGTGAGTCACCCCGACAATAAGCTTGTTGATCCCAAGCTCTGCTGCTATCTGAGTCCGCAAGCAAGCCTTCATACTCTGCAGATATTTGTTGCTTGCTCCTTGGGAAAGTGCATTTGGACCATATACTTGAGGTGCTCTCCGTGGGGGCGACAAGTAGTACGCCACACTGGCGCTGCGTTCTGAGAAGGCACCATCAAAGTACATGATCCATTCTTTGCTAACTTCCTTGACGGGATGCTCTTCTCCGGAGTTTCTTCATCCGCATTGGCGCCCATTCGCTATAAATTCTGCCAAAGACCGGCTCAATAGTTGAAGTACTTTCAAACTTGAGGCCAAAGCTTGACAATTCCAAAGGCCCACTCGACAATCCTGCCTGCTTCGGATTCTGCAGATCCTCTTGAAGGAAAGCGAGTGACAACCGTGATCTCATGTGCTTAAAAGTAATAGCGCAGCTTCCTTGAGGCCATGAGTAGGCGAAGAAACTTCGCACACACAGTACCTTGATCTAGCCCCGCAAAGGGAACCGACAAAGTAAACCGGGCGCTGCACCTTCTTCTTCGTTTTTCTTCCGCAGCTGACGGATCCATCCTTGGCGGAGCGTAACTTGTCGGATCAGGTTTGCGGGCCGAGCTTGTCGGAGAAGCCCCTTCTTGTCGCCGGACCGCTCCGCCACGCTGCGGGCTCATCATCCGCCTCCCTCTCCGCCACTAACGCAGTACTAACCACTTGATTGGTTGCCGCCAGATATAGCAGCAACTTCTCTTGTGGCTTAGGTGCGACAAGTGTTGGAGTGGAGGACAAATATTTCTTCAAGTCTTGCAGCGCAGCCTCCGCTTCCGGAGTCCATTTCATGGGACCCGCCTTTTTCAAGATTTTGAAAAATGGCAGGGTGCGTTCAACAGACTTGGAAATGAATCTACTAAGAGCAGCAACGCACCGGCAAGCCGTCGCACATCCTTGACGCGCTTTGGAGCTTCAATTTGCTCAATGGCCTTGATCTTGTTGGGATTGGCTTCAATTCCCCTCTGGGACACAAAGAACCCGAGAAGCTTGCCGGAAGGAACTCCAAACACACACTTCTCGGGGTTCAACTTGAGATTGACCTTGCGCAGATTTGCAAAAGTCTCATCCAAATCTTGGATCAAAGTTTCTTTGCCCTTGCTCTTGACCACTATGTCATCCATGTAAGCTTCTACATTTCTGTGCAGCTGTGGCTCAAAAGCATGACTGACTACTCTTGCAAATGTCGAACCAGCATTCTTTAGTCCGAAAGGCATCCGTACGAAGCGAGACGTGCCACATGGAGTAATGAATGCGGTTTTCTTCATCCTCTTCGCCATGAAGATCTGATGATATCGTGAGTATGCATCAAGGAATGAAAGCGATCACATCACGCTATGGAGTCGACAATCTGGTCAATGCGCGGCAAGGAAATGGATCCTTGGGACAAGCTTTATTAACATCAGTGAAGTCAATACAAAGCCTCCACTTCCCGTTTGCCTTGCGCACGACTACTGGATTGGCTAACCAAGTCGGATGGAGCACTCCTCGGACCAGGCCTGCTGCTTCCAACTTCTTGATCTCTTCTGCAATGAACTCTTGCCTCTCCACTGCTTGTTTTCTGACTCTCTGCTTGACGGGCCGTGCGTGAGGGCAGACGGCAAGGTGGTGCTCAATTACTTCCCTGGGAACGCCGGGGGTGTCAGATGGTTGCCATGCAAACACATCAACATTCGCCCGCAGGAAAGCAACGAGCGCGCTTTCCTATTTAGGATCAAGCGTGGCACTGATGGTAAAGGTACCACCAGTGCCGTCCTCCTTGGCGGCCACTTTCTTAGTCTCTGGTGAAGCTATTTTTGCCTTCTTGCACTTGCCGGTGGAGCTCGATGGTGCGTCTTCGACGGTGGCGCAGCACTCCGAAGAGGTGCGCTTGCCGGAGTGGGCATCAGAGCCACTCTTGCCGGACTTGGTCTTTTTCTTCCCCCGGGGAGCTTCAGCGGCAAGTGGCTTGCGCTCTGCTGCGGCTGCTGCTTCCCGGTAGATCTTGTCGGTGCAGATAAGCACATCCTTCTTGTCGCCTTGGATAGAAATGACACTTATCGGACCAGGCATCTTGAGCACATTGTAGGCATAGTGAGAGGCTGCCATGAACTTTGCCAGCGCCGGACGGCCTAGTATCCCATTGTAGGGCAATGGGAAATCAGCAACGTCAAACGTGACTCTCTCTGTCCTAAAATTCAGCTCGCTGCCAAAGGTCACTGGCAGTGTGATCTTCCCCTTCGGCTTGCTCCTTCTTGGATTTATTCCCTGAAAGGTGCCGGTCTCTTCGAGCTCGCTGTCGGGGATCTGGAGTTTCTTGAGCACTGCGGAGGAGATCAGATTCAGGCCGGCCCCGCCGTCAACCAACATCTTCGTGACCTTGAGGTTGCGGATTGTTGGCGAGACCAACATTGGCAAGCACCCGACTGCAGTGATGCGATCAGGGTGATCCTCAACATCGAAGATGATGGGCGTGCTGGACCACTTCAGGGGCTTGCGCGATTCAACGGACGGTTCTGCTGCACTCACCTCTCGCGCCCACTGTTTGAGTTGGCGGTGTGAGGTGTGCAGAGAAGCACCGCCGTCGATGCACAACACCTCCGTTGCCTTCTGAAATTCTTGGTCATCGGTCTCATCTTCCTCCATTTCATCATCTTCATCTTCGTCTTCGTCCTTGTCGCGGCCACGGGGAGGCCTGTCTCCATGCTGCGGTTTGGCCTTGCCGCGGCGCCCTCCCCGGGCGGGAAGCTTCTTGCCGGATCCTCCGCCACCTCCCTGGGCCCTCTCCTTGTCGCGGCGCCAGACTCAGCTTTCAGAGCTCCGCCATCTGCTCAACTTTCTTGCAAGCTTGGAGGTCATGGCCCTTGGTGCAGTGGATCTTGCAATATTGCTTGCCGGAGCCATCCTGCTTGTCGGCGGCTACCACAGCCTCGCTGGACTCACTAGCTTTGGCCTTGTCGGAGCTGCCTCCGTCGCCGGAATGCTCGACAACTAGCACATCCTTAGCCTTTCTTTTTCTGTTGTTCGCCTCCGTTCTTCCTTGCCGGGCGGCATCCTCCTTGCCGATCCTTCGCTCCTGCAGCTCTCCGGGATTTTCCTCCCTCCTCACCCTGCGGCGCACTTGTCGGCCAGAGCGCATAGCTCACGACATTTCTAATCTTGCACATCGCCATTTCTCCTCATCTCTGCGGTTACGCACATTCGATGGAATGCGCCGATAACTTCGGCAGGGTGGACATCTGGGATGTTGCGCTGCACCTGGCTGTATCTTTGTATGTACTTGCGCAGGGTTCTCCTCCTTCTCGACAAGCAAGTGAAGGTCGCTCTCCGCCATGAGGCTTGTGGTCACCGTGAAGGCGCCGACAAACCGATGGCACAGTCCGCCCATGATGAGATGGAGTTGTCCGCAAGTGCATGAGCTAAGATCGGCGTTGGGCTTGAGCACCAGCGGAAGTAGTTGGCAAGAATCTTCTCGCCGCGCCCTCCGCAGCCTGCACCGCGATGGTGTAGATGCCGAGGAACTCGACGGATGTATCCTGCCATCGCATTTCTCGCACGCGTCTGGTTTGAAGTTCTGGTGTTGGGCCATCGGACTTGCCGCAGCTCACGGGTGAACGCAGGGCAACCTATCACAGACGCAAGTTGCTCGCCTCCCGGGCGCATGCATATCGACAGTGGGCCCAGCGCGCAGGTCGGATTGACGCCGCTTCTCTCCAACGCCGATGCGAAAAGCGAAGCGATTCGCGTTGCCGTTTGAAGAACTTGGCGCTGATCGCGGGCGAAGCTCGCAGTCCGACGACGCGGTGGAGTCGTTGTCGGTTGGCCCCGCGAGCCGGGCGATCTCGGCTTCGGGCGGGAGTGCACGGTGGTGGCACTCGCCGTCTTGTCGCCACCGCTTCCGCCGAAGCGCTTTGCCGCGCTTCGACGCGCTCGCTTGCCGGGCTTATCGGAGTTGGCGGCCATTGAGGCTATAGATAGCGCCTCCGCCATCGATCTTGTTCCGCATGGTGGGTAATCCGTATAGCCGGGCTCGGGCTAGCGCTTCTCCTGGAGTCTTGGGTGGCGGTGGTGAGCGACGCGAGGTGCGAGACATGCTCAAACTTCTAACAGTGTTAGAAGGAGCAGCATCTCGTCCAGGTGACCGCACTGCGCTTCGTAAGGCGTCTTTGCGCGATGTCGGCCTTGAACGTCCCGCGACCCACCAGCCTGGCCTTGCTCCAACGCGAGCACGGCACCAGGAGCGCCGTGGCGTTGTCGATCTTGCACCTCCTGGGAGGGGTGTGGCGGATATGCATACGCTGAACCTTGCGGGGCCTTGTCCTTGGAGCGGGTGACGATGTGAGTCCCCCCGCTGGCGCCCGCTCCTCCGCCAGCATCCACCCCACCGCCTGTTTGCTCTGGTGTTTTCTTCCTCCGAAGTTTTCTTCTTCGGTGCCATGTCGATGAGGATGTTGATGTAGCGCACGTAGACGCCGGATCAGATGCACACGACCTCGACGCCCCCCTACTTGGCGCGCCAGAGATGTCGTGGTACGCTATGGGCATGAGCACCTATGGGGCAGGGGGCCCCTTCTAGTCCGGCAAGGGAGCAGAGGGCGCACGCAGAGCGGAACAAGGCGACGGTACGCGGGGGCTTTTTACCCAGCCGGAGCTCTCCCGAGAGATAAAACTCATCGCTGCTTTGTGTTTGTATTTGTTCTTGCTCGAGAGCGTGAGTGTGTAGTGGTGTTGATGTGTCGAATGGATCAACCCTTCTACGCGCGCATGGGCCTCCCTTTATAGTCTAAGGGGTCACCCATGTGGCAGCGAGAAAGAGGGGGTAGAAGAGTAAAACGCAGGTTGGTACAACAAGTGTTCAACAAAGGTCCCCTACCTAACTCGACGGCAGGGACAAGGGCATTTAATGCCCGTCCGGTCGTCCCAACAAAGGCAAGGAAACGACCGTTAGGGCGCCACCGATCGCCACGATGGCCTCCTTTGTAAACCGCACACCGCGACCGCATGGCTGCACAATACCGCCACGCGTGCTCTGGGATAGCCCCGGGCGACACGCCGCTGGATGCGCTGGAGCTCGGGTGTAGAGTGGCAGCCTTGCCGCCGGCAAGCGCCTTTGCCGCTGCCCTTCTTTGTCGTGTCAAGAAGCTTGCCGGCTGCCGGGCCTTGCCGGGACGCGCGGGGCGTCGCGGCAAGTCTCCTGGAAGCGCCTTGGTTGGCCTTCCCGGCAAGCTCCTCTTGCCGGGGCCTTGTTCTTCCCGGAAAGCTCTTCTTGCCGGGGCCTTGTCTACTTGGTTGACACTTTGTTCTTGAATGGCAGTAAATGGAAATGACGGAGGGTCTTGGCGGACGCCCGGCGAGCCTCGCCACGGGGTGGTGCAACCGCCCGTGCACAAGTTCGGGGTACTAAGGTACCCCTACTTTAGTACACCGACACTGGGCACCACTGGTTCGCGAAAATGATTGGGGCGACGTCGATGCCGACGATGCGGAGCTCAAGCTTGCCACCACCAGGATCCTTCGGCTCACCCAGGCCGGGCTCACCCTCGAAATGATCGGGGCGGACTTCATCCGTCATTAAATCACTCCTCTTCACGACAAGGGGAGGCCGGCCTGGCTTTTCGTGAAGCTGCTGACATCATGAGGCTCCGCCCCAGCCTCGACCACAACCTGACGGTGCTGACGCATGCACATCTGTGCCAACAGATCTTCCATCTCGAGGTCAATGAAGACGACGAGGTTGAGTGATCCGACAAGGCTGCGAGGTCTGCCGTGAAGGCCGACAAGGTTGCTAAAGAGCCTGTTTTCAAGTTACCGGCAGGAGTGGTACCACTGTGCAACAATTCTCGCTGGTCCGAGATTATCGCCATGATGCTGTTCTTTAAAGCGCACGGGCTTGACCCGAGCTGGGTCGAGCCGGACGAGCTCCAAGTGCAGGAATTCTTTGACACCTTGCACAAGGGGTATGTCACTGCAGAGCCGCGGTTCATCCAGGACACCACTCTGGCGGAGCTGGACTACATCGCCGCCAGGGTGGCAGAGGTGAAGCTTGCCGAGGAGGAGGCAAAGCTTGCCGAGGAGGCCAGCAGTGCCAGCGAAATGGAGGACAAGGCCGCGGCGGAAGTGGAGGAGGAAGAGCTCGCCCAGTGGGCGGCAGCTGCTGGGGAGGCTAGCAGCACCGGCATCGGGGCTCCCCTCGTCGAGGACGTGGTCGACGAGTCGTCGAAAGAGGAGGGCGAGGGGGAGAAGACCATGACCGCCGACTATCCAATCACGGGAAGAGGGCGAGTCCTGTGGCGGGCCATCTTCGGCGAGCCGGTCCGCCCTGACCGGGCCGCGCAGCTGCGGCAGGCCCAGGAGGCGCTTGTGTGCCAGACGAGGGCTACGGCGACGAAGAAGGCGGCGAAGGCCGTGGCGGCGAAGAAGAAGGCATCTGCTTCTTCATCGTCCAAGCGCGTCTGGACGCCATCGCCTCCCCCTTCGCCCGCGGACATTGGCGCGGGGATCGCGTTTGACTTTGGACCCCTCAGCCCGGAGAGGAAGAGTAAGCTCTGCTTTCCCCTGTTCTTCCTTTATTTCCCTCCATTTCCTCAAATGGTGCCACCTATTCTGAATCATCTTCATTCCACATGGACGTGGAGACGCTGGCCCAAAGAGCGAAGAGGGCCAGGATTTCTTCGAGCGTCCAGCCCTCGGCAGGCACCTCCAGCACACCACTGGTGGTGTTGAGCAGCCCGGACAGCAGCCCCCAGCCTAGCCCCCTGTGTGAGTCCATCACCAGTCCTTCGTCGACGTGTGCTAGGGGCACGATACTTTGGTACTGACCATGTCGTGGATGTAGGAGGGGAGCAGCATCAAGGGGAGCCGCAAAGGGCTTCTCCCAACATGTCGCTCCCGTCAACCACGTTGCCCTGAGGGGCGTCCCCGGCAAGGGCACCAAATGCCGAGCCCATGCACACAGAGGAGGAGGAGGAGAACGTGAGCGCCAGTGGCTTCGCCTCAACGACGAACCTTGGCGGAGAAGGGACTTCCGCTTCTCGGCCTGGCACGGGTAAGCCACTCGCTTTCTGTCTCTGCTTGCGTTCTTTCTTTCTTCTTTTTTACTAGCTTTTCATCTTGGCTCTGCCCTGTCCCCTTCTTGGCATTCAGATTTGTCCTCGATGGACCCAGAGGACTTCGACACCGTCATCAAGGACGTCGCCGAGGATGCCGCGGCGCAGGCCGAGAACATCGCCGCCGAAGAGAGCGCCAAGGGCGCTGCTGAGGACGCTGCCAAGGGGCCCGCTGAGGAGCCCGGCAAGGGGCCTGCCGGGGAGGCCGGCAAGGACGCTGCTAAGGAGGTGGTGGTTGATGACCAGCCCTCCTCCTCCGCTGCCTCCGGCTCCAGTAGGTACCTAAGGGTGAGCGATGACCTCTTTGTCCATCTCCCAAGCCTGTCGAGCACCAGGGCTCCCATCGAGGGGGAGTTGTTCGAAATCGAGGTGCTTGCCACTGCCGGGCTCGAGGTCGTCGACGAGCCGAGCATTGGTGGTGACGGCTCCCAAGAGGAGCGGCTGCTCCAGGCTATGGGCGCCAGCTTCCGGAAGCTCCGGGTGCTCCACCGCGCTCGTTTGGACAAGGCCAAGTCCAGGACGGTGATGGTGGAGAAGGCGGAGGCGGACTTCGAGGGGCGCGTCATCGAGGCGCAGGACTGGTTCCGATAGGCTCAAGACGAGCTGAGGGCCGCCCAGGGCGAGCTGGCCAAGCTTGACGTGGAGCTCACCATGAAGCTGGCCAACGTCAAGAAGGCCCAAGAGACGACGAAGAACTTGGCCGCCGCCACCGAAGCCGTCCGGACCCAGCACGAGGCCGCACTGAACTCCCAGGAGTAGGACCTTGCCACGCGTGAGGAGAAGCTTGCTTCTACGCTCCGCAACAAGGATGAAGAGGTGGACAAGCTCGTCGTACAGCGGACCCAAGAGCTGGAGCAGAGGCATCAGGAGGCACTTGATGCCCAGGCTCTGGTTTACGCCGGCAAGGTGAAGGAGCTGGAGGCGGAGCGGGATGAGCTAAAGGAGCAGACTCTGAAGTTGTCCAAGGAGAAGGACACGCTCAATGGCACCCTGGCGGAGGCGCATGACGCGGCCGTCAGCAGGGCCGGGGATCTCTCCGAGGCCAACAACTCCATCAGAGACCTCAAGTTGAAGCTGGAGGATCTCGAGAAGATGTTGTCTAAGGCCAAGGCCTGGGAGGGGACCCTGTCCAAGGACCTGGAGACCGAGAAGCAGCTGCGGAGGAACAAGGCCGCCAACCTTCAGGACCACATGGAGGGCGAGAAGCATTGGCTCGAACACCTTGCTGTCGTTGCGAACTCTGCCGCCACGCAGCGGACATGGGGTACGCCCCAGAGGCGAGCCTGAGCCCCAACGCCAACCTGACCCTGTTCTTTGAGAAGGTCGTCGGCGCCCTAGAGCGGCTTCACTCCAACCGGGCGGCCTCCCTGGCCGAGGAGTCCCGGATGCTCTGCCGGGGTGTCATCACCAAGGTGCTTGCCAAGATAGCGCACTGGCATCCACACCTCGACTTCGAAGTTGTGCTGAAGAGCTTGCCGGAGGATGCTGACGTCGCGGCGCTCAAGGAGCGTATCAAGCCCATCCTCAGCCGCGTCGACAAAATCAAGAGGTTGGAAGGCCAGCGCCGGGACTAGGCACCCCGTTCCTTATCGCCGCTGCAGGTTCACGCCCAAGACAATTGCTCTCTTTAGTTAGAACCATGGCGGCAATTTCTGTAATATAACTCTGCAGTACATCTGGCATTATGCATATTATTTTCCTGTTCGATTTGCCTTTGTATGTCCACCCTATGCTAATTGGGTAGGCTTGCCGGCGCATAAACCCAGGGCGGTGTCTTGAGGACGGATCCCCATTAGCCTGCCGGGTGCGCTTGCCGCCGAGCGAACCGCCTTACCGCCCTTAACACGGCCGCTCGAACTGTCGAGCTTGACTCGAGTCAGAGTCGAGAGCGTTGCTGATTGCGGAAGGCTACCCTGCCGCTCTCGACACGGCCGCTTGAGCTATTGAGTGGACTCGAAATAGAACAAGGGCGTTGCCAATCGCGGGAGGGCCCCTCCGTGTATAGGTTTTCCATACATAGGCAGAATCTCCAAGGACGATAACCTTATATTAAGCAGAAAATTTAAATTTCAGCATGACTTGGCTTTCTCGTCGCTGCCCTAGAATCCTTCGCGCTCGCAGGGGGCGTCACTCTCTTCGCCGCCTTCTCCGCGGGAGCCGTGGTGATGAAAAATCGCTTGGCCAACTAGTAGACAGATTCTCACAATTGCGCCGCCCCTACCTGGCACTCCGAAGATGTCAGTGGGAAACGACACCTATGGGATCACACGAATCCCTTCTGCGGTTGCGGGGCGTGGGGTTGTGAGAAGAGCAACATTAGCAATCAGCACAGAGATCGTTTACCCAGGTTCGGGCTGCGAGGATGCATAAAACCCTAGTCCTGCTTTGGTGGATGTATTAAGTGTTCTTGAGCTCTTGAACTAGCTACGGTGGCTGCCTAGTTCGAAAGAGCCGAATCCTTCTTTAGTACGCCATGGGCCTCCTTTTATAGGCGAAAGGGGCTGCCACAGTGGCACACAGGAGGTAGAAAGGCCTACAATGCTACGAGCTTATCGCCCGTATTACAAGACAAGACACATTTAATGCATAGCTTAGGTGTCCTCTCGCTTTATCGGGGATGGGAGCAAGGCCCGTCCCATCCGTCACCGCTCCTTGTTTCGACACGTGCCCTGGCCAACGATGCATGCAGTGCCATGTAGGCAGGCAAGCAGCTGAGGTGGCGCGGTGGTGGAGCCTCCACAAAGATCTGCATGCCGCCACGCAGGTGTGTGCTGAGTTGGCCTGTAAACTGCATGTTGCCATGCAGGTGCCTGCCCAGCTGGTTGGGTTGGCAGCTGCATGTGAACGGCGGTGGGGATTTGGTTGGTGTGGGCCTGGTAGTGGCCCTGCTGTCGCCTTTGGCAAGGGTATTGCCAGGTGGCCCGGCAAGGGTCTTGCCGTGGCGTGCTGGCATCCCCGGCAAGGGTCTTGCCGGGGGCCTTGTGGATTTTCCTCGGCAAGGATCTTGACGAGGATTGTTGCCCTCCAATCCTTATGTGATCTTGAATATTCTTTGTCTTCACAAAGATCTGCATGCCACCATGGAGGTGCCTCCGGAGCCCTGGCCCAACGTGGTTGATGGTGTTGGAGGCCGTGGGCTCGAGGGTGGCTCGCTTTGCTGGTGTGGGCGATTCGCCCCTGCAAGGGGCTTGCCGGGGCTGCTGAGGCTGCCTCGGCAAGGGTCTTGCCAGGGAAACCTGCTTCATCCATCTCGATCTTTGTGGCCTTGGTCTTTGATGTTGCCTTGTTTGTCTTGTGCCCTCGGCTTCTCTCTAGCTTCCCTCCCTTGCCTCTCTATGTGCGGCCGTGGCGCGTGGCTCTGACTGCCCGTGCACAAGTAAAGGGGTCAAAAGGAGAGCCCCTACTTTTGTACACCAACAGGGAAAAATTGCTATTAGAACTGTTTTGGAGTCGATTTACTTACCGTACCACATACCTATTCCTTTTCGGAGTCTGAAACGTTCTGGAAAGTCTCCCTTATGTATTCCTCCAGGGTCATGGTTTCAATAATATTAGTTTCAACATTTATTGGGTTACCTGAGATATAATGTTTGATTCTTTGACCGTTCACCACCTTCGGATTTGTGCCACTAAAGTTGTTGATTTTTATGGCACCGGAATGATAGACCTCCTCGATAACGTAAGGGCCTTCCCATTTAGAGAGAACTTTTCCTAGAAAAAAATCTTAAACGAGAGTTGAATAGCAACACATAATCACCTACATTAAAATCATGCTTTTGTATCGTTTTGTCATGCCATCTTTTAACTTTTTCTTTAAGAAGTTTGGCATTCTCGTAGGCCTGGGTTCTCCATTCATCAAGTGAGCTAATGTCAAATAACCTCTTCTCACCAGCAAGTTTGAAATCATAATTGAGCTCTTTAATGGCCCAGTATGCCTTATGTTCAAGTTCGAGAGGTAAGTGACATGCATTTCCATAAACCATTTTATATGGAGACATACCCATAGGATTCTTATATGTAGTTCTATAAGCCCATAATGCATCATCAAGTTTCTTAGACCAATTCTTTCTAGATCTCTTAACAGTCTTTTGCAAAATTAATTTAAGCTATCTATTACTCAATTCTACTTGACCACTAGACTATGGGTGATAAGGAGATGCAATTCTATGATTAACGTCATACTTAGCAAGCATTCTACGAAAAGCACCATGAATAAAATGTGACCCACCATTAGTCATTAAATATCTAGGGACTCCAAACCTCGGAATAATAACTTCTTTAAGCATCTTAATAGAGGTGTTATGATCAACACTACTAGTTGGAATAGCTTCTACCCACTTAGTAACGTAATCAACAGCAACTAAAATATGTGTATACCCATTAGAGGCAGGAAACGGTCCCATTTAATCAAAGCCCCAAACATCAAATTGTTTAATAACAAGAGAATAATTCATAGGCATTTCTTGACGTCTACTAATATTACCAATTCTTTGACATTCATCACAAGAAAAGACAAACTGACGGGCATCTTTGAAGAGAGTAGGCCAATAAAAAACGGATTGCAATACCTTATGTGCAGTTCTATCTCCAGCGTGGTGTCCTCCATATGCCTCAGAGTGACACTTGCATAGGATCTATTCCTGTTCATGATCAGGTACACAACATCTAATAACACCATCTACTCCTTTATAAAGGTGCGGGTCATCCCAGAAGTAATGTCTTAAATCATAAAAGAACTTTTTCTTTTGCTGGTATGTGAAACTAGGTGGTACAAATTTAGCAAAAATGTGATTAGCATAATCAACATACCATGGAGTAGTATGAGAAGCATTTATGATAGCTAATTTTTCATCAAGAAAGCTATCATCAATAGGTAGTGGGTCATCAAGAACATTCTCTAACCTAGACCAGTTGTCTGGAATGGGGTTCTTAGCTCCCTTTCTATCAATAATATGCAAATCAAATTATTGTAGTAAGAGAACCTGTCGTGGAATTAACACGTCAGATGTCCTAGTGAGAGGACTTAGCCGTGGAGCCATCGCAACGAGATTAGCTTAAATGAGTTAAACCGGACAAAGGACACGGGGAGTTTATACTGGTTCAGCCCCTTGCGGTGAAGGTAAAAGCCTACGATCCAGTTGTGGTGGAATTGATGGGGTCTCGATGAGCAGGGAGCGAATCCGCTTTACCTATCTCTCGAGTTGTTGTTTCTTGTCCCTGAACCGCCGCCGAGTCGTCCCTTTATATACACAGGTTGACACCCGGCGGTTTACAGAATACCGAGGCCGGCTCATACACATGTCCGGCTCGGTTTCTACCTTTCCCTATCTTACAACACAAGTTACATATCTCATGGCGGTTTATGCCTACGGGCCCTAATCCGCCCTTGGGCTCTGGGCCTCTAAGTCTTCTATAGTAAAGCGCCATATTCCTTGTCTTCATGGGCTTCAATACGGATGAGCATAACCCGGCCCCTCCTAGGCAGTTTATACTCAGTAGTTATATCCCCAACAGAACCCATCTAATAAGTCTAGGTTTAGCATCTTTCTTTTCCATAAGATATTTAATAGTAGCATGATCAGTGTGAATAGGTACTTTAGAATCGACAATATAAGGTCTGAACTTATCAGAAGCAAATATGACTGCTAAGAATTCTTTTTCAGTAGTAGCATAATTTCTCTGGGCAGTGTCTAGAGTTTTACTAGCATATTGAATAACATTTAATTTCTTATCGACTCTTTGCCCTAGAACAGCACCTACAGCATAATCACTAGCATCACACATAATTTCGAATGGTAAGTTCCAATCAGGTGGCCGAACAATAGGTGCAGAAATCAAAGCTTTTTTAAGTATTTCAAATGCTTCTATGCAATCATCATGGAAGAAAAAAGGAATATCTTTTTGTAATAGATTAGTCAGAGGCCTAGAGATTTTAGAAAAGTCCTTAATGAACCTCCTATAAAAACTGGCATGACCAAGGAAACTTCTTATACTTTTAATGTCCTTGGGACACGACATCTTTTCAATAGCATCAACCTTAGCTTTATCAACTTCAATACCTCTTTGAGAAATTTTATGCCCCAAGACAATGCCTTCATTAACCATAAAGTGGCACTTTTCCCAATTCAAGACGAGACTAGTGTCTTCACATCTCTGCAAAACTCAATCAAGGTTGCTCAAGCAATCATCAAAAGAGGATCAATAAACAGAGAAATCATCCATGAATACCTCACAAATCATTTCACAGAAGTCAGAGAATATAGCCATCATGCATCTTTGAAAGGTAGCAAGTGCGTTACATAAACCAAAAGGCATACGTCTATAAGCAGAAGTACCGAAAGGGCAAGTAAAAGTGGTCTTTTCTTGATCCTCCGCTGACACAGGTATTTGAGAGAAACCAGAGTAACCATCTAGAAAGCTAAAATGTGTATGTTTGGATAGTCTTTCTAGCATTTGATCAATAAAAGGTAAAGGGTAATGATCTTTCTTACTAGCTCTATTTAATTTGCGGAAGTCAATTACCATCCTATAACCTGTAATAATTATTTGCGGGGTCAATTCATCTTTATCATTAGGAACAACAGTAATACCTCCCTTCTTAGGGACACAATGGACAGGGCTTACCCACTGACTATTAGCAACGGGATAAATTATACCTGCCTGAAGGAGCTTTAGTATTTCCTTCCTTACCACTTCTTTCATCTTAGGATTTAACCGTCGTTGATGATCAATAACTGGTTTGGTGCCTTCTTCCAATTTTATTTTGTGTTGGCATAGAGTGGGACTAATGCCCTTAAGATTATCAAGAGTATATCCAATAGCAGCACGGTGCTTCTTCAGAGTTTTCAATAATCTTTCCTCTTCTTTCTCTGAAAGGTTAGCACTAATTATAACAAGATATATCTTCTTTTCATCAAGATAAGCATATTTAAAACTATCGGGTAATGGCTTAAGCTCAAACACGGGATCACCCTTGGGTGGAGGAGGATCCCCTATGATTTCAACATGCAAGTTGTGTTTCGAAATAGGTCCCTCTTTAAATAAGACTTCATCTATTTCCCTTCTTTCATTCATAAACATATCATTTTCATGGTCTAGCAAATATTGTTCTAACGGATCAGTAGTAGGCACGACAATAGAAGCAGGACCAATAATTTCATCCTTACTAGGCAATTCTTTATCATGGGATTGTCTACGAAACTTAGCAAAATTAAACTCATGAGACATATCCCCTAACCCAATAGTGACAACATCCTTTTCGCAATCAATCTTAGCATTAATGGTGTTCAAGAAGGGTCTACCAAATATGATGGGACAAAAGTCATCTTTTGGGGAACCAAGAACAAGAAAATCAGCAGGATATTTGACTTTCCCACACAAGACTTCAACATCTCTAACCATCCCAATTAATTAAATAGTATCTCTATTGGCAAGCTTAATTGTAACATCTATTTCTTCTATCTCAGCTGGTGCAATATCATGCATAATTTCTTTGTATAAGGAATGAGGTATTGCACTGGCACTAGCACCCATATCACATAAGCCATCATAACAATGATCTCCTATTTTAACAGAAATAACAGGCATGCCTACAACAGGTCTACGTTTATTCTTAGTATCTGGTCTAGCAATTCTAGCAGCTTCATCACAAAAATAAATAACATGCCCATCAATATTATCAGCCAAGATATCTTTAACCATATAAATACTAGGTTCAACTTTAATTTCCTCAAGAGGTGTATATGTTCTAGTATTACTCTTACGAACAACAGTTGAAACTTTGGCATGATCATTATAAGTGGAAGGAACAATAGGATCATTATAAGTGATAGTCTTTTCTTCAACTGTAACAGGTGCAACTACTTTTACTTCAATAGGAGGGTTATATTTAAACCACTTCTCCTTAGGGATATCAACATGAGTAGCAAATGATTCACAGAAAGAAGCTACTATCTCAGAGTCAAGTCCATATTTAGTGCTAAATCCATGAAAAGCATCAGTATCCATAAAAGATTTAACACAATCAAACTTAGGTGTCATACCTGACTCCTTACCTTCGTCGGAATCCCAATCTTCAGAGTTGCATTTAATAAATCCCATTTGAATTCAATAGTCCTCATCATAAAAGACCTGGCACAAGAAGTATCAAGCATGGTGCGATTGTTGAGAGAAAGCCAAGCATAAAAGTTTTGAACAATCCTTTCTCTTGAGGGCTCATGATTGGGCCATGAATGTAACATTGACTTAAGCCTCCCCCAAGCTTGAGCGATACTTTCTCCTTCACGAGGCCAAAAATTATATATATAATTACGATCATGATGAACAAGATGCATAGGATAAAACTTCTGGTGAAATTCCAATTTCAATCGTTTATAGTCCGAGGATCCCATATCATCACATAGCCTATACCATGTTAATGCATCTCCCTTCAAAGATAAAGGGAAAAACTTCTTAATAACATCATCAGGCATACCTGCAAGCTTAAATAATCCACAAACTTCATCCACATAGATAAGGTGTAAATCGGGATGCAATGTTTCATCTCCTGCAAAGGGATTAGCTAGCAGTTTCTCTACCATACCCGAAGTAATTTCAGAGTAAACATTTTCTGTAGGTTCAGTAGCTTGAGAAGCAACTCTTTATTCTACTGGTCGAGGTGAAGATACCCCTAACAAGCCCCTCAAAGGATTAGTTTCCATAGTAACAAGTGACAGTAAATGTCAGCACACTATATAAATGTTTCCTTACCAAGTTCCACTTACCAAAGGCGCTTCAGTCCCCGACAACGGCGCCAGAAAAGAGTCTGGATGACCCACAAGTGTAGGGGATCTATCATAGTCCTTTTGATAAGTAAGAGTGTCGAACCCAACGAGGAGCAAAAGGAAATGACAAGCGGTTTTCAGTAAGGTATTCTCTGCAAGCACTGAAATTGTAGGTAACAAATAGTTTTGTGATAAGATAATTTGTAACGGGAAACAAGCAATGAAAGTAAATAAGGTGCCGCAAGGTGGCCCAATCCTTCTTGTAGCAAAGGACAAGCCTGGACAAGTTCTTATATAGAGAAAAGCGCTCCCGAGGACACACGGGAATTATCGTCAAGCTAGTTTTCATCACCCTCATATGATTCGCGTTCATTACTTTGATAATTTGATATGTGGGTGGACCGGTGCTTGGTTACTGCCCTTTCTTGGACAAGCATACCATTTATGATTAACCCCTATTGCAAGCATCCGCAACTACAAAAGAAGTATTAAGGTAAACCTAACCATATCATGAAACATATGGATCCAAATCAGCCCCTTACGAAGCAACTTATAAACTAGGGTTTAAGCTTATGTCACTCTAGCAACCCATCATCTACTTATTACTTCCCAATGCCTTCCTCTAGGCCCAAATAATGGTGAAGTGTCATGTAGTAGACGTTCACATAACACCACTAGAGGAGAGACAACATACATCTCATCAAAATATCAAACGAATACCAAATTCACATGACTACTAATAGCAAGACTTCACCCATATGTCCTCAGGAACAAACGTAACTACTCACAAAGCATATTCATGTTCATAATTAGAGGAGTATTAATATGCATTAAGGATCTGAACATATGATCTTCCACCAAATAAACCAACTAGCATCAACTACAAGGAGTAATCAACACTACTAGCAACCCACAAGTACCAATCTGAGGTTTTGGTACAAAGATTTGATACAAGAGATAAACTAGGGTTTGAGAGGAGACGGTGCTGGTGAAGATGTTGATGGAGATTGACCCCCTCCCGATGAGAGGATCGATGGTGATGATGATGGTGATGATTTTCCCCTCCTGGAGGGAAGTTTCCCCGGCAGAACAGCTCCGCCGGAGCCCTAGATTGGTTCCGCCAAGGTTCCGCTTCGTGGCGGCGAAGTTTCGTCCCGTAAGCTTGCTTATGATTTTTTTCCAGGGCGAAAGACTTCATATAGCAGATGACGGGCACCGGAGGGCTGCCAGGTGGCCCACGAGGCAGGGGGTGCGCCTAGGGGGTAGGGCGCGCCCCCACCCTCGTGGACGGTGGGTGGCCCCTCTCAGGTATTTCTTCCGCTAAATATTTATCATTAATTCCAAAAATGACTTTCGTGGAGTTTCAAGACTTTGGGAGCTGTGCAGAATAGGTCTCCAATATTTGCTCCTTTTCCATCCCAAAATCCCAGCTGCCGGCATTCTCCCTCTTTATGTAAACCTTGTAAAATAAGAGAGAATAGCCATAAGTATTGTGACATAATGTGTAGTAACTGCCCATAATGCAATAAATATCGATGTAAAAGCATGATGCAAAATGGACGATTATTCTCTGTATGCTTGTGGATCTGCGCAGGCAGAGTGTCGATGTCATGAATTATACCGAGTCAAGAGGGAGCTCTACGGAGAAGCTGTTCTGGTCGAAGTAGCTTACGCTAGAACATCCAGTGCCCTTTAGCGATTAGCTGAAACAGTTGGTCGAGTTGCATAGGGCAGCCCAACTAGCCATGAAGGATTTAATAATCTGGCTATGGCCTGCCGAAGCCATTCCAAGCAGCTAGTTTAGACTCGTGAAGCGGCTTGTCAGTGCCTGCCCTCGGCTTGATGCCATCAAGCGGTCGGTCCGTATTGAAGGCGCGTGAATGGCCTTTGCCCGCGCCAAGATGCACTGGGTGAAGATTGATGCCACGAAGCTGATGATCGAGGGGACGCCCACGGGCAAGGAGCGCCGCACACCCCAACTGTATTTTGACAGTGTCCTGGAGGAATCCCGCCTTGTGGTGGAGCAATGTGCTAAGGATATCATATTCCCATGAATACACTCATGTTATCCTATCTTGTCACTACAAAAAAAAGACACATCCGTGACATTTTGGGCCGAACGAATTTTTTTTCTGTCATACATATGACACTTCTATGACGATAATTGTGACAAAACCCAGATCATCATAGATGTGGTGGGCTCCTACTTATGACAAAAATCATGACGGAAAATGGGCTTTTCGTCCCGGCGGCCGGAGACGCAGCTGCATGACATTCTTTGGGCCGCCCATGACGGAAAAACCATGGTAGAAGTGAGGGGAGGAAAATTTCGGGAGTTGCCGCCACGGTGGGAGGTCGGGGCCGAGCGATGCGCTGCTTTCTCGTACATACGCATGTGTGCGTAGACGTTGGCTCTAATCAAGCCGAAGCGAGGCGTTGGGCTCTAATCAACCCGAAGCGACAGACCGCAGTTACGACATCGAACCCGAGCGATCGATCGATGGCTATTAATCAACCCGATGGAGCGATTCTTCGCCATCGCTGCTAATTGAAGCCGATCGATGCTACTGGATGAACAAAGTGAGCGCTGCGGGGGGTTTGATGAATAAAGGAGCGGTGGCGTTGCCTCTGGATGAACAGGAACCCGTGGTGTGGAGGGCTGGATGAACAGTTGACGGTGGAGGGCTGACCGTGGAGGGGTGGTTGAACAGGACCCCGTGGTGTGGAGGGCTGGATGAAGAGTAGACGATGGAGGGGTGCCCGTGGAGGGGTGGTTGAACAGTAGCCGGTGGAGTAGCGAGCGGTGGAGGCTGGATGAACAGGAGCCCGTGGAGGCTGGAGGAGCTCGACGGTAGCCCGTGGAGGCTGGAGGAGGTCGACGGTGGAGATGAACAGTATCCCGTGGAGTCCCATTTTGCGGACGCCACACCCTCCCCTGCTTCGACCAGAGCGCCCAACACAAGTCCGCTTGGCCCATTTTGCGGACGCCACACCCTCCCGATCAACAGACCCCTGTTTGACCGTAGGAGGTCTGCTTCTCCGCTTTGCGGACGCCAGCCCTCCCGATCATAGGACCCTGCTTCGACCGTAGGAGGTCCGTTTTCTCCGCTTTTGGCGGACGCCGCACCCTCCCGGCGAATAGGATCCTGTTTCAACGTGGCCGGTCGAACACAAGGCCGCTTCTCCATAGTACGCAGACGCCAGCCTCGCTTCCATCGCATGTTCCGCCCAAGCCTCCCGGCGAACACGACCACCCATTCCGCTCGACCCAGCCAATTGGCTCCCACGCGTTCTGTTACCTCCCGATGAACACGACGCATTCCGTTGCCTCCCCATGAACACGACGCATTCCGTTGCCTCCCCATGAACACGACGCATTCCGTTGCCTCCCCATGAACATGACGCATTCCGTTGCCTCCCCATCAACACGAGCCCTCGCCGTACATATGCGCGACTAGGCGTTCGAGACCCCGCCCATATGTACACATACGTGGTCGTATTTTCTTTCCTGCACCCTGGCCGATGTACGTACGTGTACATGCTACGTGCGCGCCTCTACTATGATACGACGCGTTTCTACTACGACACGCGGCGCTCTTACATCGACAAAGATATATGTACATACAAGTTCGCGACCGAATGACAACGCTACGACGCTTCGACCAGGTGGGTCCCAACCGCCGAGCGGTTCCTTGTCGTCAGACCCGACTCAATGCCACATCGATCTAGCATGTAACACCTCATATCACTTTGCGGCCTCATGCACGGTATCCCCACGGTGTCGCCTTACCTTTGCCGGGACCGCTTGGCGCCTTTTGGCACACGATATGATAGTGTCGCTAGCATCCATATGATAAGGAGCCCGGCCGACATGGCTAGTCGTAAACTCAAAGTGGCACAAACTTACAGGACGGCATCCATGACCCAAAGATCGAACGGTCGGTCATCGTGAGTGAATCCAGTTGTAGCACGGGCTAGCAGACTCCGTGAACTGGTCAGAAGGGCTAACAGACTCCAGATCCATCGCGTGACATTTCCCAAGGGATGTACATGTGAACGAAGAAGGACACATGCCTGCCAGCCTAAGTGTTCCGGAGCAGTAGCAAGCTACCATGGCTCAGTGGAACACTAGGAGACATTTCCCGGTAAGAGAGGCTACTAAGGATAAACAACTAGATAGTGAGATCCCACACATACCAAGCATTTCAATAACATACACACAATATGCTCGATATGTGCAAATACAACATGGCATCACAACATGACTCTATGACTCAAGTATGTATTCATTAGGCTCCGAGGAGCGAGATATTACAAACAGGGGTCTCATGACCCAACATACAGAGCATACAAATCAAAGCACAAGAGGAAGCTTAACATGTCTGAGTACAGACATCTATAAATGAAAAAGGCTGTGAAGCCTGACTATCTACCAGATCCTGCCGAGGGCACAAGATTGTAGCTGAGGTAACAAGCTAAACGTCGAAGTCCACGCGGAACTACTAGTGAGACCAAGTCTCTCGCAAAACGTAAAATAGGCAAACGTGAGTACAAATGTACCCAAAGAAGACTTACATCGTAACTAACTACATATGCATCATTATCAACAAAGGGATGGTGGGGTTTAACTGCAGCAAGCCAGCTTTGACTCGGTGGCTATCCTGAACTACGATCGCAAGTAACTCTTTTGAGGTGGGCACACGAGTCCACATATTCACCATATCAATACACCACTATGGATCCGCTCCCGCCTCCCTATGAGAACGCCATCCATAGCACTCACGCTTATCTTGCGATTTTAGAGTATCCACTTTCACTTGTCTATGAACTATGCAAGGTCCAAGTTTCCATATCCGAGGAATCTGCTATTCAATAGATAATGATAACCTTGCAAGGGTGTACTTCTTCACACACGCCTCGCCACTTATCGCCCAGACAGTCATGTACCTCGGCAACCTTCAAGTGGAAGCCAAGCGAGGGAGTTGGCCACGGCCTACCTAAACACTCAAGTCTCTCGTCTGTGTTTATTGCCTATTCGGTTCCATCCGCAAGGAGATCCGCCGGGTGTCGCCACGGCCCCAAACGATGTGTGTGTGGTTCCCAAGTCCACCATCCGGTGCCACTTGGTACACCGGCCATCAGGTTTAGTCTCGTCCCAAGCCCACCTGTACCGGGTGCCACTTGGTAGACTACTAACACTACCTACAAACACCAAAAACTAGTTGCAACTCCTGGACAGAGAACAAGGGTGATTAAGAAGCCGAGATGGGCACTTAAGCATTCCAATGCGTGGTAGTAGCTGTTCATGGATCACAAACACAGAACTCAGTTCCTGAGGACGGCTGCAATGAGACAACCCACCATGTACTCCTACATGGCCTCTCACCGCTACCTTTACCAAATCGTGTTCACACACTTAGCTCACACACAGTAGGACATGTTCACACACCTCCGATTCATCCCCGATGAATCAGACCTGACACAACTCTAAGCAATAGCAGGCATGACAACAAGCATGAATGACTAGGCACATCAGGGCTCAAACAACTCCTCCTCATGCTATTGGGTTTCATCTATTTACTGTGGCAATGACAGGTCATGCATAGGATAAAGGGGTTCAACTACCGTAGCAAGTAACAGTTGTATCGTTGTTGTCCTAATGCAGTAAAATAGAGCAGGAGCGAGAGAGTAGGATTGTATCGGAATGAACAAGGGGGGTTTGCTTGCCTGGCACTTCTGAAGATAGCATTGAGTCTTCATCAGTGACAACGATCACAATGTCGGTATCACGTCTATCGAGAGGGGACAAACACCGGCAAACAAGGAGGAACGCAATCAATGCAATGCACAATATGATGCATGATCATGACATGGCAATATGCTGTGATTTGGGCTAATGCAGCTAAGAACAGAAAGGTTTGAGCTTATTTGAACCAAAGATTCAAATTCAAACTCAAACTATGAATTCATAAAGTGCATTATCATGTTTTGATATGAACAGCAAGGTTAAGTTGCTTAAACATGCATGAAACCAGTGCAGATGGATAGATTGTATTTTTCTGATCATTTTTCATATATAACTTGTTTCATTTGGAGCTACGTTGAATTTCTATGAATTTTAGAAGTTTGGAATATTTTTCGAATTTCCTATATCGTATAAATCCGAAAAGGATTTATCATATCACCGACGTCGGGTGACGCCAGCAGGTCAAAGGCGCCGCCCAGGTCAAACCTGACTGGGACCCATCGTCAAGGACTCGTCAACTAACCGAAAGTTAGTTAGTGCTAATCTAACCCTAACCAGTCAAGAAGGTATGGGCCCACATGTCGTTGTCTAGTTTAGTTAACTAAATTAATATTAGATTAACTCCTAATCTAGGTTTGACCAGGGCGGGCCCACATGGTCAAATGGGTCAAACCCACCGCCACATGACGCCGGGCGAGGCCCGAGACGGCGGCGCTGTCCGGAACGCAAAGACTGAGCCACGGTTCGGGCGCGGATGGCACCGTTGGAACCTCGGGCCTCGCCCGCCGGTTGGTGCTAGAGGGTCGCCGGAGACGACCTAAATCGACGGGCGTGAACCGCTCGCTTGGTGGTCGGAGTTCGCACCGACCGATTCGACGCTACGGTGCACTACGGAGGAATCGGTGGTGCTGCGTGTTCGGGAAGCATCAACATGTGGACACGCCAGTGCGTAGCAATGGCGTCAGTAGCCGCGGTGGCGCCATGGCCGGCGGTAGTGAGGTCTCGGGCTTGACGGAAGCGACAGCCAGAGGGGGCAAACGAGCACGGGGAGAGAGTGGTTCGACGTAGTGGCTCACTGCGGTTGTAGGGGGCGTCGAAGTGGGCTCGGAGAGGCACAGACGGCGTCATGGCGTTGCCGGCGATCTCGGCGGCCGGAGGGAGAAGAAGGCGATGCAGACGGCGATGCAGGGCGGCTGAGCTCACGTGACTCATCGAGGAGGAAGAGGGCGTCTTGGCGGAGCTTCTTGGCGCGTCGGCGGGGTATGGGGTGGCCCGTGGCCATGGCAGCAGCGAGCGGCGGCGATGAGCACGCTCGGGCGCACTTGGGGAAGGAGCTAGAGAGCGAGGGAGAGAACAGAGAGTGAGGGGAGAGGCAGAGGGGGTTGTGGGGCGTCTCCAGACGCGTCGGGGGCGCCTCGGTGGCAAGCAGGAGGTGGCCAGGGCGGCGTCGGCGCTCGCCACCGAGCTGCTTCGGGGCGAGGGGAAGGAAGGCGACAGGAGGATGGCCTGGTGGGCTGGGCCGGCCACTTGGGCCGCTAGGTGGCTTCACAGGTAGACTTAGGTGGGTTTTCCTCTCTCTGTCTCTCTTTTTCTAATTCTGTTACAGTTTTCTATTTATCTGCAGCTTTGTGGCTTTATTAAAAATACTAAATCAATCCCAAAAAGCATGCAACTGCCATGACCACTGTTGGAAATATATCCTACAAAGAAACATTTCAGTTTGGGATTATTTGAGCATTTAAAATATTTTATAGTATTTAAATGCCCAAATGCAAATAGGTAATGATTTAATTCAAAAATCCAGAATGGCCTAGGAAAATGTGCACCATTTTTGGGAGAGGTTGTAGACCAATCCAAAAATAATGAACTTTTCTGAAGAGCATTTTGGGTTCATTGAGAATATTTTTATTTGAACCTAGTTGATTTGATCTGGTGCTAGGGTTTAAGCAATCCCCATTTCAACTTAAATAAAATTTAAACATGATGCACACATGAAGGGCTAGTCTAGTGCATACCAGAACTAGGGATGTGACACTTGCGTGCGAAAATGTAGCTGGTGGGTCCCAGCAGTCAGAGGGGCGAATCGTTTTTTTTTTTTGCCCGGACGCACTTCCTTTGCGTTCGAAGATGTAGCTGGTGGGCCCCAGCGGTCGTGGGGCGAATCGCTTTTTTGCCAGACGCACTTCCTTGCGTGCGAAGATGTACCTGGTGGGTCCCAGCAGTCAGGGGGTGAATCGTTTTTTTTTTGCCCAGACGCACTTCCTTGCATGCGAAGGTGTAGCTGGTGGGTCCCAACAGTCAGGGGGGAAACGTTTTTTCCGCGAATATGGTGGCCCGTCCGGTGGGTCCCCGCTGTCAGGTGGAGGAATAATTATTTTGCGCGTAATAAGGAGGCACTTCCTTGCTGCGGCCATGGACCCAGCTGTCAGCCTCTCCACGTATAGTCCACGTCCGATGGAAGCCATTCGTTGACCACGTTGACCACGCCGCATCGAGAGCACCAGGGCGGTGGACGACGGCGAGGCCTAGGAAGGGGACGACGGAGCCGGGAAGACGCGGCGGCAAAGGATGCCCAGCGTGAGAGGAGTACGAGGGTTCACTGGTTCGCTGCGGTGTGAGGCTGCCGTCGCCGCAGAATAATAGTGGGTGTGGGTGAGTAGAGGGATGGCCTGGCCAGCGGTGGGAGTAGTAGGGGGCGGTGAGGCCTCCGCCACATCGTAGCCGACCATGGGAGGCAGGAGCACGAGGCACGACCGGCGCTGGTTTGGGCGGCTAGAGCAAGAAGACCAGAGGTTGAAGAAGCACTACGGCCGTTGGATGGACAACGTACGGTCAATGGAGCTAGAATCGTGCATATTGACTAAGTTGACAAAGCCCTCCGTCCCCATCAACTTAGTAGTCCCACAAGTCAGCCTGCCACTATACTGGGTCCCAGCTAACAGGGGGAGTATTCTTTTTTTTGTGCGTAATAGGGAGGCACTTCCTTGCGTACGAAGATATAACTGGTGGGTCCGAGCTGTCAGAGCCGGCCGCGGGGAGGAGGGAGCAGGCAGTACCTCCGGCGCTTGTTTGAGCGGGTGGAGCAGGAAGAGCAGAGATTGAAGAAGCACGACGGCCGTTGGATGGCCATCCAACATCCATCGCCAGCGCCAACCTTTTTAGGACAGCCTCAAATCTGTGGAAAATAGCATACAACCCATCTTCCATTATTTTTAACAATTTACAGCCCATTTGCTAATTCCTAAGGTTTTTTGGAGCCCGTATTCTTTTTGTTAGCATTACAGCCCATATTGTGGCCACGGTTAAAAACTTATACGAAATTTTGCATATTTCAGTGCTGTCCGAACTGTTTTTAATCCCGAAATTTCGACTCACATTCAAACTGATTTTAAAAATAAATGTATATCAATAGAAAATCCAACAAATTCTCCACACATAAAAATTAATATAATTTAAAATCTCGAAATGAAAAAAAGATATTTGAAACTAACTGCCGTTTTGATGTGTTTTAAAAATGTACAGCCCATTTCTCATTACTGATGGGCCATTTTTTCGGCCAGCCGGATGAAAGCTCTCCTCGTCTTGAAAGATTTGCAGCCCAACAGTTCGACAAAGCGATTTACTTGGCAAATCACAAGAAAACTGGTCAGGCTATGGACCCATTGTCAGCCTCTACACGCATAAAGATTCTCCGATGGAATGTCGTTGACCACATTGACCACGCCGCGCCGAGAGCACCAAGGCGGTGGACGACGGCGAGGCCTAGGAAGGGGACGACGCGGAGCCGGCGAAGACGAGGCAGTGGATGCCCATGCGGAGAGGAGTACGAGGGTTCACTAGTTCGGCTGTGGTGTGAGGCTGCCGTCGCCGCAGGGCCTGGCTAGCGGTGGGAGTAGTAGGGGGCGATGAGGCCTCAACGACAGCACAGCCGGCCACTGGAGGCAGGAGCAGGCGGTCTACTCGGTGCTGGTTTGGGCGACTGGTGCAAGAACAGCAGCGATTGAAGAAGCAGCAGGACCGTTCGATTCTAATCCAACGGTTACTGCTGCTAGAATCGTTTGTTGACTAAGTTGGCAAGCCTGCGCAGACGCCAACATAGTAGGCCTGACAGTCAGCCTCCCAACCGGTGCGCCCCAGATGTCAGTGGGAGGAATCATTTTTTTCGCGTAATAAGGAGGCAGTTGATTGCATGCGGCCAGGCCAGCGGAGGGAGTAGGGAGGGCTGGGGAAGCCTGCGCGGCTTCACAGCGAGCCACAAGAGGAGGGAGCAGGCAGTCCTGCCGGCGCTAGTTTAGACGGTTGGAGCAGGAAGATCAGAGATTGAAGAAGCACGGTGCCTAGAATCGTGTGTTCACTGACAAAGCCTTGCGTAAACAAGTCAGCCTCGAATCTGTGGTGTGTACAACCCACTTGCTATTATTTTTATAATTTTACTCATTTTCTAATTCATATGGAATTTATTGCAGCCCGTTTTCCATTTTTAGAATTGCCGGCCATTTTCAAGATTGAGGTCAAAAATTAACTAAATATGTGGGAAATTTTTGTCGGGAACTAAATATTCTTAATCCAAAAATTAATAGCCATACTAAAACAAATTTAAAATAAGTTAGTACTATGTCATGTTAAATCCAATGAAATACGATAAGATATCGGTGAAGAACAAAATTCAAAAAATAATATCCCATTTGCTCAGATTGAAAGATTTGCAGCCCAGTAATTCGGAGAAAACAAATAGGCCTAGCTTGGGTATTCTTCAAAAAGAAATACTGGCTACCTATTTTCCCAAAGAACTGGTGCATAAGCATTTAGCTTTATTTATTTATTTACTTATTTATGTTTAGGGGTCCATGAGCTTGTACCTGGGCCGGATTCATGTGAGAGGGTCCCTTCCAGTTAATTATGGGCTTCTCTATTGGGCCTTCATCAGTGGGCTGCATGTTATCAACAAGTGGAAAATGTGTTCGCATTTAAAAATAGTATGAGCTACATACGATGCACGGGCACTAAAGGATCAAACCGTGCAACGACTTCCAAAACATTGTGTTTGTCATTCTAACAACACATTTATATTCAACCAAGACGAAATATACTACTGATTGTACATTGAAAAAAAGAAAGAAGAACTGTGGTCGGGCTGCAACGAAGCGAAGAAGGTGCCGTAAGAGTGAAGACGCAGCTCTCTCTTCCAAACCAAACATCAGCCATCATGACAAAAGGTCTACCAAAAAAGAACAAGTGTATGCATAAAACTAAATAAAGATCCTACTACACTAAGTGTACGTGATCTAACTAATCGCCCGCTTAGACGTTACTATTTATTAAGCTCGAGATTGGCCGACGGCTTGAACCAGATGGGTGCCTCGACGGGAAACTCCAGCCAGCAGGTCAAGTCCGACATTTGCGACCCTCTCTCCTACTTTGGGCTGCAAAGCGTGGCAGCACATATCAGGGTATGGTGCATGCAGAGACGCATGATATGCTGTGTACACACACTTTTGCTTGATGAATGAAACCGCGCTGCCATCATGATCCTTGCTGCCGCTTATCTCTCGTTAATCGGATAATTCAATCCGACAAACAGAGAGCGTGTGCTAAGGCTACTTACCAGCCTCCAAGAAAAAATTCTCGAAGGCCTAGAGAAGCTGGGATCCCGCCAAAGACCTTGCAAAGGATCGTGATTGTATTCCGCTAAACAACATGTCCGATGCGACGCGTAACGATCATCAATCTTTCGCCATCGTTCGATCGAGCCAGAACCACCGCAATCGCCATGCCGCTTTTCCTTGAAAGGTTCTCGGGATTAGGAAGGGTAGGGACACCAGGCGGCCTACAACATCATATCAAGTTGGAGTCAAATAAAAAAGGGCTCTCGATTTAGTCAATCTTAAGAACAGCATGTTATGAGCATGAATATTTTTTCAGTAAATGTCGACATTAATATAAGCAAGCCATCATGATATCATAGGAAAGTAACATACTGCTGTAACAGCCGTTTGTAGCGATGACTACAGTAGGCCAGCAATACGTCCAGCCATAGAAGCAGTCGATAGCGTAAATGAAGCCCTTGTGTTCATTGGCATCAGAGAACCATGGAGGATGTAAGATCCTACGATGGACGTGCAGATTTATCCACTTACCGCAGTGACCTGTCAGATAGGTGAGAGCGCGGTTGAAGAACGCAATTATCCCGAAATCTTTACAATTCCCAGATCTTGTGGGCACTTGGCAGATTACAACCTTGAGCACATCAAACTTGGTATCATCTTGGCTACCGTAAGATTCCGAGTATTCTGGGCCGCGGTGCCAAAGCAGTGCAGTGTTAATCGAAGGAAGGGGGATCAATCGCCGGGTGTAGACCTCCACGAGCATCCAGCTGCCATGACCGTCGATGAGCACCATCCAAGATGTGTGCATGCCGACCCAGTACATACCGTTAATGTAGCTGAGGCTGACGGGGATCGGATCGCAGTGAAGGGGGTTGATGCTCGCCACCCTATGATCGTTATGCTGCATGACATGCTGTTAATGAAGATCAGGCGGCATCAGCAAGCAAGAAGCTGGCTTAAAAAGTTCCGGCCTGAGGGCTTTGAGTAAACGGTACAGCCCCGACGAGCACGCGGCGAGCGGCATGGTACTGAGATTGTCCACATGCAAAACAATGAGCCTGATTCCCTTTGTGGGGAGCGAATTCCAGCCACTCTTTCGGCGGACGCTGCTCGGTTCTGCCATTGTTAGTGCTTGGGTTTCGGATGAGGGGGAGGCGCCTTAGCGGGGATGGAAGCTTGGACGAGATTATGTGCGGACAAAGATGGAGAAGCGAATATGTGCTGCGGGAAGTGGACAGGTGATGATGACTACAGCACGCCGCTTGACTTACGAGACACATACCACCAGCGTAGGGTCATATCGATGCCAGACAACTTGCTTGAGTGAACACAGTACTGGTACTCCCTACAGTACCTACTACAGTACTATGCCCTAGCTTGCTAGAGTAGAGAAGTAGAGTAGGTCTCTGCTCTACTACTAGCACCGGAGGAGTAGTATATTCTAATCTAAAATAGTTACAAACTTCGATTCCCGATCATGGAACGACTACGAACCATGCTCAAAGACCATGTCTACGTGGTGTTTGGACTTATATGCCAAAAAAATAGCAAGATGCCCGTGCATTGCACGGCACACCATCATCACCAACTCGGTTTTTTCTCTACTCCTACTCCTATAAAAGACTCAGTTGGTGATGATGGAGGCGAGGAGGCGTGTTCAGCCGGGTGTGCAGCGGACGACACAACACTATTCGATTTGTTATAAAAAAGTACTTGTAGAGATAGAGACATAGGGAGGAGCACGAGGTAAGGCCTTATGTGTAAATGTGGAGAGAGGTGCGGGTATCTTTTGTAAAATTGTCATAGTTGGCTTTATATCCGTCAGATATAGATCGGACGGTCTATATTACAAGATGGCAGGAAAACCATCATCACCAACTTGGTTTTCTATAAAAGTAGATATATATAGATATAGATAGATAGAGACTAGGGAGTACTAATAAGGACACCATCTACTACTTCGTGTGCTACTCCTGCGCTCCATTCGGGCGTCATAACGCCCCTACAGCCACTCCCATTGGGCAGTAATCGTTGAAACTGGGAAGCGACTCACGCGATCGACGGCAGCCACGACTTCACCGACGATGACTTCTTCCCCAACCTCGCAACCTCTTCCTCAACGACATGGGCGATAACCTCAACGCCAACGGTGCTGCTCCTGCTGCACCGTATGTGTTTCGTCCTTCCTATTCGAAATCATGGTAGAATTCATGTTTCTACTCTGTATCCTACTACTATGCTAGTCCACATGATTAGTTTCATCACTGTTATAGCCGTCATGATTTATTTTGTGCTTATTCGGATTAAATCTCGTAGTAACTTGCTCACATATTCAACTGGCGCAACATTCCCTATAGCCACTCCCGTTCATGGACGGCCTGGTTGATGCCTCCAAGGAGCCCTTCGTCCACTGCTATGAGTGCCCGATGTCGTTTTGTGGCTCGCCGGCGGACATGGTGCATCACCTCACGGATGCGTGCAACGGTCACTGTTGGCCCTTGGCGGAGAATATCAAGTACGACATGTGCTACCGGTTCACCATGCCAGAGTCGTTGGAGGATCACTGGCGCCTGCTAGTCTCGGAGGAGGACGGCAGCGTCTGCCTCTTGATCGTGAGCACTGGCGAGGCCCGCGCAGGCCGCCGCCCCGTCTTTGTAGCATGCATCGGGCGCCGCCACGATAATCGCTTAATCTTGACACGAGGCGATGTATGGGTGCAAGGTCAATGTTACTACCTCCGGTCACGAGGCGGCTAAACCGGCCTCATCGGACAGACTTGGAATCTGAGGAGCTGGGACTATCCCGCCAATGTGGACTTGGAAAACCCATGGCATCCGTTCTATCCTTTACCCGCCGACTCGGTGCACGAGGACTCCAAGGAGGTTCACCTGGACATATGCATTATCAAGTGCACTTAGAAAACATGTAGTGTGTGTGTGGGCGATTATGGACCGTGTCTTCGCCGCTTTTGATTCTGTAAGCTGGTCATTAAACTTGAGTGGCTTTCGCCGTAGTCCTTCCTTTGAACTACTCCTCTCAGTGAGCTGATGTAAGACACTTTGGGTTTCATTTGATAATGGAACCAGGGAGGAGCCTCCCTGTTCTTCTAAAAAAATACGCATTATCAAGTTAAATGTTGATCATTAGTCTTCGCTCAATGTAATCCGCTGTCTAAGCATGTGGAGACTTCCATGCAGGATCTTGCTCTATTGGAGTATCGCGCATGAATAAAAGTGTATCCGTTTATGGTTTAGTCTAGAATCTTCCATGTATGAATTTTTACTACAAGATCTTGGTGAAAGACTTACGATGAACCATTTCTTACATCTCCTCTGCCCCCTTGCAAGTTGCAAGTCATCCTGATTTAATCCCTCCGTCTAGGTGTATAAGGGCATGGTTAATATTACTTGATAGTATAGCCAACTGTTGACTATAAGAAAGTGCCATGTCATCTGTAGCCAACATGTATAAGAATGATACTCAAAAACTAATTCTTAAAGATCATTTCTTGCAAAGCACAATAAGTGTTATTTCTTCACAAGTTTTGGATGCAGGTTGAACAGTTGAACGCTTTTGTTTGCAAAAGATACCTTTTATCTATTTCACCCGGATGTTTGTGAGCTCTAGAGATGAGATAATATTCGAAGAAACCTATCGATACCCGTTACACATGAGATGACCCCCACATCCTTTGACAAAATAAACAACTCCCCGATCAATGCATTTCACTCTTCGGTGCAACGCACGGGCACCTTACTACTATAGATTAGTACGACCAAAAATTGAACTAACATTATATATAGTACGATAAATACTGATGCATGTCACCTAAAATTATACCATTCAAAACTAAGTTCAAATACGAATCCAACGATATAGTTTTTATTGACATGCACTAACTTTTTGTCAGCTAAATCTTCAGTCAAATTCAATGGGGGACTAATAAACCACGACCGATGTAGTACAAGTGTAGAGGGCGGCACTACACGGGAGTGTCACCTCTCACGCCGCTCGTGGTGCGGCAGTAAAGCCGTCATATCACAAAACCCAACCACTCCCAGTAATAAATGGCCTGGTAAAATAAACGGACAAGCAACCATCACATCCCTCCATCTTTTTTGCATTTCATCTCTCTCCATTTACTTTCTCTAGTTCATATCCCACGCTCGATCCCAAGCTACTACTCCTAGGGCCAGTTCTTTTGGCGGCTTCCCCAGCTTTTCCCACAAGACTAGTCATAGTGGAGAGTAACAATAAGGCACCTCACTCATTTATTTAGGCTTCTAAACAACTACTCCCTCCTGGTTTATTCCTCACCATTGTAATTTGTGCTAAATTTTGACCAAAGATTTAACTGATAAAATGTTAGTCAAAACACTTAGGCGCGGTGCATCTAGGTGTGTAAGTCATCTTACGAAAACCAAATAATTCGAAAACACTTAGGCGCGGTGCATTAACTTCTACCTCGTTTCTTGTTTCTTGACATATCAACCAATAAGAGATAAAGAGTGTGCATGATTTTAATGACCTGAGATATCAAACACGACATGCAGTTGTTAGTTCATTGCATGCAATACTATTAATTAGCAAATAAACATTAACGTTTCTCGTTTTCTCCTCCTCCTTGGTCACGGTGCACAGAGAAATAACCACATAGAAGGAAGCTAAAAGGAAACAATCAAACGAGCATTTTTGTATTTGTTTTGCATTGAATCGTTTCACAAGCTTGACTAGTGCTGTTTTTCCACTTTTACAAAAACCGCATCTTAATGTTCAAACGTGCATTTGCACGTACATAAGTAATAGTAGTACTCCCTCCGTGATAGGTGTACAAGTCTTCCTCCTTCTTGGTCACCGTGCACAACCAAAGATGACTTATTGACCGGACGGAGGGAGTAGCACACCGCAAGCATATATCGAGAGAGACGTAGTCCGATAGTATATAGTATAGTTTGTGCTATATGCACGCATTTGCAAAATGCGTAATAATACACAACGCTTCCAAACTTTCCTTTACATACTTAATTAAGGACGCTAAAAATTCCTGAACGCTCGATTTATCATTTGCGCCCCAAAACTAATGAGACCGCTTTACTTAAACAAAAATTATACTCCTCCTAAAAGCCACGGCGCCGCAGAGCGCTTGCGGCGCGCCACGAGTGCCCCGGTGCGCGGCCGTTTCAAATACGACACAACAACTCTTCTCATCCTCGCAACTCGCGAGTTGATGATTGGCGGCTTGTCGGCGGGCGAAAGCGATCTCACCGTGTGGTGATCCGCGCCAACAGTACTCCTCCCGGCTGGAAGCGTGCACCCGTCCACGCATCGCCAAGCGAGATGAGGCGCTTGGGCCTGACTGCACTCAGGACGTCGGCACGGGCGTCCTCCGCCACCCTCACGGCCCTCGCACGAGCCTTCTGACAAAGAACCAATTGCTTGACTCTCTCGGGCGCGACATAGATCTCCCAGAAAGCTTGTTGCGCGGTGCGCTTCTCTTCCTCGGCCTTCTTCTCCGCCTCTATTTTGGCGCGCTCTGCTGGAGGCAAAGCCTCCCACAAGGCGACATCCATTTCTTTCCAAAGCTCCTCAAGGCTGGGGGGGGGGGGGCTCGGCGGGTGGCGCGGCGCTCTCCTCGTAGCAGGGAGCCGACGCATCCTCCGACGCACGTGCCGGCGAGATTGAGAACGCCGAAGCGTCCACCTCGACGCGTCGCGGCAAGGAGCGGAACGCCGACACGTCCTCCTCCACTAGTGGCGGCGAGGAACGGAACGGCGATGCGTCGTGTCGCGGCGAGGAGCGGAACACCGACGCGTCCTCCTCGACTAGTGGCAGCGAGGAACGGAACGTCGACGCGTCGCGTAGCGGCGAAGAGCGGAACGCCGATGCGTCCTCCTTGACTACTGGCGGCGAGGAACGGAAAGGTGACGCGGACCGCCCACAAGGTGCAGCGAGGGGCTCCTAGGGCTTGGGGGGAGATTCCATGGTGGTCGACGGAGAGGGAGGGGAGGAGATAGCGATGAACGTGAACATGAGGGGAGGAGATAGCGATGTCGTGGGAGGCGCAGATTTATAGCGAGCAATGGCACACCCACGTAAGATATGGATCGAAGCACTAACTTAATCGCAGGTTCAGTTGCGCCACTGACATGTGGGCCAGTACACTGCTGGGCCCGTATGTCAGTGACCCAATGCACCTGAAGTTAAGTAAAAGCTACGTGGGCATATTTGTTGGAGTAAATTATGAGGGAGCGAAGGGGTGGAGTGGAAATATTGCTGGTCACAAAGGATTGGACGAGCATGGGGTGAGGAGATTCATGCATGCAAATTTTTTCACACGGGGTGGAGTGGTGGGACCGCCACAGGGAGAAGGAGAGTTTGGCAGGCATATTGTTTCCACAGATGGAGAGGAAAAGATTTGGAGACGAACGGGCTTCCTGCAGGTATGGGGAACGGTGCATAATAAGTCATCTTGCATGCCGGGCTAGGTATAGTATCAAGTCATTAAAAACATACACGCCCCACACATGTTCATATTTCAAGGTGCACTAAATTATAGCATGCGATGATTAAGGCTGGCCATCATGGTGGTATCTTAGCTGGTATCATGCACACGGAATAGCAAACATCTTGATGTGGCAAAGAATTAAAGAAGAGAGGGGGTTAGACTAACTAGTGTTCATGCATGCATTGGTAAACACATTTTTGTGAAGAACGACAAAGATCGGTTGAGTACTTTTGCAGACTTCAAAAACTATTCCACCGCCTCTACTATCTTGCTAAGAGTAGGTGAAATTTTTGAGTCGAGCCCTTTAAACTAGAAGGGAGGTAGTGGTACTCTAATAGCTAGGTGTGTAAGTCATCTTACTTAAAACCAAATAATCCCAAAACACGTAGGCTCGGTGCATTAACTTCTACCTCGTTTCTTGTTTCTTGACATATCAACCAATAAGAGATGAGGGTGTGCATGCTTTTAATGACCTGAGACTATCAAACATGACATGCAGTGGTTAGTTCATTGCATGCAATACTATTTAATTAGCAAATAAACATTAATGTCTCTCGTTTTCCCCTCCTCCTTGGTCACGATGCACAGCCTAAGATGACTTACTCACCTAGACAGAGGGAGTATCAACATTCACAATGTCAAATCAATGTTTTTACACTCATTATAAAACGTAGTTCTTATACTCATTATAATCAGTATTGTAGATATTGATATTTTTAGTATAAATTTGGTCGTGGGATTTCATTGATGCCTGTCAAAGCGTGGAGGAAGCAGAGCTTAGGGCTTGCATTGCCGGTCTCTACATAGGTATTTCTCTTCATAATCCTGTAATTTTAGAGACTGATTGCGCTTTTGTGGTAGCGTCTCTTGCATCGGGGGACTATGACAGGTCTGCTATGTGTGACCTGAAGATGAAAGCGTTGAGCATCTCGAAGTTGATCACAAATCTTCAATTGTCAAAGATTAGCCATTCGGCCAATAAGGTGGCACACTTAATCGCTAAGTATAGCTTTGACAATAGATTAGATGGTATTCTTGTAAATAACGCATCACTGTGTGGTGAATATTGTATCAAATGAGTGTACTGGTGTGGCTGGTTAATTAATATAAGGTGGTGTTTAAAAAAGTATATATTTGGTCAAACACTTGGCAAACGGTTGACGGGAGTAAAAAGGACCAGAGGGAGTATCATGCATGCGCAGTAGGCAAAAAAACTTGCTAATTTTTAGCCGGTCGAAGTCTCAAAGGGCACGACCGCGCGAGGGGAGACGAAGGTCGTGGGAGGCGGGATGGTTGACGGAATTAAGTGAAGTTACATCCACGCGCCGGCATGGCGTGCGAACATGCAGAAGCTATACCGTCAGGCCTACGATATGGGTCTAGCAGACATGACATCAAGTGGGTCCCGCATAGTTCTCGAGAACTCTTTGGGGGCTTGCAGCCGTTTATCCACCGGGCAAGAGAGCAACCCCACGCCATTCGCACGCCCTACTCGTCCCCATCTTCTACCTCACAATAGTTTGCTCCTAGTCGTCCCATCCTGTCACATTAGTTCGCTCCCAGTTTTTGCGGGGTACAACAGTTCAACTTCTCCTAACCCTCCTCCAAAATCCATGGCCTCCCAAATCTCCATGGTCGCCACCGAGTACCGTGTTAGAGCCATCACCGCGATCAGTTCATCGTCATCTGCACACGTGGATCCACGACGGTGAAAGCATGGCTTGCTCGCTTCCTACGCATGTTCAACAGTTCAACGGATGAGTGGGTCGCTGGGCTAGATGTTGAGTACACCACAGTCCTGGGATGAGAGAAGGATCTAAAGGACGAAGATAGGAAGAAGCCCGCCGTGATCCAGGTGTGCATACATAACGTTTGCTTGGTCTACTACATATGCCATGCCGACGTTGAGTGCCAGGATTTTAAGAACTTCCTCAAGGACAAAAGAGTGAAATTCGTTATTGTAGGCTTTAAGAACGACAAAGAAGTCCTGCGTCGGATAGGTCTTGTTGAAGGCCATCCCTTTGATCTCCAGAAGGCAAGCCTGGTGTCCTCCTCTCAACCTTCAATGCTGACCATGGCAGCATCCATGATTGATCCTTCGTACGCTAAACTGAAGAAACCTCATCACGAGTTTCATCATGCATGGGAGTCGAAGACATTAGATGGAGATCACATCCTGTGACGCAGCAATGGATGCCTACCTTTGTTTAAATATCTACATGGGTTGATGAAGAAGCGAGCCCAAAGGTCCGGTTCAAGCAAAGAAGGCCGTCGAAGAGGAAGAGGAAGAGGGACGAGGATGAAGCCGAGGATGTGGACTCGGACTCGAGTAGGTGGCAATGCTGCCGCTCATGCTGGTTCTACCGCAGTGTCAAGCTGACTAGTTGCTTAGTTTATTTTCAAGGGTGTGTTGTGCCGAGGCCCCAAAGAGAACTATGTTTATGTTCTTTCTCGTTATTTGAACTGTTTAGTACGTAGAGTAGTACTAGTACTATGTCTTACTACTGTTCTTCTTGCAGTTGGTACTACTGCTCGTACCTTCGTGTTCCCACTGTACTTAATACGTTCGTACTAGTAGTATAATTTGGGTCAGTCGATTTGTGAAAGAAGTTCGACAGAGTGAAGGAAGAAGATGGCAGAAGAGGTGGAAGAAGCCCTTCTAGCCATCCATGTTCCATCAAACGGCTCAGATGAGTCGACCGACCGAAATTGCTCCTTCAGATTGCAGGATCCACGTTGCATTCAAGGTCTCGAAGGTAGATTCCGCGTCCGCACCCGGTTTGCGGGCTCGACGCTGCTGCTGATCGCTTCCGCCGCGACACCACCATGCGCGCGTCCTCCGCGCGGGCGGAGAAGACAATGACACGCTAGTTCCTCCTCGCCGGCATGCTGGAGCACGCACTCGTCCTCCTCTTCGTACGCTGCATGCATAGACATGGCTCCACCAGCTACTCGCGTGCTTGGCAGCCCGGCGGCATGGTGAGGAGGGACTGCAGACGACGTGAGCGGGCGAGCCTTCGGCTTCATGGCACGGGGATGGCGGCGACACGGCGGTGATGGGCAAGAAATTGTCGGCCGGAGCAGGCGGGCGCCGGCATGCGCAACGGCGGCGGCGGCATATTGATGAGTGCGCGTATGGGAGCTTACTTTAGTTTTATATGAGGTTGGTCAAACTTAAAAGAAAACCATACTAGTACACGTAAACATTAGACTTAGGCAACGCTTTTTTTTGAAGTTAGTACCACAGCCACGATACGGAATCCTGTGCAAGCTGTGAACCGCTGACGCATGGTCGATCGAACAGCAAGGCCACCGTGTCGCTACCAAGGACATCCACCGAACCTTTTGTGTGTGTGAAAAAATCCTAATATTGCTCGACTTGTTTTCCTCGGAAAGTTCTTGACACTGCAATATTTCCATATATTTGAATTTAGCTCCAGTTTGTGTTTATTTGGATTTGGACGCGTTTTAGGTGCGCCCTAGTTTTTTAATACTTATTTTGTGTGTGTGACTGAGAGAGAACGTGTGTATGTGTCCATATGTGTGTTCTGGCGGAGGGGCAATGTGGAGACGGTGTGCGTGTGATACAGACATAGAGAGGTGTGAATGTGCAAATGATCATGCATGAGTGAGACATAGACAGATGCCGATATATTATGTATACATGAGAGAACGGTCTTCTAGTTTACTTGTGTGTGTGTGTGTGTGTGTGAGAGCGAGAGAGAGAGAGAGGGAGAGAGAGAGGAGCATCTGTAACACAACCACCATCTCTCTCGATTCGTCCGTCCCTCGCACGATCGCATGCAACATATGCATCAACGCACACATTTTGACACCCTCACTCGGCCCCTGCCCACCTCAAGGCCCGCGCAATCTCTTCGTGAATACCCATTTCTCTCCTTAGGTTTGTTTTCGCTCAATATCTGACACACACACACACGCACGCAACACAACACAAACACACACTCCCCCGAGCACACAGTTCATCCCCATCCAAGGTTATACGGCGACCACCCTCGCTTGTGCTTCTTTGCACCCCAACATGCACAACACCTCAATCTTCAAAGAGGGCATCGAGCAGATCGAAGACGGCAACCACACCGCACTAGAGAATGCGGGGTCATTTGGAAGCAGGGTGATGTGACGACGGCTGACTGACTCCTCCCCTACCCTCTCTCTCTCTTACACAAAAGTACCAATCCCTCTCTCGCCCGCACAAAATTTTCAATCCCTCAACCCATGAGATCCTTCCCCTCTCGTCCATGTTTTTCCAGCTCTCTCATCAAACATGTTGTCTCTTCTCCTTCCACGTATACAGAATCACGTATATTACATGTCTCCATCTTTCTCACAGACCTAACTTCTTCCTCTCTCTCTCTCTCTCTCTCTCTCTCTCTCTCTCTCTATGTGTGTGTGTGTGTGTGTGTGTATGTGTGTCTCGTTAGGTTTGTCTCCTACTCTCTCGTCCACATACATACAATCTTTCCCGCCCTATCTGCTCCATCTTCAAAAGCTCTCTCTTCATGTTTCATTCACACAATGGGATATGTCAAAATGTTGCTTCTATAATGGCTGATGTAGAGTTTTGGTTGTTTTTGTTGCATCCTACAGAGTAATAACTATGAAATGCATTTAGATTCTCATTTGACTGGGATTATGTGAGTTTGAGCATGTTGTGAAGTACTATTGACCTTGTATACATGTTGGGATTTGACAATGATTGTAACTATTGAATTGTATAGACCATTACATTCGAAGTCAATAGCCTAATATATTTATTTCACAATTTCAACAAATGATTAGTTCACTACAAACTAAGAAAACAAATGTGTACTCCTTCCGTTTTTATTTAAGTCTGCGTATTAGCATTGGTCAAAGTCAAGTTTTGTAAACTCTCAGAAAGCTTATAACAAAAAATATTAACATATACAATAACAAATAAATACCATTAGATTCATTATTGAATGTACTTCCACATCATACATATTTGTTATGGTATATGTTTATATTTTTATATAAACTTGGTCAAACTTTAGGAAGTTTGACTTCGGTCAAACCTAATATGCAGAGTTTACTACTACTACTCGCTAGTTGCTTAGCCGAATCACTCAACACGCCACACGGGGAGTCCAGTGTCACAAAATTTTAAGGTCGGCGGGAAAATCTCCCGTGACCCTGATTCGAGCAGTGGGAAGTTACCATCATAGCCTTCGGAACAGGCCTACGTACGACGCTTGCTAGGGGGCGGTTTTCGTAACTTCAGGTTCACCCTACCCAGCCAGCCCCACATCGGCACCCAGAGTAGTACACCTGAATACTCCCCATTTTCTATCCCCACCGCAAAATAGACTTATCCACGACACCGCAGCCTTCGTGCTCCTCCTCTTTATATCGGCGCACTCGTCCACCGCAGCGCATCTGCCTCATCAACGACCTCGTACGCCGCACTGGAGCCGGTCCACCATCGTAGTCGTAGACGGAGCCTCTTCCCCGGCATCATCTTCCACGGTCTCGGATCTGCTTCCTGGAAGCCGACGCCAAGCGCAGAAGTACCACCGTCGTGGACAATGAACTGACTCCCATTGCCGACCATGATTCACAGAGGCCGCTGCGACCATCGTTCTCATCCTCGATTGGTAATGTGTGTATTGAATCACTTAGCAGTACATGTGCAGTTCCAATTTTGTTCATACCTACCCTTCAATTTTCCTGGGTGCTATTGTTCCCGTAAAAGTAATTGGTTATAGCCTCCATTGTCCAACAGAATATCAGCTTGTAATTGTGCGTCGCTCCTGTATCGCGCTGTGCTTGGGTAGGTTTTACATCTGCAACTAGCGGTGTGGCAAATGATGGAAAGGTTTTTAGAACTAGCAAGATGCCCATGCGTTGCACGCATCAAGATGCATTTGTATGAGTAGTTTATCTTGTGGGAGAAAAGGATGAACGAGGGAAGGCCTTATTTGCAAATCTGGAGAGGGGTATGGGTATCTTTTTACAAAATTCCCGTTTGTTTCCTTCCTATCTGTCAGATATAAATCGGATGGCCTATATTGCAAGAAAAAAAAAGTATAGAGAAAAAAAAGTAGACAGTAAAGGAAGTAGAGATAAATATTAAATATTAAATATAAAATAAATATAACCGTAGAGAAGAGAGTAGTGATAGCAGAGACGTCGGGAAAGGATCGTGCGCGCGGGAAAAAGCGGCCGAGCGTGCGCTAGTTTTGGCGCGCGGCCTCCGGCGCGCTTTATAAAATCCAACGCCCTCCCACCGCTCTGTTCCTTGCCACCGCTCCGTGCCTCACCACCGCTCTCTCCCCACTCTTTTTCGCCTCGCCGCCGCTGCGCAACCATGCCACCGTGTCGCCGGGAAACTTGGGGATACCGCGGCGTCCGCGTGCGCCCCTCCGGCGGCCTCTCCGCCGAGATCCGGTTCCGCGGGATGCGCCTCTGTCACGCCCAATATGCGACCCTATCCAAAAGGAACTCGAAGGTCCCACCAAGGATAGACCCGCATATTGGAACGCTTTTGCAAGGTGGATATCATTACATCAACATTACATAATAGATGGGGATACATACAATACATACAATGTCACACGAATACAACAATACATCTTACATTAGATCAACATCCGACTACAGATGAAACACAAACAGAAGCTCAAATGACATCCACCCTGCTAACCCAGGCTGCCGACCTGGAACCTATCCCCTGATCGAAAGAAGAAGAAGAAAAAGAACTCCAAAACAAGCAGGCATCGCTCTCGCGTCAAGATCATCGCAACCTGTACCTGCAACTGTTGTTGTAGTAATCTGTGAGCCACGAGGACTCAGCAATCCCATTACCATGGGTATCAAGACCAGCAAAGCTTAATGGGAAAGGAAGGGGTAATGTGGTGAGGTTGCAGCAGCGACTAAGCAAATATGGTGGCTAACCAACGCAAATAAGAGCGCGAAGAGAACAAGCGGAACGGTCGTGAAGCTAGCAATGATCAAGAAGTGATCCTGAACTCCTACCTACGTCAAACATAACCCAGAAACCGTGTTCACTTCCCAGACTCCGCCGAGAAGAGACCATCACGGCTACACACGCGGTTTATGCGTTTTAATTTAGATCTGGTGTCAAGTTATCTACAACCGGACATTAACAAATTCCCATCTGCCACATAACCGCTGGCACGGCTCGAAAGTTTAAACCTGCAGGGTGTCCCAACTTAGCCCATGACAAGCTCTCGCGATCAACGAAGGAATAGACCTTCTCCTAGGAAGACCCGATCAGTCTCGGAATCCCGGTTTACAAGACATTTCGACAATGGTAAAACAAGACCAGCAAGACCTCCCGCTATGCCGACAAATCCCGATAGAAGCTGCACATATCTCGTTCTCAGGGCACACCGGATGAGCCAGACGTCGGGTTGGCATAGACCCTGGTTGCCCAGGGGGCGCCGGACATTGCTCGGTTTGGACCAACACTTAGACAAGCATTGGCCCGGGGGGGCTAAAATAAAGATGACACTCGAGAGAGCGACTACCAAGGGAAAAATAGGTGGTGGTGAGGCAAATGGTAAAACCAAGTTTGGGCCTTGCTGGAGGAGTTTTATTCAAAGCGAACTGTCAAGGGGGTCCCATAAATCACCCGACCGCGTTAGGAACGCAAAATCCGGGAACATAACACCGGTATGACAGAAACTAGGGCGGCAAGAGTGGAACAAAACACCAGGAATAAGGCCGAGCCTTCCACCCTTTACCAAGTATATAGATGCATTAATAATATAAGAGATATTGTGTTATCCCAACCAAAATCCTGTCCACCATGGAGAAATCTTCAACTTCACCTGCAACTAGCAACGCTATAAGAGGGGCTGAGCAAAGCGGTAACATAGCCAAACAATGGTTTGCATAGGAAAAGGTGTCAAAGGTTAGAGGTTCATGGCAATATGGGATGGCTTGATAAACAGGTAATAGGTAGCGCAGCATAGCGATAGAACGAAGCAACTAGCATAGCAATGATAGTAGTGAGATCCAGCGTAGCGGTCATCTTGCTTGAAATCCCCCAAGGAAGAACAACGAGTCCATGAAGAAGATGAAGCCACGAAGATGAACCAAGCGTAGACGAACGAATCCTCACGATCGCAACGAAACAGGAACTATCGAGAAGAAGCACACAACATAGTAAAAACACACACATAGACAAGACATGATGCACAACAAGCATGATGCATGACCAAGCTACATGAAGCTACTCATGGCAAGAGATGATGCAAACAAGAACAACACATCAAGGCAAGTTTAAATGAGGCCGGGAACAACATATAACAACTCCGGTAAGTCCTCATATGCATATTTCGAAATTGGTCCAGATCTCAATAAACTTTATGTTCAAGTTGTTAAATAGTAAGTTAAGATGCACCAAGATGATCTACACGAAATTCTAGTCAAGTTACACATAAAGTTCATTAGATTCGGAGCTACGGCCTAGAAGATATGAGCAAAACAAGTTAAACATGGCATTGATGCAAAATGCATACAAACATCAAGCAAACACACCAAAACAACGATGCAACATGATAATATGAAGCTACATGCAAAATCAAGCAAGTTTCATATGGAGCACACTCAAAACGGAGCAACGGGGCAACACATACACTCCATACAAGTCATAGCAACAATCTGTCCAAAACAGCAACTAGGCATATTGCAAGCATCAAAACAATATGCTACAGCATCTCAACATAATAACAAAAGGCATGGGCATGAAGTACAGGTAAAGCACTACAAAACATGAACACTGAGCTATCTCCAGAAATCACTAGAACATGCTCAAAAACATATGGTAAGATTGCAAATAATAACAGTTTCAAACTTTAGCAGAAATAACATCAGGTTGCAATGTTTAGAGCAAGCAAACAACATGTTACAGGAACTTATCATGGCAAACAAAGGCATGTCATGATACTACTAACTGCATAGAATAACAGTCCCTTACTGACCATGAGCCAAAAAGGATCAGAAAATATGATGGCACAAATGTAAACATGGCAAGTTATATTACAGATTCAAACATGGCAGAAACAACAATAAGTAGGCATGTTGGTGAGCTTGAATCACTCACCACAGAGCAATACATGGCATGGCAAGGCAACCAACAGTAAGAAGACATGTTTATGAAGCTAAGCATAGCAAGAGCAAATTCATAGGGTGCATGGAACACTAGCAAAACACATGGGAACAAGTGAACTTAATGTTAACAGGCTAATAGCAACATTTCAAGCAACTTTGGAGCAAGATTACAACAAGCTACAGCAGGATATAATTGCAACCAAGGGCATGAATGGATAGAGCATGACATGTAGATCAAAACATGTTTATAGCACATCTCCAGATTATGCATAGAATGATTAGTAGAAGCATGTTTACATAGCAACAAAATATAACAGAATCTGTCTAGCAAAACAGCAACAACAAGTACACTACTTAACAAGCTCAATTCACTCACCACAAGTCATTGCATGACAAGATAAGCATAGCATCATCATGCAAGACATGTTTGTGAAACAAATCAAGGCAAGAACAAGTCCATAGCATGCAAGGATCAACTATAGCAAGCTTGGCCATATTGAATAACATGTAAACAATCTGCCAGGAAACATTTTGAAGCAAAAGTAGAGCACCAAAATGACATGCTAGACTACTCCATAATTGCAAACAAGAGCGTGAATGGATAGACAATAACGACATGTTCAAAACACACTTACTGAAGTATCTCTAAATATGCATGGATCTCTCTGTAGCATCAAGTTTATAAGGCATCAAAATAACAGCAGAACAGGGACTAAAATCAGCAATATAACGAAGCCTAGTTTGCATGCTTGTGCTAGTCACCACATTGATCACAAAAATACATGGCATACACCCCTGGAAAGATGGCATGGCATAGATCAAAACACATGAAGACATCAACCTCATAGGATGCACACATCAATCATGGCAAAAATGACAAATGAGCAAGTTATAACAATTTCAGCAGATTAACATCATGAAGCACTCTTCCAACAGCATTTCGGGCATCAAGATGAGCTCAAATGAAAATGATGCAATGGAATGAAAGGAATTACCCATCGAGACGAACAATTTGACATATTATACGCATGAAACGGGGCTACGGATGCAGAGATGTGATGCGATGAACATGGCATGTTAATGTCAAAAACTGGGGACATAGCAGAATTATCAGCTTCGGGAGAAAAGTCAACACGGGCGCCAATGAATCTCCGGCAAGCCCGTGGCGGCCGGAGCGAACGGGGAGGCGGCCGGAGGAGGACGGAGGGGCCCGGGCGGCGGATCTGTCCGCCCCGACCCGGATCCGGCAGGAGGCGCGGGCGCGCGCGGCGCGCGCGGAGGACGGCGGAGGTGGTATGGTGACGGGCGCGGCGCCGGCGGGAGGCGGCACTGGCGGGCGCGGGCTGGCGCGAGACAGCGACGGGGAAAGGCGGCGCGGGCGACGCCTGGGCGCCATGATGGTCCGGCGAGGCGGCGGGAGCGAGCTCCGGCGACGGCGAGGGCGGGCGGCGCCGCCGGCGGCGACGGCCGGGCAGAGGCGCGGCGGGGGCAGCCCGGCTCGGCCCGGCGCTGCCCGGGCGGGTCCGATCTGGCCCTCACGGCCCCGGCGGCGGGGAGGAGAGAGAGACGCGCGGCGGTGACGTGTCGGCGGCGGATTGGCTGGAGGCGGCGGCGGAGCTGAGGTGGCGGCCTCCGATTCACCGGAGTGAGGTGGAAGCCGGACGTGTCCGGCCGGAGTTGGACATGTCCGGCGCGCGAGGGGAGCGGGGCTAGGGTTTGATCTGCGGGATTTCGGGGAGGAAGACATATTTATAGGTAGAGGGAGCTAGGAGAGTTCAAATGAGGTGCGGTTTTCGGCCACGCGACCGTGATCGAACGACCGAGAGCATGGAGGGGAGTTTGCTGTGTTTTGGGCCATTTTGGAAGGGGTGTTGGGCTGCAACTCAAAGAGGGCTTTACGGTTACCCGGTTAACCGTTGGAGTACCAAACGACCCCCAAATGGCCTTTAAACTTGACAGCGGTTCACCGGTGCTATACCAAGGCCGCTTGGCAAACCTCGGTCCACTCCGAGAAAGTTTAACACCCGCACACAATGAGAGACAAAAAGGAACGCCGGGGGACATAGGAATGCCGGATTGCAAAACGGACAACGGGGAAAATGCTCGGATGCATGAGACGAACATGTATGCAAAATGAAATGCACATGATGACATGATATGAAATGCAGATGATGACATGGCAAAGTGCAACACGCAAGCAGATGACAGGGCAATGGCGGCGAATAACTGGCAGACACCTGGCGCATCGAATCTGGGGCGTTACAACACTCCTCCACTAACAAGAGATCTCGTCCCGAGATCTTAGGACCGAGACGAAAGGGAAAAGGGATGAGGTGAAGCACGAACTCGAGAGAAAAAGCAAAGAATGGAAAGCACTCGAGAAGAAGGGAGGGACGGTAAGAATAACGAGAATCGAAAGCTCACAGGATCAGATAGACTATGAAATGACTCGTTCTAACCGGAGTGGTTAGAATGAGAAAAGAAACGAATAAGGCTAAAAGGATTTAGGCAGCACTCCGGCTGAAAAAGGAAGGATTAGAACAAGAACTTGAGAGGATGTATTGATACTTGATGAACTCTTGAAGAATGAATTAAATTATGGCGATCCACCATGAGGAACTCCGGTGACAAAAAGATGATGAGATAGAAATGAAGGATGAAAGAATAAGATTAAAGCTTGCGGTGACTTAGATGGAGGTTCCGACGAAATGGCCGAGGAAAAAATGAACTCCGGAAAGGAAAAGATGAAAACACTTGAAACTAGAATTTATTCATTAAGAACAAACTCCGAAAGAGGGGATTAATCACTTGGATGAAATAAGAATAAGATTTATTGTATGCTTATATCCTTCATCAAATTAAATTGATGACAAGCAATGGATTTTAAATTACTACTTATTCTTCTTGAAAAGAATTAAGGGGGGTATAACACAAACTTGAGAAGGTCTTCATGAATCACCGGTAGGATTGGAAAGAATGACTGGATTAAAATGATAATGAAGGAAAAAGAATCTTGAACGAACCACCGTTAGAATTCAAAAATGTCTGATGAAAGAGAATGAATCACCGGGAAGAATTAGTAAAGCACAAAGATACTTGAGGGAATTAAGAGACAAGATAACGAAGGGATCGCGAACTAATTGAAAAATACTTGAATGAAGCACCGGAAGAATATTGAGATGAACGAAGGGGCACGGATATAGAATAATTGGAGAACGAATCTGAAAACTTAGAATGATGAAATCTTCCGAAAAGATGGCCTCCGGATGATCGAGAGAGAAAGAAACTCCTGAAATGCTCCGGATAGATGAAAAGAATTTGCATGACTTGAAACAATTTGATAGGATAACGTCGAGCTAGCACCGCAAATCTCTGGGGAACGGACAAGATTTAGAGGAAAAACTCTTCTTCGGTCTTCAAATGATGGCGAGAAACACCACCAAAATTACTGAGATACTCCGGTAGAATGAAAAACGAAGAGGTTGAGCCAATATTGAAAAGAATTTGAAATCGATCTTGGAGAAGGCATGTGACTGATGAAATTCATTCTTACGTCACACTTGAAAAGAATTATGAATGACTCCGAGGGAATTAGAAGAGTCGTAAGATCTCGAAAAGACACGTGGGTTAGGGCCCACTGAAGAGATAACACCGTTGGGAAGGGATGTTGAACAGATAGATGATGCACCGGAGCAATTGAAATATTTGAATGAGGTGACAACCTCGAATTAATTCAAACACAGACAAATCTCCTGAAATATCTTGAACACTCCAGAAGAATAAACTGGCGAGAGGCGAACGAGGAAGGGGAAAACATTTGAGCTGAGGAAAAGAATATGATCGACAACGAAGGAAACTTGATTCGAGTGCACCAGAAAAGAACGGGATGAAGAATGACGAACGAGACGAGAATTCACCGGTTTAAATAATTGAGGGAAGACTGAAGAGGCTCCGTGCGAATGAAAATTGATGGTCGAAAGAGACTCAGACTCCGGGAAGAAGAGGGTGGGAGGGCGGGTAAACAAAGGCAACTTGGAAGGGGAATCGATGAATATCTTGAAGAGAAACACCGGTTGAAATCATTGAGGAAAGAAAGCACATACTTCGCACGAGTAGAAAGCATACTCGATTACGGACTCTGGTTCCGAGGAGAAAAGGGGAGGGCGGGTGGGAAAAGAAAACAAAGAAAACAACTGAGGATTTAACTTGGCAAAAATGAAGAGGGTCGAACCGCCTTGACGAGAAATGCACCGGATAAAAGAGCTGAGAACCAACGATTGGAAAACCAACTGCGTGATCCTAAAGAAAAATTTGAAGGGGAAGAGAAGTAGTTCAAAACACCTACATCAAGATTCCTCACCAGAGCGACGAAGGGACTGAGGAGTAAAATAATTCCTACTCTCCGATATAACTAGACTCAAAAAACAGTTTTTTCTAGACTCAACAACGGCCAAACTACATGATCAATCAAGGGGGCTCCTAGGGTCGGTCGAGGCTCTGATACCAACTTGTCACGCCCAATATGCGACCCTATCCAAAAGGAACTCGAAGGTCCCACCAAGGATAGACCCACATATTGGAACACTTTTGCAAGGTGGATATCATTACATCAACATTACATAATAGATTGGGATACATACAATACATACAATGTCACACGAATACAACAATACATCTGACATAAGATCAACATCCGACTACGGATGAAACACAAACAGAAGCTTAAATGACATCCACCCTGCTAGCCCAGGCTGCCGACCTGGAACCTATCCCCTAATCGAAAGAAGAAGCAGAAAAAGAACTCCAAAACAAGCAGGCATCGCTCTCGCGTCCAGATCATCGCAACCTGTACCTGCAACTATTGTTGTAGTAATCTGTGAGCCACGACGACTCAGCAATCCCATTACCATGGGTATCAAGACTAGCAAAGCTTAATGGGAAAGGAAGGGGTAAAAGTGGTGAGGTTGCAACAGCGACTAAGCAAATATGGTGGCTAACCAACGCTAATAACAGCGAGAAGAGAACAAGCGGAACGGTCGTGAAGCTAGCAATGATCAAGAAGTGATCCTGAACTCCTACCTACGTCAAACATAACCCAGAAACCGTGTTCACTTCCCGGACTCCGCCGAGAAGATACCATCACGGCTACACACGCGGTTGATGCGTTTTAATTCGGATCTGGTGTCAAGTTATCTACAATCGGACATTAACAAATTCCCATCTGCCACATAACCGCGAGCATGGCTCTCGAAAGTTTAAACCCTGCAGGGGTGTCCCAACTTAGCCCATGACAAGCTCTCGCGATCAACGAAGGAATAGACCTTCTCCCAGGATGACCCGATCAGTCTCGGAATCCCGGTTTACAAGACATTTCGACAATGGTAAAACAAGACCAGCAAGACCTCCCGCTGTGCCGACAAATCCCGATAGGAGCTGCACATATCTCGTTTTCAGGGCACACCGGATGAGCCAGACGTCGGGTTGGCATAGACCTGGTTGCCAGGGCGCCGGACATCGCTTCGGTTTGGACCAACACTTAGACAAGCATTGGCCCGGGGGCTAAAATAAAGATGACCCTCGAAGAGCGACTCCCAAGGGAAAAAATAGGTGGTGGTGAGGCAAATGGTAAAACCAAGGTTGGGCCTTCTTTGGAGGAGTTTTATTCAAAGCGAACCGTCAAGGGGGTCCTATAAATCACCCGACGCGTTAGGAACGCAAAATCCGGGAACATAACACCGGTATGACGGAAACTAGGGCGGCAAGAGTGGAACAAAACACCAGGCATAAGGCCGAGCCTTCCACCATTTACCAAGTATATAGATGCATTAATAATATAAGAGATATTGTGATATCCCAACCAAAATCCTGTCCACCATGGAGAAATCTTCAACTTCACCTGCAACTAGCAATGCTATAAGAGGGGCTGAGCAAAGCGGTAACGTAGCCAAACAATGGTTTGGATAGGAAAAGGTGTCAAAGGTTAGAGGTTCATGGCAATATGGGATGGCTTGATAAACAGGTAATAGGTAGCGCAGCATAGCGATAAAACGAAGCAACTAGCATAGCAATGATAGTAGTGAGATCCAGGGTAGATCCCGCAAGGAAGAAGAACGAGTCCATGAAGAAGATGAAGCCACGAAGATGAACCAAGCGTAGACGAATGAATCCTCACGATCGCAACATAACAGGAACTATCGAGAAGAAGCACACAACATAGTAAACACACCACACATAGACAAGACATGATGCACAACAATCATGATGCATGACCAAGCTACATGAAGCTACTCATGGCAAGAGATGATGCAAACAAGAACAACACATCAAGGCAAGTTTAAATGAGGCCGGGAACAACATATACCAACTCCGGTAAGTCCTCATATGCATATTTCGAAATTGGTCCAGATCTGAATAAACCTTATGTTCAAGTTATTAAACAGTAAGTTAAGATGCAGCAAGATGATCTACACGAAATTCTAGTCAAGTTACATATAAAGTTCATTAGATTCGGAGCTACGGCCTAGAAGATATGAGCAAAACAAGTTAAACATGGCATTGATGCAAAATGCATACAAACATCAAGCAAACACACCAAAACAAGGATGCAACATGATAATCTGAAGCTACATGCAAAATCAAGCAAGTTTCATATGGAGCACACTCAAAACGGAGCAACGGGGCAACACATACACTCCATACAAGTCATAGCAACAATCCGTCCAAAACACTGAGCTATCTCCAGAAATCACTAGAACATGCTCAAAAACACATGGTAAGATTGCAAATAATAACAGTTTCAGAATTAGCAGAAATAACATCAGGTTGCAATGTTTAGAGCAAGCAAACAACATGTTACAGGAACTTATCATGGCAAACAAAGGCATGGCATGATACTACTAACTGCATAGAATAACAGTCCCTTACTGACCATGAGCCAAAAAGGATCAGAAAATATGATGGCACCCATGTAAACATGGCAAGTTATATTACAGATTCAAACATGGCAGAAACAACAATAAGTAGGCATGTTGGTGAGCTTGAATCACTCACCACAGAGCAATACATGGCACGGCAAGGCAACCAACAGTAAGAAGACATGTTTATGAAGCTAAGCATAGCAAGAGCAAGTTCATAGGGTGCATGGAACACTAGCAAAACACATGGGAACAAGTGAACTTAATGTTAACAGGCTGATAGCAACATTTCAAGCAACTTTGGAGCAAGATTACAACAAGCTACAACAGGCTATAATTTCAAACAAGGGCATGAATGGATAGAGCATGACATGTAGATCAAAACATGTTTATAGGACATCTCCAGATTATGCATAGAATGATTAGTAGAAGCATGTTTACATAGCAACAAAATATAACAGAATCTGTCTAGCAAAACAGTAACAGCAAGTACACTACTTAACAAGCTCGATTCACTCACCACAAGTCATTGCATGACAAGAGAAGCATAGCATCATCAAGAAGACATGTTTGTGAAACTATAGCAAGCTTGGCCATATTGAATAACATGTAAACAATCTGCCAGGAAACATTTTGAAGCAAAAGTAGAGCACCAAAATGACATGCTAGACTACTCCATAATTGCAAACAAGGGAGTGAATGGATAGACAATAACGACATGTTCAAAAAACACTTACTGAAGTATCTCTAAATATGCATGGATCTCTCTGTAGCATCAAGTTTATAAGGCATCAAAATAACAACAGAACAGGGACTAAAATCAGCAATATTACGAAGCCTAGTTTGCATGCTTGTGCTAGTCACCACATTGATCACAAAAATACATGGCATACACCCCTGGAAAGATGGCATGGCATAGATCAAAACACATGAAGACATCAACCTCATAGGATGCACACATCAATCATGGCAAAAATGACAAATGAGCAAGTTATAACAGTTTCAGCAGATTAACATCATCAAGCACTCTCCCAACAGCATTTCGGGTATCAAGATGACCTCAAATGAAAATGATGCAATGGAATGAAATGAAGTATTCGTCGAGGCGAACAATTTGACATATTATACGCACGAAACGGGGCTACTGATGCAGAGATGTGATGCGATGAACATGGCATGTTAATGTCAAAAACTGGGGACTTGGCAGAATTATCACCTTCGAGGGAAAAGTCAACACGGGCGCCAATGAATCTCCGGCGAGCCCGTGGCGGCCGGAGCGAACGGGGAGGCGGCCGGAGGAGGCCGGAGGGGGCCGGGCGGCCGCGGATCTGGTCGGCCCCAACCCGGGATCGGCAGAGAGGCGCAGGCGCGCGCGGCCAATGGCGGCGAGGACGGCCGGGCGGGCGCTTGAGGAGGAGCGGCCGGCTGGCGGCGGCGCTGGCGCTGGCGGGAGGCGCACGGCCTGTGCGGGCGCGGCTCGCGCGGACGGCGACGGGGAACGGCTTATGTATACAGGGCTTGTAGGGCTTATGATTGTTCACTGTGTGGCGAACTCCGACGACGGTGAGGGGGCGCGGCGCCATGGCGACGGCGAAGCGAGGCTCGGCGGCGGGCGTGGCCAGGCTCCCTCGGGCCCAGCGCGGCCGGGCGGGTCCGATCTGGGCCCTCACGGGCCCCGGCGGCGGGGAGGAGAGAGAGAGGCGCGACGGTGTCGTGTCGGCGGCGGATTGGCTAGAGGCGGCGGCGGAGCTGAGGTGGCGGCCTCCGATTCGCCGGAGTGAGGTGGAAGCCGGACATGTCCGGCCGGAGTTGGACATGTCCGGCGCGCGAGGGGAGCGGGGCTAGGGTTTGATATGCGGGATTTTGGGGAGCGGAGCTGAGGTGGCGGCCTCCAATTCGCCGGAGTGAGGTGGAAGCCGGACATGTCCGACCGGAGTTGGACATGTCCGGCGCGTGAGGGGAGCGGGGCTAGGGTTTGATCTGCGGGATTTTGGGGAGGAAGACATATTTATAGGTAGAGGGAGCTAGGAGAGTCCAAATGAGGTGCGGTTTTCGACCACGCGATCGTGATCGAACGACCGAGAGCATGGAAGGGAGTTTGTTGGGTTTTGTGCCACTTTGGAAGGGGTGTTGGGCTGCAACTCAAAGAGGGCTTTACGGTTACCCGGTTAACCGTTGGAGTACCAAACGACCTCCAAATGGCACGAAACTTGACAGGCGGTCTACCGGTGCTATTCCAAGGCCGCTTGGCAAACCTCTGTCCACTCCGAGAAAGTTTAACACCCGCACACAATGAGAGACAAAAAGGAATGCCGGGGGACATAGGAGTGCCGGATTGCAAAACGGACAACGGGGAAAATGCTCGGATGCATGAGACGAACATGTATGCAAAATGAAATGCACATGATGACATGATATGAAATGCAGATGATGACATGGCAAAGTGCAACACGCAAGCACATGACATGGCAACGGCGGTGAATAACTGGCAGACACCTGGCGCATCGAATCCGGGGCATTACAGCCTCGGTCTCAGCAATTTTGACACCGGCACCAAGGCCGCCCGCGCGTACGACGCGGCGGCGTGGCGCCTCCGGGGGCCTCATACAACATTGAACTTCCCCAAAGTGCCCACGCGGGAGCGCAGGAGCTCGCGCCTCTGCCGCGGCTTAGCACCGACGAGGATCGTCGCGACAACTGGAGGTGGGAGCACCATCTCGGCATCGCCGAGATGGACGAGGAATCCATTGCGCTGTGGCGCCAACACTTCCCGCGCAAAGGAGCGTGTTCTACGCGCAAAGGAGGGCGGAGAAGGATAAGAGGAGGGCGGAGCGAGCCGCCTATCGCGAGGACAAGCGTAGGTGAAAAGCGGGCGCTCAATTCAACATGAGGCTAGGAGCAGTGTCGCCCTGGGAATCCGACGATGATCGGTATCTTCACGCCTACAGTCAGACGTCGGAGGAGGACATCACCGAGGAGCAGTCAGACGAGGAGGAGTAGTTGAATTATCTTTGTTGTATCTATCTATGCTGAGAACTATCCTCTACTCTCTATTATCTACTTCTCGATCTCAGCACTGTAAACGCTTTTTTAAAGCTCCACGCGTTGCGATTCTATTGGAGATGCTCTAACATGGCAGAGGATTGCTTTAATGTTGCCCACAAGATGAGCGAGTATTACTAGTAGTATTTTTCTTGCCATGTTGAGATTTTGAAACCACTAGTGTGAACATGCAGAGGAGCAATGAAGACCAAACACGGGATATTCGGGACATCTTCAAGGACCGTGGCAAGTTAAAGAGGAGCTGCACCAAACATGTAAAACGAGCTTTGGTAAGTAACACCCTTTCAATTACTTTCGTTTAGCCTTGTGTTCTTCGATGTGTATATGTTGTAGTTTCTGTTTCTCTTAAGCGTGGTGTTCTTCGATGTGTAATAAGAAGAGTCTTAGTCGTCCTAATGCTTTCGTTTTTAACTTGATGTAGGAAGTGGCTGTTCTCACCATGTAGTCTGTTTTTATATTTCTATTCCTTTTGAATTCACTTCTCCGAGTTCTGTTTATCTGGCTTCTACTAAATGGATCTAGGTTTCTCTGAGTATTGATCTAAAAAATAAGTAACTTCATGTCAGGATGCAGTTCCTGTGAGGAGGGAAGTATGGTCAACCTCGAGATCATGTTTCCAAAATGAGGCTGGATTACACACAAGGTGCCAGTTCCCTAATGATGCTGGATTAGACACAAGGCGCAAATTCCCAGATGAAGCTGGATTACACACAAGCCAGGTGGAGTCGTCAGCTGTTCGTGTCCTCGTGGCATTAGTAAAGGCTGAAAGAAAGCGTGCAACAACCCTTGAGAATGTAGCCGAGTTCCTGAAGAAGCAAAAAGAGCAATCAGATGCTCTCTTCACCCAAGCCAAAGAAGAGATGGAAGAAGCCAGAAATAAGCTAGCAGAGGCAGAGCAGGCTAGGCGTCTCCTGCTATCTAAAACTGTTGTCAGTACAAAATTTCCTTCATAATAGCTAGGTTCAAATGTTTATCCAGTCAGCATGCCTGTTGTGATGTCTGTGCATCTACTGATGTGGCACACAATGTTTTTTTTTGGTTCATATAATAACAGCAATTACTTTCCAAACAAGAACAAACGAAGCATTGGACATGCTATAGTTCACGCGCAAGCCCGACATTCCAAGTCCAACTTCCACATCAAACTCATGTTCACAGATATCTGCACATTCATACATAATGTCCACAACCATGGTTCACTTCAAAGCCAAAAAAATGTGAGGAGAGTTATAAATAAAGAAAAACCTCTACTAGTTCCTACTACCCGTGCGAGCACAACAAGTCAAGACCAGGCATAAATTAATTATATTTTAGTCATGTTTTGTGTTCTAAAATGCCTGCCGGCTCGCGGAAGGACGTGTTGCTAGCACACGCGCGGTTTCAATGAAGGCAGGCGGGGCAGTCTTAAGCTGGTTGCACACGGCGAGGAGGCGTGCTCAGCTGGGCTTGCAGCGAGTGCGGCCCTCTTGGCCGGCGCGTCGGTTCAATGCCTGCGCTATGAGAGGTTGCGTTCATGTCAGAGCAATCACTCCCTCCAGTCCTTTTCTGTTTCGGTATAACAAAATCTCATTTTCCATTCACATTTTACAAGTAAAATTCATGGACAAACTTTGATCCAAAGTATGATGGGGACTAATAAACCAGAATGGAGGTAGTAGTTTTTTTAATCAAAGAAGGGTTTCCCCTTCCGATTACTGAAAACCAGCATCTAAATCTAAACCATAGTATTTGCCCTAGAACTACCAGGTTCAACATCTCGTAACATAAACCCATACAACCATACGCCAAGGAGGTACGTAGTACTATGAATTCCATTTTCGCTCCATACCAATCGTTCTAAAAACTACTTACTACTTATAATGTGCCATTTAAAATCGGAACTCTTAACCCCGCTAAAAACGATATTTTAAACATGGCTACTCGGTCTGTGGCAGCTGGCGAGCTACCGCGCTCCAAGTCGTTCACCTGTAGCCCCGACCATCAACTCCTACAAAGGTGCTCGACCACGTACCCGGTACCCACGAATGCAGCAATCATGCACCTAGGGTTTTAGGGTTTACTTGTTAACGTCGCCTTTACGTAACACTCATGTGTGCGAGACAACAAGAGGCCAACTGCGTGCATGCGCCTCTTCTCTTCGTATATGTACTCCACTGTTTGTCTGTTGTCCAAAAAATTATAATAACTACTAGCAATGTGCCAATGCGTTGCCACACGATCAAAGTAGATTAATACATATTCACCGATTTGATAGAAAAAAGTCTAGTTTTGAAATATTTATATCACTAAAAATATGTTATGTTTCACTCAAAATATATTCCTTTGGCGGTTTTGATGATATAAGGGAGGCATGTTGTTAGTTTCAAGATTCGAGAAGTGGTATATGTCTAATTTCTACTCTTACTAGCAAGATGCCCGTGCGTTGCACGGAACATCAAAATCTCGTGGGAGAAAAGGATGAACGACGGAAGGCCTTATCTGCAAATGTGGTGAAGAATGTGGGTAAATTGCCAAATTTTCCTTCTTATCCGTCAGATATAAATCGGACGACCTACATTGCAGGATGGCAGGCCCACCATCACCACCAACTCTATTTTTTACCCCTACTCTTATAAAAAGCATTGTCGGTGATGATCGTGTGCCTGCCATCCTGCAATATAGGCCGTCCGATCTATATCTGACAGATAGGAAGGAAACTATGGCAATTTTGCAAAAAGATACCCACACCCCTCTCCACATTTGCAAATAAGGTCTTCCCTCATTCATCCTTTTCCCCCACAAGATAAACTACTCATACAAATGCATCTTGATGTTCTATGCTATGCATGGCATCTTGTTAGTTGTTGCAAAAAGCCCATGCATGTGTGAGAGAGAGGGAGAGTGGAGGAGGACGGAGTGCATGTGTGACAAAGACACACGTAGTGTGTGTGCGATAGGTATCAGCTTAAAATGAGGCGATAGTGTGTGTGTGCACGATCGAGAGGGCGTGTCTCAAGAAGGGAAGAAAAAGCTACATAGATACAAGGAGCGAGAGAGAGACATGTATGCGATGGTGGAAGCATGAGTGTGCGGGTGTATAAACCTATCTAGAGGCTAGCTAGTCGATAAATGCTTGTGAGAGAAATACGAGTCGGGGTGCGAAAGCGAGAGTTTTGTGTGTGTGTGAGAGAGAGACGGTAGTAGGGAAGGGCGGTGGAAGCAGGAGTTGTGTGTGTGTGTGTGTCTGTGAGAGAGAGAGAGGAGACGGTAGTTGGGGTTGTCTGATCGGTGTCAGTCTGGGATGGAGACGAAAAGGAGACTGCAACAAATGTTGTGTCTACAGGAGAGAGAGAGAGAGTAATTTTAGTGGTATGAGTCATATGTAGAGACATATAGGGTGTGTGAGAGAATCCCATAGAGAGAAAGACAAAGTGAAAGACGAGTGGAGACTGTGTGTGTGGCGGTGAAAAAGAAAGCTTAGGTACCGAGTGATACCAGAGAATAGTAGAGATGTGAGAGATAATGAAAACCGTGTAATGTATAATGATAGGGAGAGTGTGACACTTCTCAAGGGAGACGTCGAGAGACCATGTTTGCGAGGATAGGAGAAACATGAAGTGAGCGTGCGGGTGAGCTGGAGAAAAGAGAGTGATGGCTACCTCAAGGAGCATGCATGCGAGAGAGATGGGCATGAAAGGAGTGAACAAAAAAGGGATTCAAATATTTGAATTCGAGATGATTATACATGTAATCCATACTTGAACCAAAATTGATCTATCAAACATGCATACTCATATGAATTCACGCACATCTATGTTATTTAATATGTAGATATTACTGATCCATACATTTTAGTAGAACATAATTTGGTTAAATTTTTTCGAATTCGACCTTAAGATTTTGAGATCGTTGTATTTGTAAATCATATTATACATATAAAGGAGCAGAATTCTTTGTTGTGCTTTTGAAAGTATATATGTAAAAAAATGATGTATATAGAATGTAATTCCAATTGAAAATGGATCCCCTTGAAAAAAATAGTAGAATACAAACAGGATTTGAATTGAGTTGTACGATGGTATGCATGCAAAATTTCAGCGAAGCGGGGAAAGTCGCGAGAATCACTGAAACCAAAATCTGCGAGATGGAAATCACTCGCCTATCCTCGCCGCACAAAGCCTATCTGCTGGATTTCTATAGGTTTTGACAGAGGGTAGGTTTGTAATTTTACCCAAACATGACATAACCGCCTCTCACCCGGATTCATACGGTGGGCGCCAAAACACGATGTGCCCTCGGCGAAATCGACTCCTCCCGATTCATATTCATACGGTGGGCGCCAAAAACAAACTCTCGTCGGCAAATATTCGTGTATGCGAGATTACCGTCCTATCCCCAACCGACTAATGTTCTTTGTGATGTAGTAGAAATTTGAAAGCAGGGCTAAGTTTGTAAATTTCCTCGCATTTGAGACAAGCGCTCCCTGACTACATGGTTCCCCCCTTCCTCTCTACCTCCCTTTTACCCATTCGTACTCCGTGGGCGCCAAAACACCCTCTCCACCCCACCCTCCTCCGTCCGCCGCCGTCCGCCACCCCATCCACCGCTGTCCTCCTCCACCATGCCGGAGCTGATACCCCGACGCCGCCGTCCATTACAAGAGATCGACCTCTCTCATCCACGCCTTTGGACCAGGATCCTTGCATCCCGTCCTCTCGCTTCATCCCCGCCGTCGTCCACCTTGCCGGTGTAACGCCCCGGATCCGATGCGCCAGGAGTAACGACCACCGGCGGGTGTGTCCGGGGCGTTACAAGTTGGTAACTCTTCTCCATGCTCTCGGTCGTTCGATCACGATCGCGTGGCCGAAAACCGCTCCTCATTTGGACTCTCCTAGCTCCCTCTATGCCTATTTAAATAAGCCCCTCCCCCCGAAATTCGCGGATGAATCTGGATCCCGAAACCCTAATTTCCTCCCTCTCTGCGCCGGACATGTCCGCCCGCCGCCGGACGAAATCCGCCGCCGCCCGCGTCAACCGCTGCATGCGACACGTCGCCCGCCGCGGTCTCCGCCTCCAGCGCTCCGCCGCCGCGCCTGCCGGCCACCGGAGGCCCTCCGCCGCCTCGCGCCATAGGCGCCGTGCCGCCGGCCGCGCGGCCGAAGCTCCCCGCCGCCCGGCCCTCGCCAGCGCCCGCCTGCGCCGCATGGCGCCTCCCTCGCCGCCCCTCCGGCTCGCCCCGGCCGGATCCGGCGAGATCCGGTCCGGAGGAGCCTCGCCGTCGCATCCCGACCTCGCCGGAGTTGGCCTCGGATTCCGCGCCGCCGGGTTGACTTTCCCGCAGTTGACCCCAGAAACCACTAAGTCCCAGTTTTCTGATATTTTCGTGCATTTTCATAGCATCACATCTCCGCAACCGTGGCTCCGTTTTGGGCGTATAATATGTCAAATTGTTCGTCTCGACGAGTACATCATTTCATTCCATTGCATCATTTGCATTTGAGGTCATCTTTATGCCCGAAATGTTGTTGGAAGTTGGCTTCAGATCGTTAGTTCCAGAATCTTATCAGTTCGAGCTCTTTTGTCATTTTTGCCATGATTTATGTGTGCATCCTATGAGTATGAGCTCTACATGAATGTTGGACTTTGTCATGCCATCTTTACATAGGTGTTGACCTTGTATTTTTGTGAGTTGTGTGCTGAGTGCATTGAGCTTGTAAAGTAGGGTAGTTGCTGTTGTTGTTTTGCTAGGCAGATTCTGTTATAATTTGATGCCATGTTAACATGCTTCCACTAATCATTCTATGCATAATCTGGAGATGCTCTATAAACATGTTTTGATATACATGTCTTGCTCTGATACCAACTTGTAACGCCCCGGACACACCCGCCGGTGGTCGTTACTCCTGGCGCATCGGATCCGGGGCGTTACAGCCGGCGCCGCTCCTACGACAGTCTCGTCCACTACGCCCCGCCGCCACCGTCTACCCTACTAGGTCTGCTTCCATGCCGCCGACAGCCATCGCTACCGCAGCACCGTCAAATTCTCACCAGATGCATACACGGCGCCGCACCAGAGGTGGTACTCTTTCGTATCTGCTCAACTTATTTATCACAGCAAGAAATAGATCGCCACTGCTTTACTCTGATTTCTTGTCTTGGTTGCCAAGTTGCCTTTGTCCGGTTTGCACCTTCAGATCCGCCATGGCACGCTCAACACTATACTCCCAATGCTTATGGTTTTCAGAGCTCGTCGGAGTTCGCCGGTGCGATCCAAGGGGCTCGGGTGGTTGTGGGGCCTCGCCGAACGAAGAAAACTTGACGCGGGTGGGGGGTGGGAGTGGCGGAGGAACACAGGCGGTGGGGTCCGATGGTCCGGCCGGCGGCCCGTGCGGTGTTCTGTATGGGAAGAATCACAGACGAGGAAGAAGAAGGGTTAGGAGACGTAGGATCTTCATCCAACCGCCTGAAATGGTCGACAGACACCTGGGAGTTGCATTCTTAATGCGCTCTGGTTCATCATGTGTGGGCACTGCGCAACCAACATTTTATTATCCAAAATCTGCTTGCTCTTCTTTACCATGTTCATAGAGCTGTGACACAAAATGTAGGACCGACTCCAGCAGACTGTACCCATAATTCTCTGGCCACACCACTAGCCCCACCACACAGGACCTGCACTCCAGCAAAAGGTATACCGATTTCATTTTCCATAGCACCAGCTGTACCACAGAAAAATTCCACTCCAGCAAAAAGTACAGCAAGTCCACCGGCCGAAGACCTATCCCAACTGCAGAGACGGCCAATTCCTGCAGATTGGAACCCCATTCCATTTATTACCAGTTTAAAAGACAATGCTTTCAATGTTGTCAGGGACTACATGCATATATTCCCATCATGGGAAGATTATTGTGAAGACAAACACCATTTTTACATCTTCCTGTCCAACTTACGTGTAAGTGCCATTATTCATGGTTATTATTTTCCTATTTTCTGCTGATTGAACACATCAATGATTTACATTACATTGTTGTAACTAGGCGAGGGTCAATCTGGATAGTCATGATGAGGAAAGCTTGCTTGTGCTTTTCAAGGAAGCATTGCAGCAGTATTAGTGTTACCTGAGAAAATCACACTTTGGTGGCAATCTATAAATGAATTTCCGGTGAAGTCTCCTGTGCTAAATTTAGAAGATATTGAATGGAAAAACATTGTTATGCACTGGTCTCATTCCCAGGATGAGGTACTGTCTATGAAATCACATGATAATTTGAACTTCTACTTTTCCGCATGTGCCTTACGGATCTTGTTGGCAGGAAATCTGCTCGAAGAAGAATTTAGGTTTGAAAAGAACGACAGGATATCGCAAATATGCTGCCCACTGCTTTACTCTTGTTAGTACCTGTTGTCCTGTATCACTGTACTTGCATACATACCTGGTTCATTGTGTGACAGCAGTATGCATGATAGCTTGCTTATCAATTGTTCGCCCAAATCATCAGTATCCAGTGCCAATGTTTTTTTAGCTCTGCATTGTTCTTGTAAGTACATGATGTCCTTTATTAGTGTACTTATAATGACAGGTAGTTGTTCATGTACCATCACTCTGCAGCTTATTTTCCTTTGCCCTCCATTTTCTACACATCAGATCTATATTTACTCTTACCATAAGGTTGGTACTAAAGAAGTTTAGCTGTGCATTGCTCCTGGCTGTACCTTTTGCTTGTATCGCTGCACTTACATTTATAGCTACTTGGTTATGTAGCATCACTCTTCATCTTATCTTAAATATTCTCCATTTTTCGTATATTATCACATCTATATTTACTCTTAACAAAATGTAGAATAAAGGCAATGCTTATGAAGAAGATTCTGTGGTAAACTTCATGAATTGCACCCCCCCCCCAATCAGCAAGGACAAGGCCTTTATAGAGCCTGTCTTCACCAATAATGTAAGTTTGTCCATCTCAAGACTTCAAACTTTGTTGTATATATTTGGTTAGGCATGACTGCAACAGCTCTTTAATTTTGGTGTTTGCATCAAATTGCATGTTTAAAGTTTATTATGTAATCCCTCCGTTCCAAAATAGATGACCCAATTTTGTATTGAAGTTAGTATAAAGTTGGGTCATCTATTTTAGAACGGAGGGAGTAGTTCATAAACAAAAGTTTTTCCTTTCTCAATTTAAGTTTTTAGTTGTACAATCAAGTTCCTTATTCATACCATGTAAATTAAAGTATATAGAGCAAGTGATCTTCTTTTGCACTGCATGTATGCTTCTATTCTTCATCCGTAATCCAGTGGTGTGGTGAACCTACCCACTACAGCACAGTGTCATATTCTGCAATGTCTTAACTATGAACAATGTCATATCATTCTACTACTCCCTCCGTCCGAAAATACTTGTCATTGAAATGGGATAAGTATCAATGTCATATCTTTTGCATTGAAATGTATTTTAGTTCTAGACACATCCATTTTGATGACAAGACAGAGGGAGTATTATTTAAACCGTCTCTTGATTTGCCAATCTGAAATGGGATAAATTGACAACACACTAACCATTGATACTTATGAGTTCTTGATCTATAGTCCAGTGGTGTCGTGAAGCTGCCAACTCCTTCACAATGTCACTTCCTGCCATGTCTTGACCTGAACAATACCATATTGTGTTAATGCAATTTTAAACTGTCTCACTTTATTCATCAGTAAGAAATGTGATGAATTGTCAGCACTGATACTTCTATGTGCAAAACCTGTCATCATGCGCTTGTTTATCTTTGAGTGAGGAAGATTTAAGTGTTGAACAAGCCTTGATCTCATCATCTTGCTCAGGCTGCTTATGCTGCAGCTCCCAAAGAGGCTAACCTTTCTTGAACTCTATCAAAGTGCTGTCGGTTTTGTATATTATTTTGTTGGCGTGTTTATTTGCACTGGTGGCGATCTTTGATGCCTAGTGTATGTAATATGTTGTCTGCTTGTGCTTTATTATCATAGTGGCGATCTTTGATGCCCAGTGGATGTAATATGCTGTAATTTCTTTATTGTATATAATCTGTTGTCTGCTTATTCACGGTGCTGCAGTTATTTTACTGTCTTCGCAGTAAACCAGCCAATAACCGTAAAATTACGGTACATAATCGGGCCATCATGCAATCACGATGTAGGTTGGGCCTGAAACATGCTGAACAGCTAACGGGCCGACAACAGCCCGAAATGAACCCCGGCCCATGATTGTGTGAATCAAATCATGGGCTTTTAACAGGCCAAAATTGTCTCGGTCCTTGTTTGGCCCAATCAGATATCGGCTGCGAGCATGTCGGATGCAAACTGGGCCGTAGTTAGGCCCAACCATATGACGGGCATTTAACAAGCCGAAATTAATATAGGGCTGAAATGTTAAACGGGTCCTTAAGAGGCCAAAACTAATGTCAGGCCAAATTACTAAGTGGGCCTCTAGCAAGTGGGCCCAAAAGCATAGTGGCCAGTTGACGGGCCGAATCTGATATGGGCCATAATTGAGCCCATAGCCTCTTAAAGGGCCGTACCTGATCTGGGCCGTAATTTGGCCCAGAACGTGGTTGGCTTTTAATGGGCCGGATCTCATATGGGCCACTATTAGGCCCAGAATGTGGCAGGCCGTTAATGGACCGGATCAAATATGGGCCGGCATTTGGCCCAAAACATGGCAGCCAGTTAATGGGCCGGCCTACTAGGGCCCTCAAATTCTTGTGGGCCTACAGCTGGGCTGGCCATTAATGTCGGTGAAATCTCGTGGGCCTTTAGTCGGGCCGGCCCATTATGATCCGCAAGAATCTTGTGGGCCTTTACAGGCGGCCCATTATGGCAAACAAAAATCTTGTGGGCCTTTACAGGCGGCCCATTATGGCCCACGAAATCTTGTGGGCCGTTAATTTGGGCCAGCCCATTATGGCCCGCAAAATCTCATGGGCCTTTATTTGGGCGGCCCATTATGGTCCATAAAATCATGTGGGCCTTTAGTTGGGCGGCCCATTTAAACTTGATGGGCGGTCCACGTGTCAACATATCATAGGCGTGTCTCGCCCATTGGATGAGTGACACTGTGCGGTAGCGGACTCGACGTGTCTCCTCCGACCAATGATGATTTTACCGTGGAAAATCCCCATTGGTTGGGGATGTTAACGGGTTATCGGATCAAAACCCGACCCAATAGCTTAAAGGCGTTCGTTACGGTGGATGCCCGTGTTGGTCACCCTTGATGAAAGCATACGTGGCGACGCGTTTTATCATCATGGAAGTGGACACTTCCGTGATGACAATTTTGGTAATGTCATGGAACACTTCTACGACAGCATAGGTATGACTATCTTGATTTTTTCATAAATTTGTCATGGATGTACATGCATGACAAAAAACGCGACCTACGATAACAAACATGTATCATCACAGAAGTATATTTTTTTGTAGTGTCTATTATGAAAACAAATCCATTATGTAATAGAATGTCTGTTATTTAAAAAAATTCCTCCTATGTTGCCGTTTTGTGAAATCTGAGAGTTGGCCAGTCATCGGCTTCTGACCCCACATAGGTAGTACGGGGGTGTTCGGGATAAATCTAAACACACTTTATCCAAGGTTTTGGTCCTTTAAGGAGGTGTTTAGTGCAACGAACCAGGCAATCGGACTATGCGGCTTTATTATTCTCACTTAGCCATAGGAGTTTGATAAGAAAAATTAGGCGCAGCCCCTGGTGTTCGGAAGTCCAAACTTGGAGCGCTATACACGCCTGATCGGATAAAAACCGATTCGTCGCATAATGCAGAAAAAATTGCTAAAGATTTGCAACCTCTCGAACAGTTGACCGGCTCTCTCCGCATCATGATAGTCAGTTTTCGGCTTTCTCTACTGAGGTGATCATCTGGAAGAACCGGGACACAATTGCAGTAGTTCTCCCTTTACTACCCTAGCCGAAATAGCGGAACGTAAGGTAGTAAGCACAGGAGCCGGCAACCCAACTATTGACCAAAGACATGATTCGGAGCCGATGCATATAATGTCATAAGTTCTGGGTGCCGAACTGTACTGTAAAAGTGTTCGGACTTTATTGCCGTATTGTGGGGTATGACACTACTAGGAAAAGGGCTATAGATAGGATTGATTCTAATGGCGCACCGCAAGCGATGCGCCACTACTATACTAATGGCGCACCTGTTTACGTCGCCATTAGTGTGGAAAACACTAATGGCGCACCGTAAGCAGTGCGCCACTAATATAATTATTTTTTCCATTTTCCCATACATACTAATGGCGCATCCGGTCCATAATGCGCCATTACTATCTATAACTACTAATGGCGCACCAAGCGGCGATGCGCCATTCTTGTAAATTTTGTTTTATTCTTTTTTTGCAAAACTACTAATGGCGCACCGTCTCCGACGTCGCCATTAGTAACCAGAGTTACTAATGGCGCATCGTGACGGCAGTCATTAGTAACCCGGGACCAACAAGATATTTTGGACAGCCCACACCTACCCACTCACTTTCCCCACTTCATTCCATCCACCTCCTTCTCCAAGCTTTCGGCCATCTCCTCCTCCTCACCTCATTTCCACCATAGATTCAACAAAATTAAGTGGTGAAATTACCTTTTTTGATAGGTAAGTAAGGGAAAGCTATCTTCATGATATAGATCTACTTTTTTTCTCCCTAGCTCGCTCCAACAACGTGCACATGCACTTTTTGTGGCCTAGCTAGATCTATGTATGTTTGTGGTGTTGCAAGTGTTTGTGGTGTTGCATATATGTTTGTGTTTGAAGGTACGGTATTTGAAATATCGATAGTTGCCAATATTTTTCGGAATGTTTTGATTCATTTCCGTTTCGCAGAATTTTGGCACTATGCATTCTTTTGGTCCTATTTTTAGGGAAGGTCATGCCAAATTTTTCTTGGTTCTAACATATCGTTTTGCTCTACCCATGACGACCATAGTCCGCCACGATGGTGAAGGCATCGTGAATAGGTTTTTGAGCTCCTTGAAGGCGAGATGCTTCAAAAGAGCGAGGCGGAGATAAGATGTCCATGTCGAAGATGCAAGTGAAGAGCCTTATTGCGGACCGGATTCGGGCAGGTCTTGGGACCACCGCTCTTGCGTGGTTTCATGGATGGCTATCGGTGGCAAGGTGATGAAGATGACTATCAAGTCGTCCATGGCGGGGCGGGCAAGAAATGAGGAAGGGCGACAAGACAAGTACCACCGCGGCGAGGGCGGGCGAGAAGGCGAAGAATCTCGGGACATGATCACGGCGGTGATCTTGTACACGATCATCATGTAGAAGATGTCGTACATGATGATGAGGAAGATCAAGGCGAAGGGCATGATCATGAAGATGAAGATGCGGAGCAGACGGCGATGGAGGCTGGGTGCAGGACCCTCATATTCAAGAGCTGCTTCTCAAGCGGACGGATAACGCAAGAGCTGCCACCGAGAGAAAGCCAAGCTGGATCAATTGGAGATAGCGGTTACTCCATTTATCAAGGATGCAGGCCGAGGATACCGCTGAAAGTGCGCTCATGGCTCGGAGATGAAGGTAAAACACAAAATGACCGGCGCATGCTTGACAAGAACATGTCATTACGCACGAACGTCTTCCCAAGGGGAACAAGTGCCCGACCAGTTCGAGGAGGCGAAGAAAATCGTGTGTCCTCTGGATTTACCGCACGTGAAATACCATGTGTGCATGAACAATTGCATCATTTATCGGGACGAGCACGTGGAGTCTACCATATGTCCGGTGTCTTGGCGTCACTCGATACAAGAAGAGGAAAAGCTCCTCGAAAATCGGTGTGGTACTTTCCGATCACTCCTCGTCTGCAGCGGTATTTCGCGGACCCTAAGGTAGCAAAGCTCTGTGTTGGCATGCGGATAGGGAGGAGAAGAAGCGGGAAGATAGCGGAAATGATCCGGAGATAGATAAAAAGACAAGATGCTGAATCACCCTAAGGATGCGAGCGATGGCAAGCGTTGAACCAAGACCGAATTTGGGAAGGATCCAAGGAACATCGTCTTTGGCGCGAGCACCGATGGAGTCAATCCGTTTGGCAGCCGAGAAGCACACATAGCTTTGGCTTTGTGTTTGTGTGGATGTACAACCTTCCCCTGGTTGTGCATGAAGAGGAAGTACATTCACATGAGTATGCTAATTGAAGGGCGAAACAACCAGGAGCGACATCAATCATATCTGGGGCTCTTTGAAGGAGGAGCTAGACACGCTGTGGAAAACGCCAGCCAATCGTGGGACGCCGCAGAGAAAGAATATTTCCCTATGAGAGCCGCCTTGCTCACGATGGTGCCACGACTATCTCGATTACGGATATCTCGCGGGGCAGGTAGTCCACGGATTTTTACGGATGCGTAAGGTGCATGGATGACACAACATATCGCCCGACTAGATAGGGATCCGGGTCTTGAAAACCGTGTTCATAGGACGCCGAAGGTGGCCCGCGGCGATGACCCGTGGAGGAAGCGCAAGGATCTGTTCGATGGTGAAACCGAACCCAGCGCCGTGTACGAGGGCGGTGAGAAATAGACAAGCTGTTGAAAAATTGGAAAGACGCCCACCTTGGGAAAGATGCGAAAGGCGCCCGAGCCGCTGCTGAAGGTATGGAAAAGCGAGGTCATTTTACGGGACTTGCCGTCTTGGAAGATCCACCGTGTGCCTCACAGCCTTGATGTCATGCATATCACGAAGAGCGTGTGCGAGAGTCTGCTTGGTACCTGCTCAACATGCCGAGAGGACCAAAGATGGGCGAAAGCAAGGCGGACTTGAAATCAATGGGCATCGTGCGGGAGCTTCACGCTAATGATGATGATGATGATGGTGATGAGGCGAAGCGGGACACGGAAAGTCGTCGCAAAGGCAAAAAGGCCAAGAAGACCGGAAATGACTACCCTCCGCGTGCTTCACTCTAAGTCGGGAGGAGATCGAGCAGTTTTCACTGCCTCCTAGGAGTAAAACTTCCTTACGATTCTGCTGGGAAGATAGCGGATACCTAGACCAGTGAGCGAAGTTGATGGGATGAAGTCTCACGGTATCACGTCTTGATGGCGCAGATACTTCGGTTGCAATCCATTGGGATCATGGACGCGCGCGTCCGGTGAAACGCTATTTGGCCTATGCAACTTTTTTGGCGTCATCTCGGAAGTCGATTGGTGTGAGGCAACTCGAAGGCTCTGAGGAAGAGATCGTGGTGATACTATGCGAGCTTGAGATGTACTTCCGCCCGCATTCTTGACGTTATGGTGCATCTGCTGGTCCATATAGTGGAGGATATCATCCAACTCGGGCGGCGTTCTGCACGGCATGATGCCGTTCGAAAGGATGAATGGTGTCATCAAAGGATACGTTCGCAACATGTCACGTCCGAGGAAGCATAGCGAGGGCTTTCGACCGAAGAGTGCATCTCCTCTCGCACGAATTATCTAGGCATCGAGAACCCGTTGGTGCGCCGTCAGCAGCACCTCGGCGGGCTCGCTGGATGGGGTCACCATGAGGGTCGCCGCGAAATGCATGTCGACTTCTAGGGTCGACTCGCCGACTTTGAAAGAGCAAACCTAGTCGCGCTACAACACATAGGCGTGGTCGATCCTTGGGTGGTAGAGCACAAAACCTTTATTAAGAAGGCGTACAATGACCGAGGCCAAAGAGGACGGACGGAGATATACTCAAAGAGCACAACTCATGTTTCACGCGTTGGTTCAAGCGAAGCTTACGTCGTACCCTTTACATGAGGATTCTTCCGCGGAAGAACAACTCATATTCGCCTTGTCACAGGCGCCGAGCACAACGATGACCTATGAGGCGCACGATATCAACGGCTACACATTCTACACCGAGGACAAGGACATGAAGAGCGATGGTTATCGAACTCGGGGTAACGATGGAATCCTACGCCGGTAGCGACAAGGACAGATACTCTGAAGGATCGAGGAGATCTGGGAGCTGAGCTCTGTTGGAGAGAAGGTCCGATGTTCCGTGTCGGATGGGCCAAAAGCGTCATAAAAGAAGACGGTATTTCACCACCATGGTTATACGAAGCCAAATCCAAGACATGGCGCAAACATCACCTTGAAAAATGAGCCATGGGTGCTGGCTTCCCAAGTGGACCAATGCTTCCTCATTACCGACCGCCAAAGCCCGGTCAGATTGTCGTGAGGAGAGGCAAAAGGAAGATCATCGGAATGGATGGAGTAGCCAATGAGCAAGACTTGACAAATACGGCGACGAAGATCGAACATGACAACGACGATGAAGTAGCAGCACACACCACAAGAAGAAGCGGGACCACCCTACCTAAAGGGCGTCCGTTCCACGGAAGAACTCCGTTTGCGAAAAAGAAGGGCAAGAAGATTGTGAACAAATAGCTAGCTAAGACCGATTGTATTTAAATCGTAGTCTTCATTTCTCGATTGTATTTCATGGGCACTTTTTGATATCATGAATATTTTTAAATTTCATGGGCACTTTTTGAATTCATGAGGACACTTGATCTTGATTCCCCCTCCATCTCGATCTCGATCCCCCTCCATCTCGATCGCACCCGCACCCTCCCCCGCTAGCTCCACCCATCGCAAGTTTGAACATATTTAAACACAAATAAATATAAAAAACAGCATTTAAAATGCATAAAAATATTAATGTTATGATTTAAACAAGTTTGAACATATTTAAACACAAATAAATATAAAAAACACCATTTAAAATGCATAAAAAATTATTGGGGATCACAGGAATCAAACCGGGACCTCTGAGTGTGTGTCTTTGCGTCTTGACCAGTCGGGCTAGTGGGTGGGTTCTATTGTAGATAGGGTTGGGCTGTAGATATGGCTACTGGGCTAGATTAAAACAACATTCTAATGGCGCACCGAGGGGTGGTGCGCCATTAGAACAGTCGTACTTATGGCGCACCGGCGTGTGGTGCGCCATTAGAAAGCTTCCCTCCACCTATTCCCCTCTGGCCTCTCTCCCTCCCTCGCCAGATCCCCTCCTGATAGCAGCTATCAGCCTCTCACGTCGTCGCCCCCGCGCCGTCGCCCGCCCCCGAGCCGAGCCAGAGGAGACAACGACCGCCCCCCTCCGCCCGCGCCAGCGCTCCTCGCCGTCCCACCTCCGCCCAGCGCCGCGCCCAGCGCCTGCCCTCGCCGTCCCCCCTCCGCCCGCGCCCGCGCCCTCGACGTCCTCCGCCCAAGCCGAGACGCAGAGACAGGCGAGTGGAGGAGCTTCAACGCCGGCGTCTTCCTCCATTCCTCCATCCCCTCCCCCAGGTGATTCCTCCCTTCTCCTCCACCCCCTCACCTGCAAACCCTAGGGCCATGGCGGCAGGCTTCTTGCTCCCTTGTTAACTGTTTTAGACATTTTCAGTTAACTGTTTTGCGTTTCCTGAAGAGGTTCACCTATAGTTTCAAAAATTCAGTCACTGGATATATGCAATAATTTACAAAGAGAAAGTGATGTAGAGCAAAAATTCAGCAAATGATGTATAGTTTCAAAAATTTAGTGAAACTGAACCTACCCTATTGCTTCATGTAGCAAAGGCGGCAATTGGTGTCTCCGGCGGCGGCGCCATTGGTGTCTCCGCCGGCGGCGCCATTAGTGTCTCCGGCGGAGGCGGTATTCGTGTCTCCGGCACCGGCACGGGTATTGAGCTTAATGCACCGGGTGTCGCCGACCGGCACCTCGCCGACAAGCGCCCCCTCCGTCGGTTACCGCCCGCCGTTGGCGGTGCTCGACGATAGCCGAGCTCGGCGGCATCACGGTAACTAAGCCTCTCGGCCGATGACTTCATTTCCTTGCCTTTGGTGGGCATCCACGGCGCCCTATACATGTTTCGCGAGGCACGCCGGCGTTCCTTGCACTCTTACGCGCCGTGGGCGCCGAGTTGGACTATGTCGCCAAGGGCAGAATCGTTCAACCGGGCAACCCCATGTGCCATAGTAATCCGATGCCAACCACAATGTATAGGGTTGAAGTGGTCCGGGTGCTGCCAGGCTGCGATGAAGAAGATGAGATGACCCTCGGCACCTGCATAAACTGGCCCTGCTATGGCGAAGAGCCAGATTCGTTTGAGGCGGGGACACCACCACGACAAGACCGCCCGATCGTGCGGCGCCAAGCCATGGCAAAACGCCCAAGCGCTTCCGGACCTGCCGGACATCCCTATGCACAGGATCCGGACAGCCCTATGGCACAGGATCCGGACGGCGGCGACAACGACGACGGTACATTTACCAAAGTTGACAAGTACTTTGCGAACATGGATCTGTTGGACGAATTCTGCGGGCCTCTTTCTCAGAACCCAGCCAAGACCACCGCGATCTAGCTGGTGCGGCGGAGAAATCAATTGCAACAAGCGTCGTGTGGCATTCAGTTCTCGGGACCGCCTCCAGCTCCGTCTTCACCGAGCCTCGAGATAGCTGAGGCGCGAAATAATATCAGCCCCAACACGCTGAAGAAGGCGGTGCGTGAGCGTAACTCGGTCCCATTACAGGAGATCAAGAAGAAGGGCGGAAACGAAAGACTAACAAGGGAACCGGTGCGAGCCAGCCGGCACCGAGTTCGATCCATGCTCAGGACGGGCCACCTTCACCTAAGGATATCTCGAGTAGGGTGCATGTGGCGGGTAGGGCGATGCTACCGCCAAATATGCTGAATCTGCAACCGGTGCTATCGGAGTCTCGCACGATAGTGTTCGATTTTGGAGAAGCGGCGTCTCGAGAGAAGGATGTGGTATACCGGTTTTCGTGGCCAAGGTGCGAGAGCAAGGGCTTTGTGGATGGCGACATCGGGGTATGATCGTCCTGCGGTTTGATGACATCTTTGCTATGTTTAACCTTCATCCGTTGCACTACACCTTCGTTCGGCTGTTTTTATTTGAGCATGCGGATCACGGATCATTAGAGACAATACCGGACATCGTGATAGTCGACCCCTTCTACATGCGTGCCAAGCACTTGAGCAGCGCTGGGACCGCCAAGTTGCGAGTTCACACCTCGAAGGCGTCATTCGCAAGCGCAGATAAGGATAACTTCCTTGTGCCTTACTTTCCCAAGTAAGTCATCCCTTAACCGCCCGTAACATATGATTTCTTAGATTTGATCGTTCTTTTTTTCTAACATTCCGTGTTACGTGCGGTGACACACATTGCACACTATCCTCTTAAGCCGAAATATTCCATGGCCACGTATTTCGACCCGAACCGTAACTCCATGATAGACTACACAAATGTGAAGAAAGTTCTTGATGATGTTCTCCCGCCACGCCTAATCTGGAGGCACCTTCACCAAGCCGGTTAAATAAGTACGGCAAGCACATCTTCTCACACGGTACAAAGTTCTGCTGCGTCAAGCAGCCGCTGGCGGTCGAAGGATGCCTACTCGCCCTCCATCACATGCGAGGCGATCGTAAGGACCATCATCACCTTACGCTACGGATAATCTCAAAGATTGGGCGCGAGCTTGTCGGCAGTCCAGACGCGGACCTCGAGACAAGAATTCTTCGCATCGATCGGACTTTGCGGACATCATCCATCAAGATGTCCTTCATACGTCGGGCAGTTCTTCCTCGAGATATCAACCGTCAACAATGAGATAGATGGAATGCTACAAATGCAGGGTGACAACGACCGCGATTTCATGACCATCGCGACGACGGCGGCTTCATCCACGCTCTGTCCGATGAGTCGAGTCGAAAGTAGTGATGTGTAGTTCGAAACATTGATTGGCTTCATGTTGTAATTAAACTTTAATGAATTTGTATGTCTCTTTGGTTTGGACGGTTGTTCAACTTAGATGTGTCGATGCTATTTATTAGTAGGACCATGAATCGTGCTATTAATGTCTTGCTTTTCTCTTCGATCCTTTGTTGCATACTTACACATTGCTTATGTATTGTCATTGTTTGGCTTGTGCATAGAGATGCCGTCGTATATAGGTGTACAAGGGTAAGGTTCCCAGAGTCTCGATGGTGGGAGGAGTGTCGGAGACAGGTTCACCGTTTGATGGTAATGATTACAAAGGTACACCACTAGGGTGGAGGCGAATCTAGATCGCCCGCTATCTAGCGGGAGAGAGGAGGGGCGTTGGAGGAACCGGATGAAGACCAGTTTGATCGCTATGGTGCTCATCGTGATGACCACAGCTCTCTTCTATGTGATGGTAGTTTAGATGATCGATATCGACTTGTAATGTGAAGGCAAACTCGATACTCGCGGTCTTGAGACTTGTAATGTTTTATCTTTGTCCGGTCTTTTGAATCCGGAGACTAATATGATGAATTGTATTCGGAGACTAATCTTCTATTGTATTTGATGAATCTGATGTTGCTGTGTGCTGCTGTCTATATTCTATGCAATAATATATTTTGTAACCTGTGCAAAAATCAGAAAAGCAAAAAAAATAAAACCTAATATTCATACTAATGGCGCATCACACAAGACACTAATGGCGCACTGTGATCATCACACTAATGGCGCATTAGCAGCTGGTGCGCCATTAGAATGCCAAAGCACATTTGTACATATGGCCTGGGAGGCATTCTAATGGCGCCTTGCAGCTATACTAATGGCGCACTCGTGGTGCGCCATTAGAAAACTAGATACTAATGGCGCACCAGTAGTGCGCCATTAGAATTTAATTCTAATGGCGTGATGCCAGTGGCGCACCAGAGTGCGCCATTAGAAGGCAAATTCGGTGCGCCACTAGCATGCCTTTTCCTAGTAGTGTGATGAAGCCCCTGGCGAATTAAGGCGTACCAGAGTGTACGGGCGCAATTGATAAGAATATAAAGAAAAGGAAAAAATCAAGTAATAAACTGACGCCGCTAACGTTGAGCCGCAAATTATTTTCCATTGTAATATGACTAATACGTCAAGGTGTATTTGTACAAGTAATGTGATAAGCAAATAGGGATATTTGGCATGCCATGACCAAGGGTGAGCTGCGTGCACGTTTTTAAAACAGGTATAACATTCATTAGTATAGACCACATGGGGGTTCCCTTGTACGTCAAAGCTTCTTGCCTTCTTGGTGTATCCGTCCCTTGATTGGTCCGATGATCAGGTTATTTGAAAAAGCCTCGGGAAGAGAAAAACCTGAAAAAAAGAAAAAGTGAATGTATGCGGGTCCCGGAGCGGTTGAGCTGCATTACGGACCACGGTCTAGCTGTGCCTCCGTCCATGCCCATGGTATTTTAAGTGCGTAGTTATGTACGTGCGGCACAAGTGTTGCCACTTGATTGGGACTAGGACGGAGGCCGAATTGCTAGTCAAGCTCTGGACGAGCTGGACTGTCCTGCTGCAGAGTAGTTCGGACTCGCTTGACGGTGTCCGGGAGCTTTACTTCCGAATTGAGGTTCTACCTAAAAAAGGCCGCTCTGTACTTCTGCTGCAAGGGCAGCTGTGTGCTCCTCAATACGGAGGGAGCGTTTTGTGTTTTCGTTGACTGTTATGACACCGCGTGGTCAGCGGACCTCTTGAGCTTGAGGTAGGCGTAGTGCGGCACCGCATTGAATTGAGCGAATGCAGTTCGTCCGAGCTGTGCAAGATAGCCACAGCAGAAGGGGACGATATCGAAGATCAACTCTTTGCTTCGGAAATTATCCGGGGATCCGAAGACCACTTCTAGTGTGATTGAGCTCGTACAACAGCCCTCTACACCTGGTATGACACCTTTAAAGGTGGTTTTTGTGGGCTTGATCCTTGAGGGATCGATACCCATTTTGCACACTGTATCCTGATAGAGCAGGTTCAGGCTGACCATCCATGAGGACTCGCGTAAGGTGGAATCCATCAATAATTGGGTCAAGGACCAGTGCGGCTGAACTGCCATGACGGATACTGGTCAGATGGTCCCTGCGATCGAAGAAGATTGGACTGGATGACCATGGGTTGAACTTTGGGGCGACTGGCTCCATCGCGTAGACGTCCCTGAGTGTGCGCTTTCGCTCCCTCTTGGGGATATGGGTGGCGTATATCATGTTTACCATTTTAACTTGGGGGGAAACTTCTTTTGCCCCCCTGTGTTCGGTGGCCGGGGTTCCTCGTCATCATCATCGCTTTGTGATCCTTTCTCCTTAAACTCGGCATTTAACTTGCCGGCCTATTTTAAGACCCAACATTTTCTGTTGGTATGATTGGCTGGTTTATCAGGAGTGCCGTGGATTTGACATGGATGATCAAGTATGCGGTCCAAACTAGATGGGCTCGGATTGTTTCTCTTAAATGGCTTCTTCCGCTGACCGGACTTAGAGCCACTGAATCCGGTGTTGACAGTCGTGTCTTCAGCATTGTCGCCGTTGATTTGACGCTTGTGTCTATTGCGTCGTGGCTTGCCGTTGCTGTTTCTGGCCTCAAAAGTGCCAAGTTCGCTTGCGTGATTATTGCTATGGGCTAGCCAGCTATCCTCGCCTGTGCAAAAGCGGGTCATAAGTGTCGTGAGGGCTGCCATGGACTTCGTCTTCTCTTGGCCGAGGTGTCCGGCGAGTCATTCGTCACGGATGCTATGCTTAAAGGCCGCTAGGGCTTCGGCATCTAGACAATCGACTATCTGGTTCTTTTTAGTTAAGAACCTGGTCCAGAATTTCCTGGCTGAGTCTCTGGGCTGTTGAACTATATGACTTATGTCTTCGGCATCCGGAGGTCGGATATATGTGCCTTGAAAGTTGTCAAGAAAAGCGTTTTCCAAGTCCTCCCAACTGCCGATGGAGTTTTCGAGCAGAATGTTCAACTAGTGTCGAGCTGGTCCCTTGAGTTCTAGCGGGAGGTATTTGATGGCATGAAGATCATCACCGCGGGCCATAAGAATATGGAGAAGAAAATCCTCAATAAATACCGCGGGGTCTATTGTCCCATCATATGATTCGATGTTCACGGGTTTAAACCCTTCTGGGAAATCGTGTTCCATTACTTCATCAGTGGAGCAGAGGGGGTGTGCGGTGTCTCTGTATCGGGCTAGGTCGTGACGTAGCTCGGATGGAGTTCGTCTGCGGTCATCGGCTCGGTCGTGATTATGTGTGTCACATCCGGCCAGGTGGCTGTCATAGCGTGTAGGGGCACGCCCCCGCGATCCATATATTTGATCTTGTCTGACCTCCTCTGTTTTCCAAGTCATGTCGCGGCTCATGTGTGTATCCCCGAGCTGTTGTATTTTTCTTTCTTCGGCGAGGTAGTGCGGGCTGGTGTTTGGCTCGAGGTGCCGCTTTGTCCCGGCCACGTGGTGGTCGGTTAGCCGTATTATGCACTGGAAGAACGGGCTCCAGCGTCTCGTCATCAAACTGGGGTAACAATTTGCGCCACGTGATGTAGCAATTAGTCATCTCTTAAAGCGTTCATGTACGGCAGCCTCCTCAAGCACGATAAAATCTTCATCACCGAGGCTCACCTCGTCCTCGGCGAGTTGAAGGTAGTTGCTATCCTCCGAGTCTTCATTCATGGCATGTTCGTCAGGGTTGGCTCCCCCATCCTCCCGTTCCTCCTGCTCGGAGGTTGGCTCAACGGGGTCTTCATTGTCTTCGACGTCGTCCGGAGTGTTATTTTCTCCTGTGATGGTGTTGCTGTTTTTAATACTGCGTGGCTTAGAGCGGCGCCGCTGATGTCGGCGCTTTGGCTGTATCTCACGAGGTTTATCCTCAACTGGATTTTCATTGTCGCCGTTGTTTTCTTTGGGTGTATCCACTATGTACATGTCGTACGAGGAGGTGGTTGACCAACGCCCTATAGGTGGTGGTTCCTGCTCCTATCTGGCATCGTCGTCCATACCGTCGATGTCCTCGGAGTCGTAATCAAGCATGTCGGTTAAGTCGTCGATAGTGACTATAAAGTGGGTGGTGGGTTGGAAACGAAGTTCTTCATCGTCCGCTTCCCATTCGAGCTGGACATAGTTCCACCGAGAGTCCCCCGACAAGGAGAGGGATCTCAATGAGTTCAACACATCGACTAGAGGTGAGTGCTGGAAGATGTTCGTGGAGCTGAACTCCAAGATCGGCGCCCAATCAGGTTCGATGGATGCGGATGCACGCGGTCCGGAACCTATGGCCGGAGACGAGTCCGAGGTTCCGGTGACACAAGCCCAGATCGATGTTGGGTCTGCGTGCGGCTCGAGCACCACTGAGTCTGAGGCTTCCGAGGCGGGGTTAAGCTTCCCGTCTTCAGACAACGCAGCCTACTCCGGGTCTAGAGCCCGAGCGGTTACATGAGCTATTTCCTGAGCAAGGCCAGATGATAGATTTAGGTCATGTTCACCTTTGTGGCAGGGGACAGACGTCATGGACTCGAATCCATCGAAGATCAACTCTCCATAGATATCAGCCACAAAATTCAGGCTTCCTAATCTGACCTGATGGCCAGGGGCGTAGCTGTTGATCTACTCCAGATGGCCAAGTGAGTTGGCCCATAGTGCAAAGCCGCCGAATACGAAGATCTGTCCGGGGAGGAAGATCTCCCCCTGGACTGCGTTGTTGTAGATGATTGATGGAGCCATCAAGCCTTCTAGTGACGATGCGGCGGAACTCTCAATGAAAGCACCAATGTCGGTGTCAAAACTGGCGGATCTCGGGTAGGGGGTTCCGAGCTGTGCGTCTAAGGCTAATGGGAACAGGAGGCGGGGGACACAATGTTTACCCAGGTTTGGGCCCTCTTTATGGAGGTAATACCTTCCTACTTGATTGATCTTGATGAATATGAGTATTACAGGAGTTGATCTACCACGAGATCTTAATGGCTAAACCCTAGAAGTCTAGCCTATGATTATGATTGTTGTCTCTACGGACTAAACCCTCCGATTTATATAGACACCGGAGGGGGCTAGGGTTACACAAAGTCGGTTACAGAGAAAAGGAATCTACATATCCGAATCACCAAGCTTGCCATCCACGCAAAGGAGACTCTCATCGGACACAGGAAGAAGTCTTCTATCTTCTATCTTCATAGCCCAACAGTCTGGCCCACGTATATAGTTCGGCTGTCCGAGGACCCCATAATCCAGGACTCCCTCAGGGGGTGCCGCACACGGCTTACAATTGTTGGTGTGTCTTCTAGGCGCCCCTCCCCATGTATATATAGGTGGGAGGGGGAGGGGACCAACCTTGGGGCGCCCAAGTAGGAGGAATCCTATTTGGGACCCTTGTCCAATTCGGCCTCCCCTTCCTTCTTTTTGCCGGAGAGAAAAGGGAAGGGGGAAGAAGAGAAGGAAGGGGGACCGAACCCCTTATCCTCCTCCAATTCGGCCACGTGCCTAAGGGGGGGTGCCACCCCTTTTGGGCGGGTGTGCTCCCCTCTTATGGCCCATATGGTCCATATCTTCCCGCCGGTGGTTCCGGTAACCCCCCATCCCTCGGTACTCCGATAAATAAGCGATACTAGCCGGAACACCTCCGGTATCCGAATACTGTCATCCTATATATCAATATTTACCTCTCGACCATTTCGAGACTCCTCGTCATGTCCGTGATCTCATTCGGGACTCCGAACAACATTCGGTCACAAAATCACATAACTCATATAGTACAAAATCGTATCGAACATTAAGCATGTGGACCCTACGGGTTAGATAACTATGTAGACATGACCGAGACACCTCTCCGGTCAATAACCAATAGCAGAACCTGGATGCTCATATTGTCTCCCACATATTCTACGAAGATCTTTATTGGTCAAACCGTTATGGCAACATACGTTATTCCCTTTGTCATTGGTATGTTACTTACCCGAGATTCGATTGTCGGTATCTTCATACCTAGTTCAATCTCGTTACCGGAAATTCTCTTTAGTCGTTTCGTAATGCATCATCGTGCAACTAACTCATTAGTCACTTTTCTTGCAATGCTTCTTATGATGTGCATTACCTAGAGGGCCCAGAGATACCTCTCCGATACTCGGAGTGACAAATCCTAATCTTGATCTATGTGAACCCAACAAACACCTTCGGAGATACCTGTAGAGCATCATTATAATCTCCTAGTTATGTTGTGACATTTGATAGCACACAAGGCATTCCTCCGGTATCCGGGAGTTGCATAATCTCATAGTCGGAGGAATATGTATTTGACATAAAGGAAGCAATAGCAATAAAACTGAACGATCATTATACTAAGCTAATGAATGGGTCTTGTCCATCACATCATTCTCCTCATGATGTGATCCCGTTTATCAAATGACAACACATGTCTATGGTTAGGAAACTTAACCATCTTTGATCAACGAGCTAGTCTAGTAGAGGCTTACTAGGGACACAGTATCTTGTCTATGTATCCACACATTCCGGTTAATACAATTCTAGCATGAATAATAAACATTTATCATCAAAAATGGAAATTTAAAATGACAACTTTATTATTGCCTCTAGGGAATTTCCTTCAGTCTCCCACTTGTAATAGAGTCAATAATCTAGTTCACATCCCCATGTGATTTAACACCAATAGATCACATATTTATGTGATTAACACCCATAGTTCACATCACCATGTGACCAACACCCAAAGGGTTTACTAGAGTCAGTAATCTAGTTCACATCGCTATGTGATTAACACCCAAAGAGTACTAAGGTGTGATCATGTTTTGCTTGTGAGAGAAGTTTAGTCAACGGGTCTGCCACATTCAGATCCGTATGTATTTTGCAAATTTCTATGTCTACAATTCTCTGCATGGATCTACTCTAGGTAATTGCTCCCACGTTCAATATGTTATCTAGATTAAGACTTAGAGTCATCTAGATCAGTGTAAAGCTTGTATCGATGCAACTCTTTACGATGAAGTCTTTATCACCTCCATAATCGAGAAATATTTCCTTTGTCCTCTTAGGTAACTAAGGATAATTTTGACTGCTGTCCAGTGATCTACTCCTGGATCACTATTGTACCCCCTTGCCAAACTCATGGCAAGGCACATAACAGGTCTGGTACACAGCATGTCATACTTTATAGAACCTATGGCTGAGGCATAGGGAATGACTTTTATTCTCTCTCTATCTTCTGTTGTGGTCGGGCTTTGAGTCTTACTCAACTTCACACTTTGTCTGAGCTAGAACTCCTTCTTTGAGTGATCCATTTTGAACTCCTTCAAAATCTTGTCAAGGTGTGTGCTTTGTGAAAGTCCTATTAAGCGTCTCGATCTATCTCTATAGATCTTGATGCCCAATACATAAGTAGCTTTACCGAGGTCTTTTATTGGAAAACTCTTATTCAAGTATCTTTTATGCTACCCAGAAATTCTACATCTTTTCCAATCAACAATATGTTATCCACACATAATATTAGAAATGTTATAGAGCTCCCACTCACTTTCTTGTAAATACAGGCTTCTCCGAAAGTCTGTATAAAATCATATGCTTTGAAAACCTCATCAAAGCGTATATTCCAACTCTGAGATGCTTGCACCAGTCCATAGATGGATCGCTGGAGCTTGCACACTTTGTTAGCACCTTTAGGATTGACAAAACCTTCTGGTTGCATCATATACATCTCTTCTTTAAGAAATCTATTAAGGAATATAGTTTTGACGTCCATTTGCCAGATTACATAATCATAAAATGCGGCAATTGCTAACATGATTCAGACAGACTTAAGCATCGCTACGTGTGAGAAAGTCTCATCGTAGTCAACTCCTTGAACTTGTCAAAAACCTTTTGCGACAAGTCGAGCTTTATAGACAGTAACATTACCATCAGCGTTAGTCTCTTTTTCTTGAAGATCCATTTATTCTCTATGGATTGGCGATCATCAGGCAAATCCACCAAAGTCGACAATTTGCTCTCATATATGGATCCTATCTCAGATTTCATGGCCTCAAGCCATCTATCATAGCTTCTTCGTAGTTAGTAGGTTTGCCTTGGTCTAGTAACATGACTTCCAGGACAGGATTACTGTACCACTCTAGTGCGGATCGTGCTCTGGTGGACCTACGAAATTCAGTAGTAACTTGATCTGAAGTTTCATGATCATCATCATTAGCTTCCTCTCTAGTTGGGGTAAGCATCACGGGAACAATTTTCTCTGATGTATTACTTTCCAATTTGAGAGAAGGCACTTTTACCTCATCAAGTTCTACTTTCCTCCCACTCACTTATTTCGAGAGAAACACCTTCTCTAGAAAGGTTCCACTCTTGGCAACAAAGATCTTTCCTTCAGATCTATGGTAGAAGGTGTACCCAATTGTTTCCTTAGGGTATCCTATGAAGATGCACTTCTCCGATTTGGGTTCAAGCTTGTCAGGCTGAAGCCTTTTTACATAAGTGTCGCAACCCCAAATTTTAAGAAACGACAGCTTAGGTTTATTACCAAACCATAATTCATACGGTGTCGTCTCAACAGATTTAGACAGTGCCCTATTTAACGTGAATGCAGCTATATCTAATGCATAACCCCAAAATGATAGTGGTAAGTCGGTAAGAGACATCATAGATTGCACCATATCTAATAAAGTACGGTTACAACACTCGGAGACACCATTAGGCTGTGGTGTTCCAGGTGGCGTGAGTTGTGAAACTATTCCACATTGTTTTAAATGAAGGCCAAACTCGTAACTCAATTATTCACCTCCGCGATCAGATCATAGAAACTTTATTTTCTTGTTACGATGATTCTCCACTTCACTCTGAAATTCTTTGAACTTTTCAAATGTTTCAGACTTGTGTTTCATTAAATAGATATACCCATATCTGCTCAAATCATCTGTGAAGGTCAGAAAATAATGATACCTGACGCGTGCCACAACACTCATCGGACCACATACATCGGTATGTATTATTTCCAATAAGTCATTGGCTCACTCCATTGTTCCAGGGAACGGAGTTTTAGTCATCTTGCCCATGAGGCATGGTTCGCAAGTATCAAATGATTCATAATCAAGTGATTCCAAAAGCCCATTTGCGTGGAGCTTCTTCATGCGGTTTACACCAATATGACCTAAACGGCAGTGCCGCAAATTGTTGCCCTATCATTATCAACTTTGCATCTTTTGGCATCAATATTATGAATATGTGTATTACTACGATCGAGATTCAATAAACCATTAACATTGGGTGTATGACCATAGAATGTTTTATTTATGTAAATAGAACAACAATTATTCTCTGACTTAAATGAATAACCATATCGAAATAAACATGATCCAATCATATTCATTCTCAACGCAAACACCAAATAACATTTATTTAGGTCCAATACCAATCCCGAAGGTAGAGGGAGTGTGAGATGGTGATCTTATCAACCTTGGAATCACTTCCAACACACATCATCACCTCACCCTTAACTAGCCTCTGTTCATTTTGCAACTCCTGTTTCGAGTTACTAATCTTAGCAACTGAACTGGTATCAATTACGCTGGGGTTACTATGAACACTAGTAAAGTACACATCAATAACATGTATATCAAATATACCTTTGTTCACTTTGCCATCCTTCTTATCCACCAAGTATTTGGGGTAGTTCCGCTTCCGGTGACCATTTCCTTTGTAGTAGAAGCACTCAATTTCAGGCTTAGGTCTATCTTTGGGCTTCTTCATGGTAGTGACAACTTGCTTGCCATTCTTCTTGGAGTTCCCTTTCTTTCCCTTGCCCTTTTTCTCGAAACTAATGGTCTTGTCAACATCAACACTTGATGCTCTTTCTTGATTCCTACCTTCGCCGATTTCAGCATCGCAAAAAGCTTGGGAATCATTTTCGTCATCCCTTGGATATTATAGTTCATCACGAAGTTCTAGTAGCTTGGTGATAGTGACTAGAGAATTCTGTCAATCACTATCTTATCTGGAAGATTAACTCCCACTTGATTCAAGCAATTGTAGTGCCCAGACATTCCGAGCACATGCTCACTAGCTGAGCTATTCTCCTCCATCTTGTAGGCAAAGTACTTGCCACAGGTCTCATACCTCTCAACATGGGCATGAGTCTGAAATACCAATTTCAGCTCTTGGAACATCTCATATGCTTCGTGGCGTTTAAAACATCTTTGAAGCCCCAATTCTAAGACCTAAAGCATGGACAATTAAACTATCAAGTAGTCATCATATCGAGCTTGTCAAATGTTCATAACATCTGCATTTTCTCCTATAGTAGGTCTGTCACCTAGTGGTGCATCAAGGACATAATTCTTCTGTGCAGCAATGAGGATAATCCTTAGATCATGGCCCCAGTCCTCATCATTGCACTTAGATAGACATCCCTCAAGTCATCTAAATGATATGTGATCCAAATCAACTAACACATGTCTGATCATCACGTGAGATAGGGTAGTCATCAATGGTGAACATCTCTATGTTGATCATATCTACTATATGATTCACGTTCGACCTTTTGGTCTCCAGTGTTCCGAGGCCATGTCTGTACATGCTAGGCTCGTCAAGTTTAACCCGAGTATTCTGCATGTGCAAATCTATCTTGCACCCGTTGTATTTGAACATAGAGCCTATCACACCCGATCACCACGTGGTGTCTCAGCATGAAGAACGGTCGCAACGGTCCATAGTTAGTGTGGCACCCCGGCTCATAGCAACCAGTTTACCCTGCATTGCCAGCCCAGAGATCCGAGTCTTCTGGCAATACACAACAACATGGTATAGAAATAACCGCTTTATTGATACTAGCGGGTACAAAGGTTTGATATTACATCGAGATTCAAGGCCAAGCGGCACACACGGTGCTGCTGGACAATATGTACATTATTTAATGAACATGGCTGGGGCCTCGATCACACGAAACTACGCGGCGGCGAAGAGCGGCGTGGCGAATTCCATAGCGCAGGGACACCGGCGTGGACACGGCCTAAACACGAGATGCGCTCAATGCGAATCAACTTGCTGGCGGCATGACATGCCGGTCGATTACATGAATGTACTTGCAAGCTCACAACAAACATAAGGGCGATGCGAGACAATATCATGATAATTAATCAAGCTAAATTAATGCAAGAAATTACTACAAATGCAAAGCTATGCAGAGCAACCAAACAGCGCACCGAGTCACACGGACTCGCTTACCAGACAGTTACCTCGTAACCAATCGGTGACCACACCGGGGTCACACCTGAAACCAATCACTCATGAACACCTCGAGTGTTCAGGGTTCACCACGAAACAATGCATCAGAACAATTGCTAGTTTGCAAGATTAATTATAAAAGTTGATCCATGGTGTGACTTACTCCCGAGTCTTGCCCATAACCGAGGGCGCGGCTATCGATAGATTAAATACACTCTGCAGAGGTAGCGCACTTTACCCACACTATGGAATACCTGGCCTCGCACTCCCATTCGGGTGGACCAAAGTACTCCGACGAAACCCTCCCTTTCCCATGCACTCACCCCGGCCACTCCTACCATTTCCCTCTCAGGGCTAGGTCTTGGGTGGCCCCGTGTATACCAAAGACACCAACGACCACCGTCGTGGCATAACGGTCCCAAATAGGGACAAGGTACCATAACAACAAAACGAGCACACAACGTTATGTCTGCCTACCGGGCCAGGTTATGCACGCCCATAGACTTCCCTCGCGGGAGGCACCGGTGAGAGCCATGATAAAGGACTGAATCAAGACCTTCCCATTAGGTAAATGTGGTTGCACTGAATTAAAAACCCGATTCGGTGGCACCATGATGTGATCAACATCATATTCAAGTTGAACTTAATCAAGTATTAACTTTCAGAAAAACTTTTTGTTACTAACATAGCATCATACCGGAAATCATGCAACTACTCGTCACACAGAGCAAGCAACTCATAAGCATGGCTCAAAATAAGCAACATAACTAGGTTGCACTACTAATATCAGAAACTTCTCTAGTTACAAGTCATTTTTATCTACAAACAACATTTTTATCAGTTCATCATTTAGTTGAAAACTGGTACTAGCAAAAATAACTACCATAACTTTCCATAACAAAGTATCTAGTGCAAAATCTTACTCTACTTAGCCACACAATTCTATGCACTCAAACAGAAGCTAAAACGAGCATATCAAGCATCATAAAACAACTCGCAATTAACCATATTAATTTATCAAATTTTAAATGCAAATAATGACTCATATTCAAGTAGAAAATCATAGATATTGAAATAACACCATCCAAATGATGATGTGGCTTGCCTTAGTGCAGAGGACGGTCACACTCCTCCTGGTTAGGTTCCAGGCAAGATCTTCCTTTTTAAAATATTTTAAAACCACAAAAATAAATGTCAAAACTCATTCTGAAATCACCAGAAATTCTAGACAGCAAGGAAAAATCCACCTTTTGTTGTGCTGCTAGAGCTTTCTGTAACAAAGACAATGCAAAAAGAATCAATTCATTTGGACTTGTGGTTTAGAAGTTATGGCTGGTCAAAGTTTGGTCAAATTTCTAAATAAATTTGAATTAACAGAAATTCCTGGGGGGTGACGTCGAAGATGTAAAACGGGAGTGCAACTCCACTCGTATCGCTTCGGGTGTGAGTGGTGAGGCTGACACTGGGCCCCACCAGTCAAGAGAGAGAGAGAGGGGGATCGAGATCAGAGGAGGGGAGGCGCTTCGCAAGAGCTCATGCCGGCGACGAGGGGGTTTGGGGCTATGCTAGAGGGATAGAACGCGGCGCACCTGCCTGTACCCGTGGATTGGCGAACGGTGGACGGAGCGGGTCGCAGTCGAGCTCGCAAGCTTCGGTGGCGGACGGGGTTCACCGGAGAGGTGGAAGACGGAGGCTAGGGGCAGCTCCGAGGGCTTGGCGGGGTCCAGGCAGCTCCAGCAGACCACCAAGGCCCTGCCCAAGCAGCTGCTTGAGCTCGAGAGGCCCTGGAGAGCGGCGGCTAGACTGCGGAGATCGCCGGAGTCCTCGGGTCGGGGCGAGCAATCCGATGCTGAACCGTGAGCAAGTGACCGTATAATCACCGCAAAACGTATATAGTCACCGTAATCAGCTTATTCTGAAGTTCGGTGACCGTATTAAGCTTTTCTCTCTGTAGGTCCTCCAAAACTACATCTCTACACGTTCTTGCATTTTACATCTAACAACTATGCAATACATCACTACTACTACACTCTAACACAATAAATCATATGTGTTTTTAGTTTTACTAGATATCATATTGTTACTTAATTATTTAGTTTGCATACATTAAAATTGCCTTTGAAATGTATGTCCAGTATCATCTACAGCATGGGAAAATCCCGCCCTTTCCTATTTAATCAGGTTTGTATCGATGGATCGTGCAAAACAGCAAAACTATAGTACTATACAGTACAAGTGACAGTTCACTGGGCCGTCGTGTCGTGTACTCCTCCGTCGTAAGAGTGGAGTGCTTGCTTTCATAAATCTTCTAGTCCCTTTCGCCGACATGTGGGACATCAAGCTACCGGGTCCACGTGCCATACCGGAATACAGTGCAAAGAAGCCGGGGTGAAGCACCCCAGTCATGGCGCCAGCATAGTAATGAGGAATGAGGCGTCAAATCACAAAGTTGCACCTTTCTCACAGTTAAGTTGGAGGGACGAAGTAATAATGCTAAAAAAGAAGTTGGAGGGACGAAGCAACCATCATTTCACTCGTTGCTGAATCCGCTTCTCCCTCATCTTCTTCAAGTTAACCACGTGTTATACGCCATTGTTACGCCTCATGTGGGGCCTTGATTGGCTTGGTAAAGCACTTACATGTGGGACCGCATGTTAGCAAACCGCCAGGACAACTTCCTCTAAAAATAGGAAACCTCCCCCGTCATCCGCACTTCAAAATCACCTCCTTTTTACTAATCTTCATTCTATAATTTTTTAGATCAATATAATTGAGATTTGTATAGATAGCACACAGGAGCAAAACCAAGTTGTATGGTTAAGGGCATCCACAATGTGTAGCCAAATGTGAAAATAGCTTTTGGTATCGTGGGAACCATTGTGGACGGTGTTGCCAAAGCCAAAAAGATGGAACCGAAGCTCCCTGATTGATTGATTGAAGGAATAGAAAAATGCAATGTCTCTCCTCTTTCTCCCGTGCTTGGACGCATGTACAGTATAGAGAATAGAGTCTACTTCCCTGTCCCTTCTATCACAAATCACAAAGCAGTGAGGCGTCAAATCACAAAAGCACGGACGAAGCAACCATCATTTCACTCTTCGCTGACTCCGCTTCTCCATCGTCTTCTTCGAGAAACCATCTCACCGCACTAAGCTGGACGGACGACGCTATTGTGTACTAGTAGTACTAGTACATTTAGCGTCCTTTGGTTCAACGGACTTCCTGGATTCAAATAAAGCAGTTGTCTCGGCTTGCAGGCGGCACTTGTGAATGACTTACCGTGGTCTCCCTCAATGGTGTTCTCCGTCGAACGCACTTCGCCAAACCACAACGTTCGAGATATCATCGACGTCACCGCAATGGGAAAGGAAGTAAAATATAGTTACTACCTCCATTTTTTTGTACACAAGGCCAGTATATCAAAATTACAATTTGCAAAAGGCCACTAACACTAATCGAGGCAAAATTGATGGGGTTTGCCTCGTACTAGCAACCAAGGACATTAATATCCCCTGCATGCATGCGGAAGTGAGAAGGTTGGTTTGCATGGCGCTCCATTAATAAAGTTATGAGGAGTGAGATGGTTAGCTCTTTGGGCTTTGGAGAAAAAATATGCACTAATTGACACCTGAAACGAGGATTTGTATCGATTAATCCCGCGAAGGAAAACCCCGCCTTTCTTTTTTAACACTAGTACTCCTAGTACGTACGTACTTATCCTGTTTGGGTCTAGGCCTTGCATTGCCATACTTCGCCACACATTTTTGCCAATCTTGCCTAAAGTTTTCAAAATGAAAAGGAGGTACACCTGCGCACGGCTGTCGCGGTCGCACCGCACCCTCGGACGGTCGCTCCTGCACGCCACGGTCGCACCGCACCCTCACACAGTTGCTCCTGCATGCCCCAAACCCAACCAAGGGAATGCACCCTCATTGACACGTGCTGTCGCATGTGAACAAACCAAACTCAACCATCCTACCGCGTACAAATAATTTTCGTTCATAGAGTATGTTTATCCAACCGCATGTTGGGGAGTATCCGTACGACCCGTGCGGTGGTCTGTTGGGGAAGAAGAAGACGTGAGGAAGAAGGGTTAGGAGACGTAGGATATCCATCCAACCGCCTGAAATGGTAGACTGACCCAAGTCAGGCGACTTGCATAACAATATATGTTCTTACATAGCAAAAGATCCATAAAAACAACAACATAAAGAAAAAACTATCACTGCTCACGGAACGAGACGACCTCATCGTCTTTGGCTGCCGACGCGAACCAGTCGTAGCTGCCGACGTGTGTCTCCGCACCGTGGTTGTCCTCGGCCTCCAGCTACTCGTTCACACGGAGCGTGCAGGCGCTCTGCATGGACGAGAACACAGCCCGGTTCAAGTCGAGGACGTCTGGTTCCGCCTACAGGAGGGCCTCGATGGCAGCGGCATCCGCGCGCTGTGCGTCGAGTCGAGCCTCCGCCGCCCGGTTCAAGTCGAGGACGTCTGGTTCCGCCTGCAGGAGGGCGTCGTGAGAGCGGCATCCGTGCGCTCCGCGTCGAGTTGAGCCTCTGCCGCCCGGTTCATGTCCAGGACGTCCGGTTCCGCCTGCAGGAGGGCCTCGATGGCAGCGGCATCCGCATGCTCCGCCTCAAGTTGAGCCTCCGCCGCCCGGTTCACATCCACGACATCCGGTTCTGCCTGCAGGAGAGCCTCGATGGCAGCGGCATGCGCATGCTCCACGTCGAGTTGAGCCTCTGCCTCCCGGTCGTCCTTTAGTATCGCCAGGTTGAACCGCTGGTCCGCCTGCACCTTGGGGGACTCGGACACCGGCACGAAGTCGACGTCCATAGTCTCGTACCCATCGGGGGCCTTCTGTGCCGCAACCTCCGCCATGAACATTGGATCGGCTTCCTCCTCCTCGTAGCTTGGCTCCAGAGAACTCGGGGATTGGCCCGTCGCAAAGCGAGCTTCGGAACGAAGGTCTGTGGCGCCGACCGCCGCCATGATTTCTCCGCGGCGCTCCGGCGTCAGCATCTTGTAGTATGTGATCTTGCGGCGCACCATGGCTTTCCGGCGAACTAGGGGACGCTTGATGCGGGCTAGGGGATCGAAAGGTGGGGGAATGGGCTAGAGATTAGGTGTGGTTTTAGAGGCGTTGGCTGGCGTGGGCGGCGACAAAGGTTACGGTGTGAATAGTGGTTCCGGTGACGACCGGTCAATCGGTTTTGATTGTACATCTCTCTTGTTGCGTTCGCATTGCAGCCTGGCATGCTGGACCCTCCACGTCGCTCACCGAATGGAACGCGCTTCGTCTTGCATTTTCGCTCGCTAGTGGGACCGCAGTTGAGAGCAAACCGACATCCCTCCCCCTCCCCCGCTCGCGTCATTTATACTACCACTCCCTCCATTTTATGCGGAGTAAATAAAAACAAAGTGAGTATACTACGGATGAGGATCCCGTGACGTAGCCAAACCCATTGAGTAACTGACATGCGGGGCCTTGCAAGCATGGGGTCCGCCAGTAAGTGACCGAAAGGGAGTGTAAGGCAGGGATACCTACGTTAGAGGATCCACCTTCTCGGATTTCGGGTTCCGGCAGACCCTTGAGGTTTGAATACTGGGGTGTGCGCGGAGATTTCGCCCTCTACCTACCTGCTCCTCGCCGAATCGCTAGGATCTAAACTACGGAAAGAACAACACAAGAGACACAGGGTTTATACTGGTTCAGGCCACCATTGTGGTGTAATACCCTACTCCAGTGTGTGGTGTGGTGGATTGCCTATTGGGCTGATGATGAACAATACAAGGAAGAACAGCCTCGCGAGGGTCTGTTCTTTGGCTGGTGCGATGAACTACTAGGAGGAGTTCAGTCGCTCTCTCTCTCTCTCTCTCAATTCTAGATGTATGCCAGCTACTAGATGCCTCTACCCTGGGGGTGGCTAGTCCTATTTATAGGCCAAGACCCTGGGCCTCTTCCCAAATATTGAGTGGGAAGGGCGCCAACAATAGGCCATTTTGAAGGGGAACAGCGGGTACACTTATCCTGACTAAAGTTGGTCCTCGCGTGTCAAAGGCTCTGGTGGTGACGCCTGCTTGGGCTCCACAACAACTTCCTCCCTGCCGTTGGGCTGATCTTGGTCTTGTTGCACCGAAATGGATGCCTAGGCTTGATGCTCTCGCCTGCGCTTACTCCCTTTGCACCAAAGAGGAAAGCAGGACACTGCGCGGGCTGGCACCCGACTGGTGCCCTTGATCGTCATGGCTTGCGTCATGGGCACCTCGCGAGGTACCCCGCCTTGAACTCTCTGCCTCCTCGTGAGCTAGCTTTGATGAGGCCGTGCACGAGAAGCTCCTTGTCGTCCGCCCAGCAATCTGGCCCCTCGCGAGGTCTTGAGCTTGTGTTGATGAAGATTGGGCGTCTTGGGCCCCTTTGAGCCACGCCGCAGGCCGAGCGAGCAAGTCAGGGGACCCCGTTCCCGAAGCGCCGACAGTAGCCCGGGCCCAAAGCGCGCGCGGACTTGGCGGCGAGAGGCGGAAGGGCAAGTCTGGCTGCCATGAGCCCTAATATCCTCTGACCTTAGGCGCGCGTGGCGGTTGATTGGGCGTGGGCGCCTCGGCATCCGGCGAGTTGATAAAGGCGGCATCTGTCTAGGCTTTACCTCCTTTGCTTTCTTCGGTTGCTGCTCAGATCCCCTTTCTTGCGCCTCTCCTTCTTGCCTCCGAAATCTTCAGATCTACTCTGTCTGCGCGCCCTAGCAAGACATGGCGCCTCGCCGAGCCCACCGGAGCTTGGTATTCGCCCGCCTTGGACTCGCCCGAGCGATGTCGAGGCGAGCCTTGCCCAGTGCGCCGGATGGCGGCCTTGAGCATCGGCAGGCGAAGGTGTTCAAGGCCGGCTCTGCCCTCCCTGAGGGCCAAGGGAGCACCTTCTATCCGCTCTTCGTGAGCGCCATTGTTGCCGGTCTGGTGCCTCCCTTTTCTGAGTTCTTCTTTTCTGTCCTCCGCCATTATAATTTTCAAGCTCTGCATCTCCACCCCAACTCTGTCCTTCTTCTGACAATCTTCGCCTAATATTGCGAGGCTCACGTAGGGGTGAACCCTCAGTGGCCTTGCTGCGCCACTACTTCTCCCTCCGGACCTCTCGTGGTTCCGTCTTTGCGTGTGCGAGCTTCGCTGTGTACGGCAGCTCCATCGCCATTTCGAACCCCGGGAAAAGGATTGAGGGCTTCAGGAGCAAGTGGGTCTTAGTAGATGCTGGGCGCATCCACCCCTGGCTGATCTTGCCCATGGGGCACCTCTCAAGCTCCGATGACTGGTCTCGAGTGGAGCTTGTGGACCCCCGCGCAAGGCTGGTGTTGGAGAAGATGGACGCGGATTTGAGGCCGGCCCGGCATGGTGGCGCGGGCTGACCGGGCGCATTCTGCTTGAGGGAGTTCTGGAGCACCGGCTGGCTCAGCCGTCGGTACTCACTTCCGATGTGGAGGCACCACAGAGCCCTTGGTCTTGGCCGGCGAGGATCGCTGCAGTTCTCGATCTTTGGTCGAGGCGGCGTGGCAAGGTTGGGGCGCTCCACGCCCTGTTCCTCCGCGAGGACTGGGATAAGGTAGTGGGGTCCATGCCCGTCTTCAATGGGGACGGGCCCGTGCCCGCGGAGGCTCCCGAGGACCCGGTGGACGTGTCCTCCGGCGACTCCAGCGAAGAGAAGGAAGAAGGGGAGCGGGAAAAGGAGGCTGACTCCGAGGTAGAGTCAAGGGCTCCCCCCCTTCGGCGCAGGTCTCGTGCTCTCCGCCTCTCCCTAAGTTATGACAACGAGGATGATGATGAGCAGGGCAGCGGGAGCCTGCCCCCGATCCCGAAGAAGGACAGGACCGGGCTGATCCCCCGCGGGTCTGCCCCAGCCCCGAGGCGATCCGTAGGCGCACCTCCTGCTCCCGAGCTCCTTGAGGCTGATCCTTGCAGCCGGCTCTCGGGCTTCAAAATGCCGGAGGAGGCTTTCGAACCCGTTAGGGACGACACTGTAAGTGCTTGATTCTGTCTTGTTTCTTGTTACATTCTTGAGGCTTGAAGTTCGTATCTCCGGCTAGGTGGCACTGTGACAAGAAGTAGAAGGAGCTCGAGGTTCCATCGCGTGGCGGCGCCCTGCCATGAAAGAAGGTGACCGTGGCGCACAGCCTCTCTGCCGGGCATCTCGTGAGGCTGGCTGAGCCGGCTGGGCGAGCTCAGCCCCCATGACTAGCGACTCGAGGTGCCCTGCACGATGCCGCCACCACAGCCGTTGGGACGCAGCAGGCTCCGCCTCAGAATACCATGGTCACACCGCCGTCTTCTCCTCCTACTCCACCGACTGCTGTTTCCCTGGCTCCTCCTACTGTTCTGGATCGTGCTGCTGCCAAACTGGATCGTCTGCGGCAGGATCTTCTGAGCACCGACCCTCGTTTAGTGGTCGGGCCTTGGAGCTAGCTTCCGACTGGATTTGCTCCGATGCTTCGATTCGGGCGGCGCTGTTCCAGGCCTCGACGGCTTGCGACGAGGAGAAATAGGCCGTCGTTGGGGCGAAGGCTGCTCACGACGCCGCCTTGGGGGAGGTGGCCAATGTCCGAGGTTGCTGCGAGGCGCTGGAGAGCGAGCTGAAGGGCCTGCAGGACCAGCTCGCCGAGGAGACCCGCCTTCGCCAAGAGCAGGAGGAAGGCATGAAGGCTCGTGAGGCGGCCGTCAAGGACCGGGCCGCCAAGCTCAAGAAGCTCCGCGACCGCCTAGGCGTGCTGGAGCAAGAGTTGGAGGCAAGTAAGGTCGAGCTGGACGGCAAGGCACGGGTTCTTGTCGAGGATCGCGTTGCCTTCACGGAGATGGAGGAGAAGGCTCGCGCCGCCGAAGCGCTTTATGAGGCGGCACGGAGAGCGCTACCTGGCGGCGGCGAGGGACGGTCCCGCCAAGCTGCTTCCCTTCCTGGTTCGTGCTCTTGAAGATGTCACCCTTGGCCTTGGCCCTACGGCTGAGGCCGAGGCGTGCGTCTTGTCTTCTGCAGCGCTGACACGGGTCTTTACCCACATCTATCTCCGCGACCCGACGTCGACCTCGGCAACTTCTTTGGAGCGGCGCGGCGAGCTTGCGCTGCCGCTACTGAGGCCGTGAAGGGTCGCGCAGAGGCTCTGCTGGGGAAGTTCCGGGCCTTCAGCACCAAGCCAAAGCGGAGCGCTGCCAGCCCTACAGCTCCACAAGGCGAACCCGCTCCGCACAGCTCCACCGCCGGCAAGTGACTCCGTCGTTGCTCCCGTCCTGCTTTTAATTCCTGCACATGTACGATGCCTCGGGGAGGCGTTTAAAACTTGCATTTGGTGCTGAGACAACAGTATGCACTGTAATATTTGCTTCTGAATTTCTTGAAATTTGCGCTATTCCTTCCTACTTGCTTACGTTCTACGCTGGCAGAGCCCGGCCCCGCGCATACCTCAGCGGTTGTTAGCCCCGAACCGAAACCAGGATGGGACCAAGGAGTGAGGGGCTACGTGACAAGTTAGGCTCCTGAGTCGCGATGCTCAGGAGTCCCCCTTGGCGCTCGAACAGCAAGTAGGGAGGTGAGCTGTGGGTGGATCTACCGTTCTACGTCTATAGAGCCCGGCCCCGCGCATACCTCAACCGCCGTTAGCCTTTCGGAACTAAGGAGTGAGGGGCTACGTGACCAGTTAGGCTCCTCAGTCGCGATGCTCAGGAGTCCCCCTTGACGCTCAAATGGCCTTCGTACCTTGGCTCCGCTCGCGGAGGGACGTGTGATGAACCAGGCCCGGGGGGGCCTGGCTGGGTGGCGTGCGTCTGGGCGTGACCCAGGCGCAGCCCCCATGCCCAGCCCCCTCGTGCAGCACTCCCGAGGGGATGCGTTGCGATGAGGCTAGACACTGAGCTCTGGGCTCCCTGAGGTTGATGCGGCCCAGGGTCCACCCTTAGTTGTTTATCACCAGTATGAGCATAAGCGCTTCCGTATGTGTCTGAGCATAGCCGCTCCTCGGCGATGTCGTCCACCAGCGAACATGGTGCTTCCAGTGCGTGGGAGGGGCTCCCCTCGGGAGGAGCCCACAGAGGTGACAACCCATACGACACGTGGCTGGCACGGTAGGGCTTGACAAGGTGTATCTGGGCACCCGTGAGCCAGCGCGGGACTCACGGGGCCCTACCTCAAGGTAGGTTGCGCCTGGCTCTGGGCCTTATCTTGGGATGTGTTCCTGCAAATTTGGCTAGATGCCGGCGCTGTACGTCCTAGGGTCCCGGCCCTCGAGCTGGTCTCAGCCGTCGCTGGTATGCCAGGTCGCGATGCCGTGGATAAGACCAGAGGGTGAGGGCTAGAGAGCCGGTAGGAGCCCTGAGTCGCGATGCTCAAGCACCCCCCCTTTAATGCGCAAGCTTGGTTAGATGTCGAAACTCTACGTCCTCGGGTCCCGGCCCTCGAGCTAGTCTCAGCCGTCGCTGGTATGCCAGGTCGCGATGCCATGGACAAGACCAGAGGGTGAGGGCTGGAGAGCCGGTAGGATCCCTGAGTCGCGATGCTCAGGTACCCCACCCTTTAACACGCAAGCTTCGTTAGATGTCGAAACTCTACGTCCTCGGGTCCCGGCCCTCGAGCTAGTCTCAGCGTCATTTGGTATGCCGGTCGCGATGCCATGGACAAGACCGGAGGGTGAGGCTGGAGAGCGGTAGGATCCTGAGTCGCGATGCTCAGGTACCCCACCCTTTAACACGCAAGCTTCGTTAGATCTCGAAACTCTACGTCCTCGGGTCCCGGCCCTCTAGCTGGTCTCAGCCGTCGCTGGTATGCCAGGTCGCGATGCCGTGTACAAGACCAGAGGGTGAGGGATGGAGAGCCGGTAGGAACCCTGAGTCGCGATGCTCAGGTACCCCCCTTTAACGCGCAAGCTTCCGACATCCAGGAAGAAAGGGTGCCACGGACAAGCACCAAATACCAAGCATGATGGGTCAAAAGCATGGCCCTAAGATAAACGCAAGAAGGGTACATGCCGCTAGGTCTGACTCGAGTGACTTGGGGATGATGCAGCCCGAGGGGAGCCCCCAATAAAGTAAGCTAAGAACATGAAATAAAAGGGATACACGCCACAGGGACGGACCCACGTGGCCTGGGAATAATGCAGCCCTGAAGGCGCTCCTAGCTGGAAATGAAACTTGAAAAGATGTCACCTGATGATGTTGAAGATGTGGGGGTGTTGGTGTAGCAGACTCGGTGGGCAGCGGGAGCCGATCCTCACGAGCCCCCAGGCCCAGGGGCCTCGGGATGCTCCGGTGGCGCTGGTGGCTCCTCGCGGACCATCTCCATCTCCGCCAGGGCTGCCGAATGCTTGACCTCTTGAGCCTCCAGGATGGCCCTCATGAGGCGTTGAGTGCAGCTGCGGCCGCGTTGGCAAGCCACAAGGCATCTGACGTAGCTGTGAGGCGGACCTTCGCAGCGTCCCACTTGCGAGGGCAGGCGCTCTTGAGATCGGCTCGGTTGAGCCTGGTATGTCGATCTGACGCCTTGACCCACCATCCTCGCTGGATGGGGGCCACAGCCAGTAAGCTTGGCGGCTGCCTCTCGAGACTCTTGACTCCTGTAGCTCTGAATGGCCTTGCCGGCGAACTCCTGAGGTTTGGCCCTCCTTGCCTTGCTCATACGGAGAAGCGTGCTTGAAACACGCCTCGGTGGTGCCCAAGCGCCTTCCTCGTGACCTTGGCGAGGTCGGTAGCCCTCCAGGGGAGAGCCCCTGAGCCCTGCGTGAGGAGGGCATCGGGCGCGCCTCCCTATGTGATGGAAGGAGGTTCCCCCTGGGCAGGCGCGGGCCCTGAGGGGCCTGCCTCCTGAGGGGTCGGGCCGGACGATGCCTTCTTCTTCTTGGGGGCGGCCTCGGGAAGCCTCCTGCTTCCACGATCCGGGTCTTCTAGTGATGCGGCATGAAAGGCTCGCTCCAGGGAGCACACCGCGTCTTTCTCCTCGCAGGGTACCGTGATGACTCCGCCACTTCCTGGCATCTTGAGGACGTTGTAGCCGTGGTGGGTTTCGGCCATGAACTTGGCCAGCGCTGGGTACCCGAGGATGGCGTTGTATGGCAGGCGAATGTGGGCGACGTCGATGTCGATGAGCTCAGTGCGGTAGTTGTTGCGTGCCCCGAAGGTGACAGGGAGGCGGACCTGCCCACTCGGGACCGTGGAGCCGTCGATGACTCCGGAGAAAGGCTTGGTTGGCTGAAGCTGATTGTAGGGCACTTGGAGGTTGTTGAACGTTTCCACGGACAGGATGTTGAGCCCTGCCCCGCCATCGATGAGGGTCCTGGTGACTAGCACGTTGTTGATGATTGGGGAACAGAGCATCGGGAGGACTCCGTGTGGCCGCACACTTGAGCTGATCCGCTGAGGCTAAGCGTGATGGCGCCGCCTACCACACGAGAGGCGCGTGGCCTCGAGCTTGGGGAGGATCAGGTTTTTGCGCGGCGAACTGCATGAAGATGCGTTGAGAGGTGGGGCTTGGCTCCACCCGGGATCAAAGCGATCGCGCAGTTCTGGAAGCCCCAGCCCCTCGTCTGATAGCGGTCCTCATTTCTCCTTGGCTGCGGCGGTGGAGGAGGCCTGCATTCCCTGCAGGCGATCCTCGCGAGATCGATCCTCGGCCTCCCTCGTGAGGCGGGTCCTGCCAGCGATCCTCGTGAGGTTGGTCGCGCCACCCTTGGTGTGGGCCGCGGTCTTCCTAGCGTCCTACGTTCCTTCCTCCCCCTCGGCCGTAGCCCCGGTCTCTGCAGTCGGGACGTCGACCGACCCTTCCTTAACGCACGGCCCGGAGCTCTTGTCATTCATTGGTGTTGTGGGTGTGGAGGTCGTGGTACACGCAGTACCGGCTGCCCTTGGAAGATTTGGGCTGATCACTGCCCCGCTTGGTGTCTGGTTCTGCGCGAGCACGGAAGCCCCCTTGCGCTTCATGTCCTTGGCCTTGGGCTTCTTCTCTTCTGGGTCTGCGGCAGGTAGCTCAAGGAGGGAAAGACGCCCTTCCTCAGCCCTGGCGCACTTGGCCGCCAAGTTGAACAGCTCCAAGGAGGTGCACAGGTCTTCATGCATCGCCAGCTCCGCCTTCATCTTGACATCGCGCACGCCGTTGGAGAAGGCTGAGATGATGGCCTCCTCCGTCACCTTGGGGATCTTGAGGCGCGCGTTGTTGAAGCGTTGGATGTACTTCTCTGGTTTCCCACAGTTGCTGCTTGATAATCTGGCGCATGTCGCTCAGCGGTGGCGGTCGCGAGTACCTGGAAGTTGGCGATAAAGCGGGTGCACATCTCGTCCCAGAGGAGATCGTGCTCGGAGCCGGTTCGAGGAGCAGTGCGGGCCCCATCCTTGAGCGCCATGGGAAAACAGTTCGCCATGACCTCCTTGTCTCCGTTGGCAGCCTCGATGCCCAGCTCGTAGAGCTGGAGGAACTCCTTGCAGGTCGGCCGTGCCATCGTGGCGAGGAGGCAGGTCTGGCTTGAACTTGCCGGGACCCACGATTTCTTGCGCCTTTCGGTGGTGAAGCGTGGCAGCTCGCTGTGGCCACGGGAGGCCTTGGGTGACGAAGGGCTTGGTCTGCGGGTCCCTATTGCGCTGCAGCTGGGAGCAGCAGGGGTCTTGACGTGCTTCTGAGCGGAGGCGTGGTATAGCGAGCCGGAGCAAGGAGCGCTCGGGTAGCTTCTTGCGGGCGAGGGACTTCTTAGCAGCTCTGCTCTTGCCGCGCTAGCGCCTGACGGAGCAGGTTCCGCCCAGGGGCCGCGCGCCTTGGGGCTAGGGCGGCTTCTTGAGGGGAGGCGTGGCGCCCAGAGCTTCATTGCCAGGCGGGCGCGGCAGCTGAGAAGGGCAGTGCGAGAGCCCCCAGCGGTGCGGACGAGCTCGGCGACTCGGTCGAGCCACTCTTCATAGACGTCATCGATTGGGCGGTAGCACAGGAGCTCGTTTTCCGTGATGAGCGCAGCTCGAGCCTCCATGGCCGCGCGGGGTGCGCGGGACGAAGAACCAGCAGGGGTGAGCGAGGGTGTAGCGGTGCGGCCGTCTCGCCTCATCGACGGATGCTGGGACGATGCTTGCTGCTCGTTCCCCGCTGGGCCGGTGGCGGCGTTGACGGCAGGTGATGGGGAACGACGAGGACACCTGCCGACGGGAGCCGTCTGGGCGACGCGGGAAGCGAGGGCGGCTCGGCGCTCGGTGCGAGCCCGACGAGCGTCAGACATGGATGCGACGGTCGGAGAAAAACGAGGCAGCGGAAGGCAATTCGGTGCACCCCTACCTGGCGCGCCAAATGTCGGATTTCGGGTTCCGGCAGACCCTTGAGGTTCGAACACTGGGGTTCGCGCGGAGATTTCGCCCTCTACCTACCTGCTCCTAGCCAAATCGCTATGATCTAAACTACGGAAAGAACAACACAAGAGACACAGGGTTTATACTGGTTCAGGCCACCATTGTGGTGTAATACCCTACTCCAGTGTGTGGTGTGGTGGATTGCCTCTTGGGCTGATGATGAACAATACAAGGAAGAACAGCCTCGCGAGGGTTTGTTCTTTGGCTGGTGCGATGAACTGCTAGGAGGAGTTCAGTCGCTCTCTCTCTCTCTCTCGATTCTAGATGTATGCCAGCTACTAGATGCCTCTACCCTGGGGGTGGCTAGTCCTATTTATAGGCAAAGGCCTTGGGCCTCTTCCCAAATATTGAGCGGGAAGGGCGCCAACAATTGGCCATTTGAAGGGGAACAGCGGGTACACTTATCCTGACTAAAGTTGGTCCTCGCCTGTCAAAGGCTCTGGTGGTGACGCCTGCTTGGGCTCCACAACGACTTCCTCCCTGCCGTTGGGCTGGTCTTGGTCTTGTTGCACCGAAATGGATGCCTTTTCTTGATGCTCTTGCCTGCGCTTGCTCCCTTTGCACCAAAGAGGAAAGGAGGACCTTCTGTGGGCTGGCGCCCGGCCGGGCGCCCTTGATCGTCAAGGCTTGCATCATGGGCACCTCGCGAGGTACCCCGCCTTGAACTCTCTGCCTCCTCGTGAGCCAGCCTGATGAGGACGTGCCTGAGGAAGCTCCTTGTCGTCCGCCCCGCGAGGCTTGGCCCCTCGCGAGGGTCTTGAGCTTGTGTTGATGAAGATGGGCCGTGCCGGGCCCCCCTTTGATCCACGCCGCAGGCCGCAGGCAGGCAAGTCTGGGGACCCCCGTTCCCAGAACACCGACACACCTCCACTACTACTCCTCCTTCCATTTACTATACAGGGCCTAATGCATTTTTCGAGGCTAACTTTGACCAAATGTTAGAGTAATAATATATGACATGCAACTTACACAAAGCATGCAGTCAAATTCATATGTGAAAGGAGCTTCCAATGATATAATTTTCACATTATACATCTCATGTATTATTAATCTTGTCAATAGTCAAATGCGGTTTTGAAAAATGCATTAGAGCATGGTTAATAATATAGCCAGTCGATGGCAATGAGGGACTGCCATGTCATCTATAGCCATCATCTATTATATGCACTCATACAGTAGTGTGGGCTATAAGGTTGGCTATTTCCCGCAAAAAAAATTAAGGCTGGCTATTATATTAGTACTTTTTTCCATCTCTTCTCTATCCCTTTCTTCATATTTATTGTATTTAACTAGGAATGCGTATATAGCTAGGCTCTTGCATGAGAGCTCACTCGCCTTACTTTTTCACATCTCTTTCCTCCACATAGGCCCTATATAAATGGAAGGAGGGAGTACTACTATGAGCACTGCATACTCTAGTACAGATGTTGTCAGTACTCCACTAGTACTATTGGACAGGGAGCTTAAAAAAGTTACTATTGGACTGGCTATACATGGCGAAATCCTAGTAGGAAGAGCATGCGCGAGAACAAGCACATTCACGTGGTTTAAAACAAATTGGAAATCATCTCGAGTACAAATCTAGGAGTACGTACGAATCTAACAATATTGATTGGGCGTTGTTGAATGTTGATACTTTTTTATCAAAGTAGAGATACTTTGACTACACATAAAACCTATATGTAAACTAGAAAGGATAGGGGGAGTATATTGTACGTTCAAAAACGAAAAGAACATTGAATACCCTTTATATATGATTTGCGGATGCTATGATCACCGGTTCAAAATTTTGAATCCGCCTTAGGTATCACGTGCCCCCAGTCATTCTCTCTCGATCTCATCTCGGGGTCCGGAGATCGATTGAAAGAGGACTAGGGTGTGTACAATACGTTCGTTTCGCTTATTAACCTACAATATACTCCCTCTAATCCCCACAGACCCCCCCCCCCTCGCGGGTCATTTCTATCATAGAAACAGACCAAACCTTTATATCCTTGCACGACACGCAATTGATCTCTGAACATCAATCGATCTCGTCAACATGTGTCGGGGCATGAACCGAATGCGATGTCAAAACTAAGACGCGAAGCAACATGTAGTGGAGGCAAAGTGAAACTTTAAACGAACTATTTGTTTGTATGCATGTCGGACAAACTACAACATTGGAAATACAAGCATGGTCTAGGCCCACATGCGAATGATACTTGGCGGAATGTTCAAATGAGACATGCGGGAGGATGGAATCGACTGGAGGGCGACATGATCGATGGAGAACAGGGCTGGAGAGGAATGAGAAATAAGCAAACGCCGCATGATTATACTTGCATGGATCAAATAAACAATAAGTTTTCTCTCTTGGCCTACATAGTGAAAGGCCTAATGCGCAGCGTAGAGCACTGACGCTCAAATATGGCTGGGAAAACAGGGAAACCGACATGTGGGGCACACCCGTCGGGACGACGTAGCGTAGACTAGTCCAATGGAGGAGCTGGCCCACGACCTCCTCACCACCGACAACCGTTCATGTGGGTCGTGGGGGCAAACAATGTGGCGCAGCTCTAGCACCGCCTCTGGACACGGCGACCGCGGTGAGCAACACGCTCATCGTCGCAAGACACGGTCGTTTTCAGTGTGCCGAGGGTGACATTAGTATTGTGGCACGACCAACAGTACGATTGGTTTGTGCCCAAGGTTGCCCCATCAAAGCATTGGGTAGCCAAAATTTTGGTTGAGGTTTTGGTTGCCCATGATTTGGCCGACATTGGCAAGAAAAATGGACTAGAGTTGGCTAGAGTTCATTGGCATGCCAAAAAAATGGCAACCATCCAAACAAAGACCAATCTTTGGCTCATGACCAAAATTTTGGTAAGGTGCACATTGGCCACAATCCAAACACACCCCAACACCCGGCTCGTCGAGGATGCACGGGGCGCCGCGACGCGTCCGCGGAATGGTGTAGTGCGGCCAACTACATCCTAAGGACCTGAGACCATGCCGGGTCGTCTTGCTTTTTCAATGACATGCGGGGATCGCATGTGAGCAAAGGGCATCTCCAACGTTGCCACGACCGTAGCTGACTATCCTGGCACACCCAAAATCCTCATCCCTCGCACCGTCGCGCGGTGCTTTCCCAGCCGGCGCCAGCTGCCTGCATTCATGTCGTCCGTCCGTATGCCGTCGTTAAGAGGCTCGGTGCTCGAGGAACCAACTCCGGTAACTTAATGACGCACCCGGACGCTTGGCCTCACCGGAATGCGCTACTTAAAGCGGCAACGCCCAGCTAACATCTGCACCATAGCGCATCGTCCTCCTACCTGGCACTACATCCGCCATGACCGCAAGCGCGAACGCTCTACGGGAGAGTTTGTCTTCGGGGATGAAGCTTGAGGTCACCGCCCTTGCTCAAGTCGCCTCTCGCGACGCAATAAGCGGTGGCCACGCTGGCGGCCGACGACGGGAGCACCGTCAGCCACGCGTCCTACTTGCCGACATCCAACGTCTGGCACCGCCGAGGTCGGGGACCCCTCCAAGGATGAGTAGGGCATGGGAGGCGGCAGGGCATGGTGTGCCAACTGGCCGGTGCGTATCCTGTGTTCTACTCTTCCTCGCCGGAGACCGCACCTTCACTTCATGGGTCTTGAACCCCACCCCCGTACATAGAGATCGCAGATGGAGGACGTCGGTCACCACCGTAGAATAGGTTTAGGGTCAGGTTTCTTTTATTTTTCTGTCCTATAAAAGTTCGAAATGTAATGAAAATCTACCGTATTTGCATTACTCTCGGCCGGTGTATATGAACTTTCACAATAATATAGTATATTGTAGGAGTACTAGCAAGATGCCCGTGCATTGCACGGAAGATCAAGATCTTGTGGGAGAAAAGCATGAACGAGGGAAGGCCTTATTTGCAAATGTGGAGAGGAGTGCGGGTAAATTGTCATATTTCCTTCCTATCCATTAGATATAGATCGGACGACCTATATTGCAGGATGACAGGCACACCATCATCACCAACTCTATTTTATTGAACCGAGATAAATCTAACATGCAAAGTAAAATAAACACATAGGGTCTATACATACACAATTTATCTTAGGCACTCCAATAGTACGTCCACTACACATTCACGCATTTCACATCTTTCTACATCTACGGGAACCTACGAAAGGGTTAACGTAAATTGCCTCTCTCTCTCTCCTCCCCTGATTTTCATGGTGGTGGGGCCCTCCCTTCCCCCAATCTACAATCAACAGCTCACACGCTTCACATTACATTAATTACGTAACTGGGATTACGTAGGTGTAGCATTACTCGTCCTAAAAAACCCAACTAAGCCAACCTCCCAGCATATCGCGCGGGAAAAGACCCGGCCTCGCCGTTTCAGTCGGGATTACCAGATTACTAGTAGTAGTATCGATGGATTGCGTGAAGCAACAAGTTTTTTTAGGGGGTGTCGGTGTACTAAGGTAGGGGTACCTCAGTACCCCAACTTGTGCACGGGCAGCCCCAGCTCCCCGCAGCTAGATCCATCAAATGCTTGCCGGAGACCATCTCCGCTCCGCACCAAGCCGTTCAAGAACAAAGTATATAAGATAAGCTCAAGACCCGGCAAGAGGAGCTTGCGGAAGGCCATTCAGGCTCAAGGCTACATTACTCCTGCAGATCGGCGAGAGGAGCTCGTCGGGAGGACTAGAAAGATCATGTCGCGAAGACACGCCTCGGCGCCCATGCGCCCAGCGAGGACCGAGGGGCGGCAAGTCCTGAGCCAGACAAGCCCCGGGTCCAAAGCAAGATCAAGGCCCGGCAAGGTGCTTGCTAAGGGAAGCTATCACGTGCCCGCACTCCAGCTCATCTGCCCCAGCGTCGCCTCCAGCCTTCTCCGAGAGGCGTGGCGGGTGGCGTGCTGCATGAGGAATCGGTGGCACTCCACGGTGGTGGCCGCCGCCCGTGGCGAAAAAACGCGATGGCGAGGAGCTTTTGGGGCGGCGGCGGGCATTTAATGCCCTTGTCCCCTCTGTCAAAAGTAGGTAGAAAGCATCTGTGGCTGCCTTTGTTCCGCACTATTCCAACTACCACCTCTTTTACGTTTTACCCCTCTACCTCACGTTGACACTGTCGGTGACCCCTTGCCCTATAAAGGAGGCCCATGCTGCGTGAGGAGGTTCGACGACTAGCCACTCGCGTGAAGGCTCGAGCCCCTGGCAACTCTAGCGCCGGGATTGGCCGTTTTCACACACCACTCCACCGTTTGCTCGCATTCTTGAGCAAGATCTAATACAACACAATCAGCGATAGGGTTTCTACGCGACCATCGCGGTCCGAAGCTGGGTAAAATCCCGCGTGCATCGCCTCGATCTGCTCTCCAGCAACCTCCGCCCGTGCGAACACGAAGGGCCGGCCCCAGGTGCCGCGCCACCCATCGGCGCGACATCTCTGGCGCGCCCGGTAAAGGCGTCGAGGTTAGCGAACCTGATCCGGCGTTCGCGCGCCAAGCGCTCTTCATCAACCTCTCCGGCCGTCGGCGGCTTCGCCGACAAGCTGCGTCATGGCCCGAAGAGCGAAGCTTGGTCGCAGACCCATCTCCGTCTTCCGCCGCCACCGGAACCAGCGGCGGCGGAGAGCGCCGGTGGAAAGGTGGACACCGCGCGGGCGCCGCGGTGCCACCAGATCGAGAGACGGACGGAGGACCACGCCTCGGCCTCCGTAGATCTGCGTCCACTCCGGCATATAGCAGCAGTGGCGCCATACCACGAAGATGGTATCCGCCCGGTGAGGCAAAAACAGCAGGGGTTCGCGGGGCCTCCGGACTGCTGTCCATGCATGAGTAAGCGAAAGAGGTCGGCGAGGTTACTGCTCCCCTAACATTGTTAGGGACCCGAGTGTATCCGGCCCCTCGCACCGCTTCGCTCCCGCTCGGCCCGGCAAGCGCCTATCCACAGGCGATGCGATGTCGTCCGAAAACGCACTACCGACTCTAAGTCCGGCAGGGCGGCTCTCGTGCTCCATCCGACAAGCGTACCTCCTCGGGCGCTTGATAAGCCCGGTGAGACAGCTTTGGTGATTCGTCGGCCAAGCGTGCCTCCCGGGCGCGCGCCCGCCGCCATGGACGCACCATTGAGCTCCACCAGCGGCGCGAAAAGAAAAAGCTAAGTCGCTCGAGCCTTCGTGCGAGCGCTCTTTAATTTCATACTTTTATATGTTATACCCCTCGCGCATTAAGTCGCTTTGTGCGCGAAACACATCTTGAGGAGCACTGCTTGTGGATGGTCGCACCCTTGCGCTTCGCGAACACGCTCAGCGAGTTAAGAGTAAGCTGCGACCAGCCGGCGCTCTCGTTTAGTTCGAACACCTGCTCGGCAAGTTAAGTGCGTCGTGACGACCACAGCAAGGTTGCTTGCCGGGCGACACCGCCAAAGCGGGCTGCGGCGTTCCGCACTCAACAAGCGTGTTGAGCACCGACAAGTTACCTAGAAGCGTGGGGTGAGAACACACAAAGGATGTAGGGCAGAGGGTATGGCGTGGCGAGTCATGCCGTGAAATGTCGTCCGTATGAGAGACTTGGGCGCAAGAGGAGCCAAGTCGTGGCCCGATTCGCGTGCTTGTTTTGTTTCGAGTCCGCTCAACAAACACAAGTGTGCTGCAGCACCCTTATCTTGCTTCGAGCCACGCTTTCGGCAAGTTAAGCGTCATAAGCCCGGCCCGACAAGGTTGCTTGTCGGGCAAGCGCCACCAGCGGGCTGTCCCGGTCACTAAGCGTGTCGCCCTGGCAAGCTCCCAAGGCGTGAAGTACAAACATCACGAAGGACAAAGCCCGGCATCGTATTGCTTAGCCAAGATTTATATATACATGCACCTACATGTGTGTTGAGCAGTTGCATATCTACCTCAGCTATTTTCATGGCTAAAATTGCAGCAACAAGAAGGAACCAAAGGTCGCACCAGCATCAGAACCCGGGCGAGTCGAGGTCGCGAGGGCTCGCGGATGCCAAGGTTCTTCTTGGCGAGCCAGCCTCGCTGGGGGCTCTGAGCATCGAGATCGTCTCCGGCGAGCTAGTGTCGCCGAGGCTCTTGATTTCAGATAAGTTTTTCATCCTCATCATGCATCCTCTCATGGACCGGGAGATCACGGACTGTGTCTTTGAGCGATCGTGTCTTGTAAAAACCCGTGCAGCGGAGGAACCGAGTCGTGACCCGATTCGATGCTTGGTTTGTTTCGAGTCCGCTCAACAAACCCAAGTGTGCATTGCACCTCTATCTTGCTTCGAGCCTGCTTTCGGCAAGGTAGCGTCATAAGCCCAGCCCGACAAGGTTGCTTGCGGAAGTGACACCACCAGCGGGCTGTCCATGATGCGCTAAGCGTGTTCGCCCGGCAAGCTCCCCGATAGCGTAAGAACACACAAAACGCAATCAAATAAAAGACTTCGATCCGGCAAGCTTTCCCCTCTTTTCATTAAAAACATTCAGTTTAGTACAAGTCCATAGAGGATGAAAAACATGATAGAGAGGATTACAAGTTCTTAAATGCAGCTAAATGCGAGGGCTTACAATTTGAAAAGATAAGGTGCCGTGATCCCTCTGTTTCTCTGTTCGGGAGTTGGAGGTAGGTCAAGGCCCCCGGCAAGATAAGCTTGCGGGAAAGGAAGACCCGGCAAGAGGAGCTTGTCGGGGAAGAAGCGAAGGCGCCTAGGAGGCGTGGCGGTGGCCTTGCCGTGCCCAGAGAGCAGCGCAGGTGGCGGGCATGAGGGCGCGCATGCCGGGAGCCGCCGACAAGTCCTGAAGGCCCACGGAGAGCCACAGGCGCCGGAAGACCCAAAGAGAACACCCGGGGGCCGGCAGAGCTTGGCGGAGGCAGGCGTCGGGGGCGAGCTTGAAGGCGGGGTAGTGGAGCGTCGGCCTGCGCTCTCGAGGGCTACTCGCTCGTGCTGCGGCAGAACGGCATTGCCGCCACTCCCCTCTTCCTCTTCTGCTGCCTCTACCAACCGCCCAAGGAGGCGGCCCGGGGAGTTCGAGAAGGCAACCCAGAAGATGGAGTTGCGGTGGCGCCTGAGGCAGCGGTGTCCGGCGCCTAGTCGGGCTCCCGCCATCCCCTAAATCGCCGCTGTCGCTCTCCTCCTCGTCACTTTAAACTCGAGGAGGCCTTCATATCCGGAGGAGCTGTCCACACAGCGCACCGGGTTCCATAGTCGCCAAGACCGGCGGGCGAGAGGTCACCATCCAAGTAACGAAATGGAGGTGAACCCGCCGTCAAGCTATGGATCCGGCGAGGCGTCTTCCACCCTCGGTCGAAGAACATCACGCCGGGGCTGGGGACACGACACTCACCCGAGTGCCGCTGATCCCGCAGCCCCTCATCGTAGCTCCATCACGTCCGGCGGATCCGGCCCCATTGCGTCATGACGGGGCCGCACGGCAACTGACGGCGAGTGCCCGACGAAGCTTGATGAAGAACTCCCGGGGTCATCTCCGGTGTGGACGCGCCGTGGTCAGAAGCGCCCGGAGAGGCGGGAGGCTCCTCACCACGACCGCCTCTCCTCGGCCGCCTCGGCACGCCTCGGCCTCGACCACAGCGGCCGCCCCTCCCTCTCCCTCTCGTGGCGGCTCCGCCTGCACGGGAGTAGGGCGAGAATGGTGCGCTGCCTAAAGCAACCCGCGCCGCCACTGCCGAAGAAGCAGGATTCCCTCCTTCCATGGCGGCGAGAAGAACGACGAAGCGAAGGCGAGGAGAAATGGATGAGTGTGGCGTTGTGCACCCCTTCCGCCCTATTTAAAGGCGAGGTGGGGACTCAACCGCCCGCTCAACCAATCAGGAAGCGAGGAGGCGGAGGAGGCGGGGCCGACTCGCCCTCTCCGCCCGTGGCTCGGTCTCCCGCCCGCCCACGACCCCCATGCGTGAGGGCGCGTGGCGGCGGAGCGGGCGGCAGTGAAGCGACCCGCCTGCGCCCGATCCGCGGGTGGGTGCCTTAAAGGCTGCATCGCCGCCCACTTCTCCCGCGCCCGCCAATCGGCGCGTGCGTTGCGGGAGAGCGCAGCGGAATCTGCAGCAGCGATTCGGACGGGCCATAGGCAGCGGCGCCCGTGCTGCATCTTGGGCCTGGCCCAACAGCGCTTCGGCACGTGTATGGCCCGGAGCAGAAGGCTCTGTCGGTGTACTAAGGTAGGGGTACCTCGGTACCCCAACGTACCGCAGGCAGCCCCAGCTCCCGCAGCTAGATCCATCAAATGCTTGCGGAGACCATCTCCGCTCCGCACCAAACCGTTCAAGAACAAAGTATATAAGATAAAGCTCAAGACCCGGCAAGAGGAGCTTGCCGGGAAGGCCATTCCAGCTCAAGGCTACATTACTCCTGCAGATCCCGGCGAGAGGAGCCGTCGGGAGGACTAAAGATCATGTCGCAGAAGACACGCCTCGGCGCCCGCCCGGCGAGGACCGAGGGCGGCAAGTCACGCGAGCCCGACAAGCCCCCGGGTCCGGCAAGATCAAGGCCCCGGCAAGGTGCTTGCCGGGGAGAGCTATGCTACGTGCCCGCACTCCAGCTCATCTGCCCACGCGTCGCCTCCAGCCTTCTCCAGAGACGCGTGGCGGGTGGCCGTGCTGCATGAGGAATGCGGTGGCACTCCGGTGGTAAGCCGCCGCCGTGGCGAAAGGAAACGCGATGGCGGGAGCTTTTGGGGCGACGGCGACGGGCATTTAATGCCCTTGTCCCCCTCTGTCAAAAGTAGGTAGAAAGCACTGTAGCTGCACTGTTCCCGCACTATTCCAACTACCACCTCTTTTACGTTTTTACCCCTCTACCTCACGTTGACACCTGTCGGTGACCCCTTGCCCTATAAAAGGAGGCCCATGCACAACGTAGAGGAGGTTCGACGACTAGCCACTCTCGCGTGAAGGCTCGAGCCCCCTGGCAACTCTAGCGCCCGGGATTCGGCCGTTTTCACACACCACTCCACCGTTTTGCTCGCATTCTTGAGCAAGATCTAATACAACACAATGCAGCCAGGGGTTTCTGCGACCATCGCGTCCTGCTGGGTAAAATCGCGTGCATCGCCTCGATCTGCTCTCCGCGCAACCTCCGCCCCGTGCCGAACACACGAAGGGGCCCCGGCCCCATAGGTGCCGCGCCACCCATCGGCCGCGACAGGGGGCGAAGCACCTAGTTTAAAAGGAAAAAAGGTGGTACACTCACAGCACCCATGTCGCGGTCGCATTGCACCCCACACACGTTCGGTCCTGCACATGGCTCACACAAACAGAACGCGCTTCGGCTTGCCTCTTCACTGACACGTGGGACTGCACTTAGAGAAATCGACCATGCACCAAACTCCCCTCGCCCATCGCGCAAAAATCCTCCCCCCCCACCGCACCCAAAATTCCCCCCCAAATCCTAGATTCAACCGCCATTCGGCCAACTAGCCAATAATATTCCCCAAACCCCCCTCCCCCCGTCCCCTCCACTCCATTCGCTCCGCCAAAGCCGCCCTCCCCGCCGCGGTTCATCGAGGGGACGCACGGCGATCCTTTCGCTCCCACAGTACGCTCTCGTAGACTATCGTCCTCTAGCCGCACTGCCACCGCTGGTGACGTTCTTGCGGAGGCGCACGGCGGTCAGCGCCGCCACCGCTGGCGGCGTTCGTGCGGAAACGCATGGCGGCCAGCTTCTCCCATGGTACGTGCATTCTAGACTGAGGCCCCATGCATGTCGGTGTAGCGCTGAATGTTACCTGATAGACGCTATTAATCTCACTGTTTGCCGAAGTAGTTTACAGTCAATATGCTCTACTTAAGAAGCTTCCTTGCCCTATTCTGCACTCAATCTGCTTAGCTGAGATGGCATGCCAAGGCCGATTAGTTGCTAAAATATCCTGCCATATATTTATTGTGACGTAGATTGCCATAGTCTAGTAGCCAATCTGTTAGGTGAAATAGCTCTACACCATTTCATACTCGATCTTTGTTGCTGCGATGGCCTTCGATAGTTCAATGGTTGTGTGCTCGGCCTCATTGACTGCTGAAACAGCCTTCCATAATTTAGCACTCAAATCTGTTTGCAGAATTAGCTTTACGTATATTTTGTTGCTTAGATCTTCTAGTCCAAATATCTTGACATAACTTTAGACATCGACCTAGTATTTTTTTTCTGGACTTCATAAAAAAGCATATATGTTTTTCCTGTAATATCTAGTAGAAGAACTAATTTGTATGTCTAACAGATGGACAGGACTTGGATAACTTCTGCTCGAAGATTCTCCGTTGCATATGTCGAGGGGGTTGAAAACTTCATGAACTTTATCGGAGCTGAGTACGGTGGTCCAAAATCAGATGTGCTCTGCCTGTAGCAAGATTGTATGAACTCGCCACAAGACCTCAAATCAACCTGTGCAAAATCATCTACACTTGTATGAGATGTCGGTCACATATACTAGGTGGGTTCATCATGGTGAAGCTGTGAACGCTGCTGTTATTGATTACGTGGGGCAGCAGATCACCATCTTGATCCGCCTGATGCTCAGGTGGAAGAGGACGAGGAGGTGGTGGTGGCGGAGCCAGTGAGTTTGACCAACATTGAAACAATGCTATGAAATGCTCGTGCATTCCATGAACTTTCACCTGCTGAAGATAAATGGTGGGCCCGCATGTTGGAACAACGCTGTCGGATATCGGGTTCCGGCAAAACCCTTAAGGTTCGAACTCTAGGGTGCGCATGAAGATCTTCTCCCTACCGAAACACGCCCACAACCTCGCCGCGATTCTAAGCTAGAACGATGAACAACACAAGAGACACAAGGTTTATACTGGTTCGGGCCACCGTTGTGGTGTAATACCCTAATCCAGCATGTGGTGTGGTGGATTGCCTCTTGGGCTAATGATGAACATTATAGAGGAAGAACAGTCTTGCGAGAGGTGTTGTTGTGGTGGAATGCGGATGAACCTAACTTGGTATGATCCCAGATGAGATGCTCGATGCCTTCTACTGTGGTGGCTAGCCCTATATATAGAGGCCCTGGTCCTCTTCCCAAATATTGAGCGGGAAGGGAGCCAACAATGGCCATTTTGAAAGGGGACACGTAGTACAAGCTATCCTGACTAAAGGTGGTCTTCGATTGCCAAAGGAACTGGTGATGACACCGTCTTGGACTCCATGGTGACCACCGTCCTACCGCTCTGCTGGTCTTGTTCTTGTTGCACCGATATGGAAACCTTTGGTCGATGCCTCATTGCCATCAAGGCTTGCCCCTTTGCACCAAAGAGGAAATGAGGACATCTGCAAGAGTTGGCGGCGCCTTTGTCTTGATTGTCATGGCTTGCATCACGAGCACCTCGCGAGGTACCCCTGGCCTTGATCTCTACGCCAACTTGCGAGCCTTCCTGGTGAGGCCGCCCCTGAGGGGGCCTTGCGTCGTCCGCCCCACGAGGCTTGGCCCCTCGCGAGGGTCTTGAGCATTTGTTGATGAAGACAAAGGAATCGGGCCATCGCTGAGCCACGCCGCAAGCCAGCAGCAGGCAAGTCTGGGACCCCACCCCCACCGACAGAGCAGTCCCCGGCCCAAGGCACGCTCGGACTTGGCTTAGCAGCGAAGCCAAAGGGCAAGTGCGGAGCGCCATGGGTTCTAACAGCTCGCGGCCTTGGTTATGCGCGTGGCAGCTGATTGGACGTGGGTGTCTCCGCTTCCCCAGGCTACCTCGGCAACTGCCTGATTTGATGAGTCCCTGCTGCATGCAAAAAGAGTCATGATTACCTACGATCGTGGAGGTCGACGTTTGGCCTCCCTTGGGCTATAAGTATGGAGAGGCGAGAGCCCCCGTTGTCCATCTCTTCTTGCTCCGCCTGCTTCTTGCCCCCTGCTCCACCTCCGTTCTTGACGCCAATGGCACCAATCCACCTATTCTCAGCCGAAGAGAAAGGAAAGTCCCCCCGGGAGGGGCCTGACCCGCTCCCGCCGAAGAAATGGCCGGTCTCGTGCCGCCACGATGAGGTTGTGAGGCCGGAGATGACGAGGCCTTGGTGCGAGCGGCCACCTCCTGGGTTCCCGCTACCCCTGTACGCCCGGGGCGAGGGCCCTGGAGAAGGAGACGATGAGTGACACCGTCCGCGCCATAGGCGAGGTCGACGGGCCATGGAGGCATGCGCCCTTGCTCCTGGAGTCCATGTCGCGGACTCCTCTCGCGAGCTCATGCTCCACGCCGCGATGCCTGCAAACACCTGGATCCGCTTCCCTCCATTCTTTGCCTTCGAGATGCCGCCGAGGGGGGCTCTCGATCTTTGGCTGCAGCACGCCGACTGCGGTGCTCGGGTGACCGGAGCAGAGGTTCAAGTCGTCGCTCTGGGGCAAGGTCTTCATGACCAGAGGCTGGGGCGAGGTTGCCCGGGTCTGCCGAACAGGGGGTGCCCTCATGATTTATTTTGAAGACGATGGCGCCTCCTTGATGTTCTTCAAGGTCTTCGACACAGAATGCCGCCGGCTGGAGTACTGCCCCAGGGGAGGCAGCCGGGACATCATCGTGGCAGGGGCTAGGCCTGCCACCCACTTCCCCAACGGCTCCTCTGGCAGCAACGGCGATGCTTGGGAGTCCATCTACTCTCCCGAGCACCTCGTGACTCCGGAGACGAGCGATGACAGCTACGTGCCCCCGAGCTTGTGTCGTGCCCGGAGCAAGGCGGCTGCATCAGGCCGTCGGCGTAGCTGATATGGATGGGGTTGGCATCGGCCTCCCGTGGCATACTATTGATTATGGCGTTGGTCGTGGAGGCACGTGTAGTTAGGGCTCCTTAGGATTCGCATCTTCTGTTCCCTGGGAGGAATCGGTAAAACACCCCGCGGGGGTATGTAAAGGGTCCGTGATGTCTTTTGTTGATATTATCCTTATTATGAAGCGGTGCGAGTGCTTGTCCTATCCCGGCTTGATTCCCCCTTTCTAACCTTGCGACAGCTTGGTGCTCTACGCTGACAAGTCCCGGTCCCCAGGCAGGCTTCAGCCATCGCTGGTATGCCAGGTCGTGTTGCCGTGGTCAAGGCCGGGAGGTGAGCGTACCGAGGTCCAGTAAGAGCCCCTGAGAGGCGATGCTCAGGAGGTCCCCTTTAGCGCACAACCTGTCGTCGAGAGGTGAGAAAGGAAGGCAACGCCGCCGTCACAGAGCCGCATTAAGTGGAAATTCTGGGCCGCGTCAATTTGCTACTCGAGGCATGAAACTTATCTCGAAAACATGGAGTCATTCCTTCGCATTGTGCCGGACTTGGAGGTCGGCAGCTGGGATGTATCCGGGTCAGGCCTCGCGTGCTTCCCTTCTCTTCCCTGCACTTTCCTTGGTGCTCTACATCCTCAGGTCCCGGCCCTCGAGCAAGCTCAGCCGCCGCTGGTATGCCAGGTCGCGATGTCGTGGACAAGGCCAGGGGGTGAGGGCTGGAGAGCCAGTAAGAGATCCTGAGTCGCGATGCTCAGGAGCCCCCTTTCAATGCTCAAGCAGATCGCGCGGAAAAGAGAGAGAGAGCCCGTGGTTCCACCCTCTGTAGACCTCAGAAGGTTCCTGTAACCAACATGAGAGAGGAACGGGTTGCCATTATGATTGCCGGCAGGCCATTGGTTGCTCCGAGAGAGTGGTGAGGGCACTGAGGGCCTGGTGAGGTGACGCTTGCGGTGCTGCCACGGGCCAGAGCTCGACAACTCAGATTTGTCGATGTTGCAGGGATGGACACATGCACAAGCGTCGTGCCAGCGCGAGCGGCTCCAAAGGTAGGTGTCAATCGAGCAGGCGATAATGACAGGCAGGTTAAGCATGAAAGGCAAATCAGCTTAGATAGACGCAGAATGGATACATGCCATTGGGTCAGGCCCGAGCGGCTTGGGGATGATGCAGCCCGAGGGGCGCCCCCAGCAAGGTAAACTGAAGACATGAGCAAAAGGAATGCATGCCGCAGGGACGGACCCATGCGACCTGGGAATGATGTAGCCCTGAGGACACTCCCAGCTGAAATGAACTCGGGAGATGTCACCTGGTACCATTGTAGAGGGGGTGTTGGAGTAGCTGAAGATGCGCGGTGAAGAGGCCGATCCTCACGAGCCACCGGAGCCATGAGCCTCGGGAGGCTCTGGGGATCCGGACGGTTCCTCAAGGACCATCTCCATCTCCGCCAGGACCGCGTGATGTCGGGCCTCCTGAGCCGCCAGAATGCTCCGCAGATGACGCTGGTGGGTGACAGCCGCATTCGGCAGGCCGAATGGCATGCGAACGTAGCTGTGAGGTGGACCAACGCAATGTCCCACGTGCGAAGGCCAGAGGCGCTCCTGAGATGCAGCTCGGTTGAGCCCTGGGAAGTCAATGCAGACAAGCAGCCCGCTATCCTCGCCCGGATGGGGAGCTATGCCAGGCAAGTGGCGATCGCCGCGTATGACTCTTGATTCCTGAAGCTCCTGAGTGGCCTTGGTGATGAACTCCTGAGGGTTGGGCCTTCCTTTCCCCATGCCTTACTGAGGGAAACGTGATGCGAAGCATGCTTCCAAGTGGTGCCCGAGTGCCTCCCTCGTGATCTTGGCAAAGTCTGAGGCCCTCCAGAAGAGAGCCCCCAAGCCCTGCCCGAGGAGGGCGCCGGGCGCGCCTTCCTATGCGATGGAGAGAGGCGCCCCTTGCACCGGTGCGGATCCTGATGCAACACTTCCTGAGATGTTAACCTCCCGAGGCCTTGAGCTAGGAGACGTCTTCTTCTTCTTGGGGACTGCCTCAGGAGGGTTCTTGCCCTTGCTGTCCGGGTCCTCGATTGATGCAGCTTGGAAGGCGCACTCGAGGGAGCACACCACATCCTTCTCTTCGCAGGGGACTGTGATGATTCCGCTGCTTCATGGCATCTTGAGGACATTGTAGCCATGGTGGGTCACTGCCATGAACTTGGCCAGGGCCGAATACCCGAGGATGGCATTGTATGGCGGGCGAATGCGGGCGACGTCGAAGTCGACAAGCTCGGTACGGTAGTTGTTGCGCTGCCCGAAAGTGACAGGGGGGCGGACCTGCCGTATCGGGGTGGTGGAGCCGTCAGTAACTCCTGAGAAAGGCTTGGTAGGCCGAAGTTGATCATATGGCACTTCAAGGTTGTTGAACGTCTCGACAGACAGAACGTTGTGCCATGCGCCGCCATCGATGAGGGTCCTGGTGACTTGCACGTTGCTGATGAATGGGGAACAAAGCATTGGGAGGACACCAGCGGTAGCCGCACACTTGAGTTGATCTGCTGAGCTGAAAGTGATGGCGCATGTGGACCACCTGAGCGGGCGCGTGGCCTCGCGCTTGGGGAGGACTGCATTCACCTCGCGAGCAAACTGCTTGAAGATGCACTCAGAGGCTTGGGTCTGGGCACCGCCCAAGATACAAGCGATAGCACGCGGCTCCTGGAAGCCCCCAACCCCCTCGTCCTGGTGGTGGTCATCATTCCTTCATGGTGGCGGCGGCAGAGGAGGAAGGCCTGCATTGCCCTGCGGGCGATCCTCGCGAGGCTGATCCCTCGAAACCCGCTCGCGAGGCTGGTCCTGCTAGCGATCCTCGTGAGGTCGGTCACGCCACTCCTGGCAAGGGCCTCGGTCGTCCCATCGTCCTCCGCCTCTTCCTCCACCTCGGCCGCAGCCCCGGTCATTGCGCTCGGGGCATCGACCGATGCGTCCTTCTCGGACGCCCCTGAGCTCCTGGAATTCATTGGTGTTGTGGGTGTAGAGGTTGTGGTACACGATGTCGTATGCTCGGGAACGGGGTCCCAGACTTGCTCGCCTGCAGCCTCACGGCGTGGCTCAAGTGGGGCCCAATGCAGCCCGGCTTCATCACTCAAGTCAAGACCCTCATGAATGAGCCTCATGAGGCGGATGACAGAAGCTTCTCAGAGCAGCCTCCTCAGGCAGGCTTGAGAGGTGGTGGAGAGATCAAGGCAGGGTACCTCCCGAGGAGCCCGTGATGCAAGCCATGACGATCGAGGCCAGGCAGGTGCCAGGCGGGCGCCGACCTGCGCAGTGTCCTTATTTCCCTTTCGGTACAAAGGGGGCAAGCACAGGCCAAGGCATCAGGCAAAGGTTATCGTTTCGGTGCAACAAGACCAAGACCAGCAAAACGGCAGGATGGAGGTCATCGGAGCCCAGGACGGCGTCATCATTAGAGCCTTTGGCAGCCGAAGAACAACTTTAGTCAGGATAAGTGTACTAGATGTTCCCCTTCAAAATGGCCAATTGTTGGCGCCCTTCCCGCTCATTATTTGGGAAGAGGCCCACGGCCTCCCTCTATAAATAGGACTAGCTACCACAGAGTAAGGGGAATCGGAGAGAGAAAACAGATCGATCAAAGAGAGAGAAAGAGAGAAGCGACTGAACTCACCCTAGCAGTTCATCGCACCAGCTCAAGAACATCCCCTCGCGAGGCTGCTCTCCGTTTGTACTGTTCATCATCAGCCCCAAAGGAAATCCACCACAGCACACATTAGAGTAGGGTATTACACCACAGTGGTGGCCTGAACCAGTATAAATCTCGCGTTTCTTGCTTAGATCCTTGTGAGACTTCGATGCACGAGCTGGTAGGGGAAAGATCTTCATGCGCACCCCAGTGTTCGAACCTCAAGGGTCTGCCGGAACCCGAAATCCGACATTTGGCGCGCCAGGTAGGGGTGCGCCAGAATCTTTCTTCCGCTAGTCACGTGTGATCTTCCGCCGTGCCCATGGCTGATGCTCGCCAAGCTCACGCCGAGCGTCGGGCTGCTCTTGCCACCCACGTCGCCAAGACGGCGCCCGTCGGCGATCGCCCCCATCATTCCCCGTCGCCTGCCGCCAATGTCGCCACCGGCCCGGCGGGGAACGAGCAGCAGCTCGCCCTCGTGATCTTCGGTGGCGCGCGATGGCCGCACCGCCACCGAGATCGCCGACTCCAGCTGTTCGATGCCCCACGCCTGTCGCGCTTTATGGACGCCAAGACGCCGCCGCTGCGCCTGGCGCGTGAGCTCCTACACTACCGTTCCGTCAACGATCTCTATGAGGACTGGCTCGCCCGCATCATCGAGCTCGTCAGCGCCGCAGGGGGCTCTCCCGTGCCGTCCCTCTCGCTGCCTCGCCCTCCATCCTACGCAGGAGGCGAGGAGCAGGAGGTGCGTCCACCACCTCCTCCCCAAGAAGGCGCCCTGACCCCAAGGCGCGCGGCCCCAGGACGAGACCCTCCGTGTCCGGCGCCTGCACGACAAGAAAGGAGCTGAAGAGATCCCTCATACCCACGAAGGTGCTCCCATGCTCCCGGCACCGAAGTGCCATCACCGCGCCACTGCGCCACCATGTCAAGACCCCGCGCTACTCTAGGCAACGGTGCACGGGAATCCCCAGGAGCAAGCCCCGCATCAGCAGAGAGCACCGGTAGCCACTGCAGGCTGCCGCGCCTTCACCTCCGAGCTGCGTAGCGTCGCATGGCCCGGCAAGTTCAAGTCGGACCTGCCTCCTCGCTACGACGGCACTGCAGACCCCGCGGAGTTCCTCCAGCTCTACAAGCTGGGCATTGAAGCTGCCAACGGGGACGAAAAGGTCATGGCAAATTGGTTTCCCATGGCGCTCAAGGACGGTGCCCGCACCTGTCTCCTGACACGATCTCCTCCTGGGACAAGATGCGCACCCGCTTCATCGCCAACTTCCAGGGCACTCGCGACCGGCCCCTGGCCATGAGTGACCTACACCGCATCAAGCAACAGCCAGGAGAGACCCTGCAGAATTACATCCAGCGCTTCAACAACGCCCGCCTCAAGATCCCCAGGGTGACTGAGGAGGCCATCGTCTCAGCCTTATCCGATGGCGTGCGTGACATCAAGATGAAAGAGGAGCTAGCAATCCATGAAGACCTGTGCACATCACGGGAGCTGTTCAACTTGGCGACCAAGTGCACCAGGGCTGAGGAAGGGCGCCTCTCCCTCCTCGAGCTTTCGGCTGCCGACCCAGAAGAGAAGAAGCCCAAGGTCAAGGACGTGAAGCGCAAGGGGGCTGCTGTGCTCGCAGCAGAGCCAGACACCAAGCGAGGCAGGGAACAGCCTGAGTCATCAAAGGGCACCCGGTACTGCGTGTCCCATGACCTCCACACCCACAACACCAATGAATGTCAAGAGCTCAGGGCCGTTCGAGATGGGTGTATCGGCCGACGTCCCAACCGCAACGACCGCGGCTATGGCCGAGGAGGAGGAAGAGGTGGAGGACGATGGGAAGACCGTGGCCCTCGCAAAGGGTGGCGTGACCGACCTCGCGAGGACCGCTGGCAGGACCAGCCTCACGAGGGAGGTTGGAGGGATCAGCCTTGTGAGGACCACCCTCAAGGCAACGCAGGCCTCCCTCCTATGCCACCACCGCCAAGCAGGAATGAAGACCATCACCAGGAGGAGGGGCTGGGGCTTCAGAGCAGCGCTGCAATCGCCAGGTCCTGGTGGCGCCAGCCCCAGCCTCAACAAGATCATCAAGCCATTTGCTCGCGAGGTGAATGCGGTCCTTCCCAAGCTTGAGGTCACGCGCCCTCTCAGGTGGTCAGCGTGCGCTATCACGTTCAGCTCGGCGGATCTGCTCAAGTGCGCAGCAATGGCCGGAGTCCTCCTGATGCTTTGTTCCCCAGTCATCAGCAATGTGCAAGTCACCAGGACCCTCATCGATGGCGGAGCAGGACTCAATGTCCTGTCCGTCGAGACGTTCAACAATCTCCAAGTGCCGTACAATCAGCTTCAGCCAACCAAGCCTTTCTCAGGAGTCACTGATGGTTCCACTGTTCCGATAGGGCAAGTTCGCCTCCCTGTCACCTTTGGGCAGCGCAACATCTACTGCACCGAGCTCATTGACTTCGACGTCGTCCACATTCACCTGCCATACAATGCCATCCTCGGGTACCCAGCTCTGGCCAAGTTCATGGCAGTGACTCACCATGGCTACAATGTCCTCAAGATGCCAGGAAGCGGTGGAATCATCACAATACCTTGTGAGGAAAGGGATGCAGTGTGTTCTCTTGAGCGTGCCTTCCAAGCCGCGACAATCGAAGACCCATATCACAGCAGCGGGAAGCTCCCAGAGGCGGTCCCTAAGAAGAAGAAGGCTTCACCTGGCTCGAACACTCACGAGGCAGGCCCCTCCGGAGGCGTTGCATCAGGATCCGTGCTCGCCCAAGGGCGCCACCTCTGTCAAGATAGGAAGGCGTGTCGGCGCCTCCTCGGGCAGGCACGGGCTCTTTCTTGGAGAGCCACCGACCTAGCCAAGGTCACGAGGAGGCGCCGAACCACTTGGAGGCGTGCTTCAGGCACGCTTCCCTCAGAAGGCATGAGGCAAGGAGGGCCAAACCCTCGTGTGTTCATCGCGAGGAACATTCAGAGGAGCTCTGAGTCAAGACTCATGCGCGCGGCCTGCCGATACCGCCAGAGCCCCACATCCCGGCGAGGATGGTGGGCCGCGTTCTGCATCGATGTACCAGGCTCAACCGAGCCGCCTCAGAGCGCCCCGCCTTCACGCTGGGCGTTAGGATGGTCCACCTCACAGCTACGTTCGCATGCCCTTCGGCCTGCCAAATGCGGCTGCTGCCCACCAGCGCCTGATGAGGAGCATCCTGGAAGCTCATGTGGCCAGGCATCGCGCGTTCCTGGAGGAGATGGAGATGGACCTTGAGGAGCCGCCCGGACCCCTAGAGCCTCCCGAGGCTCAGGGCTCCAAAGGCTCGTGAGGGGTGGCTTCTTCACCACGCGTCGTCAGCTACTCCGACACTCGCTCTGCAACGGTATCAGGTGACATCTTTCAAAGTTCTGTTTTCAGCTGGGAGCGCCCGCAGGGCTGCATCATTCCCAGGTCGCGTGGCTCCATCCCTGCGGCATGTATCCATTTTGCTTATGCTCTTTACCTACCTTATTGGGGGCGCCCCTCGGGCTGCATTATCCCCAAGCTGCTCGGGCCAGACCCAGTGGCATTTACTTGTTCCGCATCTATCTAAACGGATTTGCTCCTTCATGCTTAACCTGCTTAACTTAATCACCTGCTCTATTGACACCTACCTTTGGAGCCGCTCGCTCTCGCACGGCACTTGCGCACGGATCTGTCCTTGCAAACGCCAAAAAATCTGAGTGGCTGAGCTCTGGCCGCGGCAGCCCCGTGAGGCGCCACCTCACCAGGCCCTCAATGCCCCTCTCACTCCCTCGGAGCAACCAATGGTTGGCTAGCAACCGTAACGACAGACCTTGTTTCTCCTCGTGATTGATATGTAGGGCCCGCTCCAGGAGTAACACCAATGGCATCGCGAGCCTTCTGTCCTTCTTTCCGGCATGATCCGCTCGCGTGTTAAAAGGGGGGCACCTGAGCATCCCGACTCATGGGCTCTTACTGGATCTCCAGACCTCACCCCCTGTCCTTGACCCACGGCATCACGACCTGTCATACCAGCGGTGGCTGAGCTTAGTCGAGGGTCGGGATCTGAGGACGTAGAGCATTAAGGAAAGTGCGTGGGAGAGGGAGGAAGCTCACGAGGGCCTAAGCCAGCCACACCTCAGCTACCGCCGCGCAGGCTCGGCACTTCGCTGATGGCCACTCCAAACCTACGAGATAAGTCACGCGAAAACTGATTCGACTCGGCGCTAAACCCTCGCCCAGTGCAGCTCTGTCACGGCAACGTTGCCTACCTCTCTTGCCCAGTGGAGGCTGCTTGAGCGCCAAAGGGGACCTCCTGAGCATCGCGACTCAGGGGCTCTTACTGGACCTCGGGCCGCTCACCTCCTGGCCTTGACCACGGCATTATGACCTGGCATACCAGCGACGGCTGAAGCCTGTCTGGGGACCGGGACCTGTCAGCATAGAGCACCAGGCCCTCGTGAGGAAAGAAAGGGGGAGCCGAGCCTGGATAGGACAAGCATCTCGCATTGATTCATACTAGGGATATAATATTTACAAAAGACATGGCTAGCGCCTTACATGCCCCGCGGGGTGGTACTTCGATTCCTCGCAGGAAACAAAAGGAGCTAGTCCTAGGGAGCGCTAACTACGCGCACCTCCGCAAGAGACGCCATCATCAACAGTGGGCCGTCAGGCACCGGCGCCAACCCCATCTAGATCAGTGGCATCAGCGGCCTGATGCATCTGCCCCTGCTCCGGGAGCGACGCGAGCTCGGGGGCTCGTAGCTGTCGTCGCTCGTGTCCGGAGTCGCGAGAAGCTCGGCGGAGTCGCTGGACCCTCCGGCACCTCCGCCGCCACCTGAGGAGCGGCTGGCGAGCCTGGTCCTCGCCACGATGATGCTCCGGCCGCCTTTCTCGGGGCAACATTCCAGCCGGCGTCCTTCCGCGTCGAAGACCTTGAAGAACATCAGGGAGGCGCCATCGTATTGGAGGTGGATTACGAGGGAGCCCCCTGTCCGGCAGACGCGGGCAATCTCGCCCCAGCCATGGGTCATGTAGACCTTGCCCGGAGCGACAACCTCGACTTCCTCTCCGGTCACAGGGGTACTACAGTGAGTGTGCAACAGGCAGAGCTCGTGAGGCCCCCTGGACAGGATCTCGAAGGCGAAGGAGGGAGAAAGGCGAATCCAAAATCGAGGAGGCATGGCGGCGTGGAGCACAAGCTCGCGAGAGGAGCCCTCGGCGTGGACTCCAGGAGGAACGACGCGCACCGCTGTAACCCGCCGGAGTCGACGGTGGCATCGCCGGTGTCGCTCGGTGCCTTCTTCCCCAGGGCCCTTGATGCGGGCATACAAGGGCAGCAGGAATCCAGGCGGCGGCCGCTCGTACCAGGGCCTCGACGTCTCCTGCCAGGCGCCCTCATCTCGACGGCAGGGGACTAGCCGCTTCTTCGGCGGAAGCGGGTCGGGACCCTCTCAGGGGGCCTTCCCCTTCTCTTCTGCAGAAAACCGGTGAATCGGTGCCATCGACGTGAGGTGGAGCAAGGGCAAGGATGAAGGAGAGAGGAGTAGCAGGAAGGGATGAAGTGGAAGGGCTCGCGCCGTTCCGTACTTATAGCTGGAGGAGGCCAACCGTCGGCCTCCACGATCACAGGTAATCATGACCCATTTTTGCATGCAGGGACTTCTCAAGTCATGCGGTTGTCGAGGCGTCGTGGGGAAGCGAAGATGCCCACGTCCAATCAATCGCCACGTGGTGCCCAAGGCCGCAGGCTGTTGGGTCCCGTGGCGCTTCGCACTTGCCCCTTCGCTTCTCTGCTAAGCCAAGTCCGGGCGCGCCTTGGGCCCGGGGGCTACTATCGGTGTTCTAGGAACGGGGGGCCCCAGACTTGCCTGCCTGCGGCCTGCGACGTGGCTCAAGTGGGTGCCCAATGCAGCCCAACTTCATCAGCTCAAGCTCAAGACCCTCGTGAGGGGCCGAGCCTCGCAGGACGGACGACAGGAAGCTTCCTCAGGAGCAGCCTCCTTAGGCAGGCTCGCGAGGAGGCGGAGAGATCAAGGTAGGGTACCTCCCGAGGAGCCCGTGACGCAAGCCATGACGATCGAGACCAGCGGGTGCTGGGGCGCCGGCCGCTCGCGAGGTCCTTGTTTCCCTATCGGTGAAAAGGGGGCAAGCACAGGCCAAGGCATCAGGCAAAGGTTACCGTTTCGGTGCAACAAGACCAAGACCAGCATAACGGCAGGATGGAGGTCATCGTGGAGCTGAGGACGGCGTCATCATCAAAGCCTTTGGCAGCCAAAGACTAACTTTAGTCAGGATAAGTGTACTAGATGTTCCCCTTCAAAATGGCCAATTGTTGGCGCCCTTCCCGCTCATTATTTGGGAAGAGGCCCAGGGCCTCGCTCTATAAATAGGACTAGCCACCACAGAGTAGGGGGGATCGGAAAGAGAAAACAGATAGATCAGAGAGAGAGAAAGAGAGAAGCGACTGAACTCACCCTAGCAGTTCATCGCACCAGCTCAAGAACAGACCCTCGCGAGGCTGTTCTCCCTTTGTATTGTTCATCATCAGCCAGAGGCAATCCACAACAACACACTGGAGTAGGGTATTACACCACAATGGTGGCCTGAACCAGTATAAATCTCGTGTCGCTTGTGTGTTCACCTTTCTTGCTTAGATCCTTGTGAGACTTCGACGCGCGAGCTGGTAGGGGAAAGATCTTCGTGCGCACCCCAGTGTTCGAACCTCAAGGGTCTGCCAGAACCGAAATCCGACAGCGCAGAATCGGTTGCCCTTGGACGACTCCGGCTGGTCCCTGTCGCGCTTTGTGTCTTGTTCTGCTGTGAGCATGGCTGCTCCTTTGCGCTTCACGTCCTTGGCCTTGGCTTTCTTCTCTTCTAGGTCGGCAGCTGGAAGCTCGAGAAGGGAGAGGCGTCCTTCCTCAGCTCTTGCGCACTTGGTCGCCAGGTTGAACAGCTCCAGAGATGTGCACAAATCCTCGTGGATGGCGAGCTCCTCCTTCATCTTGACGTCGCTGATGCCATCAGAAAACGGTGAGATGATGGCCTCGTCCGTCACCTTGGGGATCTTGAGGAGAGCGCTGTTGAAACGCTGGATGTACTTCTACAGGGTCTCTCCAGGCTGCTGCTTGATGCGCCGCAGGCCACCTATGGCCGGAGGGCGGTCGCGAGTGCCCTGGAAGTTGGCGATGAAGTGGCTACGCATCTCGTCCCAAGAGGAGATCGAGCCGGGAGGTTGGTTCAGGAGCCAGGTGCGGGCACCATCCTTGAGCGCCATAGGAAACCAGTTCGCCATGACCTTTTCGTCTCTGTTGGCCACCTCGATGCCCAGCTCGTAGAGCTGCAGGAACTCCGCGGGGTCGGTAGTGCCGTCGTAGCGAGGAGGCAGATCCGGCTTGAACTTGCCTGGCCAGGCGACGCTGCGCAGCTCGGTGGTGAAGGCGCGGCAGCCTGCTATGTCCACTGGAGCATTTTGCAGACGCGGGGCCTACTCTTCATGGTTCCCACGCACCACCGCCAGTGGCAGTGCGGGGTCTTGGCAGGCTGGTGCTGGGATGCGGTCTTGTCGTGCTGGTGCTGGGAACACGTGAGCGCCTTCTTAAGGCCGAGGGATTTCTTGGCAGCTTCTTTCTTGTCACGCGGGCACAGGACGCGACGGGTAACGTCCAGGGGCCGCGCGCCTTGGAGCCAGGGCACCTTCTTGGGGAGGAGGTGGCGGAGGCGCTCCCTGAGCCGCGTTGCCCATGCATGATGGAGGGCGAGGCCGCGAGAGGGACGGTGCGGGGGAGCCCCTTGCGGTGCTGACGAGCTCGGTCATGCGGGCGAGCCATTCTTCATAGAGGTCGTCAACGGGGTGGTAGTGCAGGAGCTCACATGCCAGGAGCAATGCGGCCTGCGCGTCCGTGGGGGCACGATGAGTGTGAGACGACGAACCAACTAGGGTCAGCGACGGAGTGGCGGTGCGGCCTTCCCGCCGCACAGAGGGTGCACCGAAGATGCTTGCTGCTTGTTCCCCATCGGGCCAGTGGCGACGTTGGCGGCAGGCAACGGAGAACGACGAGGAGGCCCACCGACAGGATCCGTCTGGGCCACGCGGGCGGCAAGAGCAGCCTGGCGCTCGGCGCGAGCTCGACGAGCGTCTGCCATGGATGCGACGAAGCGATGGAACACAAATCAGCGGAAAGAAGATTCCGGCTCACCCCTACCTGGCGTGCCAAATGTTGGATATCGGGTTTCGGCAAAACCCTTAAGGTTCAAACTCTAGGGTGCGCATGAAGATCTTCTCCCTACCGAAACACGCCCACAACCTCGCCGCGATTCCAAGCTAGAACGATGAAAAACACAAGAGACACAAGGTTTATACTGGTTCGGGCCACCGTTGTGTTGTAATACCCTAATCCAGTGTGTGGTGTGGTGGATTGCCTCTTGGGCTGATGATGAACAGTACAGAGGAAGAACAGCATTGTGAGAGGTGTTCTTGTGGTGGAATGCGGATGAACCTAACTTGGTCTGATCCCAGATGAGATGCTCGATGCCTTCTACTGTGGTGGCTAGCCCTATATATAGAGGCCCTGATCCTCTTCCCAAATTTGAGCGGGAAGGGAGCCAACAACGGCCATTTTGAAAGGGTACAGTGTTGGGGAACGTTGCAAAAAATTAAATTTTTTCCTACGGTTTCACCAGCATCCATCTATGAGTTCATCTAAGCAACGAGTCAAGGGAGTGAGATTGCATCTACATACCACTTGTAGATCGCAAGGAAGCGCTCAAGGAAGGGTGATGATGGAGTCGCACTCGCCGTGATTCAGATCACCGATGACCAAGTGCTGAGCAGACAGCACCTCGCGCTCAACACACGTGACGGACGGAGACGTCTCCTCCTTCTTGATCCAGCAAGGGGAAGGAGAAGTTGATGATGATCCAGCAAGACGACGGCGTGGTGGTGGATGCAGCAGAACTCCGGCAGGCTTCCCAAGTTCTTTGTGGGAGGAGGACGAGGTGTAGCAGGGAGGGAGGCGCCAACACATGTGGTGCGGCTGCCTCCCCCTGCCTCCTTATATAGGCCCCTGTGGTGGCGCCGCCCTGGAGATCCAATCTCCCAAGGGGGCGGCGGCCGGGTGGAGTGCCCCAAGGCAAGTGGGCGCCCTGGTGGGCTATAGGCGCACCAGCCCACTATGGGCTGGTTCCTCCCCACTTCAGCCCTTGGGGCCCTCCGGATGGGTGGCCCCACCGGTGGACCTCCGGACCCTTCCGTGATCCCAGACAATACCAGTGACCCCAAACTTTCCCGATGGCGAAACAACACTTCCTATATATAATTCTTTACCTCCGGACCATTCCAAACTCCTTGTGACGTCCGAGATCTCATCCGGACTCGAACAACATTCGGTATGCTGCATACTCATATTCATACAACCCTAAGCGCCACCGAACCTTAGTGTGTAGACCCTACGGGTTCGGGAGACACGTAGACATGACCGAGACGACTCTCGGGCAATAACCAATAGCGGGATCTGGATACCTATGTTGGCTCCCACATGCTCCTCGATGATCTCATCGGATGAACCACGATGTCGAGGATTAAATAACCCCGTATTCAATTCCCTTTGTCAATCGGTACATTACTTGCCCGAGACTCGATCGTCGGTATCCCAATACCTCGTTCAGCCTCGTTATCGCAAGTCACTTTACTCGCATCAGTAATGCATGATCCCGTGACCAACCACTTGGTCACTTTGAGCTCATTATGATGATGCATTACCGAGTGGGCCCAGAGATACCTCTCCGTCATATGGAGTGACAAATCCCAGTCTCGATCCATGTCAACCCAACAGACACTTTCGGAGATACCTGTAGTGAACCTTTATAGTCACCCAGTTACGTTGTGACGTTTGGTACACCCAAAGCACTCCTACGGCATCCAGGAGTTACACGATCTCATGGTCTAAGGAAAGGATACTTGACATTGGAAAAGCTCTAGCAAACGAACTACACGATCTTGTGCTATGCTTAGGATTGGGTCTTGTCCATCACATCATTCTCCTAATGATGTGATCCCGTTATCAACGACATCCAATGTCCATAGCCAGGAAACCATGACTATCTGTTGATCAACGAGCTAGTCAACTAGAGGCTTACTAGGGACATATTATGGTCTATGTATTCACACGTGTATTACGATTTTCGGATAATACAGTTATAGCATGAATAAAGACAATTATCATGAACAAGGAAATATAATAATAATCCTTTTATTATTGCCTCTAGGGCATATTTCCAACAGTCTCCCACTTGCACTAGAGTCAATAATCTAGTTACATTGTGATGAATCGCACACCCATAGAGTTCTGGTGTTGATCATGTTTTGCTTGTGAGAGAGGTTTAGTCAATGGATCTGCGACATTCAGATCCGTATGTACTTTGCAAATATCTATGTCTCCATCTTGAACATTTTCACGGATGGAGTTGAAACGACGCTTGATGTGCCTGGTCTTCTTGTGAAACCTGGGCTCCTTGGCAAGGGCAATAGCTCCAGTGTTGTCACAGAAGAGTTTGATCGGCCCCGACGCATTGGGTATGACTCCTAGGTCGGTGATGAACTCCTTCACCCAAATTGCTTCATGCGCTGCCTCCGAGGCTGCTATGTACTCCGCTTCACATTTAGATCCCGCCACGACGCTCTGCTTGCAGCTGCACCAGCTTACTGCTCCACCATTCAACATATACACATATCAAGTTTGTGACTTAGAGTCATCCAGATCTGTGTCGAAGCTAGCATCGACGTAACCCTTTATGACGAGCTCTTCGTCACCTCCATAAACAAGAAACATGTCCTTTGTCCTTTTCAAGTACTTCAGGATATTCTTGACCGCTGTCCAGTGTTCCTTGCCGGGATTACTTTGGTACCATCCTACCAAACTTACGGCAAGGTTTACATCAAGTCTGGTACACAGCATGGCATACATAATAGATCCTATGGCTGAAGCATAGGGGATGACACTCATGTCTTCTTTATCTTTTGCCGTGGTTGGGGACTGAGCCGAGCTCAATCTCACACCTTGCAACACAGGCAAGAACCCTTTCTTGGACTGATCCATTTTGAACTTCTTCAAAATCTTATTAAGGTATGTGCTCTGTGAAAGGCCTATGAGGCGTCTTGATCTATCCCTATAGATCTTGATGCCTAATATGTAAGCAGCTTCTCCAAGGTCCTTCATTGAAAAACACTTATTCAAGTAGGCCTTAATGCTGTCCAGAAGTTCTACATCATTTCCCATCAAGAGTATGTCATCTACATATAATATGAGAAATGCTACAGAGCTCCCACTCACTTTCTTGTAAACACAGGCTTCTCCATAAGTCTGCATAAACCCAAACGCTTTGATCATCTCATCAAAGTGAATGTTCCAACTCCGAGATGCTTGCACCAGCCCATAAATGGATCGCTGGAGCTTGCATACTTTGTTAGCATTATTAGGATCGACAATACCTTCTGGCTGCATCATATACAGCTCTTCCTTAAGATGTCCGTTAAGGAATGCCGTTTTGACGTCCATGTGCTATATCTCATAATCATAGTATGCGGCAATTTCTAACATGATTCGGACGGACTTCAGCTTCGCTACGGGAGAGAATGTCTCATCGTAGTCAATCCCTTGAACTTGCCGATAACCCTTAGCGACAAGTCGAGCTTTATAGATGGTAACATTTCCATCCACGTCCGTCTTCTTCTTAAAGATCCATTTGTTTTCTATCGCTCGCCGATCATCGGGCAAGTCTGTCAAAGTCCATACTTTGTTTTCATACATGGATTCTATCTCGGATTTCATGGCTTGAAGCCATTTGTTGGAATCTGGGCCCGCCATCGCTTCTTCATAGTTCAAAGGTTCACCATTGTCTAACAATATGATTTCCAGGACAGGGTTGCCGTACCACTCTGGTGCGGAACGTGTCCTTGTGGACCCACGAGTTCAAGAGCAACTTGATCCCAAGTACCTTGATCATCATCATTATTTTCCTCTTCAGTTGGTGTAGGCATCACAGGAACATTTTCCTGAGCTGCACTACTTTCCCGTTCGAGAGGTAGTACTTCATCGAGTTCTACTTTCCTCCCGCTTACTTCTTTCGAGAGAAACTCTTTTTCTAGAAAGGATCCGTTCTTGGCAACAAAGATCTTGCCCTCGGATCTTAAGTAGAAGGAATACCCAATGGTTTCCTTAGGGTATCCTATGAAGACGCATTTTTCCGACTTGGGTTCGAGCTTTTCAGGTTGAAGTTTCTTGACATAAGCATCGCATCCCCAAACTTTTAGAAACGACAGCTTAGGTTTCTTCCCAAACCATAATTCATACGGTGTCGTCTCAACGGATTTAGACGGTGCCCTATTTAAAGTGAATGTATCTGTCTCTAGAGCGTATCCCCAAAATGATAGCGGTAAATCAGTAAGAGACATCATAGACCACACCATATCCAATAGAGTGCGATTACGACGTTCGGACACACCGTTACGCTGAGGTGTTCCAGGCGGCGTGATTTGTGAAATGATTCCACATTTCCTTAAGTGTGTACCAAATTCGTGACTTAAATATTCTCCTCCATGATCTGATCATAGGAACTTTATCTTTCGGTCACGTTGATTCTCTACCTCATTCTGAAATTCCTTGAACTTTTCAAAGGTCTCAGACTTGTGTTTCATTAAGTAGACATACCCATATCTACTCAAGTCATCAGTGAGAGTGAGAACATAACGATATCCTCCATGAGCCTCAACGCCATTGGACCGCACACATCGGTATGTATGATTTCCAACAAGTTGGTTGCTCGCTCCATTGTTCCGGAGAACGGAGTCTTGGTCATTTGCCCATGAGGCATGGTTCGCATGTGTCAAATGATTCATAATCGAGAGACTCTAAAAGTCCATCAGCATGGAGCTTCCTCATGCGCTTGACACCAATGTGACCAAGGTGGCAGTGCCACAAGTATGTGGGACTATCGTTATCAACTTTACATCTTTTGGCATTCACACTATGAATATGTGTAATATTACGCTCGAGATTCATTAAGAATAAACCATTGACCATAGGGGCATGACCATAAAACATATCTCTCATATAAATAGAACAACCATTATTCTCGGATTTAAATGAGTAGCCATCTCGTATCAAACGAGATCCAGATACAATGTTCATGCTCAAACTTGGCACTAAATAACAATTATTAAGGTTTATAACTAATCCCATAGGTAAATGTAGAGGTAGCATGCCGACGGCGATAACATCGACCTTGGAACCATTCCCGACGCGCATCGTCACCTCGTCCTTCGCCAGTCTCCGCTTATTCCACAGCTCCTGCTGTGAGTTACAAATATGAGCAACGGCATCGGTATCAAATACCCAGGAGTTACTACGAGTACTGGTAAGGTACACATCAATTACATGTATATCAAATATACCTTTGGTGTTGCCGGCCTTCTTATCCGCTAAGTATTTGGGGCAGTTCCGCTTCAAAGGACCCTTCCCTTGCAATAAAAGCACTACCTCGTGCTTGGGTCCATTCTTTGACTTCTTCCCGAATCGGCTTACGGGTGCAGCAACATCCTTGCCGTCTTTCTTGAAGTTCTTCTTGCCCTTGCCCTTCTTGAACTTAGTGGTCTTATTGACCATCAACAATTGATGTTCTTTCTTGATTTCAACCTCTGCTGACTTCAGCATTGACAATACGTCAGAATGGTCTTCACCATCCTCGCATATTGTAGTTGATCACAAAGCTCTTGTAGCTTGGTGGGAGCGATCAAGGATTCTGTCAATGACCGCCTCGTCGGGGAGGTTAATGTCCACTGGTCAAGGCGGTTGTGCAACCCGGACATTTTGAGTATGTGTTCACTGACAGAACTATTTTCCTCCATCTTACAACTATAGAACTTGTCGGAGACTTCATATCTCTCGACCCGGGCATGAGCATGGAAAACTAGTTTCAGCTCCTCGAACATCTCATATGCTCCGTGTTGCTCAAAACACTTTTGGAGCCCCGGTTCTAAGTTGTAAAGCATGCCACACTGAACGAGGGAGTAATCATAAGCGCGAGACTGCCAAGCGTTCATAACGTCTTGGTTCTCTGGGACGGGAGCGTCACCTAGCAGTCCTTATAGGACATATTGTTTCCTGGCAGCTATGAGGATGATCCTCAAGTTCCGGACCCAGTCCGTATAGTTGCTGCCATCATCTTTCAGCTTGGTTTTCTCTAGGAATGCGTTGAAGTTCATGTTGACATGAGCGTTGGCCATTTGATCTACAAGACATATTTGCAAAGGTTTTAGACTAAGTTCATGATAATTAAGTTCATCTAATCAAATTATTACAATGAACTCCCACTCAGATTAGACATCCCTCTAGTCATCTAAGTGTTACACGATCCGAGTCGACTAGGCCGTGTCCGATCATCACGTGAGATGGACTAGTCATCGTCGGTGAACATCTTCATGTTGATCGTATCTTCCATACGACTCGTGTTCGACCTTTCGGTCTCTGTGTTCCGAGGCCATGTCTGTACATGCTAGGCTCGTCAAGTTAACCCTAAGTGTTTTGCATGTGTAAAACTGTCTTACACCCATTGTATGTGAACGTAAGGATCTATCACACCCGATCATCACGTGGTGCTTCGAAACGACGAACTTTAGCAACGGTGCACAGTTAGGGGAGAACACTTCTTGAAATTGTTGTAAGGGATCATCTTATTTACTATCGTCGTTCTAAGTAAACAAGATGCATAAACATAATAAACATCACATGCAATTATATAGTAGTGACATGATATGGCCAATATCATATAGCTCCATTGATCTCCATCTTCGGGGCTCCATGATCATCTTGTCACCGGCATGACACCATGATCTCCATCATCATGATCTCCATCATCGTGTCTTCATGAAGTTGTCACGCCAACGACTACTTCTACTTCTATGGCTAACGCGTTTAGCAATAAAGTAAAGTAATTTACATGGCGTTCTTCAATGACACGCAGGTCATACAAAAAATAAAGACAACTCCTATGGCTCCTGCCAGTTGTCATACTCATCGACATGCAAGTCGTGATTCCTATTACAAGAACATGATCTCATATATCACAATATATCATTCATCATTCATCACAACTTCTGGCCATATCACATCACATGACAATTGCTGCAAAAACAAGTTAGACGTCCTCTAATTGTTGTTGCATCTTTTACGTGGCTGCAATTGGGTTCTAGCAAGAACGTTTTCTTACCTACAAATAACCACAACGTGATTTTGTCAACTTCTATTTACTCTTCATAAGGAACCTTTTCATCTAATCCGCTCCAACTAAAGTGGGAGAGACAGACACCCGCCAGCCACCTTATGCAACTAGTGCATGTCTGTCGGTGGAACCGGTCTCACGTAAGCGTACGTGTAAGGTTGGTCCGGGCCGCTTCATCCCACAATACCGCTGAAGCAAGAAAATACTAGTAGTGGCAAGCAAGTTGACAAGATCTACGCCCACAACAAAATTGTGTTCTACTCATGCAATAGAGAACTATGCATAGACCTAGCTCATGATGCCACTGCTGGGGAACGTTGCAGAAAATTAAAAATTTTCCTACGGTTTCACCAAGATCCATCTATGAGTTCATCTAAGCAACGAGTCAAGGGAGTGAGATTGAATCTACATACCACTTGTAGATCGCGTGCGGAAGCGTTCAAGGGAAGGGTGATGATGGAGTCGTACTCGCCATGATTCAGATCACCGATGACCAAGTGCTGAATGGACAACACCTCCGCGTTCAACACACGTACAGGATGGGAGACGTCTCCTCCTTCTTGATCCAGCAAGGGGGAAGGAGAGGTTGATGATGATCCAGCAGCACGACGGCGTGGTGGTGGATGCAGCAGAACTCCGGCAGGGCTTCGCCAAGCTGCTGCAGGAGGAGGACGAGGTGTAGCAGGGGGAGGGAGGCGCCAATACACAGGGTGTGGCTGCCCTCCCCCCTACCCTCCTTTATATAGGCCCCCAGGAGGGGCGGCCCTGGGAGATCCAATCTCCCAAGGGGCGGCGGCTGGGGTGGAGTGTCCCCAAGGCAGTGGGCGCCCCCCACCCTAGGGTTTCAACCCTAGGCGGGGTGGGCAGGGGAGCACCAGCCCACTATGGGCTGGTTCCTCCCCACTTCAGCCCTTGGGGCCCTCCGGATGGGTGGCCCCACCGGTGGACCCCTGGGACCATTCGGTGGTCCCAGACAATCTGGGTGACCCCAAACATTCCCGATGGTCAAACAACACTTCCTATATATAATTCTTTACCTCCGGACCATTCCGGAACTCCTCGTGACGTCCGAGATCTCATACGGGACTCCGAACAACATTCGGTATGCTGCATACTCATATTCATACAACCCTAGCATCACCGAACCTTAAGTGTGTAGACCCTACGGGTTCGGGAGACACGTAGACATGACCGAGACGACTCTCGGGCAATAACCAACAGTGGGATCTGGATACCCATGTTGGCTCCCACATGCTCCTCGATGATCTCATCAGATGAACCACAATGTCGAGGATTAAACAACCCCGTATTCAATTCCCTTTGTCAATCGGTACGTTACTTGCCCGAGACTCGATCGTCGGTATCCCAATACCTCGTTCAGTTACCGGCAAGTCACTTTACTCGTACCGTAATGCATGATCCCGTGACCAACCACTTGGTCACTTTGAGCTCATTATGATGATGCATTACCGAGTGGGCCCAGATATACCTCTCCGTCATACGGAGTGACAAATCCCAGTCTCGATCCGTGTCAACCCAACAGACACTTTCGGAGATACCTGTAGTGCACCTTTATAGTCACCCAGTTATGTTGTGACGTTTGGTACACCTAAAGCACTCCTACGGCATCCAGGAGTTACACGATCTCATGGTCTAAGGAAAGGATACTTGACATTGGAAAAGCTCTAGCAAACGAACTACACGATATTGTGCTATGCTTAGGATTGGGTCTTGTCCATCACATCATTCTCCTAATGATGTGATCCCGTTATCAACGACATCCAATGTCCATAGCCAGGAAACCATGACTATCTGTTGATCAACGAGCTAGTCAACTAGAGGCTTACTAGGGACATATTATGGTCTATGTATTCACACGTGTATTACGATTTCCGGATAATACAGTTATAGCATGAATAAAGACAATTATCATGAACAAGGAAATATAATAATAATCCTTTTATTATTGCCTCTAGGGCTTATTTCCAACATACAGCTAGTACAAGCTATCCTGACTTGAAAGCACAAGTGCTCCCTAGGTGGTTTTGGTAATTAATGTCAACATATCTCTTGTTGGACTAACACTTTTATCTAGTATGCTTCAGATAAGTTCAACAATGGAGTATCATGGACTAAAGGATGTGGGAACTCCTTCAAGATGCTAAGGACAAAGGATTGGCTCAAGCTTCAAGCTCAAGACTCTTCATTTTTTATTTTAGTGATCCAAGATCACATTGAGTCTATAGGAAAAGCCAATACTATCAAGAAGGGATGAGGTGTTGCTTAATGAGTCCCTTGCTCCAGAGTGCTTAGTGATATGCTCCAAAACATTCAACTACTTTCCCACTTCCACACATATGACCTAAACCTAAAGTCAAACTCGGCCCCACCGATTCTTTCTATCCGGCGCCACCGAGTTCAAATATCTTAGCCACTGCCACAAACCCTAGGCAAATCGGTCTCACCGATAGGGATCTCGTTCTCACCGAGATGGGATTGTAATCTCTCTGTGTATGTCCATTACCAAAATCGGTCTCACCGAGTTTGAGCAATCGGTACTACCGAGATTACAATGCAAACTTCCTGGTTAAGTTATTCCCAAAATCGGTCCTACCGAGTTTGTGTAATCGGTCCAACCGAGTTTGCCTGACAAACTTTCTGGAAAACTTATTACCAAAATTGGTCCCACCTAATTTGTGTAATCGGTCTCATCGAGATTACGTTATGCCCTAACCCTAACCATATCGGTCTCACCGAGTTGCATATCGGTCCCACCGAAAATCCTAACGGTCACTAGGTTTACCAAATCGGTCTGACAGAGTCTGTTGAATCGGTCCCACCGAGTTTGGTAAATTGTGTGTAACGGTTAGATTTTGTGTGGAGGCTATATATACCCCTCCACCTCCTCTTCATTCGTGGAGAGAGCCATCAGACCGTGCCTACACTTCCAGCATACATTTTCTGAGAGAGAACTACCTACTCATGTGTTGAGGCCAAGATATTCCATTCCTACCATATGAATCTTGATCTCTAGCCTTCCCCAAGTTGCTTTCCACTCAAATCTTCTTTCCTCCAGATCCAAATCCTATGAGAGAGAGTTGAGTGTTGGGGAGACTATCATTTGAAGCACAAGAGCAAGGAGTTCATCATCAATGCACCATTTGCTACTTCTTGGAGATTGTTGTCTCCTAGATTGGCTAGGTGCCACTTGGGAGCCTCCAACAAGATTGTGGAGTTGAACCAAGGAGTTTGTAAGGGCAAGGAGATCGCCTACTTCGTGAAGATCTACCGCTGGTGAGGCAAGTCCTTCGTGGGTGACGGCCATGGTGGGATAGACAAGGTTGCTTCTTCGTGGACCCTTTGTGGGTGGGGCCCTCCATGGACTCGCACAACCGTTACCCTTTGTGGGTTGAAGTCTCCATCAACGTGGATGTACGATAGCACCACCTATCGGAACCACGACAAAAACATCCTTGTCTCCAATTGCGTTTGAATCCTCCAAAACCCTTCCCTTTACATTCTTGCAAGTTGCATGCTTTACTTTTCGCTGCTCATAAACTCTTTGCATGCTTGCTTGTTATGTATTGTGAATGTTAAACTTGTGCCTAAACTCCACTTAAACTTAAAGAAGTTAAAAACTGCAACTTTGGTACTTAGTGTCTAATCACCCCCCCTCTAGACACCTCTTCTCAAGGTCCTACAAGTGGTATCAGAGCATTGGTCTCCATTGCCTTGGTTTAATCACCATTGGAGGAAGATGGATGAATCTACTTTGGGGAGTCTTAGACATAGAGTGCATATTCTTGATGGAGAGTATTTTCATGGGTGGAAAAATGAGATGCTTGTAATTTTCAATCAATATCATTTGAACATGTACATTGCTAGCCCTTGTGCACCTCATGTTGACCCTATGCATCCTACCCTTGATGAGTCAATTGATATGATTACGAATCTTAGAACTGACGAACTTATCATTAGAGGATTGCCTAGAAACTTGATTAGATGTTTGCCTACTCTTAAGTGTGCCTACACTATATGGAAATTTCTTGAGGAACGCTTTCCAAATTATTCCTTGAAAAATCTTGATGAAATTCTCCATAAGTCTATTGCTTTGAGTAAGATGAATTCTAGTGATCCTATGTTTGGTGATCGTCTATTTGAACTTACAAACCTTATACGTGCCAAAGAGATGTTGGAATTATTAGTGATATTATTTCCGAAGGTATAAAAATTCATAAGCAAGATCATTGTCAAACTCACTCTAATGAATTACCCTCTCTAGGATTTGATCCACCACATGATGATGTTGAACATGGATACTATGATGGGGATGATGATAGTGACTTCGATCTTGATGATGCAATGATACACTTTGTTCTTATGGCAAATCTTCGGGGATATATGTCAGGAGGAAAGGAATGGGTTCTTGATAGTGGATGTACCGATCACATGACCGGAGAGAAAGACATGTTTCATGAGCTTGCTGAAAACGATGGTCATCCAAAGTATGTCACTTTCAGTGACAACTCAAAGGTTAAGGTGGTTGGCCTCGGTAAGGTGGCCATATCACATAATAGCTCCATACAAAATGTCATGCTCGTTGAATCTCTTTGCTACAACTTACTTTCAGTATCTAGACTTGCTGATTTCGGTTTCAATGTCCTATTTACTGAAGTAGATTGCCAAGTGTTTCATCAAGATAATCATAAAATGGTCTTTACCGGTGTGCGTAGGGGTGATCTATACATTGTTGATTTCACTAAAAAGGCTCAACCTAAAACTTGCTTCATCGCTAAATGTAGGATCGGAAGTATGTCTAGAGGGGGGGTGATTAGACTACTTGACAACTTAAAAATTTTGCCTTTTGATTCGAGTAGTTTCTTAGCAAGTTTACAATGACAACCAAGTCAAGTATCACCCTACACATGCAATTCTAGAGTTGTGGCAGCGGAAAGTAAATTGCACGTATAGTAAATGAGAGGAGGAGAAGAGCAAACGCAATGGAGACACGGAGATTTTTTCTCGTGGTTCCGATAGGTGGTGCTATCGTCAATCCACGTTGATGGAGACTTCAACCCACGGAGGGTAACGGCCATGTGAGTCCACGGAGGGCTCCACCCACGAAGGGTCCACGAAGAAGCAACCTTGTCTATGCCATCATGGCTTACGCCCACGGAGGACTAGCCTTACTCGGGTAGATCTTCACGAAGTAGGCGATCTCCTTGCCCTTACAAACTCCTTGGTTCAACTCCACATCATGACGGAGGCTCCCAAGTGACACCTAACCAATCTAGGAGGCACCACCTCCAAAAGGTAATAGATGGGGTTGGTGGTGATGAACTCCTTGCTCTTGTGCTTCAAATGATAATCTCCCCAACACTCAACTCTCCTCACCGATTTGGCTGTGGTGGAAGAAGGGATTGAGTGGAAAGCAACTTGGGAAGACTAGAAATCAAGTTTCATATGGTGGGAGTGGAGCAACTTGATCTCAACACAAGGGTAGGTAGTTTTCTTCTCGTAAATGTAAGGTAGGAGTGGTAGTTCTTTCGATGGCTCTCTCCACGAATGAAGAGGAGGTGGAGGGTATTTATAGCCTCCACACAAAATCCAACCGTTACACACATTTGACCAATCTCGGTCGACCGAAGTTGACAACTCGGTCGGACCGAAAGTTCAAATCTTGTGAGCGTTGGGATTTTCGGTGGGACCGAAAATACAATCTCGGTTAGTCCGATTCTTCCAAAGTCTAGGGTTTGCCAATTTCGGTGGGACCGACTTTCTCATCTCGGTGACACCGATTTGAGTCGTATGTTCTGAAGCTTGGCAACACCAATTTCGAATGACCGAGTTTGGAATCGGAAAATCCGAGATTCTTAGGGTTTGGGTATATGGTGAGGTGGTTCATCTCGGTGTGACTGAGTTTGGAATCGGTGGGACCGAGATTACTTATGAGTTTATGTTGGAATGAAAGATTGCTGATAGTTTGAGAGATAAATCACTAAGCACTTAGAGCAACCAGATCATCATCATAACCTCACCCCCTTTTAATAGTATTGGCTTTCCTATGGACTCAATGTGATCTTGGATCACTAAACCAAAAATGGAGTCTTGAGCTTTTGCCAATGTTTTCCTTAGCATTTTGAGGGGTCCACATCATCGGTCATTGCCATACCCATATCAATGAACTTTCGAAATATTCTCAAGAAATGATTAGTTCAATGATATATATGTTGTTATTAATTACCAAAACCACCTGGGGATTAGTTGCACTTTCAATCTCCCCCTTTTTGGTAATTGATGACAACATATAGATCAAAGCTTCGACAAATGATATAATCAATGAATGACATCGTCGCTTTGAGAAGTATGTGATAAGCAAGAGCTCCCCCTAAATTTGTGCATTATTTAAGATTTGCGTTTGAATGCAAATGCACAATCGATTAGGATCATGGGTTACTCTTCCATGTCACATACATCTTGGTGGAGCGCACAAAAATGATAAGAATGAGTAACATGCACCCAATCACCAAGACATGAGTAAATGATCATACAAGACATGAATGGAATATGATAGGCATCAAGCACACATTAAGCACAGTATGATCAAGCACTCATCAAGATAGAGCAAACGTAGTATCAAACACACGAAGTATCTCAAAGAACTCAAAAGTATCTCAAGGAAAACCGCAAACGAAAGAGCAAAAACGAGCACTCTCTCTCGAAGCCCTATGATCTATACAATTTCTCCCCTTTGGCAACAAGTTACCAAAAGTTCGAAGGTATAGAGCTAATCGTCACTCGGGACTCGCCTGGCGGCTCTCATGCGTGTCGATGGAGTGGAGATAGCTGCATCTGCGAAAGCTTCGCTGAAGTCTGTGGAGCTGGAGGAGTGGATATCAAGCTGGTCTTTGGAACCGACGGAGCTGTAGGAGGTGCTTGATGTAGTAGCCCCAGGTTCGTTAATCGAATAGCAGCTGATCTGGGCTTTGTGGGCACCGGAGCAGGCTGCTCATAGTCATCTGGACCATATCACCTTCCATCTCTCTCATGAGTTCTCGCCTTCTCCTCTTAGCTTCCTCGATGTCCGCCTCAAGCTTGTTGACGGTGACTGCACTTGATCGACTTGACGCCCGAGCATGGAACTTATCTTCAACTATCCTCTCAAGGCTCTCCCGAGACTGCACTATGCTGGCCAAGCGTAGCTCAATTCTCTGAGTGGCTTCAAGAAGTTGTTCTGCAACGCTCTTGGGCTTTTTCTTTGCTTCCTTCTCGGCTTTAGCTTGTTTGGCAGCTTCAGACTTAGCATGTCCTTCTACAGATGTGGGAGCATCCTCGGTCATCACAACCTCGTTATCCTCATGTTCAGGCTGCGGTGGCAAGTGGGGTCTATCCAACGGTAGGTGTCCGTGCCAAACTTGGCATTAATGAGCATCTGAATATGCGGAGCAAACCCACACGACCTCTTACAGTGTCTGCTTTGTCCTCTTGATAGTCTCAACTATCGTGTCCATCACCTTGAAAGGTGTCTTCGATCTAGAATGTGCAGCATGTTGATAGAATACCCTCTTATCATGCGGTGGTCTCTCGACTTAGGCATCAAAGTATGCCTCGAATGGTGTTGGTGGTTGGGAGACCTGCTCAAGATAATAGATGAACCAAGCTTCCATATCTCTACATCCTTCTCCTTTACCTCATTGTACATGTTCTTCATTGACTCGTGATTTTTCTTCGGAATGCCATAGACATCAATATCATCATCCCTTGATACAGGTGCATTCAGCAATGCTCTCCATTCTTCAACAAGAGAATGGAATCTCGCCTTCATCATCCATACAATCCTGCCATCTGGATAGAAGTGTGCGGTGGCATAGAACGCATGATCATCTCATCGTTCCAGCGGTCAATTTCGACCAACGAACTCGCAATCCCACAAGCGGTGAAGCTTTCATGCACATGTGGGAAATAGTCTCTGTGCTCTTCATCGTCGATGTATTCCTCTACATATCTGGTGTCGGCAACAATTGGCTTCTTATCCATCAAGACTGCCTCATAAAAATCTTGTTGCTCTCTTGTGTGGAATCTTGGGTCAATGGTGTTCTTCTCCGGTGGCATATGGATCAACTTGCCTCCATAGCTCGAGTCCTTTGTCCTTCCTTTCCTTCATATTTTCAGCTCGAGGATGAGCTTCATTATGAACTGGCGGTTTCATTCGAGCTTGAGCAAAACATGAGCCTCATCATCGATTCTGCAGTGGCACATTGTCCTTCTTCTTCTCAAGGCGGTATGTTCCTCACAGTCTTCTTTGGCTTGGCAGCTGGTTTGGCTTGGGCTGCCTTTGCTGGAGCTGATTGCTTAGCCTTTGTGGGTGCTCCTGCCTACGATGGCATCACCCATCAACTTCGCTTCGAGGAGGCTGAGGTGCTTCCTCATCGAATCATCATCTTCACTTCTTCATGAACTTTCCTCTTCCTCTTGGAAGTCTTCTTGATCTTCTTTGGAGGTTTCTTCCATGCTGAGCTTCAGGCAACAGAGGATTTTGTCACTTTGCTTGTGCCTTTCTTTGTTGTTGCCCTTGATAGCTCTTGGCAACCACTTGCCTTTTTGGCTTAGAAGTTATTTCCTCATCTGCAACAAAGTCTGAATCTTCCTCATCAGAATTTCTCTTCCTCCTGGCCCTGGTGGCAGCTGCAGGCAGTCCACTTGGAGTGCTTCTCTCTCCATCATCTGAAAAACTGCTTGCTTCTGGACTTGTTGCTGCCTCTGGAATCTCAAACGGCATCTCCGACCTGTTCGAGTGTCACTTCCATCTAGACATGACCGACAACCTGTGAATAGAATAGGTATAGGCCAGAATAGAAGAGTTATCACAAACTGCAGAGGATTTTGCAAAAGAATGAGTTCAAACTTTAGTTTTAGGTTTTCACAGAATACATGTCGGTCGACCGAAGTCTATAAATTCGTGAAACCGAAGTGTCTAAACAGACCACATACACCACTTTCGGTTGGACGAAATGGGTTTCGCTCTAGCCGAGACTACTAGGGTTTCACTTGAATCTTCACTTGGTCTTACCGATTTGCACAACTCGGTTTCACGAAAAGTGCGGTCAATGGCCAGAGGCCAAATCGGTCGATCCGAAAATGTCGAATCGGTCACACCGAGATGTGTTCATGAAACCTAACCCTAAAATTTTACTCGAAATTTGTTCTATGACCCTAAACGGCTGGATAGGGAGATCTCAATCTTGGCAAGAAACTTGGCAACGCCTAACGTGCATTGAATCAGCGGTTGAGCACGAGAGGATGAAACTCACCCAATGCGGTGGAGCTTCACCACGCGGCAACGGCGCGATGAGAAGGACCGTTGACGGCGATGGAGACCCGAGGCGAGGGCGCACAGGCGACGGCGGAGACGATCCGGAGACCAAGGCGACGGCAGTGAAGGGTTTGAGGGCGAAGCGTTTGAAGAAGTAATCAACGCGCTCTGTCCTCGAGTATATATACCCTTCGGCTGTCGGTGGGACCGAGTTTGAAAACTCGGTGGGACCGAGATGGTTAACTGCGTGCAGTTACTCACTTCGTCACGCCGAAATTTGAAACTTCGGTTTCACCGAGGTGAAAACCTAGATCAATCCAAGTGATTTGGTCTGTCCGATTTGAGTATATCGGTTTGACCGAAAGTACTTAGAAGGTTTTGGAAGTTAGGCTTTTGACGGATCGGTGGCTCGAGTGCTCCTCACTGGATGCGTCCAAAAAGTCTTGTTCAAAGTTTGTGATATAAGCATGAATAGAGTTTGAGACAAGAAAGCATAGATAGCTAGGGGAGGAACTTAGGCATTCTTGTCCATCCATTTGGTCAAAAGAAAGAAAGCCAAAAGACCAAAGCAACAAATGGATGTCCTCGAATGGATAAAATCATGCATCCAACATGCTCACACAATAAGATAGCAAATGAAATATGTGTCAAACATGCACAAACAAAACACTAACAGCTAGCACACAATTTGGCGATGACTAGGTCATCTATATATGAGTATATTGACTTAGGAGTCAAATGAGAACATTTGATCATAGGTCATACTCATCGTTTAAGCACAAGTGGGGTTACCACTTTTCCATAAAGCATTGATGTGTTCACATCATTAGAAGATGCTTTGGCTCATTTCTTTAGAGCAAAGCTCCCCCTTGATGTGAGAACCCCTTTTAAAGGGTCAAACTAACCTTGGGTTGTCGTTGAAGACTTCATGTAGATGTTGAAGATGTGGATGCTCAATGTTGATGAAGATCACCAAGAGTTGGGAGCAATCCTTTGGATTCGGGCACTTTCAATACCTACATGGGTTAGTCCCACAAGGAACAAACAAGAATATCCATGGACATAGATTGAAGTACACAATAGATGATGTCCATGAAAGCAATGATTACCTTGTCCCTTGACTTACCAACATGAGGGTTTGTGACTCCATGAACTAGTGCAAGATGTGGAAGTTGATTGCACAAGCCCTTGCCAAAATGAATGTGAGTGAAGTATATTGGCGGAGTCACCCTCAAGAACTCTCTAGTTCTTCTTCTTCGGGATCCACATCATCTTGATGGGAATCCTTGGGGTAGTAGTTGAGCTTGTTGAAGTAGAACTTGAAGTTGCCTTGGGAACCCACTTGACCATGGCCTTGGGTGCTTCAATGAATGCATCAATCTCCTCTTGAAGCTTGTCCTTGCCTTTTAGCTTGTGGTCTTGTGGTGGAAGGTCATCTTGAGCTTGTTCCTCGTTTGAAGAAGTAGGATCATACTTCTTTTCTTGAGAGACAAACTTTGGAGTGGGATATTGACCTTCTTCCCATTCAACACCCTCGGCGTTGAACTTTCGCTCAAATCCAATTCCTTGATTCTTCCGGTGTCTTCCTTGTTTGCGAACAATTTCCTCAAAGCTTTTGCTTCCGGCAAGACTCTTGTAGACACCTTTCTCTATAATCCCTTTCAATAGACTATTTTCTTGCTCAAGTGAAACTTGGCTTGAAACATTGTTAGTGGAATCAAGAGAATTACTAGAAGTAACAACATTTGATTTAGCATGATTATTGTTACTACTAGATGAAGAATTTTTCTTATGCTTGTCATGCTTAGTTTTGATAGGTGGCAAGAAATTAGACAAGAGAAGTCGTTTGGCAAGATATGAAGAACTCTTCCTTCAAGATCGTCATTGATAGCTTTTAGAAACTCATGTTCTTGCTCTAGATTGAGCTTCTCGAAGCGTAGCTTCTCATGAGATCTTAGGAGCTCTCTATGATCTTCTTGAGTTGTTTCATGAGCTAACTTAAGAGTGTTTAGTTCTTTAGTTAGACGCTCAATCTCCTTCATAGCATTGTCATTCGACTCTTCTCGACTATAAAGACTACTAGCATGTTCATCATTACTAAGCTCACTAGATTTATCATGTAAAAGCTCATCTTCACCAAGCAAGTCATCCTCATCACTATCAAAGTCAATAAACTCAGGATGTGATACCTTGGGGCCTTTTGCCATGAAGCATCTTCCAATTCCCTCATTTGGTGAATCAAATATGTCATAGGAGTTGGAGTTGGAGGACACGAGAGCAAGACCGCAACACCTTCATCTTGATCAGATTCGGAGTTGGAGTGATAGCTTCTTCGGAGTGATTGTCGAGTCGGAGCCGGAAACCCATTCACCAACATGAGCTTGATGTTTTCTTCTTGTGTAGCTCCTTGATGACTTGTCTTTCCTTTCCGAATCCTTGCTTCTCCGAGAGGATCTTCGCTCATAACGATCATCTCTACTCCTTCTCTCTTTCGAGGCGACTCTTCTCTTGAGCTTCTTCTTCTTGGAGATTCTTCTCTTCTCTTGTGGGAGTCGAACACTCATTTGAGTAGTGTCTGGGTCTTCCACAATTGTAGCAGATTCGATCACGACTAGAAGATCTCTTTTCATCATATGATCTAGACTTTGAGCTTCTTTCCTTGCTTCTACTCTTGTAGAATTTGTTGAAGTTCTTCACCATTAGGCTTATTTCTTCATTGGAAACTAGCTTGTCACTTGAGGATGTGGGAGCTTCAACTGCAGCTTTGTAAGCACCACTTGACTTGTTGTGAAGCTCTTCCTTATCTTTAAGTGTCATCTCATGAGCAACAATCCTTCCAATGACTTGGTAGGCTTGAGATCTTTGTAATTTGGCATCATTTGGATCAAAGTGCACACGGTGTCATACTTTCCATCCAAAGCTCGAGAATCTTCTTGATGATGAATCGTCGGTCATTTCTTCGCTTCCTAAGCCTGCCATCTCATTGGTGATGAGAGCAAGCCTAGAGTACATTTCAGCGACTCCTTCACCTTCCTTCATCTTGAACTTGTCAAGCTGACCTTGAAGAACATCTAGCTTTGATTCCTTCACGGACTCGGTACCTTCGTGCATTTCGACCAAAGTATCCCAAATCTCTTTTGCATTCTCAAGACGGCTGATCTTGTTGAACTCCTCGGGACACAAAGCATTGAAGAGAATGTCACAAGCTTGAGCATTGTTCTGTAACATCCGCAACTCATCCGCAGTAGCTTCACGATCCGGAACTTTTCCTTCTTCGAAGAACTCACCTTGCAAGCCAACACAAATAATGCCCCATGCGGGGTTATGTCCAAGAATATGCATTTTCATTTTATGCTTCCAACTAGCAAAGTTTGAACCATCAAAGTAAGGACCTCTACGAAAATTACCCTCACTAGACGCCATACTCTCCTAGGTTGTGAAACCAAGCTTATGGAGTCCAATGCAATGGAAACCAATCCAATGGAGACCAATGCTCTGATACCACTTGTAGGATCGGAAGTATGTCTAGAGGGGGGGTGATTAGACTACTTGACAACTTAAAAATTTTGCCTTTTGATTCGAGTAGTTTCTTAGCAAGTTTACAATGACAACCAAGTCAAGTATCACCCTACACATGCAATTCTAGAGTTGTGGCAGCGGAAAGTAAATTGCACGATAGTAAATGAGAGGAGGAGAAGAGCAAACGCAATGGAGACACGGAGATTTTTCTCGTGGTTCCGATAGGTGGTGCTATCGTCAATCCACGTTGATGGAGACTTCAACCCACGGAGGGTAACGGCTGCCATGAGTCCACGGAGGGCTCCACCCACGAAGGGTCCACGAAGAAGCAACCTTGTCTATGCCATCATGGCTTACGCCCACGGAGGACTAGCCTTACTCGGGGTAGATCTTCACGAAGTAGGCGATCTCCTTGCCCTTACAAACTCCTTGGTTCAACTCCACATCATGACGGAGGCTCCCAAGTGACACCTAACCAATCTAGGAGGCACCACCCTCCAAAAGGTAATAGATGGGGTTGGTGGTGATGAACTCCTTGCTCTTGTGCTTCAAATGATAATCTCCCCAACACTCAACTCTCCTCACTGATTTGGCTGTGGTGGAAGAAGGGATTGAGTGGAAAGCAACTTGGGAAGACTAGAAATCAAGTTTCATATGGTGGGAGTGGAGCAACTTGATCTCAACACAAGGGTAGGTAGTTTTCTTCTCGAAATGTAAGGTAGGAGTGGTAGTTCTTTTCGATGGCTCTCTCCACGAATGAAGAGGAGGTGGAGGGTATTTATAGCCTCCACACAAAATCCAACCGTTACACACATTTGACCAATCTCGGTCGGACGAAGTTGACAACTCGGTCGACCGAAAGTTCAAATCTTGTGAGCGTTGGGATTTTCAGTGGGACCGAAAATACAATCTCGGTTAGTCCGATTCTTCCAAAGTCTAGGGTTTGCCAATTTTGGTGGGACCGACTTTCTCATCTCGGTGACACCGATTTGAGTCTGAAGGATTCTGAAGCTTGGCAACACCAATTTCGAATGACCGAGTTTGGAATCGGAAAATCCGAGATTCTTAGGGTTTGGGTATATGGTGAGGTGGTTCATCTCGGTGTGGTGAGTTTGGAATCGGTGGGACCGAGATTACTTATGAGTTTATGTTGGAATGAAAGATTGCTGATAGTTTGAGAGATAAATCACTAAGCACTTAGAGCAACCAGATCATCATCATAACCTCACCCCCTTTTAATAGTATTGGCTTTCCTATGGACTCAATGTGATCTTGGATCACTAAACCAAAAATGGAGTCTTGAGCTTTTGCCAATGTTTTCCTTAGCATTTTGAGGGGTCCACATCATCAGTCATTGCCATACCTATATCACTGAACTTTCTGAAATATTCTCAAGAAATGATTAGTTCAATGATATATATGTTGTTATTAATTACCAAAACCACCTGGGGATTAGTTGCACTTTCACTAAATCCTCAAAATGTTGGTTATGGCATAGACGATTAGGTCATGTTGGTATGCGAAACCTTGACAAGCTTATTAAAGGAAATCATATCCTTGGTGTAAACGATGTCATATTTGATAAGGATAGACTTTGCAGCGCTTGTCAGGCAGGTAAACAGGTTGGAGGAAGGCATCCCGTGAAGAACATCATGACCACAAGGAGGCCACTTGAGCTACTTCACATGGGTCTCTTTGGTCCCAACTCCTACAAGAGTCTCGGTGGAAATTCTTTTGGTCTAGTTATAGTTGATGATTTTTCAAGATTTACGTGGGTGTTCTTTCTCGATGATAAATTGCAGGTCCAAAAGATCTTCAAAAACTTCGCTAGGAAGGCCCAAAATCAATTTGAAGTGAAGATCAAGAAGGTTCGTAGCGACAACGGAACGGAGTTCAAGAACGCAAATGTGGACACCTTTCTTGATGAAGAAGGGATTTCACATGAGTTCTCGGCTACGTACACACCTCAACAAAATGGAGTTGTTGAGAGGAAGAACCGGACGCTCATCGAAATGGCGAGAACGATGCTTGATGAGTACAAGACACCGAAGCACTTTTGGGCAGAAGCGGTTGAGACAGCTTGTCATGCAACAAATCGCTTGTATCTTCACAAGCTACTCGGCAAAGCGGCATCTGAGCTCCTCACACGTAACAAACCCCAAGTTGGATACTTTCGAGTATTCGGCTCAAAGTGCTACATTCTTGATAAGCATCGTCATTCTAAATTTGCTCCTAAGTCTCATGAAGGTTTCCTACTAGGTTATGGCTCAAACTCTCACACTTACCGTGTCTACGACAATTTCACCCGAAAGGTTGAAGAGATGGTAGATGTGAAGTTTGATGAATCTAACGGCTCGCAAGTAGAGCAATTGCCAATTGATGTAGGAGACAAAGATCCTTCGGAAGCAATCCAAGACTTGTCTATTGGGAAGGTTCGTCCAACGGAGGTGAAGGAGAGTACCTCATCCGTCCAAGTGGAAGCTTCTACTTCACGACAAGGTGAACCAAGAGTTGATACGGAAGCATCCACAAGTGGGACACACCAAGATGAAGAAAACGAGGAAGTGCATCAAGATTAACGTCAACAACCTCCTTCTCCACCACGACAAGAGAGCGACAACGCCAACATTGAAGAAGGCCAAGAAGAAGAACAAGATGAATAAGAAGTCCAACCAAGAAACAAGCAAAAGCTTTCACGAGTTTGAGCAAGAATTGCTAAAGACCATCCCGTCGAGCAAATCTACAATGATATTCAAACCGGGAGAATCACTCGCTCTAAAACTCGTTTAGCTAACTTTTGTGAAAACTATTCTTTCATCTCTAGCATTGAACCTATGAAGGTTGAAGAAGCATTGGAAGATCCAGATTGGATAAATGCTATGCATGAAGAGCTACACAACTTTGAGAGGAACCAAGTTTGGACATTGGTTGAGAATCCCGACAACAACCACAACATCATCGGTACCAAATGGGTGTTTCACAACAAGCAAGATGAAGATGGACAAGTAGTTCGCAACAAAGCACGTCTCGTCGCCCAAGGCTACACTCAAGTCGAAGGTATGGACTATGGTGAGACTTACGCTCCCGTTGCTAGACTTGAGTCCATTCGCATCTTACTTGCCTATGCTAATCACTATGATATCACCTTGTACCAAACGGACATTAAAAGTGCTTTTGTAATTGGTGAAATAGAGGAGGAAGTTTGTGTTAAACAACCTCCCGGCTTTGTCAATCCTAAGAAACCCAATCATGTTTACAAACTTCACAAAGCTCTTTATGGTCTTAAACAAGCTCCTAGAGCATGGTATAAATGCTTGACCAAATTCCTTATTGAAAAAGGCTTTGAACTTGGGAAAATTGATTCCACACTTTTACTAAAAGGGTTAATGGAGAACTATTTGTGTGCCAAATCTATGTTGATGATATTATATTTGGTTCAACTAACCCTCATTTTAGTGAAAAGTTTGGGAAGCTAATGTCGGAGAAGTTTGAGATGTCTATGATGAGTGAACTCAAATACTTTCTTGGGTTGCAAATCAAGCAAACTAAGGAAGGTAGCTTTGTTTCTCAAACGAAGTACACTAAGGACTTATTCAAGAAGTTCAATATGCAAGAATGCAAATGTATGACTACACCCATGCCTACTAGTGGACATCTTGACTTGACCAAAGATGGTGAACCGGTTGATCAAAAGGTTTATCGCTCTATGATTGGTTCATTGTTATATCTACGTGCTTCACGTCCCGATATCATGCTAAGTGTGTGCATGTGTGCACGATATCAAGCTGCTCCTAAAGAATGTCATCTTAAGGCCGTGAAAAGGATAGTGAGATACTTAATCCATATACCAAATTTTGGCATTTGGTATCCTAAGAGGGCCTCTTTCGATCTTGTTGACTACTCCGACATAGACTATACCGGAGACAAGGTTGATAGAAAGTCCACTTCGGGTACTTGTCAATTTCATGGTAGATCTCTTGTGTCTTGGTCCTCCAAGAAACAAAACTCGGTATCCTTATCCACCGACGAAGCGGAATACATTGCCGCTGGTTCATGTTGTGCTCAACTACTTTGGATGACCCAAACTCTTAAAGATTATGGGATATATGTGAAACATGTTCCATTGATTTGTGACAATGAAAGTGCTATCAAAATTGGTCATAATCCCGTACAACATTCTCGAACTAATCATATTGAAGTTCGTCATCATTTCATTCGAGATCATGTTGCTAAGGGTGACATTAATCTTAAACATGTTCGCACCGAAAAGCAATTAGCGGATATATTCACTAAACCTCTTGACGAGAAAGTGTTTTGCAGGTTAAGAGGAGAATTGAACATCATTGATGCTTCAAACTTGGAGTAGAAACTCCATTGGATACATGCAAGACATGAGCTTATGACTAATCCTTGATATTTCTCTTATGATGAAAATCTTATGTCTTGGATATATTTGCACCTTACATGTTATCTAACCCATGTAGGTACTTGGTTGGATCAAATTCCATGAGATTGCAATCTACTCACATCTTGAAAAATCTCTACATCACCAAGTCTCTACACTATGGTGGTTGAAGACAAGGAAGCACGGAACCATTCAAACATATCCTTTGACAAATTCTATGTTAAGCTTCATGATTCTCATTATTGGATACACAAGTGCTCTTCCTTGCAAGAACTAACCATGTAGGAAGATGGACTCAAATTCCAAGTGGTGCTCCCAACTCTTGATGAGCTACATCAACCTTGAGCAACCCACACAAGTTCAACTACATGGACAACACCACCAACCAAGGTATGTTATTCCATCTTAGAGAAGCTTTACACCAAGTCATGAGCTAAAGCAACTCGACAAGATGTGAATACATCAAGATGCTTAAACGAAAAATGGTGACCCCATTTTGAGCTTAAACGATGAGTATGACCTATGATGAAGTGATCTCACTTGACTCCTAAGTCAATATACTCTAACATAGGTGACTTTGTCGCCGACCATCTCTAGATGAAGTTCTCTTGTGTTCCTTTCTGTGTTTTGCATTTGTCTCATGCATATTTGTTTCCCCTTTCAAAAAAACTTCATCTAGATTTCTTTCTGTTTGCTCAGCATCTTCTGCATCCAATTCATTGCATATCATTCAGTAAATTCCTTGCAAATCTTTGTGAGATCATACTAGTCTAGTGAGCTGAGGTGACAAGTGTTTTCTCTGCAATGAACTCGGTTTCATGATTTGTTGTTTTTTTTCCAACCGGATCCTTTCGGTACAACCGAAACATACCACTCGGAGCCACCGACTTCTCAACAGGAAAAACAGTTTGCGACTTATTCTGTGTTTCTTCTGATCCAGCTCCACTCAATGAATCTTGTCCCCTACAAGCATCATTTTTTATTCAATGCTTTGTACTGTGTCTCAAGGAAAAAACCCTTCTTGGAAATGGATGTCAAAGGGGGGGGGAGAGAGATCACATCAAAGCTTATCACTTAGAGAGATCACATCAAAGAAAGAGAGTATCACCTCCTTAGGGGGAGAAAGAGATCTCCAGGGGGAGAGAATACTCAAGTAGAAAGTACTTCTCAAGGATCCCAGATGCTTGGTATTCAAGAGAGATGCCTCATGTCTTTTTGAGGGGAAAGACATGTTCATATGTGCTTATTTGCATTAGCTTGCATTAGCTCTGTTCATTTATATCTTTCAGCTCTGATTTTCTGTTCCCTATCTTCTCCTAGTATCCCATGCTAGATTCAGGGGGAGCATGGCATCTAAGGGAAAGAAATCATTTAAATTCATTGCATATCTTTACTCTTGGGGACATGTATAATCCAATGTGGTACTTAGTACTCACTCTCTACATGTCATCCCAGTCTTGGTGTTCTTGTGGTTTCTTCTGTTTGCTCTGGCTAGTAGATGTACCTATGTTATCTAACCTTGTTTACGTAGGTTCATTCCATCCTAAGCCAACTCAAGACTACAAGGTAAGTATATGCATCACAATCATGTGTATGAGGAATTCTTGCTGATGTACATACTGTTTGCAAGAAGGACTCATGGGCATGAAGGTATTTTCTTTAATATTCTTTGCTCTGATGCATATGGCCAAGATACATGTAACACATTGCCTCATCTATCATGGTTATGCTCTCACATGCTTCTATACTCCATATTCACATGATTGCATACATGTAGGGGGAGCCTATGCTTGTTACATGTCTTTCCAAAGCTTTACTTGCTATTCTTTATATCTTTATCTAAAGCTTTGATGTATGTTGTCATCAATTACCAAAAAGGGGCAGATTGAAAGCACAAGTGCTCCCTAGGTGGTTTTGGTAATTAATGTCAACAAATCTCTTTTTGGACTAACACTTTTATCTAGTATGCTTCAGATAAGTTCAACAATGGAGTGGCATGGACTAAAGGATGTGGGAACTCCTTCAAGATGCTAAGGACAAAGGATTGGCTCAAGCTTCAAGCTCAAGACTCTTCATTTTATATTTTAGTGATCCAAGATCACATTGAATCTATAGGAAAAGCCAATACTATCAAGAAGGGATGAGGTGTTGCTTAATGAGTCTCTTGCTCCACAGTGCTTAGTGATATGCTCCAAAACCCTCAACTACTTTCCCAGTTCCACACATATGACCTAAACCTAAAGTCAAACTCGGCCCCACCGATTCTTTCTATCCGGTGCCACCGAGTTCAAATATCTTATCCACTGCCACAAACCCTAGGCAAATTGGTCTCACCGATAGGGATCTCGTTCTCACCGAGATGAGATTGTAATCTCTCTGTGTATGTCCATCACTAGGTTCTCCAAATCGGTCTGACCGAGTCTGTTGAATCGGTCCCATCGAGTTTGGTAAATTGTGTGTAACGGTTAGATTTTGTGTGGAGGCTATATATACCCCTCCACCTCCTCTTCATTCGTGGAGAGAGCCATCAGATTGTGCCTACACTTCTAGCATACATTTTCTAAGAGAGAACTACCTACTCATGTGTTGAGGCCAAGATATTCCATTCCTACCATATGAATCTTGATCTCTAGCCTTCCCCAAGTTGCTTTCCACTCAAATCTTCTTTCCACTAGATCCAAATCCTATGAGAGAGAGTTGAGTGTTGGGGAGACTATCATTTGAAGCACAAGAGCAAGGAGTTCATCATCAACGCACCATTTGTTACTTCTTGGAGAGTGGTGTCTCCTAGATTGGCTAGGTGTCACTTGGGAGCCTCCAACAAGATTGTGGAGTTGAACCAAGGAGTTTGTAAGGGCAAGGAGATCGCCTACTTCGTGAAGATCTACCGCTAGTGAGGCAAGTCCTTCGTGGGCGACGGCCATGGTGGGATAGACAAGGTTGCTTCTTCGTGGACCCTTCGTGGGTGGAGCCTTCCGTGGACTCGCCCCTTCGTGGGTTGAAGTCTCCATTAACGTGGATGTAGGATAGCACCACCTATCGGAACCACGACAAAAACATCCCTGTCTCCAATTGCGTTTGAATCCTCCAAAACCCTTCCCTTTACATTCTTGCAAGTTGCATGCTTTACTTTCCGCTGCTCATAAACTCTTTGCATGCTTGCTTGTTATGTATTGTGAATGTTAAACTTGTGCCTAAACTCCACTTAAACTTAAAGAAGTTAAAAACTGCAACTTTGGTACTTAGTGTCTAATCACCCCCCCCCTCTAGACACCTCTTCTCAAGGTCCTACATGACTAAAGGTGGTCTTTGACTACCAAAGGCACTGGTGATGACGCTGTCTTGGGCTCCACGGTGACCTCCGTCCTGCCGCTCTGCTGTTCTTGGTCTCGTTGCATCGATATGGAAACCTTTGCCTGATGCCTCGGTACTCCGCGCCTGCGCTTGCCCCCTTTGCACCAAAGAGGAAACGAGGACACTGCGCAGGTTGGCACCCGCCTGGTGCCCGCCTGGTCTTGATCGTCATGGCTTGCGTCACGAGCACCTCGTGAGGTACCCCTCTCCTTGATCTCTCTGCCTCCTCGCGAGCTTGCCTCGTGAGGCCGCCCCTAAAGGGGCCTTGCATCATCCGCCCCGCGAGGCTTGGCCCCTCGAGAGGGTCTTGAGCGTTTGTTGATGAATACGGACCGCACTGGGCCACTGCTGAGCCACACTGTAGGCCGCAGGCATGCAAGTCTGGGGACCCCCGTTCCTAGAACGCCGACAAATGCAACGTGGCTGTGACCCCAGGAAACACTACAAAAAAAATACACTTCCGTGATGATAAGTGTTTGTCATAGTAGGTCGCGTTTTTTTTCATGCATGTACATCCATGACAAATTTATGACAGAATCAAGAGTCATACATGTGCTGTTGTAGAAGTGTTCCATGACATTACCAAAATTATCATCACGAAAGTGTCCAATTCCATGACGATAAATCGCGCGTCATAGAAGTGCTTTCATCAAGGGTGACCAACACGTGGCATCCACCGTAACGGAACATCGTTAAGCTATCGGGTCGGGTTTTGGATCCGATAACCCGTTAACAGCCCCGACCAATGGGGATTTTCCACGTGTAAAATCATCATTGGCTGGAGGAAACACGTGTCGGCTCATCGCTGGGACAGATGTCATCCACTCATTGGATAGAAGGCGCCTATGATACGTCAACACGTGGTACATCCCAACAGAGGCCCATTGTTGTGAAAAGGCCGGCCCGATTGACTTGGTCAAAAGGTGGCGGGTCGGCCCATGGAAAGCCTGTTAACGGCCTGTTCGCATATAGCCCATTTACAGCCCGCTAACCCAAGGCCTGTTATGCCCTATTCGAATTAGGCCCAGTAACGTCATCTGGGCCATCCAATATGATTCCAGCCCGTTTTCACTTCTGACCCATGTATGGACCATGACGTCTTTCGGCCCATATGAGGCCCTATGTAACTTTTGGCCTATTAACGGCCCGTGGTGAAACTAGCCCGTAATGAACAGTGTACCACTTTACACCCATTAACGGCCCGTGGTGAAACTAGCCCGTATAGAATAGTGTATCACTTTATACCCATTAACGGCCCGTTATTCCGTTGGGCCGTTTCCAGCCCATGTTATCTTTCGGCCTTCTCAGAGCCCATTTATTCTTGGGCTCATTTCCAGCATTCGTTTACTTATGGCCCGTTACTATCATTTTCTGCTTGTGGGCCAAATTTAGCCCGTGGTTACAGTCGGCCCGTTTGTGGTCCGTTAAACGTTGGGCCATTTTCATAGCGTCATCAAATACGGCCTATTAACATGGCCCGTTATGGTCGGCCCATGAACGGACGATTCCAACTCTAGCCCGTTACGCCGAATGCGTCTGTTTGGCCCATGTTTGTAATCGATCATCTGCCCGTATAAGGCCCACTGATGATACGACCCGTAGAAGGCCCATTGTTTCTACGGTCCGTAGAAGGCCCATTGTTTCTACGGCCCGTAGAAGGCCCACTGTTTATACGGCCCGTAGAAGGCCTACTGTTTCCACGGCCCGTAGGTCCAGTGTCACTACAGTAAATATTAGCCCATGGTTATTGTGGCCTAGTTTTAAAAAATAGGTTATTGCAGCCACTAGCAAACCACAGAAAAAAAACTGCACTAACTACAAGCAAACAAATAAACAAGACAGTAAGGAAATAAATAAGCAAGCAACTTACACTAGGCTATCACGGCTATTACACATATTACATCCACTGGGCATCAAAGTTCGCCACCAGTTGAAATATAAGGAACACAGCAGCATATAAACGTCGCAGCAAAACAAGTCCAGAATTGAAACCACTTCAGAAGAGCTCAAGAAACAATATCCTGGGTACCCATAATGCTGTCAAGATGCTTAGCAAGCTTATTAACTTTCTCTTGTTTGGCGCTTAAGTCCTCCAGCGCTTGCTGTTGCACCAGAAAGTATGTATCTGAATTCTGCAGGGACTTCCTTAGTCCTTCGGCTTCCTGTCGCATAACATCTGATCGATGTCTTTCAACTTGAAGTTGAGACTCAAGAAGCCGAACTGCTTTAGGCAACAAGTTCGAAGAGCTGGTGCCAGCAGTGGTAGCCAGTAACTCGAACACTACATCAAGATAGGACTTTGGGGTTGTCTCAGTGTCCTCAATATAGTTTTTATCAGCTTTCTTGGAGACCAACAGGGATGTCTCACTATCTTGAACCTTAGCTGCATTACTTCCTTTACCATTGCATAACAGGGTACTCTTCTCCAATATTTTATCCGCATTCTAAAAGAGAAACAAACAAACACATCTCAGGTTTACAATGTAGTATATGAAACTCATTTTGGTAAACCAGTTCAGTAGTAAGGTGGAGAGGATAACAGCATGAAACAAACATATATCTATGTAGTATGGTCACTGTATGGTCTATATCATTCTTGTTTATGTTACCAAATCAAGATAGATACAGTTCGAATCATATCTATTTAAGACAAAGCAGCATAGACAGAATATAAGTGTGGGAAACTACACAGCAATAACAACACTTGTAATGTGCATGGCATGAGAACATAACTGTTTATTCAATTGAAACTGAAATCAACATAGAGCAAGTTACAACAGCAAACAGCCAAACACGTTGAAGAAATAGGTTTAAAACATACCTGCTGCGGCATTGGAGTTTCAATTGCATCCTTCAAATTTGAAATTGGTTGGTATCAAGAATACTGATGATGCAAGAGCAAAGTAGTATGAACCATAGCTATGGAACCCGACACGAGAACAATTCTTCTTACGCTTTAAGCGTTGACTTGGGTTCGGAGTGGTGGTCCTCGCGATTTGGGCACCGCAGTTGCCTTACTAACTGCTCGTGTTTGGGTGCTCTGTGGTGGAGACGGTGCTGTGTCAACGGGAATTGGGTGTCTATCTGCTGGGGTTGGGGTTAGAAGGGGTGTAGCTAGTTCTCTGTCCAACTGGGTACGGGTACAATCTGCATGAGTGTGGGTTATGTGTGGTCGGGCTGGTTCTTGGGCAAGTACAATCATGGTTCTATCTGCATCGACAGGTAGCACGATCTTTTCTGAAGACCGTGTTTTTACTCCCACAGATACTGCCATCACACCCTCCAATTGAAATGGCTGATAAACAAGAAAAGTAATTGAATGTACAGACATTGTAAGATAGACAGGTGCAATGGATACTAGGGAAGAAAACAGGGCATGAAATAATTCACATTTATGTTGTCTAAGCAAACAGAATAGCAGGACATAATTTCACATATATGATGGCTAATTAAACAGGATAGCAAGACACAATTTCACATGTATGATGGCTAACTAAACAGGATAGAATGTCATACTTCAAAATATGATGACTATGTAAACAGGATGACATGATATAACTATACGATGTGTCTATTAAAGTGGTTGGCATGCCATAAATCACAAATATGCCTTCGATGGAAACATGATGGCATGATATAATTCACGGATAGAATGACATAATTTAAAATATGATGACTATATAAATAGGATGAGATGATATAACTATATTATGTCTTTAGAAAATGGGTTGGCATACCATAATTCAGATACATGCTGTCTATGTAAACATCATGGCATGACATAATTCAAATATATGATTTATATACTAAGGAAGTGAGCAGAGGGCAATCGCATATATGATGTGTGAACTAAGGAGATGGCATTCAATATTGTGTATATGATGTAAAAACTAAGCATTGCAATACAACATATGCATTATATGAGTAATATAACCCTGCCAAGTTTGAGCATACACCTAAGGGGGATAATAGGACCGGTCATCTGCCTATGAATCCTCCTCTGAAGAGCTATCTCAGAACCAGCAAGATATCTGCTTCAGAGTAGCATTGTCTGCTCTCAAGACCTTGTTTTCACTCGATTTCTCCATCACCAATTCAAATGGCTGATGCAGGGAAGAGCAGTTGAATATACAAACATTGTCGACAAAAGCAATGAGAAATACAAAAAAAGGACGGCATGATATAATTCACATATATGACGCTGGCCTAAACAGCATGGCATTGCATAATTCACATACATAATGCCTTGCAACAAGATAACATTGCATAATTCACATATATAATGTCTTGCAACAAGATGGCATTTCATAATTCACATATATGGTAATTAGACACTAAACAGGTGGCATTCACACAAAGCATGTCTAAACTAAGCAAATGACATAGCAATGCAAGATACCATACGCACGATATGAGTAACATAACCCTGCCAAGTTAGGGCATGCACCTCGGGGGGGGATATGACTGGTCATCTGTCTCTGAATCCTCCTCTGAGGAGCTATTGGTAACCAGCAAGACATGCACTTCGTCAGATAGCATTGTTTGCTCTAAAGACCTTGTTTCCACTCCAGATTTTTCCACGACCGTGCCGAATGGCTGATGCACAGGAAGAGTAATTGAATGTACTAAAATTGTTGAAAATTTTAACACATAATAAAAAAATGATGGCATGATATAATTCACATATAAGATGACTGGCTAACCAGGGTGGCATTGCAAAATTCACATATATGATGCCTGGCTAGACAAGATGGCATTGCATGATTCACATATATGATAAAGAAACTAAACAGATGGCATTGACACAAAGCATGTCTAAACTAAGAAGATAACATCTTTAATGTATACAGTAAGCAATGCAAGGCACCATATGCATGATATTACCAACATCAGCATGTCATGTTAGAGCGAAGACCTCATGGGGTAAACAGGAGTGGTCTCCTCCTTCTGAATCCCACTCAGAACAGTTATCTTCCTCTTGATTACGATGCGAAATGGGTGGAGGGGGGCTGCCTTTGCGCCCACCATGGAACGACGTCTGCATGAAATTTTGTTGCCACGCAAGGCTCGTCTCTTTTGCTCAACATGATCAGTTCCATTGTGTACAATAACTAGCATGCATAGGAATAAAACATAGTGAGATTATGTAAGGAGTGCATGCACAAATCCAGAGTGATGGTAGCAGACTGTGGATAGACCCAAAACCAATGATAGCAGGCAGATAATAGCTTTAGTTAAAAAATACAGATAATGGCTCCTTTAATGTTTGTTTGCACCCAACATGAAACTCATAGTAGACACCGGAGATTAACCAGATAGTAGACAGATAGTATTGATTGCTGCCCCAATATGTACCCCACAGCCATTTAAAAACTCAAGTTTCAGCATTAGTTTGGACCTGACTTGGAGTCTAATAGGTGAACACGACAATAATGTAGCATGTCATCATATTAAGCGATGCATAACGTAAGCAGACACGGAAGAGTGCGACCTCTCTTGCGGACCCGTGTAGTCCTGAAGGTCATCTGCTCAGTTGATGATGGTAATGCAGTTGTCGTGGCTGCCGGCCGCGGGGAAGAAGATCTGATGCGGCGAAAGACAGTCTAGAGAGCGGATCCTTGCTGTCGTGAACCCTTCCGTCATTGGAGAAGCTAAGCTAGGGTGGAACACAGCGGCGCAGGAGCAGGACAAACCACACAAGGTTTTCTTTGACACATATCTGTAACATAAGTAATTGAGTAAGGGCTTGTTTGAATTTGAGGATTGTAACAATGCAGGGATAGGAAATAGACAGGTATAGGATAGGAATGCACGTGCAAAACAGAGAATTTAAAAACACAGGATTTGTACCAATCTGGGTGTTTGATTCACAACAATTGGAAGATCACAAGATGCAAAAAAGCATGGTGAGATTAAGTCAAACCACAAGAAAATGTAGGGTTATAATGCTATTACTAGATCATTGATGGCGCGCAAAATATAATCATGAGATCCAAGAACTAGATCGTTAAAATCTTGAAAGATATAAATGTCAATTCAACTAAAAGTTGAAAGTGTAAACTCAGGTGTCCAATCATGATTATTCAGCGACTCTAGATCGTTGATGGCGCACAAAATAATCATGATTATACCGCAAAATAATCATGAGTAGGGTCGCTGAATAATCATGATTGGACACCTGAGTGTACACTTTCAACTTTTAGTTGATTTGACATTTAAATCTTTCAAGATTTTATATTTTGTGTCGCTGAATAATCATGATTGAAGCGGGTTAGTTCTTGGATCTTATATTCGCGTAAAATTGCTTTGAACTTGGTCCAAACATGATCTTATAACGCATATTACTAGATCTTTAATGCTAGGAGTAGAATCGCTGAATAATCATGATTGGACACCTGAGTTTACACTTTCAACTTTTGGTTGAATTGACATTTAAATCTTTCAAGATTTTATATTTTTTGTAAAAAAAGGATAGATACCGCAAATCATGATTATTCAGCGACTCTACTCCTACTCCTAGATACATACTATCCACAATGATTTTTGTGCTTCTTATTTTGATGTTAAATTCTACAAAACTATGGTACGCTTTGGTGCTTCTAAAAAAATTTAGCCTTCCTAAACTGCCATCGACGCATAGAAAGCATAATGTCTAGCTGATAATAGGGTGCATGTTAAACCTTTCACCCGCAAAAAAAGATAATAGGGTGCATGTTTAGTTTTCATTTACCAGCAGAGGTGCCAGATCTTGATTATTTTTAAATATTTTATTAAATCTGTTTTCCAACGTTTCAAATCATCCCGGCAGGTTTATATATGTATGGCAGTGATCATCTAACTCACTTGAAATTAGAAAAGGTGAAAAAAAATCATGCTAGCTATGGGCTCGCCATTTATCACTGACTTTTTTGTGGCCTTATGCTCCATCTTGCCTTAGGAATACTACATGGATACATATGGTGCCCTGCGACATCCAAAAGGATATCAACTAAATGCAACGAAATTTCAATGCTAAAGAAATCGAAGAGTCTCGGAATTCACCATGGGCAGTGGAAGAAGATGAGAAAGTTGTACCTTTTTTGCCAATAATGAGAAAGTTGTACATGAGTAGGCATCTTACCTGAATGACAAAAAAATTCGTTCAAGGGAGCGCCCTAGGAATACTTGCACATGATACAACAAGAGGCTTAGGAAGATCAGTTGGCTGGATCGAGCGACCCCAACATCACCTGCATCGCGCCTCGGCTAGACCAATTGCCCCCTACCTTCCCCGCATACGGGGCCTCCCGCTGGATCCCCTCGCGTGCTTCACCTCGGCTTGATCCACGCAGACCACCTGCATCCTCTGCATCCTATGTCACCAGCATTCTTAGACCGTCTCACATGGATCCCTAGATCTAACGCCCCTAAACGCCCAAATCAGCAAAATTGAAGGCAAAAGATGAGAGGGCGTGAGAAGGCAAGGAATACGTGTAGTTTTACTGACATAAATAAATAAATATGGGTCATCCGCCATACCTGCGCATTGGTTTTATCCATGAATATCCCCTTTGCCTTATCATATAAATTTTTAACTGGCATCTGGATCACTCAAAGTAACGGATGCCATGAACTATGAGTCTGTTTTTTACTATTATAAGAAAGTTTTATGAAGGTGGAACCTGGTGGTCCGATTAGTTCATCATTTGCAGAGGAGTGGACAACACCAGCGGCCATGACTTGCAGATGAGCGCCCAAACCAATTCCGATGCTTCCCTTCGGCACCTTCCCGCGGTTGTACGTGACGTGGCGGTGACGTATGATCTTCCCAGTGGGCGAGATGGCAGCAGAGGCTGCATCGTTCCATCTTGAAGGACTGGCTCCGAGCACTCAGGAAGATGAGAAAAGGAGGTCGGGGGAGATGGGAGGGGCACCACCGCGCGAACTAAATAAAGGAGAAGACAATTAGGCCGGTGAGTGGCAAGGTTGACATTAACCGATTTTAGCAATGGCAGCATTACTCCTCGCTCTAACGCCAGCGGGTCTACTCCAGTCGCCCATGATTCTACAACGCTGCCCCTTCGATGTCGCTATCGCTTCGCAATGTCATTTAGATACATTATGTGGGCTGATGCCGCTGGGAAACGCTGGAGCATTGTGGCTAAATGGGATTCTTCCACGAGAAAAGGCTCGATTAACCAGAAATTGGCGATTTTGACACGGGAGTAGCAGCCCATAAAACGTTTGGTCCAGTTTAGTGCAAGTTAACTTCATCTGACGGCCAAAAACATTCTTAGGACGCGATCTGACGATCGAAAACATTGATGGCCTGAGAGCGCTTCTAGAGTGCTTAGTTGTAATGTATCTAAATGCTACTATCTCTTAGTCTTGTGCTTGATGAATAGGAATATGAAAAGGAGGAGAAGTGGAAATTAGAATTCCTACGGTTTTTCTTTCAAGGAGAAACTAAAGGAACAAATCCTATAGTTTTTCTTTGCTCCATTCCTTTGCACCAAATTCATGAAAAGTAGTACCATAGGAAACTTTCCAATTCCTCTGTTTTTCATTCACTTTTCCTTTCAAGCATTGGCAATTCTAGTAGGCAGGCTTGAGCAAGGAAAATCCTACACTAAAAAAATGTTTTGTGCTACTTCTATTACTTTGGACCCAGGCCACTGCCATACTAGCTCAACTCCCAGGCCCATCGACAAATGCACAGCTCAAACGCGCAGAGATAAATAATGATGGTGTTCAAGAGAGTCCATCACGGATAGCTAAGTTGCCTGGTACCTCACTACTTGTCATATAATACGATAAAATAATCGTATTTACCGTTACTACGAGTGCTCAGTGGACAATACATATAACATGTAGAGTAAAAAGAGATGTAACAAGTGTACAACCTCTTTGGCTAAGCCATGTCGATCTCAGCGTGATTGGGTTGGCCGGTGAGGATGCTCCGGCTGACTTTGCTATCGGAGGAGGGGAAGAAGATCTTAGGCGTCTGGAGATGGAGCCCGAGGTATTGCTCCGCTGTGATGGAGGGTTTCATCATTGGAGCAGCTCCGGTGAGTTGTACGACGCCGAGGCTGAAGCAGGACAAGAGAGACAACGAACAACGTTAACCTGAGTGGAATTCTAATAGCATCTCCAATACATGACATCAAATACATAACCACAAAGTGCTAGATGTAAAATACATCAGCCGCTCATCTCTGAACTTAACTGTCGAAATTGAACTTAACTGTCGAAACTAAACTTAACTGTCGAAACTGAATTTTGTTGTCGAAACTGAATTTTGCTGTCGAAACTGAACGCACTAGCAAGGTGAGGCTACACATCGGTCGACTGACTTTTTCATCTGTGGTCAGTCGATTTTGCAGCCGTTGGATACGAAATCATGGGCCTGCGGTTCATCTTCAACCTCCAACCCCCTAAGCCGCCAGCCACCACCGGCCAAACAGCAGCCCCCCGCCGCCCGCGGCCGGCGGTGCACCCTGAAAACACTCCCCACCACCGGTCCGCTACCGCCCCGGCCATCCCTCTAGGCTCCCCCGTGCCGAGCTTTTTCTCCGGCGATCCCCACGCCACCGCCCCGCCAATGCCCTGCCAACACCGGCGACCACCGCCCCTATCCTGAACCCTAAGATAGATAGTGGGGTACCTCTCCGGCGAGCCCCCCTCCCCGGTGCGGCTGGTTCTTCCTTCACCCCGGCGAGCCCACCCCTTGAAAATCGACTGACCCAGAAGTCGATTCAGTCGAGTGAGGTGTAGCCAAATCAGAGCAGCATCGCAAGCAAGAGCAAGAGCGAGAGCAGCAGCGCGAGCAAGAGCAATAGCAAGAGCAGACCAGGTAGGGAACTGAGAGCAAGAGCAGAGCAGCAGCGCGAGCGAGAGCTAAAGCATCAGCAGCTCCTACTGATGTGAGCGAGAGCGGGAGCGACACCGTGGAGGAAGTGGCCGGTGACGCCACCGTGGATGGAGCTGCGCCGTGTCAGCTCAGGACTGAGCGCCGGCAGCACCGTGAGATCGAATCAAGAAGAAAATGTGGCGATTAGTGTACAACCTCTTTGGTGGCGCCGATTAGGCCGCAGCTTCATCCGAGGAAACAGTGATGATGATGCTCTTCCGGTGGTGCAAGTGAAGACGGCGGTGTTGGAATGGAGGTGGCACGAAAGACGAGGGGAACATCGGGGCAGCTCCTTCGAGGTGGAGGATGGGGTGGCTGAACCGGCGGGACGATGAGATCGACGACGGATCCTCATCCGGTACGGTGGATGAGGGACGTTGAGGTGTTGTTGTGGACGACGTCGTCGGGGAAGAGGCTCCGGCTGGGTGGCGGATGGAGCAGGGTGTGGGGTTTCATCGCGGGTTTTCGCGGCCTTGGTGTACGAATGGGTGGGCGGATGGGATGGCAGTGGGAAACCATGGCTTAGAGACGCGCTTGTCCGAAATGTGGGATAAGTTACGAAAGTACCCCCCCACCGATTTGAGGCAGTTCTTTCGGTTCAGGGGTACCACGGGCATTTCGCATGTCGGGATTTCACAGGAGGTGGGAGTTTTCGCGCGCGTTGTAATTTCGGAATAGCAAGGCGCGGGTTGAGATGGAGGGAGTTGTCGGAGCAATACGAGACAAAGATATATCTTAAATATTTCGGGCTAACAAGGCATGGGTTGATGAGGTGAGAGTTTCGCTGCACGATAGACAGAGACGCTAGCTTCAATTTTTGGCATAACAAGGCGCGGCTTGAAATTTCGGAACAACAAGCTTAACGTGTACCCAAAAAAAGACAATTTGCACCTCAACACGCACAACACACACACAAACACCATTTAGACTAGAGTAAGGTACACGTGCATTGCACGCATGAGATTTGGCAACCAAATTATGAATAAATACCACATTATAGCATGCAAGCTTTGAGTCATATGTGCATGATGTAGATGTTCGTTTAATTCTTATAGTTCATTTCATTCAAAATCATCTAGTTTTTATAAGAAGGCTAATCTATTTTAAGATTCATGGAATTGTGCGTTGCAAGACATAAAGTAAAAACAAATAATGGCAAATCATGTAGAAACACATTTGGGCAATTCTGATACGGAAGATTCTAGAACAAATAAGAAGTGCTTGTGTTTTGATGTTTGTGCATTATGCTTAAGTTCAACCATGGAGTCTTCTAGATTATACATGTGGCGAAATCTGGTGGAATCTAGATAATATCCAATGGCCAATAGTGCTCAAATTTGCCATCTTTGGACCATCGGATTCGCCTTATCCAACGACCATCTTTCAAAGTTAAAGTTACCCGCACACAACATAAAATATATATATATATATATATATATATATATATAGGTTATAGATATAGATATGTGATGCGAAAGCCGCCCATCATCTCCAATTAGAATAGTGTGTCCATGCACGGATGCGATGTGCGCAAATGATGTCTACCATCGGTATCTCAAATTCAAATCAGTCTGACCTTGTTCAATGTGTATACATTACAACTTGCTCATTTCCAAACCACACCACGCAGATCTCCATTATATTCATGCATGCATGGGTTTCAAACATCAGGATCTCTTATTCAAATATTTGAATTCAACTTTACATTGATTTTGACCTCACCTATTCTTTTACACCCACACAGTAGTCTTCTCTTTATAATTGTACCACTAACTTTCTCTCGTGCATGCATGCACACACACTACCAGTCGACATTATCCATCGCACGCATGCAATCTATTTCTTCAGGTCAGTCTCCCATGAAGGCACACACCCACACACATCCCCCTCTCCATCATATCGGGCATTCTTTATCTCTCACGCGTGCATGCGCAACTATCGATGTTCCTCTATGTATGTGTGTATATAGCTAGGTCTTTCATAGTTTTCCACACAAACTGATCAATCGATATATCCAGTGAGGTCTCACCCTCTTTCCCACGTCCACATCGATCAATCTATACCTCTCTATATAGGATTAACATATATAGATAATACACCCACATTAATTATATATCCAGCGTCCCCCTCTCATCATCCATGCCTTCCGCTTCATCTCTCAGACGCGTGCACAATGGCGAAGATAGGGGACAGTAAGGGCCCTGCCCCCCCTAACATCACTATATATCGAGGCTAATATGAATGTGATCATTAGAAAATTTCTGCTAAAAAAGGTTTAATTTCATGAATTGATCGACCCTCCTCGTAAAGGATTAGCAATGCTTGGCCCCCTAGCTCATTTATTTTTCATGGCTTCGCCACTGCGTGCAACAGCGCACGTGTTCGCCCCCTCTCTCTAAATATCGATTTCACACTTGTGCATTCCTTCATAGTCTCCCTCCACTCGGCCCCTCGCACCAGCTTCTAGCCCCCCACCGGATTTTGCCACATGTACAATCTAGCAGACTCCATGGTTGAACTTAAGCATAATGCACAAACCTCAAAACAATTGTGGTTCTCTTTTGTTCTTGAATCTTCCGTATCATAACTGCCTAAACTTTTTTTCTAGTTGAATTGCCATTATTTGTTTTTACTTTATGCTTTACAACGTACAATTCCATGAATCATAAAATAGATTAAGCGCTTCTTTGATTCAAAGGATTCTCAAAGGAATTTTGGAGGATTCTAATCATTAGGAATTTTTCCTATCTTGGTTGTTTGATTCGTAGGATTGTAAACCATAGGAAATTTTCCATATGATTCATTTGCACTAGATTTCATAGGAAACATCCCATCCACTCAAACCTCTTTGAAAGAATTCTGTGTTTTTTCTATGCACAATCAAACACTCGTACAATCCTGTAGGATTCAAGACGACATTCCACTATAGTCACATGTTTTTCCTATTCCCGCGTTCTTAGCTTTTTTATAAAAACTAATTGATTTTGAATGAGATGAACTATAAGAATTAAACGAAGGGCTACATCATGCATATATGACTCAGAGCTTACATGCTATACTGTGGTATTTATTCATAATTTGGTTGCAAAATCTGATGCGCGCAATGCACGTTTACCTTACTAGTACTTCGAGTATGTGCAAAACACGTAAATTAGAATACCAATGGCACGCTACACGGTGTCTCTCTTACAGTTCATGAAGCTACGTGGCACATGTGGAGGCGTTGTCGCGACCTCCTTGCGTGGATTGATCACAGTGACGTGCTGCTGGTTCCAGAAGAATGTAGTCGTCCTCCCTGAGCCATACTGGCGGTACATGCATGAAGTGAAGATGTGCACGCACGCCACACACGCACTCATTCCCTCGCACGCACACGCGGGTACACGGGCAGACGCAATTTTGTACCAAGATCCACCCCATGTGATAATTTGAGCGTGTAAAGTCGTTCACTTCATTGATGGTCAATTAATACAGCGCATGCAAATTGAGTGGACGTGAGGGCGGAAGAAAGACATTATTACTCCACTGCGTGCATGCAAGTAGTTAAATCGTGGGTTGCTAGTAGTACTTCCATTGGTCTCCTTTGTATTTTGTGCCAATTTTTGACAGTAACATAATATTTACGCATTTGAGCAGTGTAGTACTTGAAATTTATGTTCCGCTAAACTCATCGGGAGCCGTTTCAGGCCTCGAAACCAAAACCATCAATTAATATTTACCTTGTTCCCATCACATTCGAAAGCCTGCTCACACATACTAGTACATACCAAACCTGAACGTGTTCCCACTATGCCGGTATTAGTACTAATGCTAGTACTTAGGTTATAAAAAGGGGAACTACCTAACCGAAAATTACTCTACCTTTCCTCCTCATAAGTGCTTCTTCTTCGTCCGTCGTTGCCATGGCTGGTGAGCAGAGCTCTAGGTCGAGAACTACTCGTAACAAGGGAGCGGCAACCAAGGCTGCGGAAAAAAAGAGAGGGCTCGCCGCCACGCAGAGACCTCGAAAGAGCTCGCACGGGCAGGCGATGGCTCACAGGAGCGCCCTAGCCGCGAAGGCGAACATGACGAGCCGGCGGAGCTGGAATCATTTTCCCTCGACGGCATGCCCGATCAGCTCAATAAGCACCTCAATAAGCAGAGGGAGTTGATCCAAGGCTTGATGGAGTTGCTGAAGGAGAGCCTCGACGACATGCCCGTTGAGCTCAATCAGTAGGGGGAGTTGACCGCTGGCTTGGTGATGCTGCTAAAGAAGAGCATTACCTCGGAGAAGAAGGCGACTGGCAAAATCCTGCGACTTCAGGAGGACAACGCGAAGCTCTGCCACGAGATTGACCTGTTGAAGGAGAAGAAGACCGGCTGGAAGAAGCTTCATGAGAATAGTAGTTCCTCGATGAAGATGTTGCAGGCCCTCGTCATGGAACAGAAGGAGGAGTTGGTGAAGCTCCGCATCGAGCACCCGGCTGCTGTCAAGGTACGTAATGCGGCCGTGGAACAGATGATGAAGGCTCGCATCGAGAAATCCCGCGTCATGGACAGAATGAAGAAGATGGCGGAGGAGACGCGCAAGGACATGGAGGTGGTGGAGGCGATGAAGAAGCAGTTACGACTCCGTGGCGAATTAGATCATTTGGGGTGATAATCTTCCTTCTTCTTTTGCTATGGTGTTTCATCTTTTGCTTCGGGTGTTTCGCCGCACGTGTCATGTTCTCTGCGAGGCATGAATAGAACAATGGTTTTTGTTTTTTGAGGGAATGAATAGAACAATGCTAACAATGAGATGACTAGCAAATTAGATCATTTTTTATCACCATATGGCACTGGGCTGCCGTGTTTCGTGCTCCTCCGTCGCAGTACTACTCCATAGGAAAACTTGAGTATACCGCACAATTCTTTGCTCCTCCTCGATCAGGTCGTCGGCGCATTTATACGAGCAGTCAAATCACAAGGCCCCGCTGTAACACCCCGGATTCGATGCGCTAGGTGTCTTCCAGTTGTTCGTCGTTGTTGCCATGTCATTTGCTTGCGTGTGGCATTTTATCATGTCATCATGTGCATTGCATTGCATACGTGTTCGTCTCATGCATCCGAGCTTTTTCCCGTTGTCCGTTTTGCAATCCGGCACTCCTATGTCCTCCGGCGTTCCCTTTTCATCCTTCCATTTTTTCTCGTCATCCTTTTGTTACGGAGTTCTTCATGGTGGTTCTTCAGGATTTAATTCATTCCTCAAGTGTTCATCAAGATTCTTGTAGGCGAAGCTCAAGTATTCTTCTTCTTGCTTCGCGAAGTGCAATTAATTCTCCATATTCTTTTGAAGTGGAGTTTTGCATTTCTTCGTTCTTCTAAACTATCCAATCATTTTCGTTTGTGGCTGGTTATCACCTTATGATCTTGAGATGTTACCTATAAGACCACAACAAGCTTATTCTTTTCGTTGTTGATTTTCTCAACAACTCCGTTTAAACCTTCCTTCTAAAGATGCTTTCAATTTCATTCGTGGCACAAGTTGTCATTTTCTTCTTCGTTCTTTTCATTCAACTCTTTCAATTCTTTCTGGAGGTTTTGTGTCTTGTCTTCATCAAGTATCTTTCCATCCTCTCAAGCTCATGTTCTATTCCTTTCATTTTTAACCGGAGTGCTGCCTAAATCTTTTCAGTCTTATTCGTTACTTATCTCGCTCTAACCGGAGTGGTTTCATAGTCTATCTGATTTCGTGAGCTTTCGATTCTCGTCATTCTCGTCGTTCCTCTCTTCTTCCCTAGTGCTCTCGATTCTTTGCTTCTTCTCTTGAGTTCTTGTTTCACCTCATCCCTTATTCCCTTCCGTCTCGGTCCTAAGATCTCGGGACGAGATCCCTTGTTAGTGGAGGAGAGTTGTAACGCCCCGGCTTCGATGCGCCAGGTGTCTTCCAGTTGTTCGTCATTGTTGCCATGTCATTTGCTTGCGTGTTGCATTTTATCATGTCATCATGTGCATTGCATTGCATACGTGTTCGTCTCATGCATCCGAGCTTTTTCCCCGTTGTCCGTTTTGCAATCTGGCACTCCTATGTCCTGCGGCGTTCCCCTTTTTTGTCTCCTATTGTGAGCGGGTGTTAAACTTTCTCGGAATGGCCCGAGGTTTGCCAAGCAGCCTTGATATAGCACCGGTAGACTGCCTGTCAAGTTTCATGCCATTTGGGGGTCGTTTGATACTCCAACGGTTAACCGAGTAGCCGCAAAAGCCTCTTTTGTCTTGCAGCCCAAAACCCCTTCAAAGTGGCCCAAAACCCATCCAAACCCCCTCCATGATCTCGGTCGTTCGATCATGATCGCATGACCGAAAACCGCACCCCATTTGGACTCTCCTAACTCCCTCTACCTATAAATATGCCTCCACCTTTCAAATTCGCGGATGTACCCCCCCTAACCCTAGCAGTCTTCCTCCTCGCGCCGCCGGACATGTCCATCTACGCCGGACATGTCCGCCGGACACGTCGCCCGGCCCAATCAGGGCGTGCCACGTCGCTCCGCCGCCGCTCTCCTCCAACCAGCCGCCGCCACGTCATCGGCCTCCCGCCCTCTCTCTTTCCCGCGCCATTGCGGGCTCGGCTTTGGCTCAAGGCTCGTCCCTTCCCAGCTCGAAGCGCCGCGCCGGCTGCCGCCGCCGCTTGCAGCGCTGCCACCGCCTGACAGCGTCCGGCGCCCGCACCTCCGCCCATCGCGCGCTGACCTTGCGCGCCTTGCGCGCCTCCTGAAGCGCCCGCTCGCCGCCCGCCGCCGCGCTGCTTCTCATGGCTGGGCGGTGCCGCCGTCCGCCGCGGGTCCCTCCGCTGTCGGCGCTTCCGCCGCTTCGCCGCCCGGCCGCGCCAAGCCGGACGCCTTGTTTTGCCTCCCGGCGCCGCTTCGCTCGCGCCCGGCCGGATCCGGCGAGGTCCGGTCGGATCCCGCAACTCTGGCGAGCCCCGCGTCTTCGGCCGCTGCCTTCGTCCACTCCGGCGATAACTCCGGCGAGATCCCGCAGGGTGGACAAGATCCACCACTTCCACCAACCAAATGGTGCCTCCGTCATGGATCCCCTCTTCCCGGAATGCCTTCGTCCCGTTTCTTCGCGAGGGTATATTTTCACCAAGTCCCCAGATCTGCATATTTTCATGCCATATTCATCGCATCATAACTCCCTGTGTACTACTCCGTTTCGTGTGTCTAATATGTAAAATTGTCCGTCTGAACGAGTACTTCATTTCATTCCATTGCATCACGTTAATTTGAGTCCATCTTGACACCTGAATCGTCATTGCAAGGGTGATATATGATGTTAACCTGCTGAAACTGTTATAACTTGGTGATTTGTCATTTTTGTTGCATTTGATGTGTGCATCTTATGAGCATGAGATCTACATGTGTTTTGTACTATGATATGCCATATTCACAGTGGTGCCATCCATATATTTTTGTGATTCTTGTAGTGAGTGCATCGAGCTCGTGAAGTAGGGTACTTGCTGTTGCTGTTTTCCTGACTGATTCTGCTATATTATGATACTATGTAAACCTGCTGCTACAAGTCATTCTATGCATAATCTGGAGATGTTCACTAAGGATGTTTTGTTATACATGTCATGCTCTATCTATCCACGCCCCTGGTTGCAATTATAGCCTGCTGTAACATGTTTTTATCTTGCTCCCAACTTGCTAAATAATGTTGCTGTCAGCCTGTTAACATTAAGTTCAATGTTGCCACGATTGTTGTTAGTGATCCATGCACCCTATGAACTTGTTCTTGCCATGCTTAGCTTCATAAACATGTCTTCTTACTGTTGGTTGCCTTGCCATGCCATTTATTGCTCTGTGGTGAGTGGTTCAAGCTCACCAACATGCCTACTTATTGTTGTTCCTGCCATGTATGAATCTGTCATATAACTTGCTATGTTTACATGGGTGCCATCATATTTTCTGTGGCTTTTTACCTCATGGTCAGTAAGGGACTTTTGTTCTATGCTTTGAGTAGAATCATTCCATGCTCTAGTTTGCCATGTTAAGTTCCTGTAACATGTCGTTTGATAGCTCTAAACATTGCAACCTGATGTTATTTCTGCTAAGCCTGAAACTGTTAATATATGCAATCTTGCCATGTGTGTTTGAGCATGTTCTAGTAGTTTCGGGAGATAGCTCAGTGTTCATGTTTTGTCATGCTTTACATGTACTTCATGCCCATGCCTTTTGTTCTTACGCTGGGATGTTGTAGCATATCTTTTTGATGCTTGCAATATGCCTAGTTGCTGTTTTGGACAGATTGTTGTTATGACTTGTATAGAGTGTATGTGTTGAACCGTTGCTCCGTTTTGGGTGTGCTCTATATGAAACTTGCTTGATTTTGCATGTAGCTTCATATTATCATGTTGCATCCTTGTTTTGAGGTGTTTGCTTGATGTTTGTATGTATTTTGCATCAATGCCATGTTTAACTTGTTTTGCTCATATCTTCTAGGCCGTAGCTCCGAATCTAATGAACTTTATATGTAACTTGACTAGAATCTTGTGTCGATCATCTTAGTGCATCTTAACTTTCTGTTTAACAACTTGAACATAAGGTTTATTCAGATCTGGACCAATTTCGAAATTTGCATATGAGGACTTACCGGAATTGTTATATGTTGTTCCCGGCCTCATTTAAACTTGCTTTGATGTGTTGCTCTTGTTTGCATCATCTCTTGCCATGAGTAGCTTCATGTAGTTTTGTCATGCATCATGTTTGTTGTGCATCATGTCTTGTATATGTGTGGTGTGTTTACGATGTTGTGTGCTTCTTCTTGATAGTTCCTGTTTCGTTGCGATCATGAGGATGCGTTCGTCTACGTGTGGTTCGTCTTCGTGGCTTCATCTTCTTCATGGACTCGTTCTTCTTCCTAGCGGGATTTCAGGCAAGATGACCGCTACCCTGGATCTCACTACTATCATTGCTATGCTAGTTGCTTCGTTCTATCGCTATGCTGTGTTACCTATCATTTACTCTTCAAGCCTCCCAAATTGCCATGAACCTCTAACCTTTGACACCCTTCGTAGCAAACCGTTGTTTGGCTATGTTACCGCTTTGCTCAGCAACTCTTATAGCGTTGTTAGTTGTAGGTGAAGTTGAAGATTGCTCCATGGTGGATAGCTTTATGTTGGGATATCACAATATCTCTTATTTAATTAATGCATCTATATATTTGGTAAAGGGTGGAAGGCTCGGCCTTATGCCTGTTGTTTTGTTCCACTCTTGCCGCCCTAGTTTCCGTCATACCAGTGTTATGTTCCTGGATTTCATGTTCCTTACGCGGTCGGGTGATTTATGGGACCCCCATGATAGTTCGCTTTGAATAAAACTCCTCCAGCAAGGCCCAACCTTGGTTTTACCATTTGCCTCACCACCACCTACCTTTTCCCTTGGGAGTAATTAACCCAAGGGTCATCTTTATTATAGCCCCCCTGGGCCAGTGCTTCTCTAAGTGCTGGTCCAAACCGAGCAGCCTGTGGGGCCCCCTCGGGGAAACTTGAGGTCTGGTTTTACTCGTAGCTTGACTTATCCGGTGTTGCCCTGAGAATGAGATATGTGCAGCTCCTATCGGGATTTTCAGCGCATCGGGAGGCTTTGCTGGTCTTGTTTTACCATTGTCGAAATGTCTTGTAAACCGGGATTCCGAGACTGATCGGGTCTTCCTGGGAAAAGGTATATCCTTCGTTGATCGCGAGAGCTTATCATGGGTTGTTGGGACACCCCGCAGGTATAAACTTTCGAGAGTCGTGCCCACGGTTATGTGGCAGATGGGAATTTGTTTTATCCGGTTGTAGATAACTTGACACCGATTCAATTAAAATGCATCAACTGTGTGTGTAGTCGTGATGGTCTCTTCTGAGGAGTCCGGAAGTGAACACGGTCTTTGGGTTATGTTTGACGTAAGTAGGAGTTCAGGATCACCTCTTGATCATTGCTAGCTTCACGACCGTTCCTTTGCTTCTCTTCTCGCTCTTATTTGCGTATGTTAGCCACCATACTTGCTTAGCCGCTGCTGCATCCTCACCACTTTACCCCTTCCTTTCCCATTAAGCTTTGCTAGTCTTAATACCCATGGTAATGGAATTGCTGAGTCCTCGTGGCTCAAAGATTAATACAACAATAGTTGCAGGTATAGGTTTATGCGATGATCATGATGAGAGAGTGATGTTTGCCTGTTTTGGAGTTCTTCTTCTGCTTCTTCTTCGATCAGGGGATAGGTTCCAGGTCGGCAGCCTGGGCTAGCAGGGTGGATGTCGTTTGAGTTTCTGTTTGTGTTTCATCCGTAGTCGGATGGTGCTCTTTTGTAAGATGATGTTGTATTCGTGTGGCATTGTATGCCTTATGTATGTATCCCCATCCATTATGTAATGTTGATGTAATGATATCCACCTTGCAAAAGCGTCTTCAAGATGCACTTCTATCCTTGGTGGGACCTTCGAGTTCCTTTAGGATAGGGTCGCATCTTGGGCGTGACACCCGCCTTCCAGCAGTAATGAGCCGTCAAATCACAAAGGCCCTCGCCTCTCGTGAAACCGATCAAGCTAGACTGCCCCGCCCTCTAGCCTTTTAAAAAATGTATACTTTTGTACAGCAGTAGTATCGATGGATTGCACCATGGAGCAAAACTTGAAATTAAAAAAAGGTGGTACATATAGAGAGCACTCATCGCCGAATTATGCATATAGTACTATTAAAAAGGCTAGTCACAATAATGGTGTCCAGCACAACCCACCCCTCAAATAAAACTAAGCACCCTGGAATTCTTTGACAAAACTAAGCACCCTGAAATTCTTTGACAACTAAACTGCTGGCTATATGATGTTGGCCATGTATATTGTACGTATATAATGTGAAGAAACAAGTGGTAGTACTATACCAACTAAAAGATGAAATGTAAGAAATACTAGTATGTACATACTGAAGAGTTAAAGTAACAAGAAGAAACATAACATAGTTCTGCATTGGGGCTCAAAGACAACACACCCTCAAATTAAACTCAGACACCTGAAATTAAACTATGCAACTAATCCGTAGACACCTTTGCATTAGAAGTTTAGAACCACCATGAGCAACGACATTGCCACCTTACTCGGAGTCCTCGTCCACGTCCTTGACTTCATCCTTGTCCCTCTTCCTCTTGGCCGATACTTCTTTGCTTGAACTGCGAACTTGGCTATTGCTCTTCATCCAACCCTTGTAGATATTGAAACAAAGGTAGCCATCCATTGCAGCGTAGTGGATGTGGTCTATATCTAGTACATTCTGCTGCCATGCATGACGATGAAAGCGTGTATGGAGGTTTCTCCGCCATCAGACGAAGGATGAACCATGGCTCCTGCCAGGGTCAGCATTGAAGGTCGACGAGAGGACACCAGCCGATTCTTCTGGAGGTCGAAGGTGTTGCCTACAATGAGGCCTATTCGACCCAGGATGTCTTTGTCGTTACCAAAGTCTACAAGAATAAATTTGACTAGGTTGCTCTCGAGGAAGTCCTTAAAATCCTGGCACTCAACGTTGGCATGGCATATGTGGTAGACCAAGCATAAGTCATGCACGCAAACCTGGATCACGACGGGCTTCTTCCTCTCTTCGTCCTTTGGATCCTTCTCTCGTCCCACGACTGTGGTGTACTCAACATCTAGCCCAGCGACCCACTCATCATCTGAGTCTTCGAACATGCGTCTGAAGCGAGAAAGGCATCCTTTCACCATCGCAGAAGAACGGGTGTAGATGACGTCGAACTCATCGCCGGTGATGGTTCTAACCTTGTACTCACTGCCGATCGGGGAGATTTGGGATGCCACGGATTTGGGAGGAGGGTTAGGATTAGTGGAACTGGCGTAATGTGAATGGACGGGACGACTAGGAGCGAACCGCCAGCGCGCGAATGGCAGGGTAGTGGCTTTCCATTCTCCCATGATACGGGCTTCCGAGAGCCCTTGGATCTGAGATCGAATGGTTGCATGGCGTGATTCTAGACCTATGGGTGAATATCCTATCTCGGAGGGTTATTACGCAAATTTTCAGAACTTAGCATGCGACCGCTTGATCTCAGATCCAAGGGCTGCCAAAGACACTCGTATCATGGTCACACCTACCACGACCGTCGCGTCGCACGCGCGGTCGCGCCCTTGGATATTTAACATGGTGCGTTAGGCTATCTGATGTTGGCATGTCATACATAGTCATCACTTAGTCACTCATATTACAACAAGGTTAGCTATAAGGTTAGTCATCACTTAGGAGAAAATTTTACTACTCCCACCGTTTACTCCTCGTCCCTACTACGTACTTTGGTTAGTACTCCCTCCATTTACTTGTACAAGGCCACTATAAAAAAATACATTTTGCATCTATACAAGGCCACAAATAGTAATCGAGACAAAAGTTACTACTCCCTCCTTTCTAGTTTATGGCTCAATTTCAAAATCTCTCCAGCCAAGGTAGACGGTGAGTGGTCGAATTAATTTCGTAGTTTGCACAGTACGCTCATTTTTTCCTAGAAGTTATGTTTACCGAGGCATTAATTAGAACGAATGCATGAATGACCACTAAATTTCCATGAACTTGTACATGCATTGGTTAGTTCCTCTTGACACTGCTTGCGTCGGGTGATCTAACGCACCTCGAAATCCAACATGTAATGGTACTACTACTAGTATAGTAGAACTGAGACTTATCAGACGGAAAAATGGATGTTTCTAAGATGAGCCCTATAAACCCTAGTGGGTATTACATCAGAAAAACAGATTTTTCCAAAACTAAGTCGCTCCCTTTCATGAATTTCAGAGTATACTCCTCCGCCGACGCCCCTTTCATGAATTTCATGACTTCGTCACGACATGTGGGACATATAGCAACCGGTCGACGTGTCAAGCACCAAATAACAAAGGCAGTAACAGCAGGGGAAGACACTCCACTGCATCATCCCGAAGAGTAGTAATGAGCAATGAGACGTCAAATCACAATGCCGCACCTTCCTGACAGACGAAGCAACCATTATTTCACACTTCGGTTCGACATCATCTCAAACCACATACTAGTATTGCTTCAGACGCCTTGGTACATCATGACACGTGGGACCGCATGATGTGCCATGCTCCCCACCGATCGCCGGTAAAATCACCTCATTTTACTATACTTCCTCCAGATCGGTTTACTACATGGCATGCACGCTGTTCTAGGTTGAGAATTTAAGCGGCTATATATATATGTGATGAACAGTACTCTAGCCTTTTAAAAATGTATACTTTTGTACAAGAGTACTATCGATGGATGGATTATGCATGGAGCAAAAATTGAAATTAAAAAAGGTGGTACATATAGAGAGCGCTCGTCGCCAAATTATGCGTATAGTACTATTAAAAAAGCTAGTACGTGCTTAATTGGGGTGCTAAATTCTATTAAGGAAATACTAGTAGTATGTACATACAGAAGAGTTAAAGTAACGAGAAGAAACATAACATAGTTCTGCTGGGGGCTCACCACAACACACCCCTCAAATTAAACTAAGCACACCTAAAATTAAACTATGCAACTAATCCGGTAGACACTGCATTAGAAGTTTAGAACCACCATGAGCAACGACACTTCCACCTTACTCGGAGTCCTCGTCCATGTCCTCGACTTCGTCCTTGTCCCTCTTCCTCTTGGCTGATACTTCTTTGCTTGAACCGCCAACTTGGTTGTTGCTCTTCATCCAACCCTTGTAGATATTGAAACAAAGGTAGCCATCCATTGCAGCGTAGAGGATAAGGTCTATATCTAGTACATTCCGTTGCCATGCATGACAATGAAACGTGTAATGAGGTTTCTCCAGTTTACAGTATGAAGGATGAACCATGGCTCCTGCCAAGGTCAGCATTGAGGGCTGACGAGAGGGCACCAGCCGATTCTTCTGGAGGTCGAAGGGGTTGCCTACAATGAGGCCTATCCGACCTAGGACTTCTTTATCGTTCTTAAAGTCTACAGTAACGAATTTCACTATTTTGTCCTCGAGGAAGTTCTTAAAATCCTGGCACTCAACGTTGGCATGGCATATGTGGTAGACCAAGCAAACGTTATGTACGCAAACCTGGATCACGGCGGGCTTCTTCCTCTCTTCGTCCTTTAGATCCTTCTCTCATCCCATGACTGTGGTGTACTCAACATCTAGCCCAGCGACCCACTCATCATCTGAGTTTTCAAACATGCGTCTGAAGCGAGAAAGGCATCCTTTCACCATCACGGAAGTACGGGTGTAGATGATGTCAAACTCATCGCCGGTGATGGTTCTAACCTTCTACACACCACCGATGGGGGAGATTTGGGACGCCATGGATTTGGGAGGAGGGTTAGGATTAGTGGAACTGCCGTAATGTGAATGGACGGGACGACTAGGAACGAAGCACCGTAGTATTAAAGGATGTGCGGGGACGAGTAGGAGCGAACTGCCATCGTGCGAACGGCAGGGTAGTGGCTTTCCATTCTCCCATGATACAGGCTTCCGAGAACCCTTGGATCTGAGATCGAATGGTTGCATGGCGTGATTCTAGACCTATGGGTGAATATCCTATCCTGGAGGGATATTCTCCAAATTTTCAGCAACTTAGCATGCGACCGTTTGATCTCAGATCCAAGGGCTGCCAGCATCCCGTATCATGATCGCGCCTACCAAGAACATCGCGTCGCTCGCGCCCTTGGAGATTTAACATGATGCGTTAGGCTATCTGATGTTGGCATGTCATCACTTAGTCACACATACTACAACAAGGTTAGCTATAAGGTTGGCTATAAGTGTATCTTTTTTTACTCCTCTCTATCTCTTTCTTCGTACTCCCTCCGTCCCATAATATAAGAACGTTTTTGACACTAGTGTAGTGTCAAAAATGTTCTTATATAATGGGACACAGGGAGTACTAGTATTTATTCCATTTGCCAAGGAGTGACCTCTTCCAATCAAATGGTGTTGCTAAGTTTGCTTCATTTAATTAGCTATAGACTCAAAATTGTCTTTTCACCTAGGTACACACGCTTAGCACCGTTTCTTCCTTGGGTCACCAAACTAGTCTCTCTCTTCTCGATTAACTTTCCACATCAGACTTTATGCCTATGTGGCAAGCTTAAGCGCCTGTAGGAGCAAGTAAGTGCGATAGTGCGCTTTACATGGCATTTTTGCATATGTGGAGGAAAGAGAGGCAAGGAAAAAGTGGAGAAGTGGGCTCTCATGCAAGAGCCAGCCTCTACTACATGGTGGAGCATTGGGAGAGGCACCTGATGGAGGTGGTCAGAATCGGGAGACTCACGCCGGTCGAAGGCGCTGCAGATTAAAATGATAATGGCAAGTCAAATCACAGGCCCCACCTGTCCAGAAGAATCATTTGTCAAATCACATAGCCTCACGCTTGCAGTAGCCTACTCCCTCGTCTTCTCACGTCTCTGTCGAATCGACTAGGCGGAACTGACCCGTCGCCTACCGCGCAGGAAAAGCCCCGCCCTCAACTTTTACATAGTATACAGTATACTAATTTTGTATCCATGGATTGCGTCCACGCCATGGAGCAAAGCGTCTAGAAAACTGCGGTACACATGTATGGAGTATACAGCATGGCCGTCACGTTCGTGTCGCACCCCAGATGGTCGGTCGGTCTGGCACGCTGCTCTCTGAATGGAACATGCGTCATATTGCGTTCGCACACACATGTGGGACGACAATTGAGAACCGACCATAAGCACACCCCCGGCCCCGCAAGTCGGGTGACTTAATAGAAGAGGGAGACGAGCGATAGTACTAGAGAAGTGTTGTACTATGTTGGTGCTTGGACGATCCCTGCAAGACACGGAAGATCAGTTCGTCCATGCATGTGACCAGACTCCAACAGACACGCCTGGATTGGCTATCGTATACATATCGTGTAGGCTGTGTTGTACATGGTTGTAGTTGTGGTGAGAAATCTAAAAGAAGGTTTCTTGTCATCTCGCAAATTAGGTGTCATGTGCTTCGGATCACTACGAGGGTTAAACAGCGACAACTGAGTTGGGCAAGTCATTGGGGGCACATGCACGAACAGTGACTACTCGGCTGCCATCTAGGTCAAGCCGGCTATGTTAATTAGGACATCTATCGATGGACCCCTTTTCTACGAGTTTATCTTTAATATGAGCTTTGTTCCTTGTCTAGTTTGTTCGTCGGGATTCATGTTGTCTCCTTTGGGCAGTGAGGTTATGATTTCTTGTCATGTGGCATTTTTCGTGTTATATGTTATAATCCGGCGCTTTAGATCTGTCAGATTTCAGGTTCCGGCAGACCCTAGAGGTTCGAACACTGGGGTGCGCACGAAGATCTTTCCCCTACCAGCTCACACATCGAAGTCTCGCAATGGATCTAGGCTAGAAAGAAGAACACACAAGGGACACGAGGTTTATACTGGTTCAGGCCACCATTGTGGTGTAATACCCTACTCTGTGTGGTGTGGTGGATTGCCTTAGGGGCTGATGATGAACAATACAAAGGGAGAACAGCCTCGCGAGGGGCTGTTCTTGAGCTGGTGCGATGAACTGCTAGGGTGAGTTCAGTCGCTTCTCTCTAGTCTATGCATCTTCTTGAGATATATGCTCAATGAGTTGCCCCCCCCCTTTCTCTGTGGTGGCTAGTCCCACATATATAGTGAGGCCCTGGGACTCTTCCCAAATAATGAGCGGGAAGGGCGCCAGCAATTGGCCATTTTGAAGGGGAACCGTACACTTATCCTGACTAAAGTTGGTCTTCAGCTGCCAAAGGCTTTGACGATGACGCTGTCCTGAGCTCCACGATGATCTCCATCTTGCCGTTCTGCTGGTCTTGGTCTTGTTGCACCGAAACGGTAACCATCGCCTGATGCCTTGGTCTGTGCTTGCCCCCCTTTGCACTGAAAGGGAAACAAGGACACTGCGCAGGCCGGCGCCCGCCTGGCGCTCGCCTGGCGCCCGCCTGGTCTCCATCGTCATGGCTTCCGTCACGGGCTCCTCGGGAGGTACCCTGCCTTGATCTCTCCGCCTCCTCGCGAGCCTGCCTGAGGAGGCTGCTCCTGAGGAAGCTTCCTGTCATCCGCCCCGCGAGGCTTGGCCCCTCGCGAGGGTCTTGAGCTTAAGCTGATGAAGCTGGGCTGCGTTGGGCCCCCACTTGAGCCACGCCGCAGGCCACAGGAAGGCAAGTCTGGGGACCCCCATTCCCAGAACGCCGATAGTAGCCCCCGGCTCCAAGGCGCGCCCGGACTTGGCTTAGCAGAGAAGCGAAGGGGCAAGTGTGAAGCGCCACGAGCCCCAACAGCCTGCGGCCTCGGGCGCCGCATGGCGATTGATTGGACGTGGGCGTCTCCGCTCCCGCATGATGCCTCAGCAACTGGCCATCTGACAAAAAGAGGTGTCCGGGCCAGACTTACCTGCTTTGTTCTCTCTTGCCTTGCTCCAGATCCCCTTTCTCGCTCTTCTCCTTCCTGCTTCTGAAATCCTCCAGATCTGCCTCAATTCTTCCCATCCGGCAAGCCATGGCGCCTCGCAAGATCCCGACTGAGGCCTGGTACTCGCCGGCTCTGGATCCCCCAAATGTGTCGGAGAAGAATCTCGCCCTCATGCGCCTGAGGACGGTGGCGCAGGGCAACGCGGGGGCGACTGTGTTCAAGGCCGGCTCCGACCAGCCTGAAGGCAAGGGGAGCACCTTCTACCGGCTCTTTGTGAGCGCCATCATCGCCGGTCTGGTGCCCCCTTTTTCTGAGTTCTTCCTTGCTGTTCTTCGCCTGTACAACTTGCAAGCTCTGCACGTCCACCCCAACTCCTTTCTTCTCCTGGCGATTTTCGCCTACTATTGTGAGGCTCACATTGGGGTAAAGCCCTCAGTGGCCTTGCTGCACCATTACTTTTACCTCCGGGTTTCTCGTGGCCCCATCTCTGCATGCGCGAGTTTTATCGCATACTCCGGCTCCAACGCCATCTTGAAGCCCGAGAAGAGGATCGAATGCTTCCGGAGCAAGTGGGTCATGGTGGATGTCGTGCGCCTCCACCCCTGGCTGGTGCTGCCCATGGGGCAGCCCAAGGCCGTTGATGCGTGGTCTCGCGCGGAGCTTGTTGACCCCCGCGTGAGGGCGGTGCTAAAGAGGATGAACACGGACCTGAGGCCAAGCAACCTGGGGGCGGCGAAGCTGTCCGGGGCCATGCTCCTGAGGGAGTTCCTGGAGCACCGGGTGGCTCCGCTCCGGGAGCACTCGCTCCCATTGTGGAGGCTTGGGGAAGCGGATGCTGCCCTTCTCTTGAGCTCTGCAGCCCTGTCCAACGAAGATCTGGTCGCGGCCCTCCACTCCTTGGTCGGGGGAGACGTGGCGAGGCCGGATGGTGCTCTTGTCCGCCTGTTTCTTCGCGGCACTGGGAGCAGGTGGTGAACGCCATGCCCACCTTCAACGGTGAGGGGATGGTGCCTGCAGTGGCTCCTGGGGATCTGACGGCGTTGCCGACGGTGAATGTGTCCTCCAGCGACTCTAGCGGGAGTGAAGTGGAAGAAGAGGAGGAGGAGGAAAAAGAGTCTGACTCCAAGGCGACTGGCGGGGAGTCGGAGGAGTCCTTTCCCAGGTGCAGGTCCCGCTCCCTCCGCTCCATGCTGGACGATGATGAGGCCAGCGCCAGGCGAGGAGGGGAGGATTCTCCCCTGGTCCCGAGGAAGGATAGGTCGGGGCTGGTGCTCCCAGGATCTGCTCTGGCTTCGGGGCGGTCTGAGGCCAGCTCCGGCCTTCCCGACGCGCCCTCCGCTTCCATGCCTCCCAAGGCTGACCCCAGCTGCAGGCTCTCGGGCTTCAAGTTTGGCCGGAGGCTCCTTGAGTCCGCGAACGACGACCAGCAAGTGCTCGATCCATGCTCTGCTTTGTTTCTGCCACTGAGGCTTAACGCCTGCATTATTTTGGTCAGGCCGGCACCTGCAGCAAAGAAGTTGAAAGGGGCTTGTGCGACCCCGCTTGAGGCGAGTTCGTCTGCCGAGGCTGTGCCTCCGTCTGCGGGGAAAGGAGGCATCGAGGCTCGTGCCTTCCCTGCCCGGTCGTCCTCGTGAGCCCAGCAGGGACACTCTGGCGAGGAGTCAGCCCCCATGGCCCCGCTGACCCTAGAGGTGCGTGGGCTTGATATTGCCGCCGAGATGCCCAAGGCTCAGGAGGCTCCTTCCTCCCAAGCCGTGATCACACTGACGTCCTTTCCGCCTGCTCCACCGGCTCCCGTCTCTTCTAATCCCTCTGTTGTCTTGGACCAGGCCACCAACGAACTGAGCCGACTACGGGAGGATCTCCAGAGCGCGGACCCCCGCCTGGTAGTCGGACGCCTGGAGCTAGCTTGCCCTGCCGCCTCTGTCCGAGCGGCACTGAGCCAGGCTGCGTCTGCCTCCAACGAGGAGAAGCAAGCCACCCGCCAGGCCAAGGCCGCTCGTGATGCTGCCCAGGGCGACGCTGCAGTTGCCCGGGGCCTCTGCAAGGCACTGGAGGTCGAGCTGCGAGGTCTGCGTGATGAGCTCACGAAGGAGGTCTGCATCCGCCAGGAGAAGGAGGAGCAGATGAAGGCTCGGGAGGCTGCCGTCAAGGACTGGGACGCCGAGCTTGATGACCACCATGGCCGGTTGGAGACACTGGAGCAGGCGCTGAAGGTGGAGAGGATCGAGCTAGACCGCAAGGCGAAGGTCCTGGCTGAGGATCGAGTGGCCTTCGCTGAGCTGGAGAGAAGGCTCATGCTGCGCTGAAGACGCTCTATGAGGGTGGCTTAGAGAAGCCGTTGGCTGGCAAAGAGGACGGCCCTGCCGAGCTGCTTCCCTTCCTAGTCCGTGCGCTTGAAGATGTCGCGGACAGACTTGGCCCTACGGCCGAGGCCGAGGCGCTGCGCCTCGTTGTTCGCAGCCGACGGCCCTAGCCACGCTCTACCTTCCCGACCCCAACGCCGACCTCGACATCTGGCTGGACCTCGTGAGCGGGCGACTCGCCGCCAAGCATCGAGGCCGTGAAGGGCCGAGCCGAGGCCTTGCTGGGGAGGTTTCGCGCCTTCAGCACCTTGCCCAAGCGCGGTGCCGCCAGCTCCGCGGCCTCAGGCGGTGGAGCCGCCACTGGAAAGTGATCCCTTTGCAGCTTCTGTCCTACTTTAATTCCTGCAACATGCACCATGCCTCGTGGAGGCGTTTAAACTCGTGTTTGGCGTCGTAAAACAATCTATGGCTTGTAATATTTGCTTTTGAATCCCCTAGAATTTGCATAATTCCCTCCTATTTGCTTGTGTTCTATGTCGGCAGGGCCCGACCCTGTGCATACCTCAGCCGCCGTTAGCCCCGACAGGAAACCAGGATGGGACTAAGGAGTGAGGGGCTACGTGGCAAGTTAGGCTCCTGAGTCGCGATGCTCAGAAGTACCCCTTGACGCGCAAACAGCAAGTAGGGAGTCCCCCTTGATGCGCAAACAGTTAGGCTCCTGAGTCGCGACACTCAGGAGTCCCCCTTGAGGTGTAGGAGTGGATTTGTCATTCTATGTTGGCAGGGCCCGGCCCCGCGCATACCTCAGCCACCATTAGCCCCGACCGGAAACCAGGACGGGACTAAGGAGTGAGGGGCTACATGACCAGTTAGGCTCCTGAGTCGTGATGCTCAGGAGTCCCCCTGGACGTGCAAACGAGCTTTCGTACCTTGGCTCCGCTCAGGGAGGGGCGCGCGACGACCAGGTCCGAAGGACCTGGCTGGGTGGTGTGCGTTTGGCCGTGGCCCGGGCGCAACCCCATGTGTCCAGCCCCCTCGCGCGGCACTCCCGAGGGGAGGCATTGTGACGGTGCCAGACACTAAGATCTGGGCTCCCTAAGGTTGGTACGGCTGTGAGCTGCCCTCAGTTGTTTATCACCAGTGCGGAGCATAGAGCTTCCGTATGTGTACGGGCATAGCCGCTCCTCGGCATTGTTGTCAGCCAGCTCAGAGCATGGTGCTTCCACTGGTACGTGGGAGTGGGCTCCCTTCCGGGAGGAGCCCCCGGGGCGTGTACAGCCCCGCCCTGACACGTAGCCGGCACGGTAGGGCTAGGAGAGGTGTATATGGGCACCCGTGAGCCAGCGCGGGACTCACGAGGCCCTACCTCGAGGCGGGTTGCGCCTGGCTCTGGGCCTTTATCAATAGTATGTTCTCGCAGGTGGTTAGAATGCAAATGTTTCACGCCCTCTCGTCCTGCCCTCGAGCGAGCTCACCGCCATCGGTATGACAGTCGATGCCGTGGGTCAAGGCCTGGGGTGAGGGCTGGAGAGCCAAGAAGAGCCTATTGTTGGGGAACGAGTAATTTCAAAAATTTCCTACGCACATGCAAGATCATGGTGATGTATAGCAACGAGAGGGGAGAGTGTTGTCTACGCACCCTCGAGACCAAGCGAAGCGATCACAACGTAGAGGAAGTAGTCAGACGATCTCCTCGCGATCCGACCGATCCCGCGCCAGCATTCGGCGCCCGAGTTCTTGACACATGTACAGCTCGATGACGCCCTCGAACTCGATCCAGCCGAGTGTTGAGGAGAGTTCGTCACAAGACGACGCGCAGGACGATCTTGATGTTCTATCAGCAGAAGCCGCTTAAGCTTCATGCGACAATATGACCGAGGTGGAATATGGTGGAAGGGGCACCGACACGGCTAAGGAACGATCCGTAGATCAAACTTGTGTGTCCTAGGGTGCCCCTTCCCCAGATATAAAGGAGCAAGGGGGGTGCGGCCGCCCAGAGGAGGCGCTGCCGAGGAGTCCTACTCCCACCGAGTAGGACTCCCCCCTTCCTAGTTGGAGTAGGATTGGGGAGGGAAGAGGGAAGGGGCGCCGCCTCTCCTTGTCCTATTCGGACTAGGGGGGGCGCTGCCTGCCCTGGCCGCCCTTCTTCTTCTCCTCTTGGCCCACTAAGGCCCAATAGCCCCGGGAGGGTTCCAGTATCCCCTGTTCCTAGAAAATCTCGATTTCACCCGAACCATTCCAACTCCAAATATAGGCTTCCAATATATCAATCTTTATGTCTCGACCATTTCGAGGCTCCTCGTCATGTCCGTGATCACATCGGGACTCCAACTTCTTCGGTACATCAAAATACATAAACTCATAATATAACCGCCATCGAAACCTTGCTGCGGACCCTACGGTTCGAGAACAATGTAGACATGACCGAGACACGTCTCCGTCAATAACCAATAGCGGACCTGGATGCCCATATTGGTTCCTACATATTCTACGAAGATCTTTATCGGTCAGACCGCATAACAACATACGTTGTTCCCTTTGTCATCGGTATGTTACTTGCCCGAGATTCGATCGTCGGTATCCAATACCTAGTTCAATCTCGTTACGCAAGTCTCTTTACTCGCTCCGTAATACATCATCTCACAGCTAACTCATTAGTTGTAATGCTTGCAAGGCTTCAGTGATGTGTATTACCGAGAGGGCCCAGAGATACCTCTCCGACAATCGGAGTGACAAAACCTAATCTCAAATACGCCAACCCAACATCCGCCTTTGGAGACACCTGTAGTACTCCTTTATAATCACCCAGCACGCTAGACGCTTGGTAGCACCCAAAGTGTTCCTCCGTAAATAGGAGTTGCATAATCTCATAGTTACAGGAACATGTATATGTCATGGATAAAAGCAGAGCAACATACTAAACGATCGTGTGCTAAGCTAATGGAATGGGTCATGTCAATCGATCATTCTACTAATGATGTGACCTTGTTAATCAAATAACAACTCTTTGTTCATGGTTAGGAAACATAACCATCTTTGATTAACAAGCTAGTCTAGTAGAGGCATACTAGTGACATATTGTTTGTCTATGCATTCACACATGTATCATGTTTCCGGTTAATACAATTCTAGTATGAATGATAAACATTTATCATGAAATAAGGAAATAAATAATAACTTTATTATTGCCTCTAGGGCATATTTCCTTCAGTCTCCCACTTGCACTAGAGTCAATAATCTAGATTACATAGTAATGATTCTAACACCCATGGAGTCTTGGTGCTGATCATGTTTTGCTCGTGGAAGAGGCTTAGTCAATGGGTCTGCAACATTCAGATCCGTATGTATCTTGCAAATCTCTATGTCTCCCACCTGGACTAAATCCCGGATGGAATTGAAGCGTCTCTTGATGTGCTTGGTCCTCTTGTGAAATCTAGATTCCTTTGCCAAGGCAATTGCTCCAAGATTGTCACGAAGATTTTCATTGACCCGATGCACTAGGTATGACACCTAGATCGGATATGAACTCCTTCATCCGCACTCTTCATTAGCTGCTTCGAAGCTGCTATGTACTCGCTTCACATGTAGATCCCGCCACGACGCTTTGTTTAGAACCGCACTAACCGACAGCTCCTCCGCTTAGTGTAAATACGATCCGGTCCGCGATTTAGAATCGTCGGATCGTGTCAAAGCTTGCATCAACGTAACTGCCATTTATGAGCTCTTTGTCACCTCCATATACGAGAAACATATCCTTAGTCCTTTTCGTATTTCAGATGTTCTTGACCGCTGTCCAAATGATCCACTCTGGATTACTTTGGTACCTCCCTGCTAAGCTTATAGCAAGGCACACATCAGGTCTGGTACATAGCATTGCATACATGATAGAGCCTATGGCTGAAGCATAGGGAACATCTTTCATTTTCTCTCTATCTTCTGCAGTTTTCGGGCATTGAGTCTTACTCAACTTCACACCTTGTAACACAGGCAAGAACCCTTTCTTTGCTTGATCCATTTTGAACTTTTTCAAAAATTTGTCAAGGTATGTGCTTTGTGAAAGTCCAATTAAGCGTCTTGATCTATCTCTATAGATCTTAATGCCCAATATGTAAGCAGATTCACCGAGGTCTTTCATTGAAAAACTCTTATTCAAGTATCCCTTTATGCTATCCAGAAATTCTATATCATTTCCAATCAGCAATATGTCATCTACATATAATATCAGAAATGCTACAGAGCTCCCACTCACTTTCTTGTAAATACAAAGCTTCTCCAAAAGTCTCAGATGAACCCAAATGCTTTGATCACACTATCAAAGCGCTTATTCCAACTCCGAGATGCTTGCACCAGTCCATAAATGGATCGCTGGAGCTTGCACACTTTGTTAGCTCCTTTGGATCGATAAAACCTTCCGTTGCATCATATACAACTCTTCTTCCGAAATCCATTCAGAATGCGTCTTTACATCCATTTGCCAAATTTCATAATCATGAAATGCGCAATTGCTAACATGATTTCGACAGACTTAAGCATCGCTACGGGTGAGAAGGTCTCATCGTAGTCAATCCCTTGAACTTGTCGAAACCCTTTGTGACAAGTCGAGCTTTGTAGACGATAATATTACCGTCAACGCCGCCTTCTTCTTGAAGATCCACTTGTTTTCTATTGCTTGCCGACCCTCGGGCAAGTCAACCAAAGTCCATACTTTGTTTTCATACATGGATCCCATCTCGATTTCATGGCCTCAAGCCATTTTATGGAATCTGGGCTCACCATCGCTTCTTCATAGTTCGTAGGTTCATCATGATCTAGTAGCATGATTTCGAACAGGATTACCGTGCCACTCAGTGCGGATCTTACTCGTTGATCTACGAGGTTACTCAGAGTAACTTGATCTGAAGTTTCATGATCAACATCATCAACTTCCTCATTACTTGGTGTAGATGTCTCGTAAACCGTTTCGCAACAAACTACTTTCAAGTAAGGGAGAAGGTACAATTACCTCATCAAGTTCTACTTTCCTCCCACTCACTTCTTTCGAGAGAAACTCCTTCTCTAGAAAGGATCCATTCTTGGCAACAAATGTCTTGCCTTCGGATCTGTGATAGAAGGTGTACCCAACTGTCTCCTTTGGGTATCCTATGAAGACATATTTCTCGATTTGGGTTCGAGCTTATCAGTTGAAGCTTTTTCACATAAGCATTGCATCCCCAAACTTTAAGAAACGACAACTTTGGTTTCTTGCTAAACCATAGTTCATAAGGTGTCGCCTCAATGGATTTCGACGGTGTTCTATTCAAGGTGAATGCGGCTGTCTCTAGAGCATAACCCCAAAACGATAGCGGTAAATCTGTAAGAGACATCATAGATCGCACCATATCTAGTAAAGTACGATTCGACGCTCGGACACACCATTACGCTGTGGTGTTCCGGTGGCGGAGTTGTAAACTATTCCGCATTGTTTCAAATGTAGACCAAACTCAGAACTCAAATATTCACCTCCACGATCGATCGTAGAAACTTAATTTTCTTATTACGATGATTTTCAACTTCACTCTGAAATTCTTTGAACTTTTCAAATGTTTCAGACTTATGTTTCATTAAGTAGATATACCCATATCCGCTTAAGTCATCTGTGAAGGTGAGAAAATAACGATATCCGCCACGAGCCTCAACATTCATCGGACCACATACATCTCGTATGTATGATTTCCAACAAATTTCTTGCTCTCTCCATAGCACCGAGAACGGGTTCTAGTCATCTTGCCTATGAGGCACGGTTCATAAGTGCCAAGTGATTCATAATCAAGTGACTCCAAAAGTCCATCAAGATGGAGTTTCTTCATGCGCTTTACACCGATATGACCTAAACGGCAAAGCCACAAATAAGTTGCACTATCATTATCAACTCTGCATCTTTTGGTTTCAACATTATGAATATGTGTATCACTACTATTGAGATTCATCAAAATAGACCACTCTTCAAGGGTGCATGACCATAAAAGATATTACTCATATAAATAGAACAACCATTATTCTCTCGATTTAAATGAATAACCGCCTCGCATCAAACAAGATCCAGATATAATGTTCATGCTCAACGCAGCACCAAATAACAATTATTTAGGTCTAAAACTAATCCCAAGGTAGATGTAGAGGTAGCGTGTCGATCGCGATCACATCGACTTTGGAACCATTTCCCACGCGATCGTCACCTCGCCTTTGCCGGTGTTCGCTAATCCGTAGTCCCCTGCTTCGAGTTGCAAATATTAGCAATGTAACCAAGATCAAATACCCAGTGCTATGCGAGCTCTAGTAAGGTACACATCAATAACATGTATATCACATATACCTTTGTTCACCTTGCCATCCTTCTTATCCGCCAAATACTTGGGGCAGTTCCGCTTCAAAGGACTATGCTTGCAAAGAGAAGCACTCAGTTTGTGCTTAGGTCCAGACTTAGGTTTCTTCTCCGAGCAAAGAACTTGCTTGCTGTTCTTCTTGAAGTTCCTTCTTCTTCCCTTTGCCTTTCTTCTTGAAACTAGTGGTCTTATTGACCATCAACACTTGATGCTCCTTCTGATTTCTACCTCCGCAGCCTTTAGCATTGCGAAGAGCCTGTATAGTCTTTACTAACCCTTGCATATTATAGTTCATCACGAAGCCTTTGTAGCTTGGTGGCGTGATTGAAGAATTCTGTCAATGACACAATCATCCGGAAGATTAACTCCCAATTGAGTCAAGTGATTGTAATACCCGGACATTTTGAGTATGTGCTCACTTGTGTAACTATTCTCCTCCATCTTGCAGCTATAGAACTTATTGGAGACTTCATATCTCTCAATCCGGGCATTCTATTGGAATATCAACTTCAACTCTCGAACATCTCATATGCTCCATGACGCTCAAACGCCGTTGAAGTCCCGGTTCTAAGCCGTAAAGCATGGCACATCGAACTATAGAGTAGTCATCGCTTTGCTCGCCAGACGCTCATAACATCCGGTGTTGCTCCTGCAGAAGAGCTCGGCACCTAGCGTGCATCCAGACGTAACTCTTACGTGCAGCAATGAGGATAATCCTCGAGTTACGGACCCAATCCCGTAGTTGCTACCATCATCTTTCAACTTTGCTTTCAAGGAACGCATTAAAATTCAACGGAACAACAAAGACGAGCCATCTATCTACAATCAAACATAAACAAGCAAGATACTATCAGTACTAAGTTCATGATAAATTTAAGTTCAATTAATCATATTACTTAAGAACTCCCACTTAGACAGACAATCTCTAGTCATCTAAGTGATCACGTGATCCAAATCAACTAAACCATAACCGATCATCACGTGAAATGGAGTAGTTTTCAATGGTGAACATCTTATGTTGATCATATCTACTATATGATTCACGCCGACCTTTCGGTCTCCGTGTTCCGAGGCCATATATCGCATATGCTAGGCTCGTCAAGTATAACCCGAGTATTCTGCGGTGCAAAACTGGCTTGCACCCGTTGTAGATGGACGAGAGCTTATCACACCCGATCATCACGTGGTGTCCGGGCACGATTTAACTTTGGCAACGGTGCATACTCAGGAGAACACTTCTTGATAATTTTAGTGAGAGATCATCTTATAATGCTACCGCCAATCAAAGCAAGATAAGATGCATAAAAGATAAACATCACATGCAAATCAATATAAGTGATATGATATGGTCATCATCATCTTGTGCTTCATGATCTCCATCTCGCAGCACCATCATGATCACCATCGCCACCGGCGCGACACCTTGATCTCCATCGTAGCATCGTTGTCGCCTCGCCAATCTTATGCTTCTACGACTATCGCTACCGCTTAGTGATAAAGTAAAGCATTACAGTATGCGATTGCATTTCATACAATAAAGCGACAACCATATGGGTCCTGCCATTGCCGATAACTTCGTTACAAAACATGATCATCTCATACAATAAAATATAGCATCACGTCTTGACCATATCACATCACAACATGCCCTGCAAAAACAAGTTAGACGTCCTCTACTTTGTTGTTGCAAACTTTACGTGGCTGCTACGGGCTTAAGCAAGAACCAATCTCACCTCACGATCAAAACCACAACGATATTTCGTCAAATAGACTCCGCTTTTAACCTTCTCAAGGACCGGGCGTAGCCACACTCGGTTCAACTAAAGTGAGAGAGACAGACACCCGCCGGTCACCTTTAAGCAACGAAAGTGCTCGAGCGGTGAAACCAGTCTCGCGAAGCGTCACGCGTAATGTCGGTCCGGGCCGCTTCATCTCACAATACCGCTGAACCAAAGTATGACATGCTGGTAGGTAGTATGACTTGTATCGCCCACAACTCACTTGTGTTCTACTCGTGCAAAACATCAAACCATAAAAACCTAGGCTCGGATGCCACTTTGTTGGGGAACGAGTAATTTCAAAAATTTCCTACGCACACGCAAGATCATGGTGATGCATAGCAACGAGAGGGAGAGTGTTGTCACGCCCTCGTGAGACCGGCGGAAGCGATCACAACGTAGAGGAAGTAGTCGACGATCTCCTTGCGATCCGACCGATCCCGGCGCCAGCATTCGCGCCCCGAGTTCTTGACACACGATAGCTCGATGATGTCCCTCGAACCCCGATCCAGCCGAGTGTCGAGGAGAGTTCCACAAGACGACGGCGTGGTGACGATCTTGATGTTCTATCGCAAGCAGAGCTTCGCCTAAGCTTCGCATGACAATATGACCGAGGTGGAATATGGTGGAAGGGGCACCGACACGGCTAAGGAACGATCCGTAGATCAAACTTGTGTGTCCTAGGGTGCCCCTTGCCCTCAGATATAAAGGAGCAAGGGGGGTGCGGCCGGCCCAGAGGAGGCGCGCGGAGGAGTCCTACTCCCACCGGAGTAGGACTCCCCTTCCTAGTTGGAGTAGGATTGGGGAGGGAAGAGGAAGGGGCGCCCCCTCTCCTTGTCCTATTCGGACTAGGGGGGGGGCGCTGCCTGCCTGGCCGCCCTTCCTCTTCTCCCTCTTGGCCCACTAAGGCCCAATAGCCCCGGGAGGTTCAGTAACCCCTGTTCCTAATAAAATCCCGATTTCACCGGAACCATTCCGAACTCCAAATATAGGCTTCCAATATATCAATCTTTATGTCTCGACCATTTCGAGACTCCTCGTCATGTCCGTGATCACATCCGGACTCAACTTCTTCGGTACATCAAAATACATAAACTCATAATATAACCGCCATCGAAACCTTAGCGTGCGGACCCTACGGTTCGAGAACAATGTAGACATGACCGAGACACGTCTCGGTCAATAACCAATAGTGGGACCTGGATGCCCATATTGGTTCCTACATATTCTACGAAGATCTTTATCGGTCGACCGCATAACAACATACGTTGTTCCCTTTGTCATCGGTATGTTACTTGCCCGAGATTCGATCGTCGGTATCCAATACCTAGTTCAATCTCGTTATCGCAAGTCTCTTTACTCGTCCGTAATACATCATCTCACAGCTAACTCATTAGCTATAATGCTTGCAAGGCTTCAGTGATGTGTATTACCGAGAGGGCCCAGAGATACCTCTCCGACAATCGGAGTGACAAAACCTAATCTCAAATACGCCAACCCAACATCTCGCCTTTGGAGACACCTGTAGTACTCCTTTATAATCACCCGATTCACGTTGTGACGTTTGGTAGCACCCAAAGTGTTCCTCCGTAAACGGAGTTGCATAATCTCATAGTTACAGGAACATGTATATGTCATGGATAAAAGCAGTAGCAACATACTAAACGATCGTGTGCTAAGCTAATGGAATGGGTCATGTCAATCAGATCATTCTACTAATGGTGTGACCTTGTTAATCAAATAACAACTCTGTGTTCATGGTTAGGAAACATAACCATCTTTGATTAACAAGCTAGTCTAGTAGAGGCATACTAGTGACATATTGTTTGTCTATGCATTCACACATGTATCATGTTTCCGGTTAATACAATTCTAGTATGAATGATAAACATTTATCATGAAACAAGGAAATAAATAATAACTTTATTATTGCCTCTAGGGCATATTTCCTTCACCCATGAGTCGTGATGCTCAGGTGCCCCCCTTTTAACGTGCAAGCGCTTTGCATGCGAGCGGAGAGGTCTGCAATAAGCAGCAGATGATAACCATGGGGACCAGGTTAATTTCGGAGGAGCACATCCATTTCAGATAGATGCAGAAGAAGTAAATGCCACTGGGTTTGGCCCGAGCAGCTTGGGGATAATGCAGCCCGAGGGGCGCCCCCAACAAGGTAGATAAACAACATAGGCAAAACGGATACATACCGCAGGGACAGACCCACGTGTCGGATTTCGGGTTCCGGCAGACCCTCAAGGTTCGAACTCTGCGGTGCATGCGGAGATCACACCTCCCGCCTACCCACGTCTCGTCGCCTCGCAAGGATCTAAACTACTCGAAGAACAACACAAGGGACACGAGATTTATACTGGTTCAGGCCACCATTGTGGTGTAATACCCTACTCCATTTTGTGGTGTGGTGGATTGCCTCAGGGGCTGATGATGAACAGTACAAGGAAGAACAGCCTTGCTAGGGGCTGTTCCTGGCTGGTGCGATGAACTGCTTGGGTGAGTTCAGTCGCCTCTCTCTCTCTCTCTCCCTAGTCTCTTTTCTCCCCAAAATCTCCCCCCTCACTCCGCGGTGGCTAGCTCTATTTATAGAGGGAGGCCCTGGGCCTCTTCCGAAATATTGAGCAGGAAGGGCGCCAACAATTGGCCATTTTGAAGGGGAACATCTAGTACACTTATCCTGACTAAAGTCGGTCCTCGCCTGCAAAGACCCTGACGGTGACGCCGGCTTGGGCTCCACGATGACCTCCATCCTGCCGTTCTGCTGGTCTTGGTCTTGTTGCACTGAAATGGTTGCCTTTGCTTGATGCTCTTGTCTGTGCTTGCCCCCTTTGCACCAAAGAGGAAACAAGGACTCTGCGCAGGCCGACGCCCGCCTGGCCTCGGTCATCATGGCTTGCGTCATGGGCACCTCGTGAGGTACCCCGCCTTGATCTCTCCGCCTCCTCGCGAGCCAGCGTAACGAGGTTGTGCCTAAGGAAGCCTCCTGTCGTCCGCCCCGCGAGCTTGGCCCCTCGCGAGGGTCTTGAGCATGTGTTGATGAAGATGGGCCGTACTAGGCCACTCCATGGGCCACATCACAGGCCGTAGGCAGGCAAGTCTGGGTACCCCCGTTCCCAGAACTCCGACAGTAGCCCCCGGGCCCAAGGTGCGCCCGGACTTGGCTTAGCAGAGAAGCGAAGGGGTAAGTGCGAAGCGCCACGGGCCCCATCAGTCTGCGGCCTTGGGCGCTGCGTGGCGGTTGATTGGACGTGGGCGTCCTGGCTCCCCCACGATGCCTCGGTAACTACACGATTTGACAAGTCCCTACATGCAAAAGGGGTCATGATTACCTGTGATCGTGGTGGTCAGCGGTTGGCCTCTCTCGGCTATATGTATGGAACGGCACGAGCCCTTCCAATTCATCCCTTCTTGCTACTCCCCTTCTCCTTCTTGGCCGCTCGCCATCCCCATGGCCCCGCCGAAGAGGTTCTCGGCCACGGAGAAAGGAAAGGCTCCCCAGGAAGGACCCGGCTCTCCTCCGGCCAAGCGTGGTCGGGGCCGCCCTCGCAAGCACCCTATGGCCCCCGCTGCGGTCTCCCGTGGCCGTGGGAACAGCCCTCTGCGCGGCGGTGGGCGTTCGGCTGCCAACGAGAGGTACGCTGGGACTGCTCGACCCCCAAGGCCATGCTTTCGATTGGCGGAGGTGCTGCTGGAGTTCGTCGTGTGGTCGGCGGACCCGACCGGCACCTGGCTCCAGCTCCCCCGCTTCTTTATAGGTGAACTTCCGGCTGGTGCCCCGGGCGGCCTTTGGCTTCAGGCAGATGGTTGCTGCAGTAGGGCCTCCTGGGCTACTCTGGAGGTCTCCACCGCCGGGGAGGCAGCCCTGACCCGCGACTAGCAAATATTTGCCCGCGCGCGCCGCCTGAGCCGATGATGCACTCTACACTTTAAGTTCGACGGAGATGCCACCCTCTATGTGAGGGTGTTCGGGGAAGACGACCGCCGCGTCGGATGCTGCCCCAAAGATGATGACCGCGGCCGCGCGCCCAGCCCCGACATTGGTCGGGGTGAAGGTGGCGGAAGGCGCATGGGCAGCGGTGCCCGAGGCCCACCAAGCTCTGGTGACTCCCCCGCGGACGGCAGCTCCTCCAGTAGCGGTCGCGACCAGCCCCCTTGTCGTCGCGCTCACCTGGGAGAGGGCAGCGGGTCGGCCCGACACCGCGCTTCGGTGAAGCGGGAGGTGGAATCCAGCTAAGCTGCAGAGGCAGTACGAGCCTTTGCCGAGAGTTGGTGCCGGGCAAGTCGTGCCCCCTTTTGCTTTCCTTTCTCTCCTGCACAAAAAGAATGTAATCCGGTGCCCCACGGGGCGCGTTGAACTGTCGCTGTTTAATTGGTGCACTGTTTCTACTGTTTCTGCGCTATGTTTTCGTTCTATGTGTCTATGCGTGGAAATCACTTATCTTGGGGGGAAAGCTTGTTGCAGTCCTCGCCTCCCGAGGCTAGGGCCTCGTCATGCGCCTTGTGTCCTGCAAGGTTTAGTCAGTAGGGGTAGTCTCCAGCCTTGGTATCGAGGACAACCAACCCAAGCCCCGTGATCGTGTCACGATGCCCGTGGGGCACGGAATGGGAAGGGTGCTCCTGCAGCGGACTCGGACAGGGAAGTTCCAAACCACCGGGCAGAAAAACACCCGCGAGGGTGCCCATGTTCCTCCCTCGTGAGACTTCGCGTGAGAGAAAACGAAACAAACAAGTGAAATGGACGAAGGGTCGCGAGCTCGAAACGGTAACAGCCTCAGAAAAACTTCAAATAGAAAGAAACAAGACAACTGCGAAAAGCAAATGAAAGAAGCCGCGTCCGACACCTAGTCTAGTCTTCGACGTCTTCTCACCAGCGCGGAGCTAAGTGCTGCCATCAAGGTGGTATGGAGCCCCGAGGCCCGAGGGTGGCTCTCCGGAGACTCCGGGGCGTGTACAGCCGCACTCATTATTACATGAGAGTGTCCCGGGCGGCGAGCTTCACAGGCGTTTGCCTTCTTCACAGGCACCGGGACTTTTCCAAAATGCGGCTACTTCACAGGCACCGGGCCTTTTCCAAAACGCTGATACTTCACAGGCATTCGCCTTCTTCATAGGCACCGGGCCTTTTCCAAAACGCAGCTACTTCACAGGCATTCGCCTTCTTTAGAGGCACCGGGCCTTTTCCAAAACACGGCTACTTCACAGGGATTTGCCTTATTCAGAGGCACCGGGCCTTTTTCAGGGGTAAAATCTTCGAAGATGTTGGATGTTCCACGCATTCTGGATGGGCACCCCCTCCTGGGTCTCCAAGCGTGCGGAGCCGGGCCTGGAAACATGAACAACCTTAAACGGGCCCTCCCACATGGGAGAGAGCTTGTGTAGTCCCTTCCTGGAGAGAACCCGTCTGAGCATGAGATCCCCTACCTCAAGAGTCCTCGGGCAGATGTTGCGGTAGTGGTATCACCGCAGTGCTTGTTGGTACCTTGCTGCTCGCAGTGCGGCTTCTCGGCGATGCACCTCCCCCAGCACGAGATCCGTCCCCCGCATGGCGTCCTACTGCGCTTCGTCGAACGCCAGGACCCGTGTGGAACGACGTCTGACCTCGTGAGGGAGAACTGCTTCAGCTCCATAAACCAGAAAGAATGGGGTCTCGCCAGTTGGCTTGGTTGCGGTCGTGCGGATAGACCACAGCACAGACTGGAGCTCATCGTACCAGCCCCTGCCGCAGCCCTCCAGCTTCTTCTTGAAGGTCCTGGTTTTGAGGCCCCTCAGGACCTCTTCGTTGGCTCGCTCGGCTTGACCATTGCTCCGCGTGTGCGCCACCAAAGCGTAGCATATCTGCGTTCCAAGGTTAGCACAGTATGTTTTGAAGAGGTTACTGGTGAACTGTGAACCATTGTCGGTGATGATGCGGTTCAGCACCCCAAATCGGCTCACTATGCCCTTGATGAACTTGACAGCGGAGCCTGCGGGGATGGTGCAGACAGCTTCCACCTCAGCCCACTTGGTGAACTTGTCCACGACGACGTAGAGGTAGCGGTAGCCTCCTGGCGCCCAAGGGAACGGACCCAGGATATCCAGTCCCCAGACTGCGAATGGCCATGAGAAGGGTATAGTCTGCAGACCTCCCGCCGGCTGATGGATCTGCTTGGCATGGAACTGACAGGCCTCGCAAGCTTTCACCAGTTCCACAGCGTCATTGAGTGTTGTGGGCCAATAGAACCGGCTGCGGAACGCCTTGCCAATGAGAGTTCATGATAATGAGTGATGCCCATAGTCTCCACCGTGTATGTCTGCCAGTAGCTCCTTCCCTTGCTCCCTGGAAATGCAACGTAGGGACACATCATTCGGTCGTCTTCGGTAGAGCTCTCCATCCTTGGGGCAGTATGTGGTGGCCTGCCGTGCCACATGCTCCGCTTCCTCCTCCTTTTCCGGCAAGGTGCCTCGTGTCAGGTAGCTCCTGAGCTCTATGATCCAGCACCCTTCCTGAGGCTCCAGCGCCAGGAGCAGGCACGCTCCTAAGGTCGGGCCGCAGACCGGGGCTACCGAGGCAGGTGGCTGGGGGAGCTCCTCCCATCGCTGTGTTGTGCTTGACAGTGATAGCGTCGCCGACGGCTTGAAGAGCCGCTCCTCGAAGACGCCAGGCTCCTGAGGTAGCCGCCTGGATGCCCTTTTGGAGATGTCATCAGCCTCTTGATTGGTGCCGCGAGGCACATGCTGCAACTCCAGCCCCCAGAACTGCTTTTCCATCCTGCGGACTTCCGCGAGGTAGGCTTCCATGTGCTCGTCCTTCGGCTCGTATACCTTGTTGGAGAAGTTGACGAGGAGCTGCGAATCACCCTTGATGGTGAGGCGCTTCACCCCCAGGGCGACTGCAGCTTTCAGGCCTGCTATCAGGCCTTTGTATTCTGCTATGTTGTTGGAGACCTTTTCTCCGTGCTGGAAACAGAGTTGCACGGCGTAGTAGAGCTTGTCTTGAGTGGGAGATACGAGCACCGCACCAGCCCCCGCGGCGTGTCGGGAGAACGCCACGTCGAAGTACATGACCCAACCGTCCAGTGCCTCGCTTCCTGGGGAGAGTGATCGATCCTCGCCAGCCTCAAGGCCTGGTGCTTCTGCCCACTCCGCCACGAAGTCCGCAAGCGCGGCCCCCTTGATGACTCTAGTTGTGCTGAATTCTATCTGAAACGCTTGCAGCTCGATGTTCCACTCAGCGTCTGTTCCAGCCGAGTTGGGGCTCCTGAGCACCCTTTCCAAGGGATATGCTGAGACGACCTTGATGGGATGGCCTTGGAAATAGTGCCGCAGCTTGCGCGAGGAGGAGTTTCTGAGGCACGGAATACCGCGCCCTCGCGTCCCGCAACACCGTGCTGACGAAGTACACAGGGTGCTCGACGAGGTGGGGAGTGCTGGCGCTGCTAGCGCCCTCCGAAGGCTGGGGCGCCTCCCAAGACAATGGAGCCCCCAGCGGTTGGTCGCTTAGAGGAGGGGCCTCTTCTGTCCTGGGTGTGCTTCCCTGCAGCGGCTGTTCCTTCTTGGCTGCAGTCGCGGTCTTTGTGAGGCCCTCTTGGTCCTGCTTTGCTTTGACCCGGACGGTTGCTGCGGCCTTGGTCCTATGCTCCTCCCTTACAGCCACCAGGGCTGCGCTGGCAGAGTAGGGGGTGGCCGCAAGGTAGAGCACCAGGGGCTCTTGGGGACGCGGAGCCACCATCACCGGAGGGCTGGTTAAGTACCTTTTGAGATCCTGGAACGCCTTGTCGGCCTCTTCAGTCCATTCAAAGGGGGCCTTCTTCTTCGTCAGCTTGAAGAAGGGTAGTGCTCGATCCCCCAGCTTGGAGATGAAACGCCCTAGTGTGGTCACGCGCCCGGTGAGCTTCTACATCTCTCTGAGGGTCTTCGGCGGGCTCATGTCCTCGACTGATTTTACCTTTTCTGGATTGGCCTCGATGCCCCGGTGGGATACGAGGAAGCCCAGGAGCTTGCCCGAGGGGACTCCAAACACACACTTCTCCGGGTTGAGCCGCAGGTCCACTTTGTTAAGGCTCGCAAAAGTTTCCTCCAAGTCCTGTATCAGGGTTTTTGCCTCCCAAGACTTCACCACAATGTCATCAACGTAAGCCTCAGCATTCCTCCCGAGCTGCCGACCCAGGGCAATGTGCATCAGCCGCTGAAAGGTCGCACCAGCATTACGCAGCCCGAACGGCATGCATGTATAGCACTACACTCCACATGGGGTCAGGAAAGCCGTCTTTTCTACATCTTCTACTGCCATCTTGATCTGGTGATAGCCAGAGACAGCATCCAGGAGGCACAACAAGTCGCACTCAATGGTGGAGTCGACGATCTATTCGATGCGAGGGAGTGGGAATGGATCCTGCGGGCGGGCCTTGTTGAGGTTGGTGAAGTCGACACACATGCGTTCCTTTCCCCCTTCTTTGGCATGACAACCGGGTTAGCCAACCAATCTGGGTAGCGGGCCTCGCGAATGACCCCTGCCGCCTCCAACTTGCGAGTCTCTTGGACGATGAAAGCTTGCTTCTCAGTGGACTGCCGCCTCGCCTTCTGCTTCACGGGCGCACGTTGGGGCACACGTTGAGGTGATGCTCAATTACGCCCCTCGGGACCCCTGCTAGCTGATCAGGTTCCCACGCGAATACCTTCTTGTTCGCGCGTAGGAACTTCACCAAGGCCTCCTCCTGCTCGGGCTCAAGGTTGGCGCCTATCGTGAAGGTGGCGCTAGTAGATCCGTCTTCGTCGACCAGTACCTGCTTGGTTTCCGCCTTGTCTTGGGTGAATAGCTGCTTCTTCTTGGTCGGTGCAGCCCCCTTGGGCTCAGGGGCGTCTGAGCCGGCGGGCTGCGCCACCGCCGCGGCCTTGAAGGTAAGCTTGAGCGCTTGCAACGCATGTCCCGTGTCTCCGAACACGGTGAGGACGCCGCTACTCCCGGGCATCTTCATGAGGTTGTACGCTGGGTGATTTGCGGCCATGAACCGGGCTAGTGCCGGGTAGCCGAGGATGGTGTTGTATGGGAGGCAGATGGGGGCGATGTCGAAGTCGATTAGCTCTGTGCGGAAGTTGTCATAGGTGTCGAAGGTCACCGGAAGGCGGATCTGCCCCAGGGAGCCAGTGGAGCCACCTCGGACGCCCAAGAAGGGCTTGCTGGGCTGCAGCCGCTCCGACGGTACGTGGAGGAGGCTGAAGGCCTCCACCGAGAGCACGCTGAGGCCAGCACCGCCATCGATGAGGGTCCTGGTGACGGCCACTTGACAGATGGTGGGGGTGCACAGCATTGGGAGCACGCCCAAGCAGGCTGAGTTGGAGGGGTGATCATCCGAGCAGAAGGACAGATCGGCTTTAGGCGCCGCCCAGCCCGGAGGAGCCCCATGCAGCGCGGAAGCGGCGCGATCTGGTGGACGAATGACTTGATGTGGCGGCCTGAAGGTGGTGCCTGCGAGCCACCTAGGAGAGCTGCGACAACTGGGTGCGCCAGTGCAGCGTACTAGGCGAGGAAGAGGCCGCGCAGCTCCCCCCAAGAGGCCACGGAAGCCGTCGGCAGGTGGACCAGCCACATGCGCGGGACGCCGGTGAGGGCCATGGGAAGCCAGTTAGCCATGACCCTGTCATCGCCCCCGGCCTCGAGGACGGCCTCCTCGTATGCCAGTAGGAAAGCCAGCGGATCGGTCGTGTCGTTGTAGCGCAGTGGCATCTTCGGCTTGAACTTGTTCGGCCATCGCACCTGTCGCAAGGTGGGGGCTAAGGCTCGGAGCCCCCTGGCCCCCGTGCTGGCGCTAGCGACCGGAGCGGGCGGCACATTGCCCATCATGAGGGCGAACCTCGGTGTTGGCGGAGAGCGGGTCGATGGAAGGGAAAGCTCCGGCGCACACCCTACCTGGTGAGCCAAATGTCGGATTTCGGGTTCCGGCAGACCCTCAAGGTTCGAACTCTGGGGTGCACGCGGAGATCACACCTGCCTCCTACCCACGTCTCGTCGCCTCGCAAGGATCTAAACTACATGAAGAAAAACACAAGGGACACGAGATTTATACTGGTTCAGGCCACCATTGTGGTATACCCTACTCTAGTTTGTGGTGTGGTGGATTGCCTCAGGGGCTGATGATGAACAGTACAAGGAAGAACAGCCTCGCGAGGAGCTGTTCCTGGCTGGTGCAATGAACTGCTTGGGTGAGTTCAGTCGCCTCTCTCTCTCCCTAGTCTCTTTTCTCCCCAAAATCTCCCCCTCACTCTGCGGTGGCTAGCTCTATTTATAGAGGGAGGCCATGGGCCTCTTCCCAAATATTGAGCGGGAAGGGCGCCAACAATTGGCCATTTTGAAGGGGAACATCTAGTACACTTATCCTGACTAAAGTCGGTCCTCGCCTGCCAAAGACCCTGACGGTGACGCTGGCTTGGGCTCCACGATGACCTCCATCCTGCCGTCCTGCTGGTCTTGGTCTTGTTGCACCAAAATGGTTACCTTTGCTTGATGCTCTTGCCTGCGCTTGCCCCCTTTGCACCAAAGAGGAAACAAGGACTCTGCGCAGGCCGGCGCCCGGCTGGCGCCCGCTTGGCCTCGGTCGTCATGGCTTGTGTCATGGGCACCTCGTGAGGTACCCCGCCTTGATCTCTCCGCCTCCACGCGGGCTAGCCTGACGAGGCTGTGCCTAAGGAAGCCTCCTGTCGTCCGCCCCGCGAGGCTTGCCCCCTCGCGAGGGTCTTGAGCATGTGTTGATGAAGATGGGCTATACTGGGCCACTCCCTGGGCCACGCCGCAGGCCGCAGGCAGGCAAGTCTGGGTACCCCCGTTCCCAGAACGCCGACACCACGCGACGTGGGAATGATGCAGCCCTGCGGGCGCGACCAGCTGAAAATGGAACTTGGAAAGACGTCACCTGATACCGTAGCAGAGCGAGTGTCGGAGTAGCTGACGATGCATGGTGAAGAAGCCACCCCTCACGAGCCTTTGAAGCCCTGAGCCTCGGGAGGCTCTAGGGGTCTGCGAGGCTCCTCAAGGTCCATCTCCATCTCCTCCAGGGACGCGTGGTGCCTGGCCACCTGAGCTTCCAGGATTCTCCTCATCAGGCGCTGGTGGGCAGCAGCCGGGTTCGGTGGGCCGAAAGGCATGCAAACGTAGCTGTGAGGTGGATCCTCACAACGCCCCACGCGTGAAGGCCAGAGGCGCCCCTGAGACGCGGCTTGGTTGAGCCCTAGTACGTCGATGCAGACACGCAACCCACAATCCTCGGCGTGATATGGGGCTACGGCGGGTAGGCGGCGACTGCAGCGCATGACTCTTGACTCCTGTAGCTCCTGAATGTTCCTCGCGATGAACTCCTGAGGGTTTGGCCCTCCTTGCCTCATGCCTTCCTGAGGGAAACGTGCCCTGAAGCACGCCTCCAAGTGGTGCCCAAGCGCCTCCCTCGTGATCTTGGCAAATTCATTGGCTCTCCAAGACAGAGCCCCCGAGCCCTGCCCGAGGAAGGCGTCGGGTGCGCCTTCCTATGCGACAGAGGGTGGTGCCCCTTGAATGGCCACGGATCCTGCCGCAACGCCTCCGAAGGCTCCTGCCTCGTGAGTGTTCGAGCCAGGTGAAGCCTTCTTCTTCTTCTTAGGGATTGCCTCTGGGAGCCTCCTGCTCCTGTGATCTGGGTCTTCGATTTCCGCGGCATGGAAGGCACGCTCAAGAGAACACACTGCATCCCTTTCCTCACAAGGCAATGTGATGATTCCACCGCTCCCTAGCATCTTGAGGACATTGTAGCCATGGTGAGTCACTGCCATGAACTTGGCCAGAGCTGGGTACCCGAGGATGGCATTGTATGGCAAGTGAATGTGGGCGACGTCAAAGTCAATGAGCTCGGTGCGGTAGTTGTCGTGCTGCCCAAAGGTGACAGGAAGGCGAACTTGCCCTATCAGAACAGTGGAACCATCAGTGACTCCTGAGAAAGGCTTGGTTGGCTGAAGCTGATCGTATGGCACTTGGAGATTGTTGAACGTCTCGACGGACAGAACATTGAGTCCTGCTCCGCCATCAGTGAGGGTCCTGGTGACTTGTACATTGCTGATGACTGGGGAACAAAGCATCGGGAGGACTCCGGCCGTTGCTGCGCACTTGAGCTGATCCACCGAGCTGAACGTGATGGCGCACGCTGACCACCTGAGAGGGCGCATGGCCTCAAGCTTGGGGAGGACTACATTCACTTCGCGAGCAAACTACTTGAAGATGCACTGAGAGGCTGGGGCCTGAGGCGCTGCCCAGGATGCAAGCGATTGCGTGCAGCTCCTGGAAGCCCCCAGCTCCTCATCCTGGTGATGGTCTTCATTCCTCCTTGGCGGTGGTGGCAGAGGAGGGAGGCCTGCGTTGCCTTGAGGGCGGTCCTCACGAGGCTGATCCATCAAACCTCCCTCACGAGGCTGGTCCTGCCAGCGGTCATCGCGAGGTCGGTCACGCCACCCTTGGCGAGGGCCACGGTCTTCCCATCGTCCTCCACCTCTTCCTCCTTCTCCGCCATAGCCCTGGTCGTTAACGTCGGCCGATACGCCCGTCTTGCACGGCCCTGAGCTCTTGACATTCATTGGTGTTCTGGGTGTGGAGGTCGTGGTACACACAGTATCGGCTGCCCTTGGATGACTCAGGCTGATCCCTGCCTCGCTTGATGTCTGGCTCTGCTGCGAGCATGACAACCCCCTTGCACTTCACGTCCTTGACCTTGGGCTTCCTCTCTTCTGGGTCGGCTGCCGGGAGCTCGAGGAGGGAGAGGCGCCCTTCCTCAGCCCTGGCGCACTTGGTCGCCAAATTGAACAGCTCTAGTGATGTGCACAGGTCTTCATGGATTGCTAGCTCCTCTTTCATCTTGATGTCACGCACGCCATTGGAGAAGGCTGAGATGATGGCCTCCTCAGTCACCCTGGGGATCTTGAGGCAGGTGTTGTTGAAGCACTGGATGTACTTCTACAGGGTCTCTCCTAGCTGTTGCTTGATGCGGCGCAGGTCACTCATGGCCGGGTGCCGGTCGCGAGTGCCTTGGAAGTTGGCGATGAAGCGGGTGCGCATCTTGTCCCAGGAGGAGATCGTGCAGAGCTGTGTTCAGAGCCAAAAGGGCACCGTCCTGAGCGCCATGGGAAACCAATTCGCCATGACCTTTTTCGTCCTGTTGGCGCTTCGATGCCCAGCTCATAGAGCTGGAGGAACTCATGGGTCTGCGGTTGCGTCGTGGCGAGGAGGTAGGTCCGCTTGAACTTGCCGGCCATCGCGGCTACGAGCTCGGAGGTGAAAGCGTGGCAGCTGCGAGGGCCACCGGGCTGTCTCTGCGATGCGGGCTTGCTCCTAGGGATTCCCGCGCACCGCTTCCTGGAGTAGCGTGGGGTCTTGACATAGTGGCGCAGGGGCGCGGTCATGGCGCACCGGTTCCAGGAGCACGCGAGCACCATCTTGGGGACTAGGGATTTCTTGGCGGCTCCTTTCTTGTCGCGCAGGCGCCGGACGCGGAGGGTCTCGTCCTGGGGCCGCGCGCCTTGGAGCCAGGGCGCCTTCTTGGGGAGGAGGTGGTGGAGGCACCTCCTGCTCCTTGCCTCCTGCGCGGGATGGAGGGCGAGGCAGCGAGAGGGACGGCATGGGAGAGCCCCCTGATGAGCTCGGTGATGTGGGCGAGCCAGTCCTCGTAGAGGTCGTCGACGGGACGGTAGTGCAGAAGCTCATGCACCAGGAGCAGCGCGGCGGGCGCGTCCGTGGGGGCGCGACGGGTGTGGGATGACGAACCGGCTAGAGTCAGCAACGGGGTGGTGGTACGGCCATCGCGCCGCACTGAAGGATGCAGGGACGAGGCCTGCTGCTCGTTCCTTGCCGGGCCGGTGGCAGCATTGGCGGCAGGCAACGGGGAACGATGGGGGCGACCGCAGACATGCGCTCTCTAGGCGACGCGAGTGGCGTGAGCAGCCCGACGCTCGGCGCGAGCTCAACAAGCGTCAGCCATGGACACGGCGGAAGATCACACGCGACTAGCGGAAGAAAGATTCCGGCGCACCCCTACCTGGCGTGCCAAAAGTCGGATTTCGGGTTCCGGCAGACCCTAGAGGTTCGGACACTAGGGTGCGCACGAACATCTTTCCCCTACCAGCTCACGCATCGAAGTCTCGCAATGGATCTAGGCTAGAAAGAAGAACACACAAGGGACACGAGGTTTATACTGCTTCAGGCCACCATTGTGGTGTAATACCCCACTCTAGTGTGTGGTGTGGTGGATTGCCTCAGGGGCTGATGATGAACGATACAAAGGGAGAACAGCCTCACGAGGGGCTGTTCTTGAGCTGGTGTGATGAACTGCTAGGGTGAGTTCAGCCGCTTCTCTCTAGTCTATGCGTCTTCTTGAGATAGATGCTCAATGAGTTGACCCCCCTTTTCTCTGTGGTGGCTAGTCCTATATATAGAGAGAGGCCCTGGGCCTCTTCCCACATAATGAGCGGGAAGGGTGCCAACAATTGGCCATTTTGAAGGGGAACATCTAGTACACTTATCCTGACTAAAGTTGGTCTTCGGCTGCCAAAGGCTTTGACGATGACGCCGTCCTGGGCTCCACGAAGACCTCCATCCGGCCGTTCTGCTGGTCTTGGTCTTGTTGCACCGAAACGGTAACCTTTGCCTTATGCCTTGGCCTGTGCTTGCCCCCCTTTGCACCGAAAGGGAAACAAGGACACCGCGCAGGCCGGCGCCCGCCTGGCGCCCGCCTGGTCTCGATCGTCATGGCTTGCACCACGAGCTCCTCGGGAGGTACCCTGCCTTGATCTCTCCGCCTCCTCGCGTGCCTGCCTGAGGAGGCTGCTCCTGAGGAAGCTTCCTGTCATCCGCCTCGCAAGGCTTGGCCCCTCGCGAGGGTCTTGATCTTGAGCTGATGAAGCTGGGCTGTGTTGGGCCCCCACTTGAGCCGCGCCGCAGGCCGCAGGTAGGCAAGTCTGGGGACCCCCGTTCCCAGAACACTGACAAGATCAAAATGACGACAACTGTGCCTCCGGGCCACATGCATGAAGACTTCTTGATAGTCATTGACGAGGTCAAGCTGTCTCCGGTAGACAAAAGAAAACTAAGTACTAATCCACTATATAGGCAGGAGCCTCCGCGCTTGCTTGCTAGTGTTGCTCTCTTCACACTGTCTCGGCCTCTCAGATCCAAACACGATAGCGGTGGCCACACACTCTCTCTCTCTCTCTCTCTCTGCTCACCGTTGGTCATAGATCCAGCCGGATCCTCTCCGCCGGGGAAGGTGAGAAGGTGCAACGTTCACGCGGTCGTCCTCGGCGACGGCTCTTACCCTGCTGGGCGCATCCCGATCAGCCTGCCTTGCCGTTCTCTCCCAAGCACCGCTGGCGAGGGAGGGCCTCCGACCCCTTCTTGCTCGCTGCCGTAGTGTGGGCAGATCCAGCCTCCCGCCGCCCACCTAGCGACATCCCGACGACCATCAGGTATAACTTCCTTCAAAACCGGCCTTGCTCTACTTCCCGAGCTCCTGACGTCACTGCATTTGTATCCTTTACTATTTCTCATGCCCCCTCGTAGATAGGATTGATCGGCTGTTCGAAAACCACCTATTTTTTTACGTTTAAGAGGTAAAACTAGTTCATGCACTCGAATCTAGTACTACTTGGTTCAAACAAGGAAGAAAGGGTGTGGGGGTGGGGGAGGATTTGTTACCTGAATCTAGGACTTGGTCGAAAGAGGAAATAATGGGGGCGAAAAGTAGCAGAGACTGGCTATCCAACTGGTCTGTAGGTCTAATAGGGAAATAAAGGGAAACGCAATACAAACTCAATATAAACCCGATCTATTGGTTGAAAAAGGAAATAATGTGGGGACCAGAGGAGAAGTCAACAGAGTAAGTCCAGCACTAGATTTGCTAGCCTCACACAGTATAAGGTGGCTCTACCGAACAAAAATGAGACCAACCCAGATATCCTGTTCTGATGTTTGTTGCCCCGAGCCACTCTTATGTAATGCCACTTGTAAAATGTAGCTGTCGCACTGTTAAAAGTAAGGACACGTTAAACCAATGTTGTTTTCAATGTAATGCCGCCAGTAATATGAATCAATGGCACTTCTTTACATGTCCTACTAAAATTTCCCAATAAGATAAGTTGGTTCTTTTTGTTAGAAATGCAACTGTCCTAGTCCGCCTACTCTCCCGTGCACAAAGTAATGTCATAATTAATGGTTGTCATAGTTAATCCTAATGCCCACACTAATATCTAGCAATGCCACTGCTTTAGAAATTGCTACTGTCCTTGTAGGATTGCCATTCAGATAAGGAACATGCTTCTTTTCATTTGATGCATGTTTCATCACTTGTTAGTCACCCTCCTTTCCACCTTTTTTATGCAAACAGAGATAAACATTTCACGCTCGATCTTAGTTAAACTGCACAAATGATATCCAATTTATAGTTGAGCATTCCAGGAGCTTCAAAACCAACCTTTATGTTGCTCAATTTTATTTCAACGAATGAAGAAGAAGCTCTGTGGTTTCATTTTCTGATGGAAATGGAACCGGGGCTGGAGCCCTTTTCTTAAAAAAATTGAAGAAGAAGCTGCTAGCTCATGGGACATTGCTTCATTTTAGGTGAACTGCACCAAAATGTCCCATGAATTGAATCATCCATGTTGGTGACTGAAAGAGCCAGCTTCAGCATCCCAGTCTAAGCACCCCCGGCCTCCATCCTTGCGATGCACGATACACCTCGTTTGCCACCTGCTCGACCCTAGTGTCACTAATAAAATGAAGTAATAATACAGTTAAAATAGAGCGAGTGTCATCTCTATCATTTCATTTCCAATGTAGATAAAGAAAGTGCTTCTCTTTGTTAAAGTATGTTTCATCAACTAGTCCCATTGTTAATATTTAAGCGTTTCTGCAAACTGGGGTGCTTAATTTTAGTTGAGATGTACAAAAATAGAGATTTGAATGTCTCAAGGCACCTCCTTGTACTAACGTTGTACACTAATGTTCATCACTGGCAGAAGGTGTATCTGGGAGACTTGGGACGATGTCCAGTACGAGGCGTACCGTATGAGGCGTCACACGGCCCATCTCGCCCTCGTAGCATGGCATACTATGATACTATCGCAATATTTTCTTCTATTTATTTTTTGTGTTTCATCAACTAGTTCCACTATAATGTAATCACGCTTTTTCATTATCGGTGCAAACAAGGTTATTCAGCTGCATTTTGGTGGAACTGCACGAATGTACGTATGGAACCGGCATATATGCAGAGTGAGAGGTGTGCCAAGTAAAAATTACCGTCACCAACCATGCTGCATGCACGCATTGGCATCCACCACCACCAGTGGGATGTGTGGTGCTCTCTGTGGACGGATCTTTCTCGGCAGCAAATCCTCTAACCAAATACTAGTAGCTTATATTGGCAGTTTTCTAGGGAGTACTCTTTTCTGAAAGAAGCATCAATCTATTTTTCTTTATTTGTACACTGTGTCACAACTTTGACCCAAAGGTCCAGAGCTATTTTAGGGTGATTGGCGTAGTACTCGGAGACTGATTGTAAGCATGATTTTTATTAGCTGTCACACTGATTGTAAGCATGAGCAGGTGGAAGATTAGGTTAGTGCAAAGCTTACCTTAAACCCTACCACCGCCGTTGAAACAAGGCGAGCGTCGAGGGAACCGTGGAGAACGGCGGGGAAGCAACGTCGCGCCATCTAGCCTCCTCTTGCGGTGGGAGAACGAATACTCCTGTGGGTCCATCTGGCTCTGCACCGTCACGAACGGCACACCATACTCGATCAATTCGTTATCCTCTGGGTGCTCGACCTTCGACCTGTACGCCCACCACCTCCGCCTGACTGCCGCCTCGGGTGAATATGTCTTCTCCATCACCCATAGGAGATACTCAATGAACTCGGAGGACTGCGGCGTGACTGCCGCCGAGGAGTACATGTACATCGTCGCCCTTATCGCTGCTGTCTCGCTCTTTTGCATACATTGCCACATGGCCCGCACCGTCCTCAAAATCTCCCACTCATTGTCAAACCAACTAAGGATCTCCTTCAACCTGGCTAACTTTGCCTGGTCGCCGTTGGTGATCTACCTGATTCGCTGCTGCATCCTCTCCATAGATGTCCTTCTGAGTGGTCCGGTGCTATCTTTGGAAGATGGGAGGAGAGACGATGGTCTTGCAATAGAGAAGAGGGAGAGGCGAGACGGTGGTTTTGGAATGGAGATGATGGAGAGGGGAGGAGGTGGTTTTGCAATGGAGAAGATCAAAAGAGGGAGAGGCGAGACGGTGGTTTTGGAATGGAGATGATGGAGAGGAGAGGAGGTGGTTTTGCAATGGAGAAGATGAAAAGAGGGAGAGGCGAGACGGTGGTTTTGGAATTGAGATGATGGAGAGGAGAGGATGTGGTTTTGTAATGGAGAAGAGGGAGAGGAGCGTGCGACAGCGATTTAGGATTGGGCAAGAGGGCCGGCGCGCTGTGACTGGATCTAAATCAAAATCAATTTACCCTTCAATTAAGAAAGCGACCCCACATTAACTAGTCTCCCTTTTATTCTGGGTCATAATTGACCATGATTTTCGCTTTATAAAATATATGTTATCGTTGCAAAAATAATATAATTTGAAAGTACATTCAGATATCTGAACCAAACGATATAATTTTTGGTGACATGCATTCACATTTTGCTTGTCAAATACAGTATGTGGTCAAACTTTGACCCAAAATCATAAAACAACAAAAAATACTTCCAAGTCCAGCGCCGCTTTTCGCTCTTCTCCTCTTAAACCACCGCCGCTCCTCTCCTGCTCCAATCTAAATCGGTGCCGCTCCTCTCCTCTTCCATTTCAAAACCACCGCCCCTCCTCTCTGTTCCGGTCAAAACCAGCGCCGCTCCTCTCCCGTTCTAATCCAAAACCAGCGCTGCTCCTCTCCTCTTCCAATCAAAAACCACCGCCAAGTGAGTGAAGGTGTGTGAGAAGTAGATCGATGGAGGAGTACAACCGATACATGAGGGTCGCAGACAGCGACCTCGTGAAGCTAGCTAGGATGTTCGAGATACAGTCTTGGTTTGACAACAAGGACCAACTAGCGGCGACGGCGACATCCATGGCCAAATATCTGCAACAGAGCGAGAAGGCGGCGATACTCCCGGAGGGAGTCGCGCCGGAGTACATAGAGCTGCTCCTCTAGGCCATGGAGCAAACAGATTCACCGAATCCGATCGTGAGGGAGAGGTGGTGGGAGTATCGATCCCAGATGGAGCATCCACCAGAGATTGAAGGATCGAGCATCTATAGGGTGCCGTTTGTGAGGGTGTCCTGCTAGAGCGAGCCGGTGGAGTCTTCGTCGACCGAACCCAACTGCAAGAGGAGAAAAGCAGTTGGCCGGACGACGCTTCCCTGCCATCGTCTCCCTTGCCGTTCACTTCGTCTCACGGGGCGGCTGTCTGCCACCGAGGAATAGGAGGGGCTGCCCCCTCCAGCCCAATAGTCGGGCAGGTTGTGAATTGTCAGGAGGAGCTTAGGGTTGTCAGTATTTGCAGGTTGTGAATTGTGTTTTGTGTTGTGTATTTTGAGAGTACTTTCAGATACGAATGTCTTTTGAATTTCAGATTTGCAGTATTGATCATATGAAGAATTTTATGAATTCTAGAGATCTATTTTTAGCACTTAAAAAATGTAGTTTCATAGGAGTATAAAAGTGCAGACGAGAAGAAACTGCAACTTTCAGAGGTAGAGCATTTATATTAACACGGCCTTTTCAAACAGGGTTAACATCGTGTTGGAAGTTTTATCATTGGTCGAAAATGGAACTACCAGCCAGTTAACATCATGCTGATCAACATTCATGCATAGCACATTTTCATATGATGCACAGTCAAAATGCCCACACAATGTCGAGTGTGCGAAACACGGAGAAACGAGGGACAAAGTTTTGGCAAGTGTTGGACGTGGTTTTGGGCTGCCCCATCTAGGCTTTCATTTTTAACATGCGCAGCCGACGACCTCGGATGGGAGGGCCTGTTTGTATTTTCTTAGGGCCGTCATGTATCAACCAACCTATGGACCTTCCATCCGAGGTTTTATTTTTGGCAGACCAATTTATGTATTTTTTTGAAGAAAACGCAGAGGTCTATTCTATTTTTTCTATATAAGAATAGGAACGCCAGGTACAACTTATGTTTCCCTTCTAACTATATTATATATATTTAAATTATTTTATATGTTATTATATATTGTTTTTATTGTCATCATATATTTAACAGATACTTACATATGTAAGAAAACAATATCCCACATCTTATTAACTTATAACAATAATTTCTTAACAAATAAAATCCTGGATTGTTTTGGCACGAAAATCCTAGTGATTGTGTACAAAAGCTTGGTAAGACTTAAGGACGAATGTAATAATATCACTTATTATTTAAATATATTTATAACAAAATGCTCAGCCCCTTTTTATTTTTTGATAACATTGCTGTCCCAACCCAACATTATAATTAGAATCAGCCTAGCAAAATCATGTATTTCGAGAAAGTGCAAATGGCCTGTAATTTTTTAGGAAACAAAAAAATGGGTCGCATGGACGTTACATTAATTGTTCACCCAGCCTAGCTAATGGCTGTAATTCAAAAAAAGATGAAATTGACTATAAATTCTACCGCACAAAAAAAAAAGACTATAAATTCTGAAAAAATGGGTTGAATACGTGCCACATTTTTGGAGGCTGAAATGTGGGCCAATAGGTCGAAGCTAACGCAACTCGTTGTCAATTTAGTCAATAAATGATTCTGACATGTTAGCCGCTGGATTTACATCCAATGATCGGCATCCATCTTCAATCTCTCGTCTTCTTCCTCCAGCGTCGCCGGGACCACCTCCCGCCTCCTGCTGCTAGCAGCTCTGCTTAGCACGCTTCGCTATGAAGCGCTACTCCACCGTTGGCCAGGACATCCCTCCACCCCTCCACACCTCCTGTTCTTCTCCATCGACTGCCAAACCACACCGCACTAGAACCAGTTAACTCTCATACACCTCTCCGTCTGCGACTCTACTCCCGCATCTTCCCATCTCTGGCTTGTTGCTGTCCGGGGCCTCGCCGTCGTCCACCACCTTGGATGCGCTCGGCGTGGCGTGGTCAACGTGGTCAACGAATGACACCATCGGAAGTAGATTGTGCATGGAGAGGCTGACAGTTGGGTCCATGGCCGCACACAAGGAAATGCCTCCTTATTACGCGCAAAATAATTGTTGGGGAACGTAGTAATTTCAAAATTTTCCTACGCACACACAAGATCACGGTGATTATATAGCAACGAGAGGGGAGAGTGTTCGTCCACGTACCCTCGTAGACCGTAAGCAGAAGCGTTAGCACAACGCGGTTGATGTAGTCGTACGTCTTCACGATCTGACCGATCCAAGCACCGAATGTACGGGGCCTCCGAGTTCAGCACACGTTCAGCTCGATGACGATTTCCGGCCCTTCGATCCAGCAAAGGCTCCGGAGATGAGTTCCGTCAGCACAACGGCGTGGTGACGATGATGATGTTCTACCGGCGCAGGGCTTCACCTAAACTCCGCGACAATATGACCGAGGTGGAATATGGTGGAAGGGGGCACTGCACACGGCTAAGGAACGATTCGTAGATCAACTTGTGTGTTCTAGGGTGCCCCCTTGCCCCCGTATATAAATGAGCCAAGGGGGAGGAGGCGGCCGGCCTAGAGGGCGCGCCAAGGGGGGGAGTCCTACTCCCACCGGGAGTAGGACTCCCTCTTTCCAAGTAGGAGTAGGAGAAGGGGGGAAAGAGGAGGAAGAGGGGAAGGAAAGGGGGGCGCCGCCCCCCTTCCCTTGTCCTATTCGGACTATGTGGGGACCCCGACTCATAAGTCGTGATCACCGAATGTACGTGCTCAGTGATCCCAGAGATCAATGCTCACTGAACACACAGAAGCTGAATAACAAGAGTCTTACATCCATACATACCGTTTTACACAAGTAGGACCATTATGGTCAAGTCTTGAGTATATCATCGCAGCGGAAATCTTCGTCGATAACTTGGACCCATGCCATCTGCCTTAACCCTACAGGCATTCTGACTGGGAAGCGTCCTAGCTCGCATGCTCGTCGCCGAAGTATTCTTCCTCATATCCTGTTCTGTCAAGCCTAGCCAAGTAAATAGCCAGGGACAAGCCAGTGAGTACGTTTGAATGTACTCGCAAGCAACCCATGATTTGGTTCAAGATACAACAATGCTTGATATAGGTAAATTTTGCAGAAAGCTAGTTTTGAGTGCAATGTCATGTTCAACAACTTTGTAAGGCATGCATCAAGAGAATTCAAGTAACCATGAGGACAGGTTACAGATATCAACATAAATAGAGTGGGCACCAACCCATCTAACATAAATAGAGTGGGCACCAACCCATCTCAATCATGTCAAGCCCCTTGACTTGACCCAAGTCATTTTATCATCACACACACTTGGTTTGTAAACAAGTGGACGTAGCCCAAGAGCGGTTACCCAACTGTCCTTGACCGTGGACACGACTATTTGAATAGTTTTACACTCTGTAGAGGTTGCACACTGTACCCACAAGATCTGGGGAACTTCCGTGTCATCCACGACCCGCGGTACCTCAAGTACCTGGGGTAAGCACCCGATCACTACATTTCCCTAGACGACACTAACATGGAGTCCACTCGATTGGTAGTAACCCCCGTGCTTAACATTTCACATCATAAAGTTGTGGAGCCTCACTCCCATATTCATCACATACCACAAGCACGGGGTACCAACGGTGTGTCCGGTGCTGTAAAGACAGACATGGCCGCCCTACCTGGCACGACCCCGTCCCGAGACAGAGCACCAACTCACCCCCGTCACTAGTAATGCGGGCTCCAAGCTAGTATCGACCTAGGTAATCAATAATGCCCTTTCCCATATAAGGGTAGAGTGGTTGCGCATGTAAGGTTGGAATAACGGTCGCAACTTCGACCAATCCATTTTCGAAAACAACACACACACTTGCCTCGGTACACCACTTCGTCATCAAGTGGTCACCCAACTCATCATCTCCCTCGGGCATAAGTGGCACCCGACGGGATTTCCGGAAAAGTTTTGAAAATTACTTTGTCTCCATCACCATGCATATTCCCGTCCCTTTTTGCGTAGCACTTCCTTAGCATCCTATCTACTCCCACCGGCATAACCCTCATAAGAAGGTAGGGTCATGCACAATGCAAGTATCAACGAGAAAGTACGGTGGCAAACCATCCAGTGGCTACCACCTCATCATGATTCCGATGCAACAATAATAAAGTACAATATGACATGCATAAAAAGGTTTCATGGACATGGTCAAAGGGCTGCTTGCCTATTTTAACAAAGTCTTCGAGGTCTTCAATTATCTCTGGTCCAACTCCGAGCATTTCGTCTACTTCGTCAACTATCGACGAAAGCAACCATAATAAGCAACACAACAAGGCAGGAAATAAAAGTGCTCTAAAAATATGAGTTGGACTTTTCTATGATACCTCTGGTCATATGAGGGATGACCAAAGTGGTTTCATTAGGATTTGATCAATGGACATCTCTGAACATTTCAGTATGATGGAATCAAGGGGTTTATGGATTTGCAAGAGGTGTATAGAAATATATTTTTGAAAAATGAGCAAAGGCACCCATTTAATAAAGGATGATTTTAGAAGCATCTAGGAATTGGTTTCACTAGATTTGGAGTTCAAATGAATTCCCTATGAATTTGCAAAGTTGACAAATATGAAGAAAGGGCTCATTATATTGTGGGGAACAGAAAATATTAAGAAAAAGTTCATAAACTAAGTTATGAACTTAGAAGCATCTAGGAAGTTGAATCATGGCATTCGGATCAATTTTGAGCTCTCTGTGATTTTCTAAAGTTCATCACAGAAATGGAAAAATAGGGTTTTGATAAATATTTGTGAAGAAAATCTTTATGGAAAAATGTGCAAATTGCACCATGTGATAGATCAGGAATTTATGAACTATTAGAAATTTGAATCATCAAATTTGGAGATAATATGAATATTCTATGGATTTTAGAAGTTCACTGGAAAAAGAAAAAGGGAAAAAGGCTTTAACCTTATCTGGCGCGCTGGGCGAGAGTTAACAGTTGGTCCGGCCCAGCGGCTCGGCTGCACGCGTGCAGGGGCCACGTCGGAGGCGTATTCCCGAAATTACGCCTTCGCTTGAGGGAGACGGCAATGCCGGAAACCGCGTCCACTTAAATGGGTGGGGTCGGCCCACCGGTCACCGACGAAGGGGCCGGGCTCAGTTGCGTCTCCTACCTCCCTTCGAACAGAGCAGGAGGGGAGGCGAGGGCGAGCGGCACCAGCGCTCACCCGGGCGGCACGGGCCACCTCCGGCGGCGCCTGCACACCGGAGGACTCAGCGCCGCGACGCGCCCGTCCATGTCGCAGGCGCGCCAGCGTGGGAGCGTGGAAGCGGAGGGGGCTTGCAAGGCCGGACGGGGTTTGACGGCAGGTTCGGCAAGGCGAGGAAGGAACAGGGAGGAGTGGGGGGAGCATGGGAGGGAGGGGGAGGCTGTCCAGGAGGTGCAAAGAAGAGAGAGGGGTCCAACCGAGGCGAGAGAGAGAGTCGGGGATGGCTTAAATAGGCGTGGCCGCGGAGCACCATGGGCAGCATCCATGGCCACGGCCTAGGCGATGCCGGAGGCCGAATTGGCACACTCGGCCATGTCCGGGGTGTTCGTGGGCATGGACTACGCCCAGGAGGAGAAGAGAGGGAGCGGGAAATGCGGCAAGGCGGGTCCCTATCACATGGCCAGCCGGCGCGGCTCGGCGGCTGTCTGCACGCGAGGAGAGCCAGAGAGGGAGAAAGGGAGGGGACGACAGTGTAGCGTGCATGGACGCCGAGGTGACCTCGGGGACACGAGGGGAGGCCCTAGGTGGCCGGAGGCGGTTGGAAGAGGCGGCTACAGTCGGGTGTGCAATCAGAAGGCTCGAGCACGCCAACTGCATGCCAGGGCATGCCTTTGGCTTGTAGGGCGTGGCCACTTGTGTCTAGGGTGTTTAGGGAGGAGTAAACAAAGGGGAGGTGGCCTTGGATGCCCTGGTGAACCAATATGAGAAGAGAGAGGTTGAGGGAGAGAGAGAAAAGGGCTGTCTAGAGAGAGAAAGTGAGGTTTTACCCCTCCAATAATTGAGCTATGGACTTGCCATTGCTACTGGAGGTAGAGGAGGGCTAGGAGGGGCTTTGGTAAAAAGATAGGGTCATGGAGATTAGTGGAAGAGGCCAAAACATGCATTTTAAATTTCTGCCAGAAGGTGTTTGATGGTGGTTTGGGCAAGCAAATGGATTCCACTTGACATGAGAATCAACAGGATCAAATGGAATATATGATTGAGGATGATCACCAAGTTTGATCTCATTTGAAGAAAGTTGCCAATGCAAGTTTGGTAAACCCTAGAAAACTGCAGAAATGGATATTCCAAGATTTAGTCATGCAAATCAATTCTCCATGATGCACCACTTGGTGTAGTGTCATCATTTGATCATGCTATCATGCTCACAAAAGTTGGAATCAAGGAGAGAAACTTTCCAATGTAGAGTTGTTCAAATTTGAATCTGGTCAAAGAGGGTTTTGGGGTACTTTGGTCAAGATAAAATTCTCTCAAACTTGTGCCATTTGGTCTAGATGCATTATTACACCATTTTAGAATGTGCACCAAGTTTGAGAGCATTTGGACATGTTTGGCAATGTAAAGTTGCTCAAACTTCAAAATGGACAGAAATGGTCTTGAGGGGATTTCATGGGGTTATACTATTCTCCATGACATGATTCTTGTCAAGATCATCCAACATGTCATATGTGACATGCTAGAATTTTCTTGGAATTTTTGGAGAATATTTCCTTTGTAAATATTTCAAAAGCTTGAAATATCTAGAAAGGGTTTTTGAGGTATTTGACCCATATTTTGAACATGACCATGTGTTGAAACTCTTATATATGGACAATATATGTCCTATGAGTTTTCCCTAAATTTTGTCAAATATTTTTGAAGCAATAAAATAATTTTTCCCTATTAAAGACCATTTCTGGCCTTAAGAAAAAGCTTTTAAATAAAATAGGAAAATAACCTTTAAAATTATATTTTTGTGGTTTCGGGTATCCTATATCTAATAGGAGTCAAATATATTTTAGAAAGATTTTTACTGCCCTTAATTAAGTACTTGCAAAGTGCAAACCTCAATTCAGGGGTTTTGAAAAACTAATTTTTGAAAATACTATTCGGCCAAATTACTTTTGTAAGAAAATACTGTATTGCTATATACACATGGCATGATCATTGGGAAAAGGTTTTGGATCAAGGAGATGAAGTATAGAAGTTGGAGGATTTATTTGATTTTTAGAGCACTTGCAAACAGCAAACAAAAATCCAATCAAGCAAAGTCCAAAACACTCAAAAGTTTTTGTCAAAACACATTTTATCATGATTTATTAGCTTAAGTGTTGTGGCATGAAAATTAGGGTGTGACAGACCTACCCTCCTTACAAGAATCTCGTCCCCGAGATTCCTAGACTAGGTGCGGAAAGGGATACAGAAACTTGGATTTGGGTTAGTCCTCACGTCCTCATACTGCTTCTGCTTCTGAGTGGTGCTCCATTGAATCTTGAAGGACCTGGTGTTGTAGCTTCATGTATGACGCTCTTCTTGATCCAGGTTGCTAATGGGTAGCTCGCGGTAGGTTAGATTGGGCTAGGGGTTGATGGCTCGGTGGTTAATGCCCTTGTAGAGATCGGGCAAGTTAGGAAGTTGGAAACACTTCCGGGGTGGTAATGCATGGAAAGCATTGTCCACATCAGGTAGCTCAGGTGGCAACTCCAGCTGGTAACTGTCTTCTCTTCGTCCCATAGTGATCTCAGAGGGGGTTGTTAAATCTTGGAGTGATCTCGAAGAGGGTCGATGAATCTTGGTGTGGGTCTCCTTGTCATGGGAATGCTTGGTTCCTTAGAGAGGAGTGGTTTGTAGATACGCACGGTCTTCAATTGGAGGTTTACTTCTTGACGACGGTGGTTGGTGTAGTCCTTCTTCCTTGACATGGCGGTCTTCAGATGTTCCCTGACCAGCTGAACGACCTTTCTTCCGCCTTCGGGTGGACAAGTAGGTCACCAAATGATGATGACAACTATCTTGTCTAAGCACTCCATGAAGACTTGTGCACGGGGTACATAAAGTGGGCTGGGGAATTAGTGGTGGTCTTGTTGAGTGTGGGCCAAGGTGGTTCTAGATCTAGTGTCAAGACCCACGGTCATGGTCCGACCATGTTGTAGCTTGGTAGGACGTAAGGGTTTCAAGGATTCTAGTGTGTGAGTGAATGTTTATCATCCCATCCTTGAGCACAGTTTCTGAGATGCCAATACTTCTACCTAGTCTTCACCTCATATTACCAAAAGAATCATCTTGTATAGGTCAACTCCAATCATCACTCATGTGATTCATATCCTCATGACTCTCGAGAGGAGGTCTAACAAAATCATATATGTCTACAATCCCCAAACCCATATGTATGTCTACCCCTAAAAATCCATGGGTAGAACATATAAGCTGTTAAGCTGGAATAAAACAGGACAATCCAAGTGATCATTCTATTCCTCCAAGGTCCATGCTAGTGCATCTCTATCTTAAGGAAACACGTCGTATGCCACTCCAAAATCTTGTTTCCTTCCTATGAATCAACTCCAATAGCCCATTAACTCCCATTAATCGCTACATAATCCATAAATTCTACAAATCCAATGTCTATGGTGTTCCACATGATCTCCTAAAGTCCATGTAATTCCCCAAATACTTGAAAAGGCTATCACTACTATAGTCAGTCCATCAATTCCCATTATCATGATCAAGTAAACTCCAAGGTCAAGCTTATATCAACTCCGACAATTAATCCAATCTCCTAGTTTATCGTCCACCGAGAAACATGGTATCATGATCGAGATCATCAGTCTAAATCCAATTTACTCCGAACCATGTAGACTTACTCAGCATCTATACTCAACTAGGATCACCTATTTAAATCCAAATCTTGTGTCCAACGAGGATTCCTACATGTTCCCCAAGTCATTTACGTAATATCAACTGTCTCCTATCAATATCCCATGGCTAAGTTAAATCCAAACACTTCCAAGAATTTCAGCTTGCGATCATAATTGTCCTATAATCCAATCTACTCAGGGGTAATGAAAGCTATGCTACTCTATAATCATGATCCCACCAAGTTCATCTACCAACATGGTAGCCTCATAATCCACCAAGTAGTCTCATATAATTCCTCAAGTCATTGATATAAACTCATCAAGTCATTTATCCTCAAATCCTATATCCTCAAACTGGTCTTCCCTATGGCATCGTCAGTCCTGGTGCTATATTAGGATGATAATGTGCTTGTTCACTATGTCCACTAGTTCCATAATGAACCCAGTGTTGTGCGAGGTTTACAGAGGCTTAACTGGTTCTCTTGCAATTCTGTGGGTTAAGCACATGGTTAAGGATTCGAGCTGGGGTATCTTATAAAGTATCGAAGGGTCTAGGAATGGGTTCTTAATCTTGAGGGTTAAACATAACACTACGGGGTTTCACTTGGTCGAGGAGGCTGTAGCAAAAGTCTTCATTGCTAGTTAGTTGCCGAAGCAGGTTTCTTGGTGCACCTTGTCTTGCTGGTCTTCAGTTGAGGAGAGAGAGACGAGAGGGAAAAGTAGCATAGAGGAGGTGGGATGCCTAAAGGGGGTTCTATTGTGCAGGTGCAAACAAACAAGTGCCAAAAAGGCCAAACACAAACAACAAAATAAGGCAGGTGATATAGTCGCGTACTTGTTGCCTAGGGCAAAAAGGGCGACTGATATCAAAAACACAACAAATAAAAACAAGCAACACACAATCATGGTTCTACTCGAACCATCATACGGACTCGACTGCGCATAGGGGGTACACGACTCATCCTACCCTAGGGGTTCTCGGACTCCATAGTCGTGCCTTGTGCCTCATGCAGTCTCCCGGGTTTTCCTCAGGTGTTGCTACGTCTCTTGTAGTTGTTCGATGAAACAATCCGGGTTGAGCCTGAAGATTCGTCAACAACTTCTCACCTGTTGAAGTGATGGGGTGAAGGTGGCTCCTCGTAACTGGCATTGACTTGGTCTTCTATTGTCTTCTTAATCACGACGATCCCTCTTTGCCTTCTAAACCGTCGATGGTACCAGGTAGGTAATCCTTTATGCAATGACACTAACAAGACATAGTAGAGGTCCAACTGCCGGATACGCTGTTGCCAGTATCGTCACCAAGAGTGGGGGATGGAGAGAACCGTTTTCCTGCTCACTATAGTGAGGCGGACCAAATGGCTGGGTTCTCATCCACCGGTGGTTGCCGATACAACAACGGTAGTGGCAGGGTTACTCTATTAGCGATGTATATCATGATCTTGCATATCCTAGGCCCTGATCATTATAGGCTAAGGTTGCATCATCTTGGGGCAGTGTCAAGGGTGTCACCATCTCCTGGGTCTTCAGGTCCTCATTCCCCGAGGATGCATCTTCTGTTGGTATCGTCTTGTTGTGATGTCGCCGATCTTGTGTTCAGGAGATGTGGGTGAATGTCTGGCAAGGCATCTTCCTTCTTGATTATCCACGAGGATTACAAGGAATCCAGTGGTTAGGGGCATAAGGGTTCTAGCGACCATTAAATTTTGAAGGGGAAGAGGAAAGTATATCTTAGTTTTCGAAAAACACAGAAGGGGAAGAGAAGTATAAATAGTTTTGAAAACTAGTAGTAGTTTTGGAAATAGTTTTACCTAACTAACGACCATGCTAACTAAGGCTTCCTACAGTCAGGATGGTTCTGATACCAGCTCTGTGGGGACCCCGACTCATAAGTCGTGATCACCGAATGTATGTGTACAGTGATCCCAGAGATCAATGCTCACTAAAAACACACAGAAGCTGAATAACAAGAGTCTTACATCCATACATACCGTTTTACACAAGTAGGACCATTATGGTCAAGTCTTGAGTATATCATCGCAGCGGAAATCTTCGTCGATAACTTGGACCCATGCCATCTGCCTTAACCCTACAGGCATTCTGACTGGGAAGCGTCCTAGCTCGCATGCTCGTCGCCAAAGTATTCTTCCTCATATCCTGTTCTATCAAGCCCGGCCAAGTAAATAGCCAGGGACAAGCTAGTGAGTACGTTTGAATGTAGTCGCAAGCAACCCATGTTTTGGTTCAATATACAACAATGCTTGATATAGGTAAATTTTGCAGAAAGCTAGTTTTGAGTGCAATGTCATGTTCAACAACTTTGTAAGGCATGCATCAAGAGAATTCAAGTAACCATGAGGACAGGTTACAGAAATCAACATAAATAGAGTGGGCACCAACCCATCTAACATAAATAGAGTGGGCACCAACCCATCTCAATCATGTCAAGCCCCTTGACTTGACCCAAGTCATTTTATCATCACACACACTTGGTTTGTAAACAAGTGGATGTAGCCCAAGAGGGGTTACCCAACTGTCCTTGACCGTGGACACGGCTATTCGAATAGTTTTACACTCTGTAGAGGTTGCACACTGTACCCACAAGATCCGGGGAACTTCCGTGTCATCCACGACCCGCGGTACCTCAAGTACCCGGGGTAAGCACCCAATCACTACCTTTCCCTAGACGACACTAACATGGAGTCCACTCGATTGGTAGTAACCCCCGTGCTTAACATTTCACATCATAAAGTTGTGGAACCTCACTCCCATATTCATCACATACCACAAGCACGGGGTACCAACGGTGTGTCCGGTGCTGTAAAGACAGACATGGCCACCCTACCTGGCACGACCCCGTCCCGAGAGAGAGCACCAACTCTCCCCCGTCACTAGTAATGCGGGCTCCAAGCTAGTATCGACCTAGGTAATCAATAATGCCCTTTCCCATATAAGGGTAGAGTGGTTGCGCATGTAAGGTTCGAATAACGGTCGCAACTTCGACCAATCCGCTTTCGAAAACAACACACACACTTGCCTCGGTACACCACTTCGTCATCAAGTGGTCACCCAACTCATCATCTCCCTCGGGCATAAGTGGCACCCGACGGGGTTTCCGGAAAAGTCTTTTGAAAAATACTTTGTCTCTATCACCATGCATATTCCCGTCCATTTTTGCATAGCACTTCCTTAGCATCCTATCTACTCCCACCGGTATAACCCTCATAAGAAGGTAGGGTCATGCACAATGCAAGTATCAACGAGAAAGTACGGTGGCAAACCATCAAGTGGTTAGCACCTCATCATGATTCCGATGCAACAATAATAAAGTACTATATGACATGCATAAAAAAGGTTTCATAGACATGGTCAAAGGGCTGCTTGCCTGTTTTAACAAAGTCTTCGAGGTCTTCAAATATCTCTGGTCCAACTCCGAGCATTTCGTCTACTTCGTCAACTATCTTCGAAAGCAACCATAATAAGCAACACAACAAGGCGGGAAATAAAAGTGCTCTAAAAATATGAGTTGGACTTTTCTAGGATACCTCTGGTCATATGAGGGATGACCAAAGTGGTTTCATTAGGATTTGATCAATGGACATCTCTGAACATTTCAGTATGATGCAATCAAGGGGTTTATGGATTTGCAAGAAGTGTACAGAAATATATTTTTGAAAAATGAGCAAAGGCACCCATTTAACAAAGGATGATTTTAGAAGCATCTAGGAATTGGTTTCACTAGATTTGGAGTTCAAATGAATTCCCTATGAATTTGCAAAGTTGACAAATATGAAGAAAGGGCTCATTATATTGTGGGGAACAGAAAATATTAAGAAAAAGTTCATAAACTAAGTTATGAACTTAGAAGCATCTAGGAATTTGAATCATGGCATTCGGATCAATTTTGAGCTCTCTGTGATTTTCTAAAGTTCATCACAGAAATGGAAAAATAGGGTTTTGATAAATATTTGTGAAGAAAATATTTATGGAAAAATGTGCAAATTGCACCATGTGATAGATCAGGAATTTATGAACTATTAGAAATTTTAATCATCAAATTTGGAAATAATATGAATATTCTATGGATTTTAGACGTTCACTGGAAAAAGAAAAAGGAAAAAAGGCTTTAACCTTATCCGCGCTACCGGGCGGAGTTAATATTGGGCCGCCCACTGCTCGGCTGCAGCGCTGCTGCTAGGGCCACGCCGAGGCGATTCTCAAATTATGCCTTCGCTTTAGGGAGACGGCAATGCCGGAAACAGCGTCCACTTAAACGGGTGGGGTCGGCCCACCGGGTCACTGACGAGCGGGAGCCGGGGCTCAGGCCATCTCCTACCTCCCGCTCGAATAGAGCAGAGGCAGGGGAGGCGAGGCCGAGCGGCACCGGCGCTCACCCGAGCGGCACGGGCCACCTCCGGCGGCGCCCGGCACACCGGAGGATTCAGCGCGCCGCGACGCGCCCGTCCATGTGTGGCACGCCCGCGTGGGAGCCAGGGAAGCGGAGGGCATCGGTGCGTCGGACCGGGGTTTGACGGCGGGTTCGGCAAGGCGAGGAAGGAACATGGAGGAGTGGAGGGAGCACGGGAGGGAGGGGGAGGCTGTCCAGGAGGTGCAAAGGAGAGAGAGGGGTCCAACCGAGGCGAGGGCGAGAGTCGGGGATGGCTTAAATAGGCGTGGCCACGGAGCACCGTGGGCAGCATCCATGGCCACGGCCTAGGCGATGCCGGAGGCCGAATTGGCACACTCGGCCATGTCCGGGGTGTTCGTGGGCGTGGACTACGCCCAGGAGGAGAAGAGAGGGAGCGGGAAATGCGGCAAGGCGGGTCCCTACCGCGGCCAACGACTGGCGCGCTCGGGCGGCTTTCTGTCTGCACGCAAGGAGAGCCGGAGAGGGAGAAAGGGGAGGGGGACGACAGTGTAGCGTGCTGCGGACGTCGAGGTGACCTCGGGGGACACGAGGGGGAGGCCCTAGGTGGCCGGAGGCGGTTGGAAGGGGGCGGCTACAGTGCGGGTGTGCACTGTAGCGCGCTCTGGAGCACGCCAACTGCATGGCAGGGCATTCCTTTGGCTTGTAGGGCGTGGCCACTTGTGTCTAGGGTGTTTAGGGAGGAGTAAACAAAGGGGAGGTGGCCTTGGATGCCCTGGTGAACCACTAGGAGAAGAGAGAGGTTGAGGGAGAGAGAGAAAAGGGCTGTCCAGAGAGAGAAAGTGAGGTTTTACCCCTCCAATAATTGAGCTATGGACTTGCCATTGCTACTGGAGGTAGAGGAGGGCTAGGAGGGGCTGTGGTAAAAAGATAGGGTCATGGAGATTAGTGGAAGAGGCCAAAACATGCATTTTAAATTTCTGCCAGAAGGTGTTTGATGGTGGTTTGGGCAAGTGAAAGTGCAACTAATCCCCGGGTGGTTTTGGTAATTAATAACAACATATATATCATTGAACTAATTGTTTCTTGAGAATATTTCAGAAAGTTCAGTGATATGGGTATGGCAATGACTGATGATGTGGACCCCTCAAAATGCTAAGGAAAGCATTGGCAAAAGCTCAAGACTCCATTTTTGGTTTAGTGATCCATGATCACATTGAGTCCATAGGAAAGCCAATACTATTAAAAGGGGATGAGGTTATGATGATGATCCGTTGCTCAAAGTGCTTAGTGATCTATCTCCCAAACTATCGGCAATCTTTCATTCCAACATATACTCATAAGTAATCTCGGTCCCACCGATTCCATAAACTCACCACACCGAGATGAACCACCTCAGCCATATAGCCAAACCCTAGTAATTTCGGATTTTCCGATTCCAAACTCGGTCTCACGAAACTAGTGTTGCCAACCTTCAGAACCTTCAGAATCATATCGGTGTCACCGAGATGATAAAGTCGGTCCCACCGAGAATGGCAAACCCTAGTCTTTGGAAGAATCGGACTAACCGAGATTGTATTTTCGGTCCCACCGAAAATCCCAACGCTCACAAGATTTGAACTTTCGGTCTCACCGAGTTGTCAACTTCGGTCCGACCGAGATTGGTCAAATGTGTGTAACGGTTGGATTTTGTGTGGAGGCTATAAATACCCTCCACCTCCTCTTCATTCGTGGAGAGAGCCATCGAAAGAACTACCACTCCTACCTTACATTTCGAGAAGAAAACTACCTACCCTTGTGTTGAGATCAAGTTGCTCCACTCCCACCATATGAAACTCGATTTCTAGCCTTCCCAAGTTGCTTTCCACTCAATCCTTTCTTCCACCACAGCCAAATTAGTGAGGAGAGTTGAGTGTTGGGGAGATTATCATTTGAAGCACAAGAGCAAGGAGTTCATCATCACCAACACCATCTATTACCTTTTGGAGGGTGGTGCCTCCTAGATTGGTTAGGTGTCGCTGGGAGCCTCCGTCAAGATGTGGAGTTGAACCAAGAAGTTTGTAAGGGCAAGGAGATCGCCTACTTCGTGAAGATCTACCCCGAGTAAGGCTAGTCCTCCGTGGGCGAAGCCATGATGGCATAGACAAGGTTGCTTCTTCGTGGACCCTTCGTGGGTGGAGCCCTCCGTGGACTCTCGCAGCCGTTACCCTCCGTGGGTTGAAGTCTCCATCAACGTGGATTGACGATAGCACCACCTATCGGAACCACGAGAAAAATCTCCGTGTCTCCAAACTACGTTTGCTCTTCTCCACCTCTATTTACTACATGTGCAATTTACTTTCCGCTGCCATAACTCTAGAATTGCATGTGTAGGGTGATACTTGACTTGGTCATCATTGTGAACTTGCTAAAAACTTGTCCTAATCAAAAGGCTAAACTTTTAAATTGTCAAGTAGTCTAATCACCCCCCCTCTAGACATACTTCCGATCCTACAGCAAGCAAATGGATTCCACTTGACATGAGAATCAACAGGATCAAATGGAATATATGATTGAGGATGATCACCAAGTTTGATCTCATTTGAAGAAAGTTGCCAATGCAACTTTGGTAAACCCTAGAAAACAGCAGAAATGGATTTTCCAAGATTTAGTCATGCAAATCAATTCTCCATGATGCACCACTTGGTGTAGTGTCATCATTTGATCATGCTATCATGCTCACAAAAGTTGGAATCAAGGAGAGAAACTTTCCAATGTAGAGTTGTTCAAATTTGAATCTGGTCAAAGAGGGTTTTGGGGTACTTTGGTCAAGATAAAATTCTCTCCAACTTGTGCCATTTGGTCTAGATGCATTATTACACCATTTTAGAATGTGCACCAAGTTTGAGAGCATTTGGACATGTTTGGCAATGTAAAGTTGCTCAAACTTCAAAATGGACAGAAATGGTCTTGAGGGGATTTCATGGGGTTATACTATTCTCCATGACATGATTCTTGTCAAGATCATCCAAAATGTCATATGTGACATGCTAGAATTTTCTTGGAATTTTTGGAGAATATTTCCTTTGTAAATATTTCAAAAGCTTGAAATATCTAGAAAGGGTTTTTGAGGTATTTGACCCATATTTTGAACATGACCATGTGTTGAAACTCTTATATATGGACAATATATGTCCTATGAGTTTTCCCTAAATTTTGTCAAATATTTTTGAAGCAATAAAATAATTTTTCCCTATTAAAGACCATTTCTGGCCTTAAGAAAAAGCTTTTAAATAAAATAGGAAAATAACCTTTAAAATTATATTTTTGTGGTTTCTGGGTATCCTATATCTAATAGGAGTCAAATATATTTTTAGAAAGATTTTTACTGCCCTTAATTAAGTACTTGCAGTGCAAACCTCAATTCAGGGGTTTTTGAAAAACTAATTTTTGAAAATACTATTTGGCCAAATTACTTTTGTAAGAAAATACTGTATTGCTATATACACATGGCTTGATCATTGGGAAAAGGTTTTGGATCAAGGAGATGAAGTATAGAAGTTGGAGGATTTATTTGATTTTTAGAGCACTTGCAAACAGCAAACAAAAATCCAATCAAGCAAAGTCCAAAACACTCAAAAGTTTTTGTCAAAACACATTTTATCATGATTTATTAGCTTAAGTGCTGTGGCACGAAAATCAGTGTGTGACAGACTAGGAGGGGGAGGGGCGCGCGGCCGCCTCCTGGCTCCTTCCCTCTTCTCCCTCTTGGCCCATGTAGGCCCATTAACCCCGGGGTTCCAGAACCTCCGGTACTCAAAGAAATGCCGATTTCACCCGGAACCATTCCGATGTCCAAACATAGGCTTCCAATATATCAATCTTCATGTCTCGACCATTCCGAGCCTCCTCGTCATGTCCGTAATCACATCCAGGACTCCGAACAAACTTCGGTACATCAAAACTTAAACTCATAATAAAACTGTCATCGAAATGTTTAAGCGTGCGGACCCTACGGGTTCGAGAACTATGTAGACATGACCTAAAACCATTTTCAGTCAATAACCAATGGCGGGACCTGGATGCCCATATTGGTTCCTACATATTCTACGAAGATCTTTATCGGTCAAACCGCATAACAACATACGTTGTTCCCTTTGTCATCGGTATGTTACTTGCCCGAGATTTGATCGTCGGTATCCAATACCTAGTTCAATCTCGTTACCGGCAAGTCTCTTTACTCGTTATGTAATACGTCATCTCATAACTAACTCATTAGTTATAATGCTTGCAAGGCTTAAGTGATGAGTATTACCGAGAGGGCCCAGAGATACCTCTCCGACAATCGGAGTGCCAAACCTTAATCTCGAAATACGCCAACTCAACATGTACCTTTGGAGACACCTGTAGTACTCCTTTATAATCACCTAGTTACGTTGTGACGTTTGGTAGTACCCAAAGTGTTCCTCCGGTAAACGGGAGTTGCATAATTCTCATAGTTACAGGAACATGTATAAGTCATGAAGAAAGCAATAGCATAATACTAAACGATCAAGTGCTAAGTTAACAGGATGGGTCATGTCAATCACATCATTCTCCTAATGATGTGATCCCATTAATCAAATGACAACACATGTCTATGGTCAGGAAACATAACCATCTTTGATTAATAAGCTAGTTAAGTAGAGGCATACTAGTGACTATATGTTTGTCTATGTATTCACATATGTATCATGTTTCCAGTTAATACAATTCTAGCATGAATAATAAACATTTATCATGATATGAGGAAATAAATAATAACTTTATTATTGCCTCTAGGGCATATTTCCTTCAGTCTCCAACTTGCACTAGAGTCAATAATCTAGATTACATAGTGATGATTCTAACACCCATGGAGTCTTGGTGCTGATCATGCTTTGCTCGTGAGAGAGGCTTAGTCAACGGGTCTGCAACATTCAGATCCGTATGCATCTTGCAAATCTCTATGTCTCCCACTTGGACTTGGTCCCGAATGGAATTGAAGCGTCTCTTGATGTGCTTGGTCCTCTTATGAAATCTGGATTCCTTTGCCAAGGCAATTGCACCAGTATTGTCACAGAAAATCTTCATTGGTCCCGATGCACTAGGTATGACACCTAGATCGGAAATGAACTCCTTCATCCAGACTCCTTCATTCGCTGCTTCAGAAGCAGCTATGTACTTCGCTTCACATGTAGATCCCGCCACGACGCTTTGTTTAGAACTGCACCAATGTACAGCTCCATCGTTTAATATAAACACGTATCCGGTTTGCGATTTAGAATCGTCCGGATCAGTGTCAAAGCTTGCATCGACGTAACCTTTTACGACTAGCTCTTTGTCACCTCCATATACGAGAAACATATCCTTAGTCCTTTTCGGTATTTCAGATGTTCTTGACGCTGCATGTGATCCACTCATCGATTACTTTGGTACCTTCCTGCCAAGCTTATTGCTAAGCATACGTCAGTCGGTACGGTACACAAGATTGCATACATGATAGAGCCTATGGCTGAAGCATAGGAACATCTTTCATTTTCTCTATCTTCTCTTTGTGGTCGGGCATTGAGTTTGACTCAACTTCACACCTTGTAGCACGTGCAAGAATCCTTTCTTTGCTCGATCCATTTTGAACTTTTTCAAAATTTTGTCAAGGTATGTGCTTTGTGAAAGTCCTATTAAGCGCCTTGATCTATCTCTATAGATCTTGATGCCCAATATATAAGCAGCTTCTCCAAGGTCTTTCATTGAAAAACTTTTATTCAAGTATCCCTTTATGCTATCCAGAATTCTATATCATTTCCAATTAACAATATGTCATCTACATATAAAATTAGAAATGCTACTGAGCTCCCACTCACTTTCTTGTAAATACAAAGCTTCTCCAAAAGTCTCAGATAAAACCATATGCTTTGATCACACTATCAAAGCGCTTATTCCAACTCCGAGATGCTTGCACCAGTCCATAAATGGAAAGTGGAGCTTGCACACTTTGTTAGCACCTTTTGGATCAACAAAACCTTCTGGCTGCATCATATACAACTCTTCTTCTAGAAATCCATTCAAGAATGCAATCTTGACATCCATTTGCCAAATTTCATAATCATGAAATGCAGCAATAGCTAACATGATTCGGACAGACTTAAGCATCGCTACGGGTGAGAAAGTCTCATTGTAGTCAACCCTTGAACTTGTCGAAAACCTTTCGCAACAAGTCGAGCTTTATATACGATTACATTACCATCGTCGGTCTTCTTCTTAAAGATCCATTTATTCTCAATAGCTTGTTGTTCATCGGCAAGTCAACCAAAGTCCATACTTTGTTTTCATACATGGATCCCATCTCAGATTTCATGGCCTCTAGCCATTTTGCGGAATCTAGGCTCATCATCGCTTCCTCATAGTTCGTAGGTTCAGCATGGTCAAGTAACAAGACTTCCGAATAGGATTACCATACCACTGTGCGGATCTTACTCCGTAGACCCACGAGGTTTCAGAGAAACTTGTTCAAGTTTCATGATCAATATCATTAGCTTCCTCACCGATTGGTGTAGTTGTCACAGAACCGGTTCTTGTGATGAACTACTTTCCAATAAGGGAGTAGATACAGATTATCTCATCAAGTTCTACTTTCCTCCCACTCACTTCTTTCGAGAGAAACTCCTTCTCTAGAAAGGATCCGAATTTAGCAACGAAAATCTTGCCCTCGGATCTGTGATAGAAGGTGTACCCAATAGTCTCCTTTGGGTATCCTATGAAGACACATTTCTCGATTTGGGTTCGAGCTTATCCGTTGAAGTTTCTTCACATAAGCATCGCAGCCCCAAACTTTAAGAAACGACAACTTTGGTTTCTTGCCAAACCACAGTTCATAAGGCGTCGTCTCAACGGATTTTGATGGTGCCCTATTTAACGTGAATGCGGCCGTCTCTAAAGCATAACCCCAAAATGATAGCGGTAGATCAGTAAGAGACATCATAGATCGTACCATATCAAGTAAAGTACGATTATGACGTTCGGACACACCATTTCGTTGTGGTGTTCCAGGTGGCGTGAGTTGCGAGACTATCCCGCATTGTTTCAAGTGTAGACCAAACTCGTAACTCAACTCCTCCACGATCAGATCGTAGAAACTTTATTTTCTTGTTACGATGATTTTCCACTTCACTCTGAAATTGTTTGAACTTTTCAAATGTTTCAGACTTGTGTTTCATTAAGTAGATATACCCATATCTGCTTAAATCATCTGTGAAGGTGGGAAAATAACGATATCCGCCACGAGCCTCAACATTCATTGGACCACATACATCTATATGTATGATTTCCAACAAATCTGTTGCTCTCTCCATAGTACCGGAGAACTGCGTTTTAGTCATCTTGCCCATAAGGCACGGTTCGCAAGTACCAAGTGATTCATAATCAAGTGATTCCAAAAGCCCATCAGTATGGAGTTTCTTCATGCGCTTTACACTGATCTGACCTAAACGGCAGTGCCACAAATAAGTTGCACTATCATTATCAACTCTGCATCTTTTGGTTTCAACACTATGAATATGTGTATCACTACTATCGAGATTCAATAAAAATAGACCACTCTTCAAGGGTGCATGACCATAAAAGATATTACTCATATAAATAGAACAACCATTATTCTCTGATTTAAATGAATAACCGTCTCGCATCAAACAAGATCCAGATATAATGTTAATGCTCAACACTGGCACCAAATAACAATTATTTAGGCCTAAAACTAATCCCGATGTTAGATGTAGAGGTAGCGTGCCGACTGAGATCACATCGACTTTGGAACCATTTCCCACGCGCATCGTCACCTCATCCTTAGCTAATCTTCGCTTAATCCGTAGTCCCTATTTCGAGCTGCAAATATTAGCAACAGAACCAGTATCAAATACACAGGTGCTACTGCGAGCATTAGTAAGGTACACATCAATAACATGTATATCACATATACCTTTGTTCACTTTGCCATCCTTCTTATCCGCCAAATACTTGGGGCAGTTCCGCTCAAAGGTCCATCGCTTAAGAGAAGCACTCTGGCCAAAGCGAGGTCCGACTTGGGTTTCTTCTCTTGAGCAGCAACTTGCTTGCCGTTCTTTTGAAGTTCCCTTCTTCCTCCTTTGCCCTTCTTCTTGAAACTAGTGGTCTTGTTGACCATCAACACTTGATGCTCCTTCTTGATTTCTACCTCGCAGCTTTTAGCATTGCGAAGAGCTCGAATAGTCTTGTTCATCCCTTGCATATTATAGTTCATCACGAAGCTCTTGTAGCTTGGTGGCGTGATTGGAGAATTTCATCAATGACACTATCATCGTGAAGATTAACTCCCAGTTGAATCAAGTGATTATTATACCCGCACATTTTGAGTATGTGTTCACTGACAGAACTATTCTCCTCCATCTTGCAGCTATAGAACTTATTGGAGACTTCATATCTCTCAATTCGGGCATTAGCTTGAAATATTAACTTCAACTCCTAGAACATCTCATATGCTCCATGACGTTCAAAACGTCGTTGAAGGCCCAGTTCTAAGCCGTAAAGCTTGGCACACTGAACTATAGAGTAGTCATCAGCTTTGCTCTGCCAGACGTTCTTAACATCGTCAGTTGCATCAGCAGAGCATGGCACCCAGCGGTGCTTCCAGACGTAACTTTTACGTGCAGCAATGAGGATAATCTCGAGTTACGGACCCAAATCCGTAATTGCTACCATCATCTTTCAACTTTGCTTTCTCAAGGAACGCATTAAAATTCAACGTACAACAGCACAAGCCATCTATCTACAAACAAACATAGACAAGCAAAATACTATCAGTACTAAGTTCATGATAAATTTAAGTTCAATTAATCATATTACTTAAGAACTCCCACTTAGGCAGACATCTCTAGTCATCTAAGTGATCACGTGATCCGAATCAACTAAACCATGTCCGATCATCACGTGAGATGGAGTAGTTTCAATGGTGAACATCTCTATGTTGATCATATCTACTATATGATTCACGCCGACCTTTCGGTCTCGTGTTCCGAGGCCATATCAGATATGCTAGGCTCGTCAAGTATAACTCGAGTATTCGCGTGTGCAACTGTTTTGCACCCGTTGTATTTGAACGTAGAGCCTATCACACCGATCATCACGTGGTGTCTCAAGACGAAGAACTTTCATAACGGTGCATACTCGTGGAGAACACTTCTTGATAATTAGCGAGAGATCATCTTAAAATGCTACCGTCAATCAAAGCAAGATAAGATGCATAAAGGATAAACATCACATGCAATCAATATAAGTGATATGATATGGCCATCATCATCTTGTGCTTGTGATTCCATCTTCGCTTAATCGTTATGATCACCGTTGTCACCGCGCGACACCTTGATCTCCATCGTAGCATCATTGTCGTACGCCATCTATTGCTTCTACGACTATCGCTACCGCTTAGTGATAAAGTAAAGCAATTATGTATGCGTTGCATTTCATACAATAAAGCGACAACCATATGGCTCTCGCCATTGCCGATAACTTCGGTTACAAAACATGATCATCTCATACAAAAATATAGCATCACATCTTGACCATATCACATCACAACATGCCTGCAAAAACAAGTTAGACGTCCTCTACTTTGTTGTTGCAAATTTTACATGGCTGCTACGGGCTTAGCAAGAACCGTTTACCTACGCATCAAAAACCACAACGATAGTTCGCAAGTTGGTGCTGTTTTAACCTTCGCAAGGACCGGGCGTAGCCACACTCGATTCAGCTAAAGTGAGAGAGATGACACCGCCATCACCTTTAAGCACGAGTGATCGTAACGGTGAAACCAGTCTCACGAAGCGTCGCGATAATGTCGGTCCGGCCGCTTCATCTCACAATACCGCCAACCAAAGTATGACATGCTGGTAAGCAAGATGACTTGTATCACCCACAACTCACTTGTGTTCTACTCGTGCATATAACATCAACGCATAAAACCTAGGCTCGGATGCCACTGTTGGGGAACGTAGTAATTTCAAAATTTTCCTACGCACACACAAGATCACGGTGATGATATAGCAACGAGAGGGGAGAGTGTTCGTCCACGTACCCTCGTAGACCGTAAGCGGAAGCGTTAGCACAACGCGGTTGATGTAGTCATACGTCTTCACGATCTGACCGATCCAAGCACCGAACGTATGGAGCCTCCGAGTTCAGCACACGTTCAGCTCGATGACGATTTCCGGCCCTTCGATCCAGCAAAGGCTCCGGAGATGAGTTCCGTCAGCACGACGGCTTGGTGACGATGATGATGTTCTACCGGCGCAGGGCTTCACCTAAACTCCGCGACGATATGACCAAGGTGGAATATGGCGGAAGGGGGCACCGCACACGGCTAAGGAACGATCCGTAGATCAACTTGTGTGTTCTAGGGTGCCCCCTTGCCCCCGTATATAAAGGAGCCAAGGGGGAAGAGGCGGCCAGCCTAGAGGGCGCGCCAAGGGGGGGAGTCCTACTCCCACCGGGAGTAGGACTCCCTCTTTCCAAGTAGGAGTAGGAGAAGGGGGGAAAGAGGAGGAAGAGGGGAAGGAAAGGGGGGGCGCCGCCCCCCTTCCCTTGTCCTATTCGGACTAGGAGGGGGAGGGGCACGCGGCCCCCTCCTGGCTCCTTCCCTCTTCTCCCTCTTGGCCCATGTAGGCCCATTAACCCCCCGGGGGGTTCCGGTAACCTCCCGGTACTCCGGTAAAATGCCGATTTCACCCGGAACCAATCCGATGTCCAAACATAGGCTTCCAATATATCAATCTTTATGTCTCGACCATTTCGAGACTCCTCGTCATGTCCGTAATCACATCCGGGACTCCAAACAAACTTCGGTACATCAAAACTTAAACTCATAATAAAACTGTCATTGAAACGTTTAAGCGTGCGGACCCTACGGGTTCGAGAACTATGTAGACATGACCTAAAACCATTCTCGGTCAATAACCAATAGCAGGACCTGGATGCCCATATTGGTTCCTACATATTCTACGAAGATCTTTATCGGTCAAACGGCATAACAACATACGTTGTTCCCTTTGTCATCGGTATGTTACTTGCCCGAGATTTGATCGTCGGTATCCAATACCTAGTTCAATCTCGTTATCGCAAGTCTCTTTACTCGCTCAGAATACGTCATGTCATAACTAACTCATTAGTTATAATGCTTGCAAGGCTTAAGTGATGAGTATTACCGAGAGGGCCCAGAGATACCTCTCCGACAATCGGAGTGACAAAACCTAATCTCAAATATGCCAATTCAACATGTACCTTTGGAGACACTGTAGTACTCCTTTATAATCACCCGCCACGTTGTGACGTTTGGTAGTACCAAAGTGTTCCTCCGTAAACGGAGTTGCATAATTCTCATAGTTACAGGAACATGTATAAGTCATGAAGAAAGCAATAGCAGAATACTAAACGATCAAGTGCTAAGTTAACGGGATGGGTCATGTCAATCACATCATTCTCCTAATGATGTGATCCCATTAATCAAATGACAACACATGTCTATGGTCAGGAAACATAACCATCTTTGATTAATGAGCTAGTTAAGTAGAGGCATACTAGTGACTATATGTTTGTCTATGTATTCACACATGTATCATGTTTCCGGTTAATACAATTCTAGCATGAATAATAAACATTTATCATGATGTGAGGAAATAAATAATAACTTTATTATTGCCTCTAGGGCATATGTCCTTCAATAATGATTTCTCCACCTGACATCTGGGACCCACCGGAAGGGCCTCTGTATTTCGCAAAGAAAACGTGCCCCCCGCTGACTTGTCGGACCCACCAGCTATCTTCGCACGCAAGGAAGTGCCTCCTTATTACGCACAAAAAATGAATACTCCTCGCCTTGGTGGAACCAAAGATCTTTGGGAGGCTGGCTTGTGGGCCTACCAAGTTGACGGGGACGGACGGCTTTGTTAACTTAGTCAATATGAATGATTCTAGCTCTTGTTACCGTACGATGTTCGTCCAACGGTTGTAGTGCTTCTTCAACCTCTGGTCTTCTTGCTCCAGCCGCCCAAACAAGCGCTGGTCATGTCGCGTGCTCCTGCCTCCCGTGGCCGTCTGTGATGCCGTGGAGGCCTCGCCACCACTACTACTCCCACCGCTGGCCAGGCCATCCTCTACTCACCCACACCCTCGTTATTCTCGGCGACAAAGCAACCTCACACCGTAGAGAACCGGTGAACCTCAGACTCCTCTTCGTGGGCATCCACGCTGCGTCTTCCCGGCCCGAAGTCGCCCCTTCCTAGGCCTCGCGCGTTGTCCACCGCCGTGGTGCTCTCGGTGCGGCCTGGTCAACATGGTCAAGGAACGACTTCCATCGGACGTCGACTATACGTGGAGAGGCTGATAGCTGGGTCCACGGCGCAGCAAGGAAGTGCCTCCTTATTACGCACAAAATAATGATTCTCCACCGACAATGGGACGACGGACGGGCCATCAGATTTCGTGAAAAAAGTTTCCCTCGATCGCTGGGACCCACCAGCTACATCTTCGCATGCAAGGAAGTGCGTCCGGGCCAAAAAATGATTCGCCCCCCTAACTGCTAGGACCCACCAGCTACATCTTCGCACGCAAGGAAGTGCGTCCGGGTAAAAAAACGATTCGCCCCCTGACTACTGGGACCCACCAGCTACATCTTCGCACGCAAAGGAAGTGCGTCCGGGCAAAAAGACGATTCGCCCCTCTGACTCCGGGGACCCACCAGCTACATTTTCACACGCAAGGAAGTGCCTGATAGTTGGGACCCACCTGGTCAAAGCATACGTAGCGTTGTCAGTCTGGTCGCGAACGTGTATGTACATACTGGTCGATGTAGAGGCGCGCACGTGTCGTAGTAGAGGCACGCACATAGCATGTACACGTACGTACAGCGGCCAGTGTGCAAGAAGGAAAATACGGCCACGTACGTACATATGGGCGGGGTCTCAAATGCCTACTCGCGCATACGTACGGCTAGGGCTCGTGTACATGGCTGGGTCAGAACGGAGAAACTACGTTGTCGTTGTGTTCATGAGGAGGCAACGGAATGCGTCGTGTTCATCGGGAGGCAACGGAATGCGTCGTGTTCATCGCGAGGCAACGGAACGCGTGGGAGCCAACCGGCTGGGTCAGAATGGAATGTGTCTTCATGTTCATCAGGAGGGCTTGGATGGAACAGCCGATGGAAACAAGGCCTGGCGTCCCGTAGAACGGAGGAAACGGACCTCCTACGTTCAGAACGGGGTCCTGTTGATCGAGAGGGGTGTGGCGTACCACAAAACGGAGGAAACAGACCTCCTACAGTCGAAACGGGGGTCCTGTTGATCAGGAGGGGTGTGGAGTACCGCAAAACGGACGAAATGGACCTCCTACGGTCGACACGGGGGTCCTGTTGATCCGAGGGTCCGGCATCATCGAAAACGGATTTAAACGGACCTCCTACGGTCTAAACGGGTCCCGTTGATCGGGAGGGGTGTGGCGTACCGCAAAACGGACGAAACGGACTTGTGTTGGAGCGCTACGGTCGAAATGGGGGCCCTGTTCATTGGGAGGGGTGTGGCGTACCACAAAACGGGACTCCACGGGATACTGTTCATCTCCACCGTCGACCTCCTTTAGCCTCCACGGGCTACCGTCGACCTCGTCCAGCCTCCACGGGCTCCTGTTCAACTAGCCTCCACCGCGCGCTACTCCACCGGCCATCGCTCAACCACCCTCCACGGGCATCCCTCCACCGCTCACTGCTCATCCAGCCCTCCACACCACGGGTCCCTGCTCAACCACCCTCCACGGCCACCCTCCGCCGCCTACTTTTCATCCAGCCCTCCACACCACGGGTCCTGTACATCCAGAGGCAACACCACCACTCCTTGCTCATCCAACCCCCCGCAATGCTCACTGCTCATCCCAGCAAGATCGATCGGCTTCGATTAGCATCAGAGCGGCGAATCGCCGATCGGGTTCGATTAACACCATCGATCGATCGCCGGGTTCGAGAACGCGTAGCTCGCAAAGGCAATCGCCGGGTTCGATTAGAGCCCAACGCCGCTTCGGGTTCGATTAGAGCCAACGTCTCACACACACGCGCGTACTTGTACGAGATAAACACGCACCGCTCGGCCCCTGACCTCCCACCGTAACCGGCAACTCCCCGAAATTTTCCTCCCCCTCGCTTCTACCACGGTTTTTCCCATCATGGACGGCCCAAAGAATGTCATGCAGCTGCGCCTCCGTCCCGCCCAGGACGAAAAGCCCATTTTCTATCATGATTTTTTGTCATAGAAGTAGGAGCCCACCACATCTATGATGTTATCGGGTTTTGTCACAATTATCGTCATAGAAGTGTCATATGTATGACAGAAAAAAAAATTCGTTCGTCCCAAAATGTCAGGGATGTGTCTTTTTTTTGTAGTGAAATAAGCTGTTAGTATTCTGAGCTATGGTCACCTTTCTTCAGGTGAAGACATCTGAGCAGATGACCAACAAATCATTCGATGCGATGTTGGATGCTTTCCGCAAATCTTTCCCAGATGCGTCTGAGCTGCCACACACCTACAGTAAAATGAAGAATTTCCTTCGTGCAGTTGGAATTGGATATGATATGATCCATGTTTGTAAGAACAATTGTGTTCTTTTCCATAAGGATTATGCCAACTTAAGTGAATGCCCGAAATGCAAATCATCAAGATGGAAAGATGGCGATGCTATGAAGAGGATTCCTCATAATGTTTTGAGACATTTTCCAATTATACCAAGATTGCAGAGGTTGTTTCATGATGCTGAAACAAGAGAAAATGTACTGTGGCATTCTAGGAACCAGGAGTACAGAGATCAGAATGTAATGAGCCATCCATCTCATGGTAGTGAGTGGAAAAGCTTCACCATAAACACAAAAAGTTTGTTGTCAATTCGAGAAACATTAGACTTGGCTTAGCTTCAGATGGATTTAACCCATTTGGCCACCAGAGCGCCACATATAGCATGTGGCCAGTGCTTGTTATCCCTTAGAACATGCCTCCAAATGTGTGCACCAAAGAATCAAACAACATGATGGCCTTGCTCATCCCAGGTCCAAAAAGTCCTGGAAAGGATTTTGATTTGTTCATGGAGCCTCTTGTGGAGGAACTTCAACAACTATGGAGGGGTGTTCTCACTCGAGACCTATATAGCAGCCCAGCAGCTGATTTCTTTTTGCGTGTTGTTATAATTTGGTGCATCCATGATTATCCGGCTTTGGGCACTATGTCAGGGAGAATGACACATGGTTACAATGCATGTGTTAGCTGTGACAGGAATCCGTTGTCATACGCAATACTTAGCAACATCTGTTACATTGGACACTGCCGTTTCCTTGAAAAGGACAAGCCGCATCCTAGAAAATACCGAAGACATGTGTTCAATGCAAGGCATGAAAACTGTGATGCGGCAAAGAGGCTCACCACCGATGAGTTGCGAGTGGAATTAGAGAAGGTCAGGCATATTACACCAGGAAACCATCCTGGTAATGGTAGCGGGAAAAGGAAGCATGGCAGGGCAGAAGAGAGATTATTGTTTACCCGCGGGTCCACTTTGTGGGACTTGGAATATTGGAAAGATTTGGATCTGCGGCATAATCTTGATGTGATGCACATCGAGAAAAATATATGTGACAAAGATTATCGGCACACTTCTTAATATTGAAGGCACGATTTAAAGATACCTTAAAATCTAGGATTGATTTGACACAACTGGGTATCGATAGGATTTGCAGTGCAAGATGAAGGTAAACCACGGATATGGCACCGCTATGACGCCTTGGACAAGGTTAAAAGAAAAGAATTATGCGAGGTCTGTCATGTGTGAGATTCCCACATGGATTTTCTTCCAACCCCGAAAGGAGAGTCGGTCTGCAGATGGAAACAAGGTACAAGGATTGAAAACTCATGACCGCCATGTCCTACTTCAAAGGGTTTTACTGTTATCCTTAGAGGATTGGGCTGCCTCGACTTATACTGAGCGATGCAAGAGTTGGGACAATTCTTGAGGAACTCGCAAGAGAAATATCGTGATAGATGCTTTGGAGCATCTTAGAGACAAGATACTGAACTATCCTATGCGACCTTGAGAAGATATATCCTCTGGCCTTCTTTGATGTGATGGTGCATTTGGCTGTTCATCTACCTGATGAGGCACTACTAGAGGTCCAGTACAGTACGGCTGGATGTACCCTATTGAAAGGCGGGTAGGCACTTTCAAGGGCTATGTTAGGAATAGAGCTAGACCCGAGGGTTCCATTTTAGAGGCCTACATTGCTACAGAAGCGTTGACATTCTGCTCAAAATACATTGAAACATCTGATCAGCTTAGCAAAGAGGTGGGTGAAGACAATCCTGGGCTCAATGTTTTCGATTATTCTGTTCGAGTTATAGGGAAGAGTAGACAAGAGGACAAACCTAAAGATTTGGACAAAATGGTTTGGTATGTGTTGAATAACTGTCCTGAGATACTACCTTATATCAAGTAAGTGCTAAGTACTGCAGCTTATACATCGTAATCTACTAAACTTGCAACACATTCTTATATATTTAGATGTTTGATGTGATCACTATGTTGTGCAGCATCTACAAAAAGGAGTTACTGCTGCAAAATCCAAGAAACATTGACAAACTGGTTATGGCAGGATTTGCGAAATGGTTCAAGAGCCATGTAAGCTTTTGAATTGCACTGTCAGTTTTTTAATATATTGAGTACATAAGATGATCAGCTTGTCTATTTTCTAACCATAGGTTAAGAAGATGCGGGAGGATGGGCAGGCAGTTGATGATGCCCTTTACTCACTAGCAATGGGTCCTGATACTCGGGTAAGACATTATGAATCTTGCGTTGTTGGAGATGTGCGCTACAACACCCTTGCATGAGACGAAGGCAGGAAGACACAAAACAGTGCCATCATGAGCACGGATACGTATGACGAAGAGACAACTGAAATGTATAATGACATAACAGACATTGTTTAGTTGCAGTATATCTCCAGTTTCGAGGATCATTGTTGTGTGGTTCTGTTGTGTTGTCGTTGGTATAACCTGTTTTCCAGGATCACAAAACCCAGACCTGATGATTATTTCAAATCCATCAATGTCAAAGCGGCGTACCAGACCAAAGAGCCTTTTATTTTGGCAAATCAAGCAACATAGATATTTTTCTTGGAAGACACATTTGCACGTAGCGATGACTGGAGAGTATTGCAAAGGTTTGAGCAGAGGAATTCGTTTAATGAAGTTGCACAACAAGATGATGCTTACACTGCTCCTGATGTACAAGATAACACAGATGTTCCTAATATCTTTGAGAACCATCACGTCAATGACGCCAGCGAAAAGATTGCCTGTCGTGTTGTGGACATACAAGAGTTGATCAAGAAGAAGCCAATGTTCGAGGACATTGAGGATGAAGAAGAAGATGACACCATGGGGAATTATGATTCATACTGATACACATGGCGAAGATGTTGACGCTGCTGCTGCGGATGATGATTACATTGCTTTTGTCGTATTTGCCTGTCAGAAGACGTTTTTTATCTACTATGTGAAATTGTGTTTGCTATGACAACTGAAACCTGATGAACATGTTGTTTAGTATTTTGCTGTGAGAACATCACTTGTTATGTATGCTGATTTTTTTTGGTGATTGTATGACGACTAAAACATGATGACATTGTTGTTTAGTTCTACTCATATTTGGTTGTGAAACTTGAATTTGATGACATAGTTTGCTGTTGGACTGCAATTTGCTTGACGTCTTCGAATGAGAACAAAGCTGACCTGACAGGGCCTCTACTAATTTATTTGTTTATTACCAAAAGGGCCTCTACTATTTATTTATTTATGAGCAAAATGGGATACCCCCTGATTTTCGTTATTAGAAATCATTAGATGTTGACAACACTACGCCCAACCTGCTACACAGGTTTCATTCATTACTAGTTTCAGCAAAGTGATCATGTCATAGCCACTGAATACATCGGAGTGCTACATACACTACAAATAAAGAGACAATCATCCTACAGAGCACATCGATTTTGCCCATTATCTTCACAAGCTCTTTCATCTCCTCATTGTTGTCAAGGTCGCTCAAAGAAATGTTGCTTGGCCATGATCGAGGAACTCGCATCTTTAACCTTCGCTCAGATCTTCCTCTTCCGTCGCTCCTTCGCCATTTTTCCAACACCCCAACCTGCTGGTATTGGGATTCCTCGGCTAACCAAATAATTAGCATAGTTGCATTCCCCCACATCAGCAACTTCCCAGAAATACAAATCACACGAATCTTCCCTTTTCTGCATGAATCAAATTGGAAGATCATCAACCAAACTACTAAAAAAATCAGCAACTGAAAGCAGCAGAACAACACTTAAACATATTATTACCCCACAATTCGGGCATTTGTAGAAGACTCGGCCAGGGTTGAGGATTGTGATTGAGACGCGACGGATGACTCTGCGTGATTTGTAGCAGGGGCACCACACCAACGGCAGCGGGTTGCGATGAGCAAAAGGCTGCGGTGCGCGTGCCGGCGGGGGTGTGATGAGACCCACAGGCGATGGTACGATTGGTGACTTGGCGATATTGGTTGTTACTGTCAAGAGCAGTGGACGAGCAGCCAGCGGACATGGTTGTTGCGGCCAGAGCTTCTGATGCTAGGCAGAGTAAGTAGAGAAGAGGAGAAGCGAACGTTGGATATGTCAGTTTCATTACTTGCAGAGTAGCATAACACCATATATAGTCATGGTCTAGGTTTGGATTCGCACCAGCTACAGGAGCATGTCTCCCTTTTTTCTAAAACTCGGCAACGTCTGTTTACAGGTACACTAGCTTGTTCTGTACGCCTTATCAAGTCTTTGATTTTCTTTCCCTTTTTTTGCGAGGAAGGAAGGAGGACAAAATTGAGAGTTCCTGGGACTCGAACCCAAGACCTCTCGGTTGAAAACCAAGGGTGCTAGTCACTTATGTGGTGAACGTTCCCTGGGAGGAGAACGGTAGACAAACGCATTTTCCTCGCAATTTTAGTTGCGACACAAGATCGCATGGTCACACTTTCTGGAATGTTATCAGGGGAATGAGCCCAGTTTTTCTTTTCTTCCTATATATAAAAAAGAATGCTACTTGGTGTCGGCTTAGTCAACAAAAGATTGTGCCAACCTTGACCATTGGATTGACATTCAACGTCTGTCATGTTTCTTCAGTCTCTTCTTGCTAGAGCCGCCAAAGCCAAACCAGCGCCGGCGGGACCGCCTACTCCCGCCTCCCACGGCTGGTTTGTGCTGCCGCGCACGCATTATGGCAACATCGCACCCTAAAACTCTGCGCATATTCCCCGGCTCCTATTCGTTCCCATTCGAGGCCTCACCATCGTCCTCCGCCTTGGTTCGCTCGCCGCGGCACCGCCCTCCAGTGTTGTCAACGTGGTTAAAAACCGAGAGGAATAAGGAGATGACTGTACATGGTGAGGATGACAGTAGGGACCCAGCAGTGTGCACAGTAATTTTGTTTTTTTTGGGACGGAGAAGGGTATAAACTAGGTTTTGCGGGACCTGTGGCCCATCTAGCCCAGGCTTTTATTTCATATCTTTAGCACATGACCAGCCTAGTTTGTTTTTTCCTTTCTGAAAATGGCTAGCCAGCTATTTTTTTTTGCAGAATAACCAGCGTATGCCTACTTGCTTTTCTACACCCTGCTGGGCTGGAAATCTTTCAAGACGAGGAGGGATGCATTTTGCCCAGAAAATGGGTTATAAGTAATAAGAAATGGGCTATAAGTAATAATAAATGGGTTGTAAAATGAAAAAATACAGCAAACAGGCAATTAGTTTAAAAATACTTTTTTCTTTCGGATTTTGATATATTAAATTTAATTGTTTTTGTGCGGGTAAAATTTCATTGAATTTAAATTAAGGTATATTTAGTTTTAAAATTAATTTTAATCTGGCTAGAAATTTTGGGTTGTATGCTGTTTGGGACAGATTTGGAGGCTGACTTGTGGGTCTACTAGGTTGACGTGTACGAAAGGCTTTGTCAACTTAGTCCACAAACGATTCTAGCAGCAGTGACTGTTGGATGTTAATCCAATGGCAGTGCCGCTTCTTCAATATCTGATCTTCTTGCTCCAGCCGCCCAAACCAGCACCGGTGGGACTGCCTGCTTTCGCCTCTCGTGGCCGACTGTGTTGCCGCACAGGCCGCACCGCCCCACCCTACTTCATTGCTGACCAGGCCATTCCTGTACTCACCCACACCTCCTGTTATTTTTCGGCAACGGCAACCGGACCAGTAAACCATCGCACTCCCCACCGCATGGGCAACCATTGCCGAGTCTTCCCCGGCTCCGTGTTGTTCCCTTCCTAGGCCTCGCCGTCGTCCACCACCATGGTGCTCTCAGTGCAGCCTGGTCAACTTGGTCAACGAACGACATCCTCGTACTGGACTATACGTGGAGAGGCTAACAGCTGGGTCCATGGCCGCACACAAGGAAATGCCTCCTTATTATGCGCAAAATAATGATTCCTCCACCTGACAGCTGGGACCCACCGGAAGGGCATCTGTATTTCACGAAAAAAATGTTCCTCCCGCTGACAGGTCGGACCCACCAGCTACATTTTCGCACTCAATGAAGTGCCTCCTTATTACGCACAAAAAATGAATACCCCCACTGCTAGTTGGGACCCACCATGGTGGGAGGCTGACTTGTAGGCCAACTAAGTTGGCAGGGACGGAGGGCTTTGTCAACTTAGTAAGTATGAACGATTCTAGGTCCAATGACCGTACGATGTCCATCCAACGGCCGTAGTGATTCTTCAACCTCTAGTCTTCTTGCTCCATGCTCCTGCCTCCCGTGGCCGGCTGTGATGTCGCGGAGGCCTCATCGCCCCTACTACTCCCACCGCTGGCCAGGCCATCCCTCTACTCACCCACACCCCTGTTATTCTGCGGCGACGGCAGCCTCACACCATAGCCGAACCAGTGAACCCTCGTACTCCTCTCCGCGCGGGCTTGCACTGCCGCGTCTTCCCCGGCTCCGCGTTGTCCACTTCCTAGGCCTCACCGTCATCCACCGCCGTGGTGCTCTCGGCACGGCATGGTCAATGTGGTCAACGACCGACTTCCATCGGAAGAGTACTATACATGGAGAGGCTGACAGCTGGGTCCATGGCAGCCGCAAGGAAGTGCCTCCTTATTACGCGGAAAATAATGATTCCTCCACCTGACAGCGGGGACCCACCGGACTGGCCACCATATTTCGCGAAAAAACGTTTCCCCCCTGACTGCTGGGACCCACCAGCTACATCTTCTCACGCAAGGAAGTGCGTCCAGGCAAAAAAAATGATTCGCCGCCCCTGACTGCTGGGACCCACCAGCTACATCTTCGCACGCAAGGAAGTGCCTGACAGTCGGGACCCACCTGGTCGGAGCATACGTAGCGTTGTCATTCAGGTTGCGAAAGTGTATGTACATACTGGTCGATGTAGAGGCCCGCACGTGTCGTAGTAGAGGCACACACATAGCATGTACATGTACGTACATCGGGCAGTGTGCAAGAAATAAAATACGGCCATGTACGTACATATGGGCGGGGTCTTGAATGCCTACTCGCGCATACGTACGGCCATGGCTCGTGTACATGGCTGGGTCCGAACGAAGAAACTACGTTGTCGTTGTGTTCATGAGGAGGCAACGGAATGCTTCGTGTTCATCGGGAGGCAACGGAATGCGTCGTGTTCATCGAGAGGCAACAGACCACATGGGAGCCAACCGGCTGGGTCGGGACGGAAAGTATGTTCGTGTTCATCGGGAGGGCTTGGATGGAACAGCCGATGGAAACGACGCCTAGCATACCGCTGAACGGAGGAAACGGCCTTGTGGTCAAACGGCCACGTTCAAAACGGGATCCTGTTCATCGGGAGGGGTCTGGCATACCACAAAACAGAGGAAACGGACTTGTGTTCGACCTCCTACGGTTGAAACAGGGTCCTGTTGATCGGGAGGGATGTGGCGTACCGCAAAACAGAGGAAACGGACTTGTGTTGGAGCTCTATGGTCGAAACGGGGTCCTGTTCATTGGGAGGGTTGTGGCGTACCGCAAAATGGGACTCCACGGGATACTGTTCATCTCCACTGTCGACCTCCTCCAGCCTCCACGGGCTACTGTTCATCCACCGTCGAGCTCCTCCAGCCTCCACCTGTGACTGTTCATCCACGGGCTCCTGCTTGAAGAATGGGAGTGCGCGCTCCCCCAACATGGAAACAAAGCGCCCAAGTGAGGTGACGCAGCCCGCTAGCTTCTTCATCTCCTTCATGGTCTGCGAGGGGGCTCATGTCCTCTATCGCCTTGACCTTCTCCGGGTTGGCCTCGATCCCTCTATGTGACACCAAGAAGCCCAGCAGCTTGCCAGAGGGAACCCCAAACATGCACTTCTCGGGATTGAGCCAAAGATGCACCTTGCACAGGCTGGCAAACGTCTCCTCCAGATCTGCTATCTGGGTCCTGGCCTCCCGAGACTTCACCACTATATCATCAACATAGGCCTCTGCGTTCCTCCCAAGCTGCGATCCCAGGGCGATATGCATCAGTCGCTGGAAGGTTTCCCCAATGTTACGCAGCCCGAAGGGCATGCAAGTGTAGTAGTATCATCTTCTCCACATCCTGCATGGCCATCTTGATCTAGTTGTAGCCCGAGAAGGCATCCAAGAAGCACAACAGGTCGCATTCGACGGTGGAGTCCACGATCTGGTCAATGCGAGGGAGCGGGAAAGGATCTTGTGGGAAGGCCTTGTTGAGGTTGGTGAAGTCGACACACATGCGCTCCTTCCCTCCTTTCTTGGGGACGATGACGGGATTCGCCAGCCATTCCGGGTATCGTACCTCTCTGATGACCGCTGCAACTTGTAGCTTGCGGGTTTCCTGGATGATGAAGGCCTGCTTCTCGGTGGACTAGCAACGAGCCTTCTGCTTCACTGGTCGCACGTTTCGGCATACCCTCTGGTGGTGCTCGATTATTCCCCCAGCCAGGTGTTTGGGTTCCCAAGCGAATACATCCTTGTTGGCTCATAAAAAGCTGACCAATGCTTCCTCTTGGTCGCGAGGGAGACCAGCCCCTATGGTGAATGTGGCGCTAGCCGCTCCCTCCTCACTGACCAACACTTGCTTCGTCTCGCCTCGGTCTTGGGAGAACAATTGCTTCTTCTTGGCGGGCGCTGCTTCTGGGCCTCCTAACCCCCTTTCTCGTCGGGCAGCATGGATGCAGCTAACCCGAAGGCGGGCTTGAGGGCCTGCAGCGTGCCTTTGGTGTCCCCCGCCACCGTGAGGACACTGTTGCTGTCGGGCATCTTCATGAGGTTGTATGCAGGGTGAGTCGGAGCTATAAACTGGGCCAAGGCCGGGTACCCCAGAATGGCATTGTATGGCAGGTCGATCCTGGCAATGTCGAAGTCGATGAGCTCGGTACGGTAGTTGTCATGGGTCCCGAAGTTGATAGGGAGGTGGATCTACCCCAGGGGGCTGGTGGAGCCACCGCCGACCCCGGAGAAAGGCTTGGAGGGGCGGAGCCAGCTGGGCGGCACGTGCAGCAGGCCGAATGCCTCCGCGGAGAACACGTTGAGGCCGGCTCTGCCGTCGATGAGGGTTCTGGTGACCCCCACGTTGCAAATGGTGGGGGTACAAAGCATCGGGAACGCGCCTGCTCCCGTCGTGGCGGCAGGATGATCCTAGAGGCCGAAGGTGAGGTCGGCCATGGGCGTCGTCCAGCCCGGGGGAGCCGCCGAGCCCGACTGGGTGGCGCTTACTTGCTGATAGAATTGCTTGATGTGGCAGTCGGAGGGTGGTGCCTGCGAGCCACCTAGGAGAGTTGCGACAAACGAGGCACTGGTGCCACGTAGCGGGTGAGGAAGAGGTCGCGCAGCTCCTCCCAGGAGGTCACAGAGGACGCTGGCAGGTTAAGTAACCAGGCACGCGGTGCGCCTACGAGGGCCATGGGGAGCCAGTTGGCTTTCACCTTGTCGTCCCCACCGGCCGCCCAGATTGCCTCCTTGTATGCTTGGAGAAAGGCGGCCGGATCCGCCGCGCCGTCATAGCGTGGCGGCATCTCCGGTCGGAACTTGGGTGGCCACTGCACCTGCCACAGGGAGACGGTGAAACATCGCAGCCCCGGTGCTTCTTCGGGAGCATGTTTTGGCTGGGTCGAGGGAGGAGCGCCAGCCATCGGGGCTAGTGGTGCGATCTGGCGGTCAGGGTAGAAGATTTCTAATGCACCCCTACCTGGCACGCCAAATGGCATATTATGGGTTCTCCAAACCCTTGAGAGGTTCAAACTCTGGGGTGCGTGTGGAGATCTCAACCTACCCAGCCTGCCTACTCGCGATCCTCCTAAGCCTAGCACGATGAGCTCGAAGAGACAAAGAGACATAGCAGTTTATCCTGGTTTGGGCCACCTTGCAGTGTAATACCCTACTCCGGTGTTTTGATGGATTGCCTTGGAGGGTTGAGGATGAACTAGTACAGTGGATGAACTGGCCTCAGGAGGTGAGGTGTTCTTGAGCTCAATGGAGCAGAGGGGATGTCAACTAGATGCCCTCTATGGTTGTGGCTAGGTCCTATTTATAGTGGCCTTGGTCCTCTTCCCAAATGTTGGCGAGAAGGGATCCCACAATGGCCGGATTTGAAAGGGGACAAGTAGTACAGCTTATCCTGACAAAAGTACTCTTCGCCTGCGAAAAGCCTCTGGTCGTGACGTTGCGGTGGGCTCGGCGATGACCTCCGTCCTGCTGTCCTGGCGATCTTTGTCTTGTTGCACCAGAATGGAAACCTTTGGCTGATTCCTTGGGACTCTGCGCCTGTGGCTTGCCTCCCTTGCCCCAAAAAGGAAACTTGCGCTCTGCGCCCGCCTGGCACCTGCCTGGCCTTGGTCGTCATGGCTCATGTCAGCTGAGCCTCGTGAGGTAAACCTTGCATGGAACTCTCCGCCCCTCGGGAGCCAGCCTAAAGAGGCTGATCCCCTCGGGGGTCTTGGTGTCGTCCGCCTCGTGAGGCTTGGCCCCTCGCGATGGTCTTGAGTTGTTGATGTTGAAGCTGGGCCATACCAGGCCGTCGATGGAGCCGCGCGGTGGGCCGTAGGCAGGCAGGGCTAGATACCCCCATATCTAGAATGCCGACATGTCCAGCAAACAAAGTTTGTGGCAAACTAACAAGCAAACAAAATAAACCTACGTACAAGACGCTCCAAGCAAAACTCATATCATGTGATGAATAAAAATATAGCTCCAAGTAACATACCGATGAATTGTATATGAAACAGGGGATGCCATCTAGGGCTTCCCCAAGCTTAGACGCTTGGGTCTTCCTTGGATATTACCCTAGGGTGCCTTGGGCATCCCCAAGCTTAGGGTCTTGCTACTCCCTATTCCTTCATCCATCGTGGTCTTAGCCAAAACTTGAAAGCTTCGGCACACAAAACTCAACATAAACTTCATGAGATCCATTAGTATAATAGACAAATCGTAAACTTTAGGTACTGTTGTAAACTCATTCATAATTATTATTGCATAATACCTACTATGTTCTAACTTCTCCATGACTTATACCCCCAGATATAATCCATAGCATCATTAAAATAAGCACACTATGCAATAAAAAAAGAATATGTCTAAAACAGAACAGTTTGTAATGATCCAAACACAACTATACTTCTGTAACTCCAAAAAATCTGAAAACTTAGGAGAACCTGGGCAATTCATATGTCAAACATGTGTAAAAAATTCAAATTTTAACACATTCTACTAAATTATGAAAATTCCTACACTAGGCGCAAAAGTTTTTGTTTTTTCATAGACTTAATTCAATTATCATCCAAATCATCCCAAAGGCTTTACTTGGCAGAAACACTATTTAAAAGATAAAAACACAATAATTACAATGGCAATAAGTATGTCATCACACAAAATAGAAATAAAAAGCGAGAAATTAAGATAATTATTAGGTTGCCTCCCGACAAGTGCTATTGTTTTATGCCCCTAGCTAGGCTTGAGATTTCAATGATGCTCACGTCAAACACCAGAATTGAAGCACAAAAAGAGCATCATAAAATATGTGAAAAACACATTTAATTCTAACGTGCTTGCTATGCATAGGCATTTTATAAGAAAACAAATTATCAAGACATGAAATATTTAGCATATGCAAGGAAGAAGAATAAAACATTGTTAATCTCAACATAATAAGAGGTAATTTAGTGACATGAAAAATTTTATAACCGTATTTGCCTCCCTCAAAATAATTACGTGTAGGGTCATAATCAAACTCAACAATATATCTATGATATAAAACATTCTATTTATGATCCACATGCATAAAATATTTATAATCTTCCAAAATAGTGGGATTAACATCAACTAAAGTCATGACCTCTCCAAACCGACTTTTATGAAAAAAAATCATAAGATTGAACACTCTCCGAATATGTGGGGTTCTTGTTACCTAAAGTTGAAACTCTTCCAAACCCACTTTCAATATTATTGCAATATTATCACTAACATATTCATCGTGAGGCTTAAATAAAGTTTCAAGATCATAAGAAGCATTATCACCTCAATAATGATCATTGCAATAAGTAGTGGATATAACAAAATTATTATCCCCAAGCTTGTAGATTTGCATATCATTAGCACAATTGACATTAATAGAGTTCATAATAACATCATTGCAACCATGCTTTTCATTCGAGGAGCTATCATGAATCACTTTATAAAAAAATTCTTTCAACACTTCATCACAAATTTTAGATTCATGATTGTCAAGCAAAACTTCATAAAGTTAATCAAGTGCACTCAACTCACTAGCAACTGGTTCAACATAATTGGATTTTTTAAAAATTAGCAAGTGGGTGAGGTTCCATATCAATAGTTTTTAAGCAAGAGGAGATGCAAGCAAATGTAAGGCACATGGCAACACAAACAAAGATAGTAACACAAAACATTTTTGGTATTCTTGATTTTTTAGAGAAGTGAGAGAGATGAAAAAGAGAAGGTAAATCTAATCAAACTAAAAGTAGAGCAAGTAAATGATAATTTGTGTGAAGGAACCTGTAGGTATTTGATGATGTGTCCATGGTAGGGCCCACAAGGAATCAAGGCGCGCCCTGTTGCTTTGCCGTCTCCTTGCTTCTCGTCAGGTCTCCTCCTGAAGCTTCTAGGCTCTCTTATGTCCAGAAGAAATTGTCAAAATGTTTCGTAGCATTTGGACTCCGTTTGGTATTCTGAAAACCCAAAAACAAGCAGAAAACAGCAACTGGAACTAGGCACTGAGTTAATAGGTTAGTCCCCAAAAATGATATAAAATTGCATAAAAGTATCTAAGATTGTTAATACAATAGCATGAAACAATAAAAAAATTATAGATACGTTGGAGACGTATCAGACATCCTTTCTTGTCCAATCAGGCTTGTTGTGGGCCTAGTTGGGCAGGGATGGGCCGATTAGTTCCGTTTCCTCTATCGCCACAGTGCCCCTCCATGGTGGTGGTTGCAGCTATAATCACTTGAAAGGCAAACCACCTGCCTCGTAGACTCACCAAAGGGTATGTCCTCGATGCAGACTCATTGGTGTTGCGGTCACTTGGGCCCACCCATGGAGCCCCCGGGTCCGATAACTCGATGAACGTCTCCGGGGTCCAACCACGGCATGCCCGACCAGCGCAGGGTGGTGGACCCCCTTTCTAGGATCTAAAGTAGGTCTAGAGTGTGGTGATTAGACTACTTGACCAAATAAAAATCTAACATTTTCCCAATTTTAGTTGTGGGCGGATTTTAGCAACTTAGCACAAGTCAAGCAATCAACCTACACATGCAATTCTAAGAGTGTAGCAGCGAAAAGTAAAACATTGCATATGAAGGTAAAGGAAAGTGATTGGAGAGTGCAAACGTAATGATGACACGGAGATTTTTGGCGTGGTTCCGATAGGTGGTGCTGTCGTACGTCCACAGTGATGGAGACTTCAACCCACAAAGGGTAACAGTTGCGCGAGTCCACAGAGGGCTCCACCCATGAAGGCTCCACGAAGAAGAAACCTTTTCTATCCCACCATGGCCATCGCCCACGAAGGACTTGCCTCACTCGGGTAGATCTTCACGAAGTAGGCAATCTCCTTACCCTTACAAACTTCTCGGTTCAACTCCACAATCTTGACGGAGGCTCCCGAGCGACACCTAAGCAATCTAGGAGACACCACTCTCCAAAAGGTAACATATGTTGTGTTGATAATGAACTCCTTGTTCTTGTGCTTCAAATGATAGTCTCCCCAACACTCAACTCTCTCTCTCACAGATTTGGATATGGTGGAAACATGATTTGGGTGGAAAGCAACTTGGGAAAGGCTAGAAATCAAAAATCTTGTGGTAGGATTGGAATATATTGATCTCAACACATGCGTAGGTGGTTCTCTCTTAAAACATATATGTTGGAAGTGTAGGCACGTTTTGATGGCTCTCTCATATATGGAGAAGGGGGTGGAGGGGTATATATAGCCTCCACACTAAATCCAACCGTTACACACATTTGACCCAACTCGGTCAGACCGAATAGAAGAACTCGGTGAGTCCAATTTAGTTCAAAATGTGAATTTTAGGAATCTCGGTGGGACCAACTGGGACAACTCGGTGGGACCAATGTGCTAGGGCTTAGCGCAAACATCAACTCGTGGCACCAATTGCATCAACTCAGTGAGACCGAAGTGAAGCAATAAGATAACAGAGCAAATGTCAAGCAAACTCGGTGGGACCGATTGCATGATTCGGTGATACTGAAATAATGCAACAAGTCACAGAGTATTTTCAAGGCCATCTTGGTGAGACCAAGATTCATATTGGTGTGACCGAACTGTCTAGGGTTTCTTGCAGTGGCTATGTCAAATGAACTCGGTGGTGCCTGCTACCTCTTGAGCATGCGTTGGCTTTCCCTTGAAGAAGAAGGGTGATGCAGCAAAGTAGCGTAAGTATTTCCCTTAGTTTCAATCTAGTAGGAGGCTACACACAAATCCCTCCTACCTACACAAACAAATAAGAACCTTGCAACCAACGTGATAAAGGGGTTGTCAGTCCCTTCACATCCACTTGCAAAAGTGAGATCTGATAGAGATAATAAGATAAATATTTTTGGTATTTTTATGATATAGATTGGAAAGTAAAGATTGCAAAATAAAATAGATCGGAAACTTATATGATGGAAAATAGACTCGGGGGCCATAGGTTTCACTAGTGGCTTCTCTCAAGATAGCATAAGTTTTACGGTGGGTGAACAAATTACTGTCGAGCAATTGATAGAAAAGTGCATAGTTATGATAATATCTAGGCATGATCATGTATATAGGCATCATGTCCGTGACAAGTAGATCGAAACGATTATGCGTCTACTACTATTACTCCACACATGAACCGCTATCCAGCATGCATCTAGAGTATTAAGTTCATAAGAACAGAGTAACGCATTAGGCAAGACATGATGTAGAGGGATAAACTCAAGCAATATGATATAAAACCCATCTTTTTATCCTCGATGACAACAATACAGTACGTGCCTTCCCGCCCCTGCTGTCACTAGGAAAAGACACCGCAAGATTGAACCCAAAGCTAAGCACTTCTCCCATTGCAAGAAAGATCAATCTAGTAGGCCAAACCAAACTGATAATTTGAAGAGACTTGCAAAGATAACAAATCATACATAAAAGAATTCAGAGGAGATTGAGATATTTCTCATAGATAATCTTGATCGTAAACCCACAATTCATCGGATCTCGACAAACACACCGCAAAAAGAGTTACATCGGATAGATCTCCAAGAAGATCGAGGAGAACTTTGTATTGAGAATCAAAGAGAGAGAATAAGCCATCTAGCTAATAACTATGGACCCGAAGGTCTATGCTAAACTACTCACACTTCATCGGAGAGGCTATGGTGTTGATGTAGAAGCCCTCTGTGATTGATTCCCCCACCGGTGGAGCGCCGGAAAAGGCCCCAAGATGGGATCTCGCGGGTACAGAAGGTTGCGGCGGTGGAAATAGGGTTTTTTGGTGTTCCTGGATGTTTTCAGGGTATATGGATATATATAAGCGAAGGAAGTCGGTCAGGGGAGCCACGAGGGGCCCACGAGGGTGGGGGCACGCCCACCCCCCTAGGGCGCGCCTCCCTGCCTCGTGGCCGCCTCGTTTATTTCTTGACGTCCACTCCAAGTCTCCTGGATTGCATTTGTTACAAAAATAACTCTCCCGAAGGTTTCATTCCGTTTGGACTCCGTTTGATATTCCTTTTCTACGAAACACTAAAATAGGCAAAAAACTGCAACTTGGGTTGGGCCTCCGGTTAATAGGTTAGTCCCAAAAATAATATAAAAGTGTATAGTAAAGCCCATTAAACATCCAAAACAGGTAATATAATAGCATGGAACAATAAAAAATTATAGATATGTTGGAGACGTATCAAGCATCCCAAAGCTTAATTGTTCTCGTCCTCGAGTAGGTAAATGATAAAAACAGAATTTTTGATGTGGAATGCTACCTAGCATATTTCTCAATGTAATTCTTTTATTGTGGCATGAATGTTTAGATCCAAAAGATTCAAGATAAAAGTTCATATTAACATAAAAATAGTAATACTTCAAGCATACTAACAAAGTAATCATGTATTATCAAAATAACATAGCGAAAGAGAGCTTATCCCTACAAAATCATATAGCTAGACCATGCTTCATTTTTGTCACACAAAATACTCCCATCATGCACAACCCCGGTTTCAGCCAAGCAATTGGTTCATACTTTTTAACGCGCTTCAGCTTTTTCAACCCTCACGCAATACATGAGCGTAAGCCATGGATATAGCACTATGGGTGGAGTAGAGTATGATGATAGGGATTATGTGCGAATACAAAAAAGGAGAAAGTCTCACATTGACGCGGCTAATCAACGGGCTATGGAAATGCTCATCAATTGATGTCGATATGAGGAGTAGGGATTGCCATGCAACGGATGCACTAGAGCTATAAATGTATGAAAGCTCAACAAAAGAAACTAAGTGGGTGTGCATCCAACTCGCTTGCTCACAAAGACCTAGGGCATTTTGAGGAAGCCCATCATTGGAATATACAAGCCAAGTTCTATAATGAAAAATTCCCACTAGTATATGAAAGTGACAACATAGGAGACTCTCTATCATGAAGATCATGGTGCTGCTTTGAAGCACAAGTGTGGAAAAATGATAGTAGCATTGTCCCTTCTCTCTTTTTCTCTCATTTTTTTCTTTCTTTTTATTTATTTTGGTGGGCTTCTTTGGCATCTTTTTTTTATTTGGGCTTCTTTGGCCTCTTTTATTTTTCATAATGCCGGAGTCTCATCCCGACTTGTGGGGGAATCATAGTCTCCATCATCCTTTCCTCACTTGGGACAATGCTCTAACAATGAAGATCATCACACTTTTATTAATTTACAACTCAAGAATTACAACTCAATACTTGGAACAAAATATGACTCTATGTGAATGCCTCCGGTGGTGTACCGGGATATGCAATGAATCAAGAGCGACATGTATGAAATAATTATAACGGTGGATTTGCCACAAATACGATGTCAACTACATGATCATGCAAAAGCAATATGACAATGATGGAACGTGTCATAATGAACGGAACGGTGGAAAGTTGCATGGCAATATATCTCGGAATGGCTATGGAAATGCCATAATAGGTAGGTATGGTGGCTGTTTTGAGGAAGATATAAGGAGGTTAATGTGTGATAGAGCGTATCGTATCACGGGGTTTGGATACACCGGTGAAGTTTGCACCAACTCTCAAGGTGAGAAAGGGCAATGCACGGTACCTGCTGGCAATCATGTAAGGGTAAGAGTGCGTATAATCCATGCACTCACATTAGTCATAAAGAACTCATATACTTATTGCAAAAATTTAATAGCCCTCGAAGAAAAGTACTACTACGCATGCTCCTAGGGGAAGGGTTGGTAGGAGTTAACCATCGCGCGATCCCGGCCTCCACTCATAAGGAAGGCAATCAAAAGAACACCCCATGCTTCAAATTTGTCACACAACTTTTACCATACGTGCATGCTAAGGGACTTGCCAATTTTAACACAAGTATTTCTCAATTTCATAATTACCCAACTAGCATGGCTCTAACATTACAACCTTTATATCTCAAAACAATTATCAAGTATCAAATTTCACATAGTATTCAATGCACTTTATATGATAGTTTTTATTATACCCAACTTGGATGCCCATCATATTAGGACTAATTTTATAACCAAAGCAAATACCATGCTGTTCTAAAAGACTCTCAAAATAATATAAGTGAAGCATGAGAGATCAATAATTTCTACAAAATAAAACCACCGCCATGCTCTAAAAAGATATAAGTGAAGCACTAGAGCAAAATTATCTAGCTCAAAAGATATAAGTGAAGCACATAGAGTATTCTAATAAATACCGATTCATGTGTGTCTCTACCAAAAGGTGTGTACATCAAGTATGATTGTGGTAAACTAAAAATCAAAGACTCATATCATACAAGACGCTCCAAGCAAAACACATATCATGTGGTGAATAAAAATATAGCATTAAGTAAAGTTACCGATGGACGAAGACGAAAGAGGGGATGCCTTCCGGGGCATCCCCAAGCTTAGGCTTTTGGTTTTCCTTGAATTTTACCTTGGGTTGCCTTGGGCATCCCCAAGCTTAGGCTCTTGCCGCTCCTTATTCCACAATCCATCAAATCTTTACCCAAAACATGAAAACTTCACAACACAAAACTCAACAAAAAACTCGTAAGCTCCGTTAGTGCAAGAAAGAAAACCACCACTTTAAGGTATTGTAATGAACTCATTCTTTATTTATATTGGTGTTAAACTTACTATATTCCAACTTCTCTATGGTTCATACCCCCCGATACTAGCCATAGATTCATCAAAATAAGCAAACAACACACGAAAAACAGAATCTATCAAAAACAGAACAGTCTGTAGTAATATGTAACTTTCGAATACTTCTGGAACCTTAAAAATTCTACCAAAATAGGAAGTCCTAGTAAATTTGTCTATTAATCTTCTGCAGAAATAATCAACTAAAAATCACGTTTCTGTGATTTATTAAAATTATTCTCGTGCATGCAAAAGTTTCTGTTTTTCAGCAAGATCACATTAACTATCACCCAAGATGATCCTATAGGTTCTACTTGGCACAAACACTAATTAAAACATAAAACCACATCTAGACAGAGGCTACATGAATTATTTATTGAATAAAAGCAAGGAAAAATATTGGGTTGTCTCCCAACAAGCGCTTTTCTTTAAAGCCTTTTAGCTAGGCATTGATAATTTTAATGATGCTCACATGAAAGACAAGAATTGAAGCGCAAAGAGAGCATCATGAAACACGTGACAAACACATCTAAGTCTAACATACTTCCTATGCATAGGCATATTATAAGCAAACAAATTTGCAAGGCAAGCAAAAACTAGCATATACAAGGAAGAAGAAAGAGACGATAGCAATCTCAACATGACGAGAGGTAATTTAGTAAGATAAAAATTTCTACAACCATATTTTCCTCTCTCATAATAATTACATGTAGGATCATAGGCAAATTTAACAAAATAGCTATCACATAACATATTCTCAACACGATCCACATGCATGTGAAGTTTACACTCTTCCAAAATAGTGGGATTATCATTAACTAAAGTCATGACCTCTCCAAACCCACTTTCAATATTATTGCAAACACTATTATCAATCTCATCTTCATCATGGGGCTTAAATAAATTTTCAAGATCATAAGAAGAATCACCCCAATCATGATCATTGCAACAAGTAGTAGACATAGCAAAACTAGCATCCCTAAGCTTAGGGTTTTGGATATTATTTGCACAATTGACATCAAGAGAATTTAAAATAAAATCATTGCAATCATGCTTTTTATTCAAGGAACTATCCTGAATCTCTTCATAAATTTCTTCATCACAATGTTCGGATTCCGAATTTCAAGCAAAACCTCATAAAGATATTCTAGTGCACTCAAATCACTAGAATTTGGTTCATCATAATTGGATCTCTTAAAAAATTGGCAAGCGGATTAGGATCCATAGATCTTAGGTTCTCTGTTTAGCAATAAATAAACAACTATTCCAACCAAACGAGCAACCGAGCCAAGTAAGACATCAAAGCAAACAAAAAGACAAACATAAGAAGGGTGAATAAAACGGCAAGGGTGAAGTGGGGGAGAGGAAAACGAGAGGCAAATGGCAAATAATGTAATGCGAGGGATAAGAGTTTGTGACGGGTACTTGGTATCATTACTGCTTGGTATGTCTTGATTTGAGCGTAGACTCCCCGGCAACAGTGCCAGAAATCCTTCTTGCTACCTCTTGAGCATGCGTTGGTTTTCTCTTGAAGAGGAAAGGGTGATGCAGCAAAGTAGCGTAAGTATTTCCCTCAGTTTTTGAGAACCAAGGTATCAATCCAGTAGGAGGCCACATGCAAATCCCTCGTACCTACACAAACAAGTAAGAACCTTGCAACCAATGCGATAAAGGGGTTGTCAATACCTTCAAGGCCACTTGCAAAAGTGAGATCTAATAGAGATAATAAGATAAATATTTTTGGTATTTTTATGATATAGATTATAAAGTAAAGATTGCAAAATAAAATAGATCGGAAACTTATATGATGGAAAATAGACCCGGGGGGCATAGGTTTCACTAGTGGCTTCTCTCAAGATAGCATAAGTATTACGGTGGGTGAACAAATTATTGTCGAGCAATTGATATAAAAGTGCATAATTTGAGAATATCTAAGCATGATCATGTATATAGGCATCACGTCCACGACAAGTAGATCGAAACGATTCTGCATCTACTACTATTACTCCACATATTGACCGCTATCCAGCATGCATCTAGAGTATTAAGTTCATAAGAACAGAGTAACGCATTAGGCAAGATGAAATGATGTAGAGGGATAAACTCAAGCAATATGATATAAATCCCATCTTTTTATCCTTGATGGCAATAATACAATACGTGTCATGCTGCCCCTGCTGTCACTGGGAAAGGACACTGCAAGATTGAACCCAAAGCTAAGCACTTCTCCCATTGCAAGAAATATCAATCTAGTAGGCCAAACCAAACTAATAATTCTAAGAGACTTGCAAAGATAACAAATCATACATAAAAGAATTCAGAGGAGATTCAGATATTTCTCATAGATAATCTTGATCATAAACCCACAATTCATCGGATCTCGACAAACACACCGCAAAAAGAGTTACATCGAATAGATCTCCAAGAAGATCGAGGAGAACTTTGTATTGAGAATCAAAGAGACAGAAGAAGCCATCTAGCTAATAACTATGGACCCGAAGGTCTGTGATAAACTACTCACACTTCATCGAAGAGGCTATGGTTTCGATGTAGAAGCCCTCTGTGATCGATTCCCCCTCCGGCGAAGCGCCGGAAAAGGCCCCGGGATGGGATCTCACGGATACAGAAGGTTGCGGCGGTGGAAATAGGGTTTCGTGGTGCTCCTGGATGATTTCAGGGTATATGGATATATATAGGCGAAGGAAGTCGGTCAGGGGAGCCACGAGGGGCCCAGGAGGGTGGGGGGGCACCCAGCCCCGTGGGGCGCGCCTCCCTGCCTCGTGGCCGCCTCTTTTCTTTCTTGACGTCCACTCCAAGTCTCCTGGATTGCGTTTGTTCCAAAAATAACTCTCCCGAAGGTTTCATTCCGTTTGGAGTCCAATTGATATTCCTTTTCTGCGAAACACTAAAATAGGCAAGAAAACAACAATTTGGGTTGGGCCTCCGGTTAATAGGTTAGTCCCAAAAATCTCTACTACCTAAAAGAAACGGAGTGTTCCCTCTCCCCTCTTACGTTTCGTCCAACCTCTTCGTCACCCCCGACGCGCTCCCTCCCCCTCTTCCGATTTTTCACCCCCACCAATTTTAAAACTGGAAGGTCTTCCTCCCGCAAGATAGTTTCCTCCAAATCAAAGGTAGATCATGGCAAAACCCACGCACGCACGACTCTCATGGAATCCCTACGCTAATATCTCTCGATCCCTTCCATCTATACCTCCTAATCTCTCTCGATCCCTTCCATCTATACCTCCAAAAATCACTCTCGATCCTTTCCATCTATACCACCAAAATTTTCTGTTAGTACTGGTATATATACATCCAATCAGTCATGCTTTCCATTGGGCTTCCAATTGCATAAAACCCCATGCACGATCGCTCCATGTGTCTGACGTGAAAAGCTTCAGAGCTTCAGGATGGCCCCATGCACAATGGCTCATGTGCTTTATTGTTACCTGGCGGCCGTTGCGCGGGACCTTGCCCTCCTTCATGATCAATGCATCCCATCCGCCGCCTTGTCCGATCTCGCCCTCATCGTCCATCCGCTGCGCCATCCGATATCCTCAGTACCCATCCGCCGGTCCGCCCGTTCGCCGCGACCTTCCTCCATTGACCGATAGAATTGGCACTAGGAGAGCATGAATCACGGCACGGGCAGCCCGTCCGCTCAAGGTGGACTCAAGCACGGTGAGACCTGACCAGTGACGCCCCGAAGGCCAGGCTGTTGCAGTAGAAGGAGAAGGTGCATCGTACTGACGCGGTGGTGTTCATCGCCCACGATGAACACACCTCTGAGCAGGTTGAGCTGGGCAACGTCGAGCTGGCAACTAGCATGGCCAGCACCATAGGGTACTGCTGGAACAACATCCACACCACATACGGGTATATGCTAGAAGAATAATATGTCCTGAAATATGTCATAGCAGCTCTCTGATGCTGTTGTGTTGGTGCAATCTTCCAGATCTCGCCGGATGAGAAGGAAATTATGTTCACGCACAGGTGTTAATGGATTTAGGTGCTCCACCCTTGATGATTCCTTTAAAGGTAGGTTGCTTTGTCAATTATGTATTATTTTGGCCATGTATCCATGATGTATCAATTAACTGGTTTGCGATATCTCCCTACAATGTGTGAGATAATAGCACATATTTGTGCAACTTTGTTTTGTCATGATGTATCGATGATTTTCTTTCTTAACCTACAGGTTGCTAAAAATGACAGCAGAAAATAACAGAATTCTACCCAGCTGGCGATCGACAGAACCCCGATCATCAATCTTGTGTATGTGTGCGTGCGTGTTCATGAGGATATATGAATTTTGGGCGCCCTCTGCTTATCTATCGCCGGTGGGGTGGACACACCATCCTGATACGTGCCCGCCGCTGTTTGTTGGGTCAAAATTGTTTCAGCATGCAGAGGCGGAGGCTGTGCGGTTGGCAGAGAAAAACGGGGAATGTTAAACGAGCCGTGAGCTTTGAAGGTGCTGCCCTCGGCGACGGCGACAACCACAACGAACAACGCGGAAGAGGCCGGGGCCATGGTGCGGCGGCGGGAGGAGGACGACCTCGAGGACCCACACAACGTGAGTCCGTCGCTGCCAGCGTCGTCTGCATGGTCGGCGTCTGCGACTCTCTTCAACTGATCAACGTGCTCGCGGCGACCATCGACTTGCATGGGAGACCATATTGTCCTTTTTGGCCCAATAAATTAGTTCTTCAATTTGTACTACTACTAATCTGGATTGAGACCTGTGCAACTTTTTAAGGGGTGTACCAAAGAATTTCCTATTTTAGATTTTAACTTAATGTGGTTGCAATTTAGTTTTGCTCATTTCTTGAAAAAGGTTTCAGAACTGTACAATGAGATGGTGTGTACTATTTCCACCCTCAATAGAGAAGTTAGAGATATAGATTTAGATTTGCATCACGTAATCCAATTGTAGAAAAATTGAATTATTTATGCACAAAATTGATTGTTGTGATTATATTTATCTTGGATTTTGTTATAGCCATATATGCAGGGACATTTTGATATGATAATTTACTACTCCCTCTGCCAACAAACATGAGATGTTTTTCGTGAAAAAAACAAACATAAGATGTTTTATATTACTAAAATAAAATCTTTTTGTATATTTAGATATATATATATATATATATATATGATATTTTAAAGAAGGGGCAACGAACGTATATGGAACTAGATGAATATGACCGAGAACTAATACTTTTCTGCCGACCCGTTGACGCTGCTATGGTAGTGGTTTGGTTCAAAATAGTCCAGTTTTATTGCTAGGGAAAGTTTATTCCCGTTGCAACGCACAGGCAGATACCTAGTAATATAAAAGTGTATAGTAAAGTCCATTAAACATCCAAAACAGGTAATATAATAGCATGGAACAGTCAAAAATTATAGATACATTGCAGACGTATCAGCGTCGGATAGGAAAGTTTGGTGGGGCCGAATTTGACTATGAGTTTAGGACATATTTGGAATGAGAAAGTGGTTGAGGGCTTTGCAGCAATATCACTAAGCATTTTGAGCAAGTAGACCATTAAGAAACACCTCATCCCCTTATAAGAGAAAAGGCCATAGCCCAACTTTATAGATAAAGCCACCAGGCAGAGTTAACGAGGACCCAGACAACCATCACACAAATGCTAAAGTATCAAGCCAGAACACGAAGAAGGAAGTCTACGTACATTGCTCCCAGGCCAGTACACGGCACACAGGCCGGAAGAGGATAAGATAACATAGCAACGCAACGATGTCTACAGGCCCGCTTGGTTTGGAAGGATGGAGATAGCAGAATTTCGGATCTTGGCCAACATGGCGTCAAATGCATCCTTGTCCTCCTCCTTAGTCAATAATCTCCACTGCTGCAGGAATATACAAGTCTTAAATAAGCAATCAGCAGGCTTAGCAGGAAAAACATGTTCGATAGTAAATTTATTCCTTGTCGTCCATAAGGACTAACACATGGCAGCAAAGCCGACCCAAAACAATCTCCTGTGGGCCCCAACCAAAGAATTAGCCAAGGCTCGTAAGTCCGCAAAGGAGGTTGAAGCCCAGGAGACATGCAACCAAGATCTGATACAACACCAAAACAGCTTAGCCAGGACGCAGTTAAAAAAATATGAGGTGTATCTTCTCTCGTCCCACATAGAACACATCAGTCAGAACCCGGACCATTACGTTTACGGATTTGGTCGCCCGTAGGTAGACGCCCACGAGAGGCTTGCCAGAGAAACACTTTAATCTTAGGGGGGATGCGAGCTTTCCATATCCACTTAAATTTGGAGGTGATGGATCCCTCAATAAGTTTGCTATACAAGGACTTAACCGAGAAGCAGCCAGAGGGAGAATGGGACCACACAACTGTGTCTTCCTCCTCCGAGAGCGAAGGGAAGAGGGCAGCAAGACGCTGCCAGTCTTCCAACTCTACAGGAGAGAGGGAGCAGCGCAGCTAAAGGTCCCAATTACTCGACGCAAGCTCAGAGATAGAGATCTGAGGGTTTAATTGGACAGTAGGAGAATAGAACAGGGAAAGTAGAGGCCAGCGGAGAGGCCCCGCACCACCAATCGAGCCAGAACCTAGTAGACTTCCCATTGCCGACAACATACTTGACTAAGCCTTGAAAGGTAGGTCAAAGTTTCACAAGATCGCGCCAAAATTGGGATGCCCCAGACGCACGGGCAAACATAGGGCTATAGGAAGGGAAGTATTTCGCCTTTAAGATGCTGAACCACAAAGGCTTGTCCTGGGGAATGTTCATGATCTTCCACCACCATTTGATGATCAGGCATTTGTTCATAACCAGAGTGTTAATGATGCCCAGCCCCCCAAGGCTTTTGGGCTTACAAATGGTGTTTCATTTAACCAAGCGATACTTACGCTTGTTATCGGCCGCGTTCCAGTAAAATGCCCCTCTATGTTTGTCAAAACCAGCATGAGTGCCCATTGAAAGAAGGTAGAATCCCATCAGGAACATAGGGAGGGAGGAGAGGCAGGCGTTAATTAAGGCCACTTTGCCCGCCTGAGTATTATATCTGCCCCTCCAGGGCATCACACGATTACCGACCTTGGTCACCACAGGAGCAAAGTCCTTGGCATAGAGCTTGTCAGAAGTGATAGGCAGGTCCAAATACTTAATAGGAAAAGAGCCCAAAGAGCAATTTAATAAGCGTGCCACCCTAAGAGCTTCGACGTTAGAAACACCCGTGACAATAACCTCGCTTTTAGAGAAATTAATCTTAAGCCCCGAAAGAGCTTCGAAACAGAGGAGGACAAACTTGAGATTGCCGATGCAAAGGTCATTAAGTTCCACCAAAATGATAGTGTCGTCAGCATACTGGAGAAGCGAAATTCCTTCCGGAATGAGGTGGGAACTAACAAGAGAGATATGACCGGCCTCCGCAGCTCTAGAAAGGATGTTAGAAAGGGCGTCCGCAACGAAGTTAAAAAGAACGGGCGAGGCCGGGTCACCTTGCCGCGGGCCCCTAGAGTTTTTAAAGAAGTTACTAATATGCCCATTCACATTAATAGCAGTATGGCCCCCCATGACCAACTGCATGATACGGTGTACCACCCCACTGTCAAACCCTTTTGCAAGGAGGACTTGTCTCAGGAAACCCCAATTAACCGAATCATAGGCCTTTTCAAAGTCTAATTTGAGTATAACTGCCTTTTCCCCGATTTGTGAATATCATGAACGATTTCGTGGAGACAGAGAACTCCGTCCAAGATGAAGCACCCCTTGATAAAAGCCGACTGAGTATGGGATAGGGTGCGATGGGCCACTGGGGTGAGGCGAGTGGCCAGACATTTGGTAGGGAACTTGGCAAAGTTATTAATGAGCACGATAGGTCTAAATTGGGAAATTAAGTCAGCACCCTTAATCTTGGGAATAAGAGAGATAACCGCATAATTCAGCTCGAGATATCAATCGCGCCAGCAAGAACCTTGAATAACTTGGCAAATAAGATTTTAAGAATAGGCCAAAACTTTTAAAGAAGGGGATAGAAAACCCATCCGGGCCAGAGGCTGAATTAGGGTTAGCCTTCGTAATAGCAGAAAAGATTTCCTCTTCAGAATAGGGGATCATCAAGTCCGAATTTTCCTCCCGAGAAACCAAGGATCCTCGGTTCCAAAGTTAGCAAAGAAGCCCGAAACCCTGATCAGGCTTGGCGGAGAGAAGGGAAGAAAAGAAAGAGACCACGTGGTTAAGGATGACGCCCTGGTCGGAAGTACGTACCCCATCAATAATGAGGCTATCAATTAGACATCTGCGCCGTCTCCCATTCGCAGTCGCAAAGAAGTAAGCAGAGGGAGAATCCCCTTTTAGGAGCCAATTGGACGCGCCCCTCTGGCGCTAGTAAATCTTGTTAAGCCGATGCAGGTGCATCAATGCACGTTCAAGGGAGAACCGGAGGGACCAATCAGAAACATAGAGGCCAGAGGCATCCGCCCGAGCATCAAGGACCTCAATCTGGGTCAAAAGAAGGGCCTTCTCCCTGCGTTCCTGGGCCGAATAATTCCGGGACCATCCCCGAAGGAATTTGCAAAGCAAATCCAAACACTTATGCCAATCATCCATGGGACCAAAGGAACGATGAGGCGCAGACAGAATCGCACTGATTTTAGACCCCAGGAGGTCACAGAAACCCTCAATAAGGAGCCAAGAGGCGTCAAACTGAAATCTAGAGGGGGAAGAAGTAGTGTGATTTCCAGCGTCAAGAATAAGAGGAGCATGATCCGAGCCCACAATGGCCTTAGATTTAAGCGTCGCGAGCGGGAAAAGAGAATCCCAATTCGAGCAAACAAGAACGCGGTCTAGGACGGAGCGGATAGGAGAAGGTTGGTGGTTGGTCCAAGTGTACCTAGATCCCACCCTGGGGATCTCACGCAAAGCGCAAGAACTTATGAAGTCATTGAAGGCGTCGGCCAGAGCCCACGAGAAATTACTAGTGTTCTTGTCCACGGGGGAGCGAAGCAAGTTGAAATCACCACCAATCACCAAGGGGAGTGAACAAGCTTCTACTTTATTGGAGATTTCATCCAGAAAAATGGGAGAGAGTGAGTGGTCGGCCGGGCCATACACAACCATAAATTCCCAGAGAGAACTAAGTTGTCGATGGAAAAGCACAGTGCTAGCCCAAAAGATACCATGACAAAAGCAACAAAATCAAAAACATCCCGTTTCGAACCTAGCAGAATGCCACCAGAGTGTCTCGAGGAGGGCAGGAAGTTCCAATCAAACTGATCCGCCCCCGCAATAGAAGAGAGCTCATGAGGTGAGAAGGAGGATTTAAAGGTTTCCATCAAGCCTATCAGGTCAATATTGTCCCCCCTGACCAAATCTTTAATTTGGTCTCGGCGTCCCCGAGCGCCGAAACCTCTGATGTTCCAGAAGAGGGCTTTCACTTGTAAGAAAGGTTTTTGATGCGCAAGCAAAACCTGCAGAGAGCCAAGCAGGATTTAGCCCGTTTAGAAGCCCCCTTTTTCACTTGGGTCCCAGCCACACCACCAGCGGCCACCGCCTCCGAAACCCCAACAGCCACAACTGGAGGCGCAGGAGGAGTTGCAGCCACTTCCTTAGCCTTAGCCAAAGCCGCCTGAGCCACTTCATTAGCCCTAATGAGAGCAATCAGAGAGAAGGGGGGCCATGGTTGTGATCTAGAGAAATACCCGCGTCTGCGAGCACCTTAGTCAAGTGATCATCCGAGAGGGCAGGTAGAACAAGCCTAGTAGGAGAGGAAGAAATATGAACCAACTGAGCAGGGGAAGGAGGGGTACCTGAAGCGGGGAGGTCCCGAGCCGCAGCGCGTCGAGCCGCCTTGTCGACCACCCTCATGCCACTGCGAGCCGTAGAAGAAGGGGACCGGATCGGAGAGGACCGCACCGCAGCCGGAGAAGCCATGCCCGCCACATCACCCAAATCGTCGTCAAGACGACGGCACAGACCCGCTGTAGAGAGCTTCGTTCCCGAGGAAGCCCGACTTCGAGCAGAGAACTTGCGGACAGAGGATTTGCGCTTGGAGGAGGGGACAAACGCCACACGACGCGGGGAGGCAGGGAGGTCTTCAATACCCGAGAGCGACGGGGAGCCTGGCCGAACAGGGAGGTTGGAGCAGACTCCCGACATAGGGGTACCAGCAGTCGGAGCAACAGGGGCAGACTGAACAGGTGCTGACTCCATCTGATCCTTCCCACCGCCCCCATTCTTAGGGGCATTCTCCTTGAAAAGCTCGCGACTTTCTGAGCCCATGTCATCCCACTCAGACGTAGTAAAGTGAGGATGCGAGCCCCCACTAAGGTTGCCAGCATCATCGGCAGCACCATCATGATGATCAGCAGCGGGAGGGGGCGGTGGTGGGGAACGGGAAGAAGCAGCCCCCTCCACGCGCACCCGAAGCCTGAAACCATCCGCAGTAGGGAACACATCGACACTGCCATGAACACATAAGGGGTCAACCGCCCAGATCTTGAGACGCACTGGTCCAAGGACAGCCAAGGATTCCTGGTCCACCATAATTGGTTTACCAATGAGAACGCCAAATGCCATGACAAATTCGGTAGAGCGAAGGGAAGGAGGGATGTCATCAACCAAAACCCATATCTCAGATAGGGGGGAGATACGCTTCGCCCCATTGGCAGCTGCTTTAACCGAAACGACCAGTTGATTCTGAGGGAGGGTGAAGCTCGTGCAAGAGGAGATCATCTTGAGGCTGCTTTTAGAAGGGAAGACCGCTGCAAAATCAGAGTCAGAGAGCTGTCGGATCTGCCAGTCCCACCCTCCTTCATCCCATAACTGCAGTTCATCCTGGAGGGTTTGGGGAGAGATCTTGTGGTCTTTGACCGTGATGATGGCAGCATTAGAGAGAGCAGGGCCACTGAGACTTGTGGGACCTCACAATCCAGCGCGAAGAATGAACATCCAGGGAGCCCTTGGCCAAAGTGCAAAAACAACGCATGTTTGCGGTGGTTGTTGCAGTTTACAGTGAGATGTCCATCCTCACGGCAGATCAAGCAGAAGGGGGATTAAAACAGCGCGACTGGAAATGCCCAGGTTGGTGGCAGGCGAAGCAAGTGAGGTTAGGGTTAGGTGGTTGGTTAGACGGGGGAGGAGGGCAGGACGGAAGGGGAGGAGGAGGGGGAAGGACACCATCGCCCAAAGCTCCAGAAGACGAACCCGGACCCGACGACAGGAACCGGCGACCAGGGCCGCCGGAGCCGCCGCCCCCACGGCCCGTCGAGCGCCCGCCGAAACCAGAAGACGAGGACGGGGCACGGCCGCCGCCGTGAGCCACGGGACCAGGGCCAGGCGGGGGAGGAGGGGGAGGGCGGGCCACAGGGCCAGAGCCACCAGCCGCTACCGCGGCCTCCCAGGGATCGGCCCCAGATCCACCCGATCCAGGGATCTCAGATCCGGATCCAGCCGCAGCCGGCGTCGGAGCCCCAGCCCGCCCTTTTCCCTGGAGCCCCGCTGACCCCGACGCCCAAGCCTCGCGCTCGCGGGCCCCTTGGAGACGAGCCGCCTGCTCGGCCTCAAGCTTGGAGCGAAGGGAGGCCTCGAGCTCCAGATTGACGGCCCCATCGCTCGCGTCCTCCCGCTGCCGCTTCTGGCCAGAGATCGCCTCGCTGGACGACCCCCGCGAGCGATCCATGGCGACAACCACCGCTAAGGGGAGGGAGAGAGGTGGAGGAGGAGGGGATTTGCGAAAGGAGGGGATGCGGAAACGATAGCGGCGTAGGTCAGAAAGAGAGGCAGGAAACCCTAGGAATGGGGGAGGTGAGCCCTTACGAACCCATAAATACCCCGAGGATGCCAGGCCGGCTGGGGGGGAAGCATGGACCGGGCCAGTCAAGACGGGCAGAGGAACGAGGGCCGAGCCAGGCCCAGGCCCTAAGACAGAAAGAGGGGGGAAATCAGAAAAGGACGACAACACCGGAGGCCCAGCTAAAACTACCGGCCCAGAAAGAGGCGGAGGGAGGGGCCCACGAACCTCCCGCACCGGAGCCGGATCTAGGGTTAGGGGGGAAGCGTCGGGACCAAGCTCGACGCCGACCCCGCCGCAGCCGCCGGCGACGAGGGTGGCAGGGAGCGTGAAGATCGAGCCGGGCCACCCAAACGAGGAGCCGCACCCCCAGGGGCCACGCGACCCGGCGAGGAGAGCGCCTCCGAGCGCTTCCCACGCCGTTCGTGCCGCACCTGGAACCAGCCCGAGCTCCCAGCCTCAGCACAGATCACCGGACGGCCCCGGCCGCCCAAAGCGAACTTACGAACCCTGGCAGCCTCCGACGCACCAACCAGAAGCGGGGCCGCCGGAGGAGAGACCATGGGGAGAGGGGAAGAGACATCCTCCACATCGAGATCCGAATCCGCCTCTTCCGACGACAAAGCCCAGAACTTGTTCCGAGGCCCAGAGACAGGGCTGGATCGAGAAAGGAGCATCGCGCAGGGCGAGGAGGGGGGAGGCGGAGCAAAGGGCCGGCGGCAAGAGGAGAGGGGGCACAGGGAGCGACGAGCCATGGGATCGGAGGACGGACGGGGAAGGGGAGGACGGGGGGAGGGAGTGGGGAGAGAGGAGAGCCATCCGACCTCATCCCCTTATAATGGTATTGGCTTTCCTATGGACTCAATGTGATCTTGGGTCACTAAAATAGAAATGAAGAGTCTTGAGCTTTTGCCAATAGGTGTCCTTAGCATTTTGAGGGGTCCACATCTCTTGTCCATGCCATGCCATTCACTGAACTTTCTGAAATATTAAACCTGAATGTATATTAGTTCAATGAGCTATATGTTGTTATGAATTACCAAAACCACCCGGGGGTTAGTTACGCTTTCAATCTCCCCCTTTTTGGTAATTGATGACAACATATAGATCAAAGCTTCGACAAATGATAATATGAATCAAATACATCGTGGCTTTGAGAAGTATGTGATAAGCAAGAGCTCGCCCTAAATTTGTGCATTATTTAGAATTTGTGTTTGAATGCAAATGCACAATCGATTAGGATCATGGGTCACTCTTACATGTCACATACATCTTGGTGGAGCGCTCAAAATGATACGAGTTAAATAACATGCACTCAGCACGAAAGATACAAGTGATTGATCATACACAAACAATTATAGATATAATCATGCAAGCACACATTAAGCATAATATGATTGAACACATGATCACATAAGTATCTCACGAGCATAACACAAATTGTAGCATAGGAAGCAATAACCAAACAACCAAAGTAGTAAGAGTAGAAAGGCAAAAGAAACCAACAAGAGGAAAAAGGCACTCTCCCTTTCTATTGAAGCCTGTGATCTATACACTTTCTCCCCCTTTGGCAACAAGTTACCAAAAAGTTCAAAAACGTATAGTTATACGGCACTCTAAGCACGATCTCCAGGAGCTCCTGAAGGGGTCTTCTGGCTTGTTGCTTCGGTGTGCATAGATGGCGTGGAGAGGAGTCCATCTACAAATGCCTCTGAGGAAGTATGTGGAGCTGGGGGAGTTGACACTAGAGGGGCAACTGTGGCAGTGGCTGCAGGAGCTGAGATGGTAGTTCTGGAGTCTCTACCAACTGGCATAACTGTCGTGGGAACCCATGGCCACCTATGGGGCCACGAGCGCCTTTTGGTTCGGCGGGGAATGGGAACGTTGCACAAAGAGCGGAGAAGCGTAACACAGCACGACAGAGATCACACGGGCAGTTTTACCCAGGTTCAGGACGCTGCGAGGCGTAAAACCCTACTCCTACTTTGGTGGATTGATGGTTGACAATGGTGGAGAATGCGGCGCTCTTGCCCGGCAGGGTTGCCTCGGGGCGAGAGTGACTACGCGCGTATGAATGTGCTAGGGTCCGAATCCTCTCTACAGTTGCCATGGGCCTCCTTTTATAGATAAAGGGGTCACCACAATGGCAAATCAGTCTTTACATACTAATTAGATAGCAAATAGTGCTATCATACCTAACTCTGCAGGCGGACAGAGCACATTAAATGCATCACTTAGTGTAACATCACAGTGTGCCCGGCAAGGCTTTGCTAGCTCCACGCCTGCTTGCTTGACATGTCTTAGGACGGGTGTCATATGGAGGTGTTTTCTGTAGGAAGTTGTTTCCATGTGGCCAGAAACAACCACTTAGTCATGTAGGGGCGTGACACCGCACTGGTCAATGACTTGCATCACTGTGAGGTGGTGCGACGGAGTGCTTTGCCTCCGCAAGCCTCGGCAGGCCTGCCGGGACAATCTGGTGGCTCGCTCCCGAGGCAACCCCAACCTCGCCAGGCTCGCCTGTCCAGCAAGGGAGGTTTTTCCCTTAGTGATATCTTGCTTCTCTGGGTTGACTTGGTCTTCTCGATCTGCACTTCGGTCCTTCAAAGGACTGGTCTTTAGTACTTGGTCTAATCTTGGTGCTGCAATCTTGTTCTTGGGCCTGTGCACAGTTTGAGTAACAGACCCAGGGTTTGTTGCACCGATAGGAGCCCCCGGACCTGACCTGAAAGCCCTGCCAGGCGTCATCGGGGTAGGCCCTAACCAGTGCACAGGTAGGAGCGTAGTAGTGGCTTGTCCTTTGAGATCTTCTTTGCTTCTTCATTAACCTGAGCCTAGGTCAGTTTTCGGTTCTCCACGCGTCGCATAATGCCAATTGCAGCGGGCCACCCTTGTAATGGCCCCTGAATGACTTTAATGCACGGGTGTGTAACTCCCAATTCACTCTTCCCACCATGCCCTTATCATTAGCCACTTATGCTGCATGCATTGAGTGGGGTAGGTAATGGAGGTGCGTGGTGCGGGAGAGCATCAAAGCAGGGGCCCGGTCTTCTTGGATTGGTGGAGGAGGACGGCAGTCACCCACAGGGGGATCAACCGCCAGCCCTAGCCTGCCTATAAAAGGAGGGGTAAGGGAGGAGTGGGAGTACCCATCCATACACCTCTCTCCTTCCATCCTCCGTTTTCTTCTGGGTATGCTAAAAGGGAGAGCCCAGGGCCAGGCCCCGGGCCCTAGCTTGGGATTGGCGATGCCCAATGCTCGAGCTGATGCTTGGGGAGTGAGTGAAGGGTATGGTCACGCCTTCGCTGGGGCGGGATTCCTTTCTTACCTTCATGCGAGCATCAGAAAAGCGCGCAGGCAGCGCTGCAGTAGCACTGGAGGTGCTGACTCTGGTGTGCTCGTCGTCGGGCCGACAGTGGCATCAACTTTAGTGAGGGGCAATGCAAACGACACCACGCCAAGGCCCGTAATGGATGCGGGGCGTGGTAGTCAATCTGCCCTATTCCCCCTCTTCCCGCGGCGTCGGAGGAAGGTCGCAGAGGTGGTTCGAAATCTGTGAAGGCGGACCCTACCTCCCAGGGCACTACCTGTCCAGAGCATGGGAGATCCCCTTGTCCTCATACAAGCTTCCTTAATGGGCGGTGACTTCTAATCTCTGGGCCGTCGGAGACGACCATGCTCTCTATGGAGTTACCCAAAGTGCATGGCGTCCAATTCAGCTAGCATGGTGGGAGCCTCGAGCGACACCAGTATGGAAGGTGGCGGCAACCCACGACGTGTCTGGAACGGGGGCGACGGCTCCGACGAGTTGCGTTTGCCGGTGGCACCATCGTCTCCGTCTGGGCTTCCGGCAGCGCCACCATCCACACCTATCATCCGGTTTCTTCCTCCTAGCCTAGGAATGGCGCCATCCTGGTCCTGGGGAGGTGCCAAATTCCAGCCAGGCCTTCCCTCTGCCTTCTTCGTCTCTCCCTGTAGTTTCAAAGAAGGAGAGGAAAAAGTGAAGGCATCATGGGCGTTTTATCTTTTTTTAATCTTAAATCTATAGGCACTTGCCAATTTTAGTTCAAATTATGTAATCTCTTTAATCCATGTTTGTGTGTTGTAAGGTCTATACTTGTTTGTCCAGCATACTAATGAAAAGATAAACCTTGCCAGGGATTCGTGCATGTAATATGTATATGCAGAGGTGGGATGCCTGTATACTTTTATGTAAACAAGTTCCCCTCGGGAGGCTATCTTGCCGGCACCCTCAGTTTTGTTGCAGCAGAGTGAGGCCTACCGGGCACAAATCATGAAGAGGGACCAGCCCCCCGCCAATCTTTTTTCGTCAAAGGCCGCTGTCGGTGTCAAAACCGGCGGATCTCGGGTAGGCGGTCCCGAACTGTGCGTCTAGGCGGATGGTAACAAGAGACAAGGGACACGATGTTTTTACCCAGGTTCGGGCCCTCTCGATGGAGGTAAACCCTACTCCTGCTTGATTGATATTGATGATATGGGTAGTACAAGAGTAGATCTACCACGAGATCAGAGAGGCTAAACCCTAGAAGCTAGCCTATGGTATGATTGTTGTTCGTCCTATGGACTAAAACCCTCCAGTTTATATAGGCACCGAAGAGGGTTAGGGTTACACAGAGTCGGTTACAATGGTAGGAGATCCATATATCCGTATCGCCAAGCTTGCCTTCCACGCCAAGGAAAGTCCCATCCGGACACGGGACGAAGTCTTCAATCTTGTATCTTCATAGTCCAGGAGTCCAGCCAAAGGTGATAGTTCGGCTATCCAGACACCCCCTAATCCGGGACTCCCTCAGTAGCCTCCCAACCAGGCTTCAATGGCGATGAGTCCGGCGTGTAGATTGTCTTCGGCATTGCAAGGCGGGTTCTTCTCCAAATCATGTGTACTTGTTGAATAGCGTCCGGCTTCCTGTGAATATTGCGCTCCTCGGCTTCCACGCCCAATAATGGCCGTCTTCCACGTGTTGAGTGAATGTGAAAAGTCAGGGTATTTTTACATTTACCCCCTTAGCTGCGCAAATGAGCTGCCTATAAAAGAGACGAGGATCTAGATCCGAATCACACCATCCTCCCTTCGTGAGCATTCATCAGAGTGCATTTGACAGAAATCCATTCCATCATGGACAGTCGACGCGGCTCCTCCTCTCGCCCTCCCAGCCCTCAGCCTGGAGATTGGGAGAGATGCTCCGTCCCGCACAGTGAGCTAGTGGCGCTCCAAACCAAGGGATTTCTTCCCCCGGCCTTCATTGTCCTGGTTCGAGCCGGACTCGCCACCTATAAGGGCGGAAAGCAAGCGAAGAGCATCCCCAGCCCCTCCAAAGGAGAGGGCTCGAATTTCCAATTCATCCGTTTCTCCGGGGGCTCCTGGAGTTCTATGGCCTCCAGTTGCACAACCTTACGCCTACCTCCATTTTGCATATCGCGGGCTTCGTGGCCCTTTGCGAGCTGTTTTTGGGCATCGAGCCTCATTTTGCTCTGTGGAAGAAGATGTTCTGTCTTGTGCCCCGTTCTGAAGAGGGGTCGATATATCAAGTGGGCGGAGCCTAACTATGGCGCATCGCCGGGACCGGATATCTGTCCAGAACCCCGAAGAAGGCATCCGAAGACTGGCCTTCGGCATGGTTTTATATAAAAGATGTCCCCCTGTCGGACCCTGTTCGGGTCGGCCTCCCTGAGTTTAATAACGCTCCTTTGAAGAAACGCCTAAGCTGGCGTCCACGGAGCCCTCAGAGGGAAAACGACAGGGATGTCATTTACCTGATGAGCCGGATAAGGTTTTTTGCTCATTCTGGACTGACCATGATCGGAGTCATGGCCATATGCATTATGCGGGGGGTGCAGCCGCTCCAGTATAGAGGCCACCCCATCTGGGATTTCAACGGGGAGGATGATGCCACCCGCTGCGGTCGTAAGGGGCCGGGATCGGTCGCCGATCTGACGAAGATCTTCTCCGCATTGTACAAGGGAGAAGAGGAGGAATTCCTCCGCATCAATACGCAGGGCGGATTTTCTATGAACAATCCTCCAAGCTGGGTAAGCGGACATTCATTTTTGCCTATCCGATCCGTACTCCCATAGTCAAGTATCTCATTTTGTGATTTTGGCGCAGGAACTGCCCGGGCCATAAAGGATATAAACAGCCTGCCTCCACAACCCGAGGATCCGGAACGGTTCCTCGATCCGGCCTCCCAAGAGGATCCGGACATATCGGTGGAGCTGATCGACGGGGTTTTCCATCAACCGAGCATCGATAATGCCTTGGTCGCCATTATGGCCGATTACCCCGGAATACTTCCCGCCTCGCAGGTAACTGAGACCGAAGTCCCGATACTTTGAAAATGACCCATCCATGCGTGTTTTTGATCACCATATACCGATGGTGTTTCGTAGGGGGCGCCCTTGAGGCGGAAGTCCGAGCCCGCGGCGGCTGGCCAACAAGGGGCAGCACGGCCCAGCAGGCTAAAAAGAACTGCGGTCCGGATCGAAACTCCGACGCAACGGTATGGCACGTCACCTTACTCCCCGGCTTTATTCCCGGGAGGCATACTAACGCTCGTGCCTTTTCAGGAAGAAGAGCGTTCGCTGGACTGATCCGGAGAGGTTGCCAATCAGTCCTCCGCTCGCCAGGCTCCAAAGCCAGGTCCAGAAGCGGAGGCGAACACGAGGCGTGCGTCGGATGTTCCTCCGATAGAGGATGCCGATAGGTTATCTGCCACCAATTCCGAGGTGGAGAGTGCCATGAATCATAGGCGCCGCCGGACAGCTCTTCGTGACACGTGTTTCACCCCAGAGGCATTGGATGCTTTAATTCGGGAGGTGCGCACCTCCGTGCCGCTCATGTAAAAGACATACGGGTGAGAATATTTGACAGTTATATATGCCAGTAGCCCCCGAGACTTGAAATAGTTAGAATAACTGATTTAAGGATCATTTGTTGTGCAGGATCTTACCGAAAAGAATACCCAACTGTCCCAGGAGCTGGAGGAGTGCAAAGCCCAACTAGAGGCCGCACTAGCCGCAGCGGGGGAAGCCAAAGAGACCCCCTCTGGTAATATATGCTTCAAAAGATAAGTAATTTGTGAAGTGCGGCGTGTGTATAAGTCTGACAATAATATTGCAGATGGCGCTTGTATAGATCCGGACAAGCAACAGCTCATGCGCCGGTTAAAGGCCGGCGATAATGTGCTTACAAGGGTGAGGCAGGAGAAAAATAATCTCCAAGATGCCAACACCCAGCTGGGTGAGGAACTAAAGGATGTTCGTGCCCAGCTATCTGACTCCGTTAAGGAGAATCAGCGACTTTGACGCGGCATTTTTACTAAGTGCTTGAACGAACTTTGAAAAAGACTTAGGCGAGGAAGTTGTCTATCAGAGTTATGTCTGTAGGTATGCTCACAGGCCGTCCTGCAGAGGAGATGCCAGTTCTCGGGTGACCTTCTTCGAGCTCTTGCAAGCTGCACGAACGAAGTTCGGCGGTGATGAAAAGCGTCGCCCAGGCATTGTGGCCATCTGTCTCCCTGCCCGAAGGCCTTGGAGAGCTTGCAGAGAGGCTTCAGGGAGTGCGGCAGCGCTTCCGCTTATGGAAGATATCGGCCTTCCGTCAAGGCGCCAGGGAGGCCTGGGCCATGGTGAAGACGCGGTACACAAAGGCTGACCCAAACCACATGGCCGAGGTTGGACCTGCGGGGCCCGATGGGAAGGAGATCCCTATGAGCTTAGTGTACAGCAAAGTAGAATTGGCCGCAAACTATTCCCAGCAGGACTGTAAACTAGACAGCCTGTTGGATGGCATTGAAGACGAATATGCCCAGTCAAGTTGACTATGTAATTTAAGATGGCATGTAAAATGCCTTCTAGCCGGATTGTAGATCGTTTGTCATAGCGGACCTTTTCGCTTCAACCTCGGGACCCAATAGTCCGGAGTGTGTCCGAATACCCTCGCGGTTATATAAGAACCAGGGCATGCGTGGAGACCAGGCGTAGGGGTCATTAGTGCTTTATCAGACAAGTGCCCAACTAGTTATGTTATATTACATGGTTAGTAAGAAACATCTTCCAGGGAAAATAGTTCCGTTAGGGGTTCCTTTCCCTGGGAGGCATGCCCTAAAGTGCATGTCCGGACTGCAAAAAAGCAGAAAAGCATCTGGGGGCATATGAATAAATAGGTAGGAAATCGTCTTTTAGTTCACCGACCGAATATTCCCTTAAGAACGCTAGCTTTCGGCTTCACATAGTCTGAGGTACACATCCGGCTGACCCGGCAGTAACAATCACAGAGGTGCTCCCTTTACCGCCTAGCCAAACAAGCAGGAACGTAGGGGTAAGCACAGGAGCCAGGCAACCCAGCTTGGCCAAAACTTAAGTCATATCGATGCATATAATGGCGAATAAAAGGTACATGCGGAAGTGTGACACATGTGTTGGGCATGAAGCCCGTATAAATAAGCTTCTGTTAAAGAAGCCCCCAGGTATAATGAGCGCGGATAGTGCATCAAGTGTGCGAACAATGCGCGAACAAACTTTCAAAGGCTGTAATAGGAAAAGGGGGATAAGGAGAGAAACAAGAGACAACTAATATGTAAAATATAGATTGAGGAAGGAGATGAACTCAGAATCTGGCGTGAGGTGTAGAATCTTCGGAGATGGGCTGCGTTCCATGGGTTCAGCTCGAGTCGGTTAGCCGATGCATCTCGCAGATGGTACGCTTCGCCGGTCAGGACTTGGTCGATGATAAAGGGACCATCCCATTTGGGCTTGAGTTTGTCCTTTTTCTTGTCCGGCAAGCGTAGAACTAACTCGCCAACATTGTAAGTTTTGGCCCGTACTTCTCTGCTTTGATATCTTCGAGCTTGCTGTTGATAGAATGCGGAACGGGCTTTTGCCACGTCACGCTCCTCCTCCAATGCGTCCAAACTATCCTGCCGATCGAGCTCGGCTTCTCTTTCTTCGTACATGCGCACGCGAGGTGAGTCATGAATTATGTCACAGGGCAGAACTGCCTCTGCGCCGTATACCATAAAGAATGGTGTAAATCCGGTGGTGCAATTTGGAGTGGTCTACAGCCCCCAAAGTACGGAGTCGAGCTCCTCTACCCAGTCTGTGTTAGATAACTTAAGGGACCGCACTAATCGGGGTTTGATGCCGCTCATGATTAGACCATTTGCTCGCTCGACTAGACCGTTAGTTTGAGGGTGATAGACTGAAGCATAGTCGAGTTTGATGCCCATGTTTTTGCACCAGAGTTTAACCTCGTCTGCCATAAAGTTCGTGCCATTGTCAGTGATGATGCTATGGGGGACGCCGTAATGGTGTACGACCCCTGATATGAAGTATATCATCGGTCCGGATTCGGCCGTCTTGACAGGCTTGGCCTCTATCCATTTGGTGAACTTATCCACCATGACCAGTAGGTATCTTTGCTTGTGGGTTCCTCCTTTAAGGGGTCCAACCATGTCGAGCCCCCAGACCGCGAAGGGCCAGGTTATGGGTATAGTTTTGAGGGCGGTGGGTGGCATGTGGCTTTGATTAGCAAAGAGCTGGCAACCGACGCATCATTGGACTAAGTCCTGAGCATCTGCCCGGGCCGTCGGCCAATAAAATCATGTTTGGAAGGCCTTGCCTACAAGGGCCCGGGCTGCGGCATGGTGCCCACCGTGTCCGGCATGAATTTCAGTCAGAAGGTTCCGCCCTTCCTCTTCGGATATACACCTTTGAAGGACTCCGGTTGTGCTTTTCTTGTAAAGCTCTCCCTCATGGACCTTATAGGCTTTAGATCGCCGCACTATGCAGCGGGCCTCGTTTTGGTCCTCGGGAAGTTCCTACCTGGTTAGGTAGGCTAGGAATGGTTCTATCCACGGGGCAATGACTGCCATTATTACGTGGGTTGAGGATGTTACTTCGTTGGCAGAACCGCCGATTGTGTCGAGAATGTTCGTGTCGAGGCGGTGCGGTTGGGTCGGGTTATTATTTTGGATTCCCCCTCCCATAATGCGGATGGCTTGAACAGCCTCTCTAGGAAGATGTTGGGAGGGACGGCATCGCGCTTTGCGCCAATGCGTGCCAATATGTCTGCTGCCTGGTTGTTATCCTGGGCTATATGGTGAAATTCGAGCCCCTCAAACCGAGTTGACATTCTTAGGACGGCGTTGCGATAAGCTGCCATTTTCGGATCCTTGGCATCAAAGTCTCCATTTATTTGGGATATCGTGAGGTTCGAATCCCCACGCACCTCTAGGCGTTGAATGCCCATGGAGACTGCCATCCAGAGGCCATGTAGCAGGGCCTCGTATTCGGCTGCGTTGTTGGAGTCCGTGTACATTATCTGGTGTACGTATTGAACCGTATCTCCGGTTGGGGACGTCAGGACGACGCCAGCCCTAGACCAGCCAACATTTTGGATCCGTCAAAGTGCATGATCCAGTTGGAATATGCGTCGTACTCTTTAGGGAGTTTGGCTTCAGTCCATTCGGCGATGAAGTCGGCCAAAACTTGCGACTTAATAGCTCACCTTGGCTTGTAGGTTATGTCGAACGGGAGGAGCTCAATGGCCCATTTGGCAATCCGGCCCGTCGCGTCGTGGTTGTTTATAATGTCATTAAGAGGTACTTCGGAGGCTACTGTTATCGAACACTCTTGAAAGTAGTGTCGCAGCTTCCGGGATGCCATGAACACCGCGTACGCTACCTTCTGATAATGCGGGTACCGTGACTTGCATGGAGTCAAGACAGGGGACACGTAGTAAATTGGTTTTTGAAGGGGGAACTTGTGTCCGTTTCTTGTTCGACAACGAGCACCGCGCTCACCACTTGATGAGTTGCCGCGATATATAATAGCATTGGTTCGCCTATGTTGGGCGCGGCCAGGACCGGGTTTGTTGCCAATATGGCTTTTATTTCTTCAAGTTCGGCCGTGGTGGCATCCGTCCACTCGAAGTGTTAGGTGCGTCGGAGGAGGCGATAAAGGGGTAATGCCTTGTCTAATAAACGGGAGATAAAGCGGCTTAAAGCCGCCACGCTTCCCGTCAATTTTTGTATTTGTTTGAGGTCCTTCGGGATATCCAATTGTGACAAAGCTCGGATCTTGGCTAGGTTTGCTTCAATTCCTCTACCGGATACAATGAAGCCCAAGAGCTTTCCGGCTAGTACGCCGAAAACACATTTTTCCGGGTTGAGCTTGATGTCGTATGTTCGGAGATTATCGAACGTGAGCCTCAAATCGTCTACTAGAGTTTCGATGTGCTTGGTTTTGACGACCACATCGTCTACGTATGCCTCCACTGTTTTGCCGATCTGGTTTGCCAAACATGTCTGAATCATGCGCTGATATGTTGCACCGGCGTTTTTGAGCCCAAAGGGCATTGTGTTGAAGCAAAATGGGCCGTATGGGGTGATGAATGCCATTGCGGTCTGGTCGGGCTCTGCCATCTTAATCTGGTGGTAGCCAGAGTATGCGTCGAGGAAACACAATGAATTGTGTCCTGCGGTAGTATCGATAATTTGATCAATGCGGGGGAGGGGGAAGGGATCCTTTGGGCAAGCCTTGTTGAGGTCTTTAAAATCGACGCATAGGCGCCAGGATTTGTCCTTCTTTGGTACCATCACCAGGTTTGCTAGCCAGCCCGGATGTTTTATATCTCTAATGAATCCGGCCACCAATAGTTTGGCTAGATCCTCTCCCATGGCCTGTCTCTTGGGTTCGGAGAAACGCCGAAGAGCTTGTTTGACTGGCTTGAATCCTTTTAGGATGTTTAGGCTGTGCTCGTCCAGCCGGCGTGGGATTCCTGGCATGTTTGAAGGGTGCCAGGCAAAGATGTCCCAGTTTTTCGTAGGAATTCTCGTAGCGCGGCATCTACATCAGGGTTTAATTGTGCTCCAATGGAGGCCGTTTTTGTAGGGTCCGTTGGATGGACTTGGAATTTGACTATTTCGTCCACTGGTTTAAAGGAGGTGGACTTGGATCTCTTATCGAGTATCACATGGTCCCTATTCACCGTGGAGTGCAGCGTAGTGAGTTCCTCGGCCGCTAGGGCTTCGGATAGTGCCTCCAGATCCAGTGCGGCTGTCTAATTTTCGGCGCGGAGTGCTATGTCCGGGTCACTGGCAAGAGTGATGATTCCGTCGGCCCCAGGCATTTTGAGCTTCATGTACCCGTAATGGGGTATAGCTTGAAAAATTGTGAATGCCTCTCGCCCTAATAGAGCGTGATATCCGCTGCTGAATGGGGCCACTTGGAACGTGACCTCCTCAGACTGTAATTATCCGGCGTGCGAACACCACGTCCAGTGTGTTTTTTCCTATGCAGCATGCTTCCCGACTGGGGATTATTCCTCTAAAGGTTGTGCTGCTTTGCTCAATGCAGCTCCTGTCTATTTCCATTTTTCGGAGGGTTTCCTCATAAATGAGGTTCAATCTGCTGCCACCATCCATGAGTACCTTGGTAAGGCGAAAGCCGTCCACTATTGGACTGAGGACCAATGCGGCTGGTGCTCGGGCTGTTCAGAATTTAGGTTCGTCACTAGTATTAAAGGTAATAGTCGTGTCATTCCATGGGTTTATTGTTTCTACTTGGTAGACTTCGGCAAGGCTGCGGAGTGTTCGTTTCCGCATATTATTTGATGCAAAAGTCTCGAAGACTGTTAATACCGTACTGGTATCCTTGGGTTGGTATTCTGGAGTTAGAAGCTCTTCGTCACTTTTGGCCACCTGCCGTAGTATCCAACATGCTCTAAGGTTGTGAGTTGGAGTGGCACCCTCTGTACTATGAATTTTGCGGGGTCCATTGAGCCATCCTTCGGTCTTGGTTCCATGCCCTATAGAGGTTTTGCTTTTGGTGTTTAACCAGGTGCTGGCGATAATGCACCCTTTTATTTCGGACTGGGGTTGTATTCAGGGCCGGATTGTCCCAAAAATTGATTTCGGTTTTCTAGACGCTTTCCATCGCACAGTACTTTCATACTATGGATGCTAAGTCAGCGAAGCATGTAATTTCACGACGACTTACGGCGTTGAGGATTCCCTTGTCCGTGCGATTATTGCAGAAGAATGAAATTGTGTCCTCCTCGCGGCAGTCCTTTGTCATGTTCATAACTAGGAGGAATCTAGCCCAGTAATGGTGTACTGTTTATGCGGGCTCTTGCCGGATTTGGGATAGATCGCTTATGTTTGGGTGGGCGGTTGGAATTAAGTTCGGAACCTCGTCCACTTTAAAACTGAGGGGCCAAGTAGTTTCCGTACTTGGAAGCTTGGGTTCTTGGATGTTGTCCAATGAATCTAGCCTGCTGCCTGACTTTAGGTTCAGGGCTTGAGTAACATCCTCCCCTCCATGGGAATCCGGCATGGAGGGATCGGGAATCCGAACATAGATAGTCCTTAAGATAGAAGAAGGGTTGCCGTATTGTTCCTCTACCACAGCAACGTGGTGGGTAACCTGGGGAGAGTTAATCTCTCTCAGATCGGGTTTAGGCCCAATCGATCGTAGTTTATAGCGACTCCCGATGGCGGTGCGATCAAGAGCTCGTTTAAGGAAGAGAGCTCCATCGGATCAACTGCTCGGCGAGTTCGAGCTAACGTGAAGATTGCTTCGATGACCCGAGAAGTCATCGTCGGTGTGGCGCCGGACGGCGGTCATAAGGAAACCGCCTAGCCGGAGAGTTTGGCCGATAGCCAAAGCTCCTTTAGCAATGATGCCATCTTTAAAGGCGGATGAGGCATCCTTCACGATAGCGGCGGCATAGAGGAACTCTCAATGAAAGCACCAATGTCGGTGTCAAAACCGGCGGATCTCGGTAGGGGTCCCGAACGTGCGTCTAGGCGGATGGTAACAGGAGATAAGGGACACGATGTTTTTACCCAAGTTCGGGCCCTCTCGGCGGAGTAAAACCCTACTCTGCTTGATTGATATTGATGATATGGGTAGTACAAGAGTAGATCTACCACGAGATCAGAGAGGCTAAACCCTAGAAGCTAGCCTATGGTATGATTGTTGTTTGTCCTACGGACTAAAACCCTCCGGTTTATATAGGCACCGAAGAGGGTTAGGGTTACACAGAGTCGGTTACAATGGTAGGAGATCCATATATCCATATTGCCAAGCTTGCCTTCCACGCTAAGGAAAGTCCCATCCGGACATGGGACGAAGTCTTCAATCTTGTATCTTCATAGTCCAGGAGTCCGGCCAAAGGTGATAGTTCGGCTATCCGGACACCCCCTAATCCGGGAATCCCTCAGCCGCTGTGACCATCCTAAGCGAAGAACGTTCGAGTCAAGGGATGGGAGCACCTAAGTTTTGAAAGGCAGCGAGGTTTTCTTATGCACAAGTCCTTACTTACAAAACACGTATGGATAAGAGAAAGAACTTACCTGTTTGGCTTGTCGGAGACCGCAGTGTAGGCTCATCTTCTCATCTCCTCTTGGGGACTAAGTCCACGGCAGGAGCCTGTAGTTTATGCAGATGAAAATGATGCTAGATGCGATCTTATCTACATGAACATGCGATGCTCATGATATGCTTATGCATGCATACAACTTATCGGGGGCCCCCAGCGCTTCATTTATCTCTTTGTTGCTCAGGGTCTGCGCCTGGCTTTGTACAAGGGGTTACATGCAACTGAGGCAAGGCCTGTACAAAAGGGTGGCTGTCGGGCAGGGCCCAACAGCCGCGCCTTATGGGTAGAACTTGTGGAGATGCTCAATATTCCATGAGTTTTGCAATTTAATGTCATCTCCGGTCTCCAGACAGACTGTGCCAGGTCTGGTGACTCGTACTACCTGGTAAGGGCCTTCCCACTTTGGCGTCAACTTGTCTATACCCTTGGCGGACTGAACGCGCCTAAGGAAAAGGCCGCCTTCCTAAAAACACCGTGCATGAACCCTGCAGCTATGATAGCGAGGCAAAGCTTGCTGGTAGCGTGCAGCACGCATAGCAGCCCGGAGACGGTTCTCCTCGAGAAGCACAGCATCGTCACGCCGGTGATGTTCCTGTGGTACTTCATCATAGGCAAGCACTTGAGGTGACCCGTAAATGAGTTCCGTGGGGATAACTTCTTCTGCCCCATAGACTAGGGAGAAGGGAGTCTGCGCGGTAGCTCGATTTGGTGTCGTTCTAAGGGACCAAAGAACCACCGGCAGCTCGTCGATCCATCACCTGCCACACTTCTACATCTTATCAAATGCTCTTCACTTGAGTCCTCGCAACACTTCGGCGTTCGCCCTCTCAGCTTGCCCATTGCTTCAGGGATGTGCAACAGAGGCAAATGAGATCTTGCTTCCGAGGGCATGAACATATTGCATGAAGGCGCGGCTCATGAATTGGGTGTCGTTGTCAGTGATTATCCAGGCAGGGACCCCGAAGAGGCACACCAATCCTTTCAAGAACTTGATAGCTGACTGAGCAGTCACCTTTCTCACGGCTTCTACTTCCGGCCACTTTGTAAACTTGTCGATTGCAACAAACAAGAATTCAAAGCCCCTGGCAACATGGGGGAAAGGGCCGAGGATATCGAGCCAAAAAAATGAAAATGGCCATGACAAAGGGATTGTCTGAAGAGCTTGGGTAGGCAGATGGATATTCTTGGAATCGAACTGGCAAGCTTCACACTTGGCGACTAGCTCGACCGCATCTTGGAGGGTTGTGGTCCAATAGAATCCTTGCCGGAATGCTTTCCCAACCAAAGCCCTTGATCCAATGTGGAAGCCGCACATGCCTTTGTGTATTTCTACCAGCAGTTCCTTTCCTTCTTCCCGGTAAATGCACTTCAATTTCACACCGTTGGGACTTCTTTTATATAGTGTGTCATCGACAAATTGATACATACTGGCCCTCCAGGCTATTCTTTCAGCCTCTTCTTGCTCTTCGGGAAGTTCTCCGATTTGGAGGAAACGAACTATGTGTCGTGCCCAAGTTGGAGCCTGGGGCTCGGCAACGAGGACCAGCGGCACCTCCTCCTTCATGGGAGTGTACCCCTTGACCACGAGAACTGGTGGTCTGGTAGGAGGGGGTAGCTCGGCAGCTGAAGGGGAGTTGTTCCCGTCAAGCTCTCTACCGGGAGCCCCGGGACGCTCTACCGGGAGAGTCTTGCCGGAGTCCAGTTTCATCCTCTTTCGGGCCATTGTTGCTGGGGATACAGAGGGCTGAGTAAGATGGAGAACAAAAGTTCCTGGTTCCACAGGAAGCTTCTGCACAGCGCACTTTGACAGATGATCAGTAATGCTATTTTTCACACGGGGTACATGCTCTGTTTGCAATCCGTCGAAGCGCTCCTCCATCCTTCTCACTTCCTTAACATATGCCTCCATCAATGGACTTTGGTAATCCTTGTTGACTTGTCTCACCACAAGTTGTGAATATCCTCGAATGATTAGCTTCTTGATCCCCAATTCTATGGCAATCTTGAGCCCGGCAAGGAGCCCTTCATACTCTGTAGTATTGTTGGTCGCCTCCTCCCGAGGAAAATACATCTAGGCTACGTACTTTAGGTGCTCTCAAGTGGGAGCAACGAGAAGCACGCCAGCCCCTGCACCTTGTAGGGAGAAGGCACCATCGAAATACATGATCCATTCTTTGGGTGCTTCCTTACCAGGAATAATTGTCTCTAGTACCTCTGCATCAGGGGTTGGCGTCCTTCTGCAATAAACTCTGCCAGTGCTCTACTCTGAATTGTTGATGTGCTTTCAAAATTTAACCCAATGCTGGATAACTCCAGTGCCTGCTCCACTATTCTGCCAGTAGCCTCAGGGTTTCAGAGTATCCTTTGCAAAGGGAAGCTGGTCACAACCGTGATCTCGTGGGCTTGGAAGTAGTGGTGCAGTTTCCTTGAGGCCATGACTAGGCCAGAAATCAATTTTTGCATGCCAAAATACCTGGATCTAGCTCCGTGCAATAGAGAGCTGACGAAGTATACTAGGCGCTGCACCACTTTCTTCCTTGTCGCGTCCTTGGGGTTGCCTCCGCTCTCGTGCTCTTCTCTATCTTGATCCACGTTTATCCTTGCCGGGCTATGCTCACTCTCTCCCCCGGAAGGGACAATGGCTAAGGCTACTAGTTCCTCCACTTCCCGCTATGCCACTCCACTAACCACTTGATTAGTTGCCTCCAGGTATAGCAGCAACGGCTCCTGTGGTATGAGAGCAACCAAAGTGGGCACAGAAGACAAGTAGGTCTTCAAATCTTGAAGTTTTGCGTCTGCTTCCGGAGTCCACTTCATGGCTCCTTCCTTCTTCAAAATTTTGAAGAAGGGCAAGGCGCGCTCGCAGACTTGGAGATGAACCTGCTAAGTGCGGCAACGCACCCTATCAAACTCCTCACATCCTTAACTTTCTTGGGTGCCTGAATATTCTCAATGGCCTTGATCTTATCAGGGTTGGCCTCTATCCCACGATGGGACACAAAGAAACCAAGTAGCTTGCCGGAGGGAACGCCAAACACACACTTCTCCGAGTTCAGCGTCAGTTAATCTTGCGCAGATTAGCAAACGTCTCTTCTAAGTCCTGGATGAGGGTTGATCTGTCATTGGTCTTGACCACAATATCATCCATGTAAGCTTTAATTTTCCTGTGCAACTGTGATTCAAAACCAATCTAGACTACTCTTGCAAAATTGGATCCGGCACTCTTCAACCCGAAAGGCATTCGCACGAAGCAGTATGTGCCATATGGGGTGATGAATGAGGTCTTCTCTTCATATTCCTTGGACATAAAGATTTGATGGTATCCAGAGTATGCATCCAGAAAGGAGAGCAAATCACACCCGGAAGTGGACAACCTGGTCGACGCGCGGCAAAGGGGAATGGGTCCTTCGGGCATGCCTTGTTCAGATCAGTGAAATCTATGCAAAGCCTCCATTTCCCATCAGCCTTGCGCACGACCACTGGGTTTTCTAACCACGTTGGATGTAGTACTCCTCTGACCAAACCAACTGCCTCAAGTTTCTTGATTTCCTCGGCAATGAACTACTGCTGCTCCAAGGATTGCTTTTGGACCTTCTGCTTGACAGGTCGGGCATGTGGGCAGACAGCAAGGTGGTGTTCGTTTACCTCCCTAGGAGCACCGGGGATATTAGATGGTTGCCAGGCAAACACATCGATATTCGCCCGCAGGAAGGCAACGAGCACGCTTTCCTATTTGTCCATCAGCGCCAGCAAACCCTGATGGGACCTTTTTCACATGGGGTACAACAGCCTTGGACATCTTGCTATTGGAACTCTCCGGCAAGTCATCAACAGGCGCAGCATACTCTGAAGAGGTACGCTTACTGTATTCCATGCTGGCGTCCCGGCTAGCCTTCTTTCCCTTGCTTTCCTTGGCAAGAACTATGGCTTCAGCGGACTCTACCGCGACTGCATCCCGATACATATTATCCATGCAAATAATTGCACCCTTCTCATCTGACGGAATGGAAATGACGCCCACTGGCCCTGGCATCTTCAAGGTGTTGTAGGCATAGTGGGATGCCGCCATGAATTTGGCCAGAGCTAGGCGTCCAAGGATTCCATTGTACGGTAGGGGGAGGTCGACCACATCAAACACAACCATCTCGGTTCGGTAATTCAACTCTCCCCCGAATGTCACTGGCAACATGATCTTTCCCTTAGGACAACTCCTGCCGGGGTTGATTGCTTGAAATGTGCCCGTGACTTTGAGCTCTTCCTCTACTATCTGAAGTTTGCTGATGACCTTTTGGGAAATCAAAGTTAACCCGGCCCCGCCATCAATCAACATCTTTGTGACTTTGAGGTTGCGGATGGTTGGTGAGACCAACAACGGCAAGCACCCTACCACAGTGGTGTGGTCAAGGTGGTCCTCTTCGTTAAAGATGATGGGCGTGCGTGACCACTTGAGCGGCTTCCAAGAATCTGCCATTGGCTCCACGACATTGACCTTACGCTCCCAATATTTAAGTTAGCGGGGAGAGGAGTGCAGAGATGCACCCCCATCAATGCACAGGGCGTCAGTGGCCTTATGGAATTCCTGCTTGTTGGTTTCCTCTTCATCCCCTCCATCACTTTTGTCACTGCAATCCTCCTCACGGCCCCTGGTGGGTTTTCCTTGATTTCGAGGAGCCTTGCCGGGGCGATTTGCTTCACCGCCTCGGCCTTCCCGTCAGCGCCATTCTGACCTTTTTCCTTATCATGCTTCTCGTACTCAGCCCTCTGCTTCTTGACGAGCTATTCAACCTAATGACACTCCTGGAGATTGTGGCCCTTGGTCTGATGAATCTTGCAGTATGGCCCATCACCTTTCCCAGCCTTCTCGGCAACCGCAGCCTCCGGTAAATCAGTGCACACGCGGCAACTTCCTTGCCGGGAGCTTAGACCTTAGCCTTCTTGCCAGTACTAGGTGTGCCCGATCCCTCAACGGTCATTACTGCCTTATCCTTGCGCTTCTTGTTGTGCTTCTTGTTCTTCTTCTTCTGACTGATGGCCTCGTCATCATCCTCTAAATCGATGTCGACGCCATCTTCCTCTCTGGGGGAGTTTCCTCCCCTCCTCCACCCAAGCACACTTGTCCACCAACGTGTAAAGTTCCTTCACAGTCTTGGGCAACCGAACGTTCATCTTGGAACGTATCTGAAGGTTGCGCATGTTGGATTGGAACGCTGCTATCACAGCTCTTGGATGGATGTCTAGAATATTTCTGTGGACTCGGTTGAACCTATACATGTACTTTCGTAGAGTCTCTCCTTCTTTCTGCTGGAGAAGCTGCAAGTCGCTGGGCCGCCCTGGTTCTTGATGGCTGCCCGTGAAGGCGCCAATGAACTCATGTCACATGTCAGCCTAGGTCAAAATGGAGTTCTCCAGCAGGTGCATCAGCCAAGACCTCACATTTGGCTTGAGTGCCAAAGGGAAGTAGTTGGCGAACACCTTCTCATCTCTTCCCCCAGCAGCTTGAACAGCGATGGTGTAGATGCTCAAGAACTCTGTCGGGCTTAGCCTCCCATCATACTTCTCTGGTATCTCTGGCTTGAATGTGCGGACGGACGGCCAATAGACTTGCCGCAACTCTTGAGTGAAGGCGAGGCACCCAAACTCGAAAGGAAGGTGCCCGCCCCTGCCGAGTGCGAGCTCATCGACATCGAGACCATCGCGCCCATCAGACTGGCGGAGGGTGTCATGGCGTCCTCCAGGGCCTGCCATTGGCCTCGACACGCTCGAAGGTGTGATAAGGCCGTCGAGATGTCGTCAAGTTCTTGGTTGCGTGGCTCCCGCGTTGGTTGTCGCAGTGGGGATAGCACCAGGGGGGTGGGCCCTTCAGTACGGCCAGCATTGTTGGCCGTTGTCATCGCCTGGGGAGGCCATGGCGGGCCAGCTCACAGTGATCCTCTCGCCTCAGTGAAACTAATTAGGCTTTGGATGGTGGCTCGCCACTCATCCATCTGATCGGTTGCGGGTAGAAATCTCAACAGTAGTTGGGCCCGCGCCATGGCCTCTGAGGCGGTGCTTAGCATAGGTGATGACGATGTAGATCATAACATCGCTCGGCTCCTGATGGTTCCAGTAGCGACGTCGACGGTCACGGGCGGTGAAGCCTTCGAGGTGGACGGGTGAGTTGCGGCACCGGGCTTCTTCTTTGGCGCCATAGTTGATGGAGCCATCGATGATGAAATGGAGATGAAGATGACGCACTGCTTACGCTCTCTGGGTTTGCGCAAGTGATCCCCCTACCTAGCGGGCCAAAGATGTTGTGGGAAACCACGGCCACCTATGGGGCCATGAGCCCCTTTTGGTTCGGCGGGGGGATGGACACGTTGCACAAAGAGCGGAGAAGTGTAACACAACACAACAGAGATCACACAGGCAGTTGTACCCAGGTTCGAGCCATCGTGAGGCGTAAAACCCTACTCCTCTTTCGTGTATTGATGGTGGATAATGGTGGAGAAGCGGCGCCCTTGCCCGGCAGGGTTGCCTCGGGGTGAGAGTGACTACGCGCGTATGAATGTGCTAGGGTCCGAATCCTTTCTATGGTTGCCATGGGCCTCCTTTTGTAGATAAAGGGGTCACCACAGTGGAAAATCGGTCTTTACATACTGATTAGATGGCAAATAGTGCTATCATACCTAAATCTACAGGCGGATATAGCGCATTAAATTCGTCGCTTGCTGTCACATCACATTGTGCCCGGCAAGGTTTAGCCAGCTTCGCGCCTGCTTGCTTGACACGTCTTAGGGCGTGTGTCATATGGAGGTGTTTTCTATAGGAAGTGGCTGCCATGTGGCAGGAAGCAGCCACTTAGTCACGTAGGGGTGTGACACCACACCGATAGATGACTTGCGTCACTGTGAGGTGGTGCGGTGGAGTGGTTTGCCTCCGCAAGCCCCGACAGGCCTGCCGGGAGATCTGGAGGCTCGCTCCCGGGGCAACCCCAACCTCGCTAGGCTCGCCTGCCCGGCAAGGGAGGTTTTTCCCTTAGTGATATCTTGCTTCTCTAGCTTGCCTTGGTCTTCTCGATCTGCACTTTGGTCCTTCAAAGGGCTGATCTTTAGTACTTGGTCTGATCTTGGTGTTGCAATCTTGTTCTTGGGCCTGTGCACAGTCTAGGCAACGGACCCAGGGTTTGTTGCACCGACAACAACTGATGATCTTTGTGCCCTTCACACTCTCTAAAATATGTCTGTAGTGGGTCAATCATCCCTATCCTCAGCATCAACCTTGAGCTTCTCTACAACGGTCTGAATATCTATGACCTTAACATCAAGGTCATGCATCTTTGTCTCAATGATCCTCTCAAGACTCTCCTGATTCCGAGATAAGGTGGCTAGGCTTTTCTCAATCCTCACAGTGGCCTCAATCAGATAACTGGGTTGATCTTGCTTAGACTTGAGAATTACTGTATAAGCATCTGGGGCACTTGCTGCCTTTGCTGCTTTTGCAACCTTAGCTCTCTCAATCTTCTCCTGAGCTTCAGCACAAGTAGGATGTGAAGCATCCATGACAACCTCGTTATCCTCAAAGTCTGGCCTCAGGGGTAGATGCTCTTGGTCCAGCAGATATGTCCCAATTCCCACCTTGGAGTTGATGAATGTTTGAATGTGTGGGGCATATCCACAAGACCTCTTCTGGTCGGCTGCTGTCCTCTTCACTGTCTCAACAATCAGGCTCGTGACTTTGAATTTCTATGGGACATCAAACAAATGGAGCAAGTTGATGGAATGACCACGTATCATCCTGTGATCTCCATACTTGGCAATAGGTTGTACCTCAAGATGGTGTTCATTGTGGTCAAACCAGTAAGCAGAAAATAAATAGATCCAAGCTTTTGTGTTTCCAAAGCTGCATCAGGAATGGGCTTGTACATATTTGCCATGGAGTTGTGATCCTTTCTAGGCTTGCCATACACATCAAGATCATTTTCTTCTTCCTTGGGGGCATTGATCAGCTTAGCCCACTCGGAGATTGACGACTGGTACCTGGTGCCCTCAGTCATCCATATAATCTTACCATCAGGGTAGAAGTGGCCTATGGAGTAGAATTGCATTATTATCTCATCGTTCCACTTTGTCAACTTCTGACCAACAAACTTGCCAACATCACTCATCCTGAAGCTCTCATGCACATGGGGAAAATAATCTTCATTGTCATTGATGTACTCCCAATCAACCCATTTCATGTCACAAACTATGGGATTCTTGTCCAACAAGACTGTCTCATAGAAGTCTTGTTGTTCTCTAGTATGAAAACTATAGTCCACAGTAGTCCTTCTCCTTGTGGCATAAGGATCATTCTGCCTCCACAGTCTCAAACCATGATCCTTTCTCAACTTCATATTCTCTACCACAGGATGATCATCATTATGATCTGGGATCTTGGGCTTCAATTTCTTAAGCACTAGTGGCTCATCATCTTCCTGAACTTCAGGCACTGGGGCCTTGTTCTTCTCTAGAGCTGAGATATTCCTTGTTGATCTCTTTGGAGTTGTTGTCTTGGGTGCTTGAGCTGGAGCTGTAGGCTTGGGTGCAACAGGTTTGGGAGCAGATATGGGCTTAGAAGGAGCAGCACCAGTCCTGATAGCATCCCCCATCAGCTCTTCCTCATCATCATCATCATTATCTTCCCTCATGGAAGGTCTTCCAAGCACCTTTGCAGTAGTGGATCTAGCTCTCTTCTTCTTTCCCTCGACAACCTCTTCATCAGATTGTTCCAAAGTAAACTTCATGGTTTCTTGGGTTGAGGCTTTGACTTTGGACATTGGAGCTCAGCTTCCTTCTGTAGTCCAGGTTTGGTGGCAGCAGCATCATACTCCTTCTTGAGCACCTTTTTCTTGGAAGTCACTTCCTCCTCAATCACAAAGTCTTCATCTTCACTATCATAATTTCTCTTCTTTCTTTGCCTAGTAGCTGCATTAGGCAAGTTCCTGGGAGTGCTCCTACTCCCCTCATTATAGCTACCAGAGGGACTAGTGCCCTCGCTAAGGTTAACTTGCTCTTTAGACTTGTTCTGACTGTCACTGGCTTCTAACATTGCTGTAACTGACCCTGTGAATAGATAGGTGTGGGTAGAGTAGATGAGCATCACAAAATACAACTTCTTTTGCAAAGAATTGAGACAAAAAGTTAACTTTAGTTTTCTGCAGAAAGCATTTCGGAGCTACCGATTTGACAAACTCGGTGACACTGAAGCACTAATAGAGTCTAAACATGCAGTTTTGGTCAGACCGAGATGCAGTTCGATGACTGTGAGATGCTAGGGTTTCATAGAGAAAGTGATTTCGGTCTCACTGAAGTACACTTCGGTCAGACTGAGTTGTACTTAGTGCAATAGCCAGGGCCAATTGGTGTGACCGAAACATTCAAATCAGTCGGTCCGAGATGGGTTTGGCGAAAACCTAACCCTTAGTTTTTGCATCAAATCTATTCTAAAGGATTTCTTTGTTGGATAGATTGATTTCATACGTGGGAGGAACACAGGCAATATACTTTGTGCAAGAAGCAGAGTAAAGGATAGCACAAAGGGTCGAGTCCATACCCTAACTTGGTGACGGTTCGCTACGGCAGCAACGACAGTGGAGAAATCCGTTGACGGCGGCGGAGACCAGGGGCGGAGGTGCACTGGCAGAGGCGGCGACAATCCGCAGACCTGGGGGCGGCAAAGTTGGGGAGGCGCGAGCAAGCCGGTTTGAAGAAATTTCCAAACTTTGAGCCGCGGTATATATACCCAGACGCTGTCGGTGGCGCCGAGTGGAACGTCTCGGTGGCACCGAGATGCAAAACTGCTAGCAGTTGCTGCAACTCGGTGAGACTAAATCGTTCTGGCACCGAGATGAAAACCTAGATCAACTTAATGGTTTCAATGATACCGAATGGAATGGGTTGGTCTGACCGAAAATCACTAAGAGGTTTTGGAAGTTAGCCCTTGACGGATCAGTGGCTCCAAGTGCTCCTCACTGGGAGGGTCCGAAAGTGACTTGTTCAAATTTTCTGATGTAGCATGAATAGAGTTTGAGACGAGAAAAAGCATAGATAGCTAGAGGGAGTACTTAGGCATTCTTGTCCATCCATTTGGCAAAAGAAAAACTAAACAATCAAAACAACAAATGGATGTCCTCTAATGGAGAAAATTATGCAATCAACATGCTCACACAATAAGATAGCAAATAAAACATGTGGCAAGGCATGCACATACACTCTAGCATCTATCAAGCAATTTGCGATGACTAGATCATCTATGTATGAGTATATTGAGTGAGGAGTCAGATGAGAACTTTTGATCGTAGGTCATACTCAGCATTTAAGCACAAGTGGGGTTACCACTTTTACATAAAGCATTGTTGTGTTCACACAATTAGAGTTGCTTTAGCTCAATTCTTAGAGTAAAGCTCCCCCTAGATGTGATATCCCCCCTAAGAGGGATAAACTAACCTTGGGTTTTGTCGATGATGACTTCATGTAGATGTTGAAGATGTGGATACTCAATGTTGATGTAGATCATTTGGAGCAATCCTTTGGAGTGTTGCACTTTCAATACCTACATGGGTTAGTCCCACAAGGAACACACAAGGATATCCATAGACATGGAGTGAAGCACGCATATGCTAATGTCCATGAAAGCATTAGGTTACCTTGTCCCTTGTCTTACCAACAAAAGGGTTTGTGACTCCATTAACTAGTGCAAGATATGAAAGTTGATTGCACATGTTCTTGCCAAAAATGAATATGAGTGAAGTATGTTGGCGGAGTCACCCTCAAGAACACTGTAGTTCTTCTTCTTTGGGATCCACATCAACTTGATGGGAATCCTTAGAGTTGTATTCTTACTTGATGAAGTAGAACTTAATGTAGTCTTGGGAACCCACTTGACCATGGCCTTAGGAGCTTCTTCAAATGAATCAATCTCTTCTTGAAGCTTGTCCTTGCCTTTTAGCTTGTGGTCTTGTGGTGGAAGATCATCTTGAGCTTGTGTTACCTTGAAAGAAGTGGGGTCATAATTCTCTTGCCGAGCAACAAACTTTGTCTTGGGGTCTTGATCTTCTTCCCACTAAACTCCATTGGCATTGAACTTTCGTTCAAAACCAACACCTTGATTCTTCCGGTGCCTTCCTTGCTTGCGTACAATTTCCTCAAATTGCTTACTTCCGACAAGGATCTTGTAAACACCTTTCTCTATAATTCCCTTTAATAAGCTATTTTCTTGCTCAAGTGTGACTTGGCTAAGAGAATCATTAGCGGTATCAAGAGAACTACTAGAAGTAACAATATTGGATTTAACATGGTTATTGTTACTACTAGAGGAAGAATCTTGCTTGTTCTTGTTTCTAGATCTTACTTGTGGCATGTAAGTAGACAAGAGGAGATGTTTGGCAAGATAAGAAGAACTCTTCTTTTGAAGATCATCATTGATAGATTGTAGAACTCATGCTCTTGCTCTAAATTTAGCTTCTCGATGCGTAGATTCTCATGAGTTCTTTTGAGCTCTCTATGATCCTCTAGATTTGTTTAATGAGCTAACTTAAGAGTGTTTAGTTCTTTAGTTAGACGTTCAATATCCTTATTATCATTGTCATTCGTTTCATCTTAATTAGCATGATTAATAGCAAGTTCATCATAGTTTTCATCACTAGTATTGTCAAAAAGTAAATCATCATCACCTAGCAAATCATCTTCATCACTATTGAAATCAACATACTCGGGGTGTGATACCTTAGGGCCTTTAGCCATGAAGAATATTCCAATTCCTTCATTTGGTGAGTCAAATATGTCGTAGGAGTTGCATGGCACAAGTGCAAGACCACCAACACCTTCATCTTGAGTATATTTGGAGTCAGAGTGATAGCTTCTCTCGGAGTAGTTGTCAGAGTCGGAACCGGATACCCATTCACCAACGTGAGCTTGATGTCTTCATCTTGTGTAGCCCTTTGATGAATTGTCCTTCCTTTCTAAATCCTAGCTTCTACGATAGGGTCTTCGTTCATAACGATCATCTCTACTCCTTCTCTTCTCTTGGAGGTGATTCATCTCTTTTACTTCTCCTTTTTGGTGAATCTTCTCTTTTCTTGTAGGGAGTCATACACTTGTTGGAGTAGTGTCCGGGTCTTCCACAATTGTAGCAATTATGATCACGACTGGAAGATCTTTTGTCATTGTAGGATCTTGACTTCGAGCTTCTCTCTTTGCTTATATCCTTGTAGAATTTGTTGAAGTTCTTCACCATTAATCTCAATTCCTCATTGAAGACTTGCTTCTCACTTGATGTTGTAGGAGCATCACACGAAGCTTTGTAAGAACCATTTGACTTGTTGTGGAGCTCTTCCTTATCCTTCAGTGACATCTCATGAGCAACAATTCTACCAATGACGTTCGTGGGCTTGAGATATTTGTAATTGGGCATCATTTGGATCAAGGTGCACACAACATCATATTTTCCATCCAAGGCTCTTAGGATCTTCTTGATGATGAATTTGTCGGTCATCTCTTCGCTTCCCAAGCTGGCAATCTCATTTGTGATGAGGGCAAGCCTAGAGTACATCTTAGCAACTCCTTCACCATCCTTCATATTGAACTTGCCAAGTTGACTTTGAAGCACATCCAATTTGGATTCCTTGACGGACTCGGTACCTTCGTGCATATCAACCAAAGTATCCCAAGTTTCCTTTGCATCCTCAAGGCAGCTGATTTTGTTGAATTCTTCCGGGCGTCTGTTGAAGAGAATATCGCAAGCTTGAGCATTGTATTGCAACATCTTCATTTCTTCCGCGGACGGTTCTTTTCCATCCTCGAAGAAATCACCTTGCAAGCCAATGCGCACAATAGCCCAAACGGCGGGGTTATGACCAAGAATATGCATTTTCATCTTATGCTTCCAACTAGCAAAATTAGTACCATCAAAGTAAGGATCTCTACGGTGATAATTTCCCTCGCTAGATGTCATACTCTCATAGGTTATGAAGCCAAGGCTATGATCACCAAAGCTATGGAAATCAAGGCAAATGGAGACCAAAGCTCTGATACCACTTGTAGGATCAAAAGTAGGTCTAGAGGGGGGTGATTAGACTACTTGACCAAATAAAAATCTAAACTTTTCCCAATTTTAGTTGTGGGCAGATTTTAGCAACTTAGCACAAGTCAAGCAATCAACCTACACGTGCAATTCTAAGAGTGTAGCAATGGAAAGTAAAACATTGCATATGAAGGTAAAGGGAATGGAATGGAGAGTGAAAATGCAATGATGACAGATAGATTTTTGGCGTGGTTCCGATAAGTGGTGGAATCGTATGTACATGTTGTGGAGACTTCAACCCACGAAGGGTAACGGTTGCGCGACTTCATGGAGGGCTCAACCCACAAAGGGTCCACGAAGAAGCAACCTTGTCTATCCCACCATGGCCATCGCCCATGAAGGACTTGCCTCACTCCGGTAGATCTTCATGAAGTAGGCGATCTCCTTGCCCTTACAAACTTCTTGGTTCAAGTCCACAATCTTGACGGAGGCTCCCAAGCGACACCTAACCAATCTAGGAGACACCACTCTCCAGAAGGTAACATATGTTGTGTTGATGATGAACTCCTTGCTCGTGTTCTTCAAATGATAGTCTCCCCAACACTCAGCTCTCTCTCACAGATTTGGCTATGGTGGAAAGATGATTTGAGTGGAAAGCAACTTGGGAAAGACTAGAAATCAAGAATCTTGTGGTAGGATTGGAATATCTTGATCTCAACACATGAGTAGGTGGTTCTCTCTCAAAAAATGTATGCTGGTAGTTTAGGCACGTTCTGATGGCTCTCTCACAGATGGAGAAGGGGGTGGAGGGGTATATATAGCCTCCACACAAAATCCAACCGTTACACACATTTGACCCAACTCGGTCAGACCAAATAGAAGAACTCGGTGAGACCGATTTAGTTCAAAATGTGAACGTTAGGAATCTCGGTGGGACCGAGGTGCTAGGGCTTAGGGAAATCATAAACTCGGTGGCACCGATTGCATCAACTCAGTGAGACCGAAGTGAAGCAATAAGACAACAGAGCGAATGTCAAGCAAACTCGATGGGATCAATTGCTTGATTCGGTGAGACCAAAATAATGCAACAAGTCATAGAGCGTTTGCAAGGCCATCTCGGTGAGACCGAGATCCGTATTAGTGTGACCGAACTGTCTAGGGTTTCTCGCAGTGGCTATGTCAAATGAAGTCGGTGGCGCCGGATAGGAAATTTTGGTGGGGCCGAGTTTGACTTTGAGTTTAGGACATATTTGGAATGAGAAAGTGGTTGAGAGCTTTGGAGCAATAACACTAAGCATTTTGATCAAGTAGACCATTAAGCAACATCTCATCCCCTTTTAATAGTATTGGCTTCCCTATGAACTCAATGCCATCTTGGATCACTAAAATAGAAATGAAGAGTCTTGAGCTTTTGCCAATATGTGTCCTTAGCATTTTAAGGGGTCCACATCTTTAGTCCATGACACGCCATTCATTGAACTTTCTGAAATGTTAAACTTGAATGGATATTAGTTCAATGAGCTATATGTTGTTATGAATTACCAAAACCACCTGGGGATTAGTTGCACATTCACCCTTCCCCATATCGCTGACAGTCGTGTGTGATAGTTGAAGACACCATTTGTGAGTGCCGCCAGCTGGAAGCTACCAATACAAGAGACTGTTGGTGTCGTAGCACGATACCCAACCCCCAAACGGTTTGCCTCTCTATGTATAGTCCCATGTTGGTGCAAAGCGCGGTACCTCCAACAAGTTTGCTTCACTATGTACAATACCTCGTTAATGTGTACGCGCGCATGAAATCCTACAACTAGTTGCTAGCCATCGAATATTGCCTCTCGATGCACCGTAGCCCGTTGCTGCATACGCCCATGATAGCCACACCCAGTCATTTGCCTCTTGATGCATAGTACCCTCGCTGGTGCATATGTGCAATACCCCCACAACCAGTTGGTTGCCTCTCGATGTACAATATCCCAATTGGTGCGTATGTGCGTGGTAGCCTCCAAACATTGCCTCTCGATGTACAGTACCATGTTGCTTCATACGCACGCACGTTTCCCCAAGCTGGTTGCTCGCTGCAATACCCCATTGCTCCATACGCGTGCACAATTCACGCAGCCGGTCGGCTCACCACGGGACATTCCCTCTCGATGACAATACTCTGTTGTTGCATAAAGTGATACCCCCAACCCTGGCCAGTTGTAGCTCACCACCGAACATTGTCTCTCGATGTACAGTGCTCCATTGGTGTGTAACAAGATACCCCCCCCCCCACCCAGCTGACCATTGCTCGCCACAAGACGTTTCCTCTCGATGTACAGTACCTCATTGCCATGTAATGGATACCCCACCCTGTTGACCGTTGCTCGCCACTCAAAGTTGCTTCTTGACCATTAGCTCGATGTTCATGTAGGCACGTGCGATAGCCCGCGGCCGGTGCATACTTTCCGTCATTGTTGAAGACACCAGCTATATATACACAAGTGCGACCGGCCAGCAAGAAACAAATGGTGTGTACTTGGACCGTATTTTTGTAGCATGGTGATACGTCTCCAATGCATCTATAATTTTTTATTGTTCCATGCTATTATATTACCCGTTTTGGATGTTTATGGGCTTTATTTTACACATTTACATCATTTTTGGGACTAACCTACTAACCGGAGGCCCGGCCCGTATTGCTGTTTTTTGCCTATTTCAGTATTTCGAAGAAAAGGAATATCAAACGGAGTCCAAACGGAATGAAACCTTCGGGAGCGTGATTTTTGGAATGAATGTGATCCAGAGGACTTGGAGTGCAAGTCAAGAAGCAGCCGAGGCGGCCACGAGGGGGGAGGGTGTACCCCCTATCTCGTGGGCCCCTCGGGCGGCCACCGACCTACTTCTTCCTCCTATATATACCCACGTACCCCGAAAACATCCAGGGAGCCAACGAAAAACAATTTCCACTGCGCCGGCGCTCCCATCTTGGAGCCTTCTGTATCCGTGATATCCCATCTTGGAGCCTTCGCCGGCGCTCCGCCGGAGAGGGAATCGACCATGGAGGGCATCTACATCAACACCATAGCCCCTCCAATGAGTTGTGAGTAGTTTACCACAGACCTTCGGGTCCATAGTTATTAGCTAAATGGCTTATTCTCTCTTTTTGGATCTCAATACCATGTTCTCCTCGATCTTCTTGAAGATCTATTCGATGTAACTATTTTTGCGGTGTGTTTGTAGAGATCCGATGAATTGTGGGATTATGATCAAGTTTATCTATGAGAAATATTTGAATCTCCTCTGAATTCTTTTATGTATGATTGAGTTATCTTTGCAAGTCCCTTTGAATTATCAATTTGGTTTGGCCTACTAGATTGATCTTTCTTGCAATGGGAGAAGTGCTTAGCTTTGGGTTCAATCTTGTGGTGTCCTTACCCAGTGACAATAGGGGTTGCAAGGCACGTATTGTATTGTTGCCATGGAGGATAAAAAGATGGGTTTATATCATATTGCATGAGTTTATCCCTCTACATCATGTCATCTTTCTTAATGTGTTACTCTGTTCTTATGAACTTAATACTCTAGATGCATGCTGGATAGCGGTTGATGTGTGGAGTAATAGTAGTAGATGCAGGCAGGAGTCGATCTACTTGTCGCAGACGTGATGCCTATATACATGATCATGCCTAGATAATCTCATAATTATTCGCTTTTCTATCAATTGCTCGACAGTAATTTGTTCACCCACCGTAATATTTATGCTATCTTGAGAGAAGCCACTAGTGAAACCTATGGCCCCCGGGTCTATCTTTTATCATATAAGCTTTCAATCTACTTTTATTTGCATATTTACTTTTTCAATCTATATTATAAAATACCAAAAATATATTTATCTTGTCATACTATCTCTATCAGATCTCACTTTCGCAAGTGGTCGTGAAGGGATTGACAACCCCTTTATTGCGTTGGTTGCGAGTTCTTTCTTTGTTTGTGTAGGTGCGTGGGACTTTTGAGGAGCCTCCTCTTTGGATTGATACCTTGGTTCTCAAAAACTGAGGGAAATACTTACGCTACTATTGCTGCATCACCCTTTCCTCTTGAAGGAAAACCAACGCAAGCTCAAGACATAGCAAGAAGGATTTCTGGCGCCGTTGCCGGGGAGGTCTTCGCTCAAGTCAAGACATACCAAGTACCCATCACAAACTCATCTCCCTCGCATTTACATTATTTGCCATTTGCCTCTCATTTTCCTCTCCCCCACTTCACTCTTGCCATTTTATTCGCCCTCTCTTTACCAATCTTCTTCTCTCTCTCTCTCTCGCTTGTCTTTTTGTGTGCCTGTTTGTCCTTATGGCTTTGCCTAAGAATACCGACCTCCTTCTTAGAAGGTTGGAAGAGATTGAATCAAACGTTAGAAGCTTTATGACTTTACAATTTGAGCATAATAATTTCTTCAGAAAAGAGCTTAAAGAACAAAAAGGTTTTTGGGGGTTTATGAACAAGGAGCTTGATGATATGTCTAAAGAATTTTATGGTTTGAACTCTCAAATTACCCGGCTTGAAAATTCTATAGCCAAAATTTCTAATAAGCAAGCTACCTTAGTCAATAAGATGGCTGCGAAACCAGAAAAGTTAGGTGAAAATAATGATGAAGATCTTAAAATAATTGATGTGTCCCCTATTAGATCTTTGTTTTGCAATATGAATCTTAATAATAATGGGACTGGAGATGAGTCAACTTTAGTTAGAAGGCGTCCCAATAATTCGGAGTTTTTAGATCTTGATGCTAAATTTGGTAAAAGTGGGATTGGAGAGGTCATGACTTTAAATAGCATTCAACCCACTATCTTGGATTTCAAGGAATTTGATTATGATAATTGTTCTTTAGAAGATTGTATTTCCTTGTCGCAATCCATTGTGAATTCTCATCATGCTTCACTACAAAAAAAGACACATCCGTGACATTTTGGGCCGAACGAAAAAAAAATTCTGTCATACATATGACACTTCTATGACGATAATTGTGACAAAACCCGGTATCATCATAGATGTGGTGGGATCCTACTTCTATGACAAAAAATCATGACAAAAAATGGGCTTTTCGTCCTGGGCGGGCCGGAGACGCAGCTGCATGACATTCTTTGGGCCATCCATGACGGAAAAAACCGTGGTAGAAGCGAGGGCGAGGAAAATTTCGGGAGTTCCCGGTTACGGTGGGAGGTCGGGGGAAGCGATCGCGTTCTCTCATACAAATGCAGCGTGTGTGCAAGGCGTTGGCTCTAACTGAACCCGAGTGAGGCGTTGGGCTCTAACTGAACCTGAGAAATTGCCCTACAGGCTACGCGTTACTGAACCCGAGTGATCGATCGATGGCTGTTAACTGAACCCGATCGAGCGATTCCTTCACTACTGCTGCTAACTGAAGCCGATCGATCTGCCTCTCTGGATGAGCGAGTGGCGTTGCGGGGGTTTGGATGAGCGATGAGCGGTGGCATTGCCTCTGGATGAACAGGACCCCGTGATGTGGAGGGCTGGATGAGCAGTAGATGGTGGAGGGTGGTTGAGCGATGGCCGGTGGAGTAGCGCGGTGGGAGCTGGATGAACAGGAGCCCGTGGAGGTTGGAGGAGGTCGACGGTAGCCCGTGGAGGCTGGAGGAGGTCGACGGTGGAGATGAACAGTATCCCGTGGAGTCATGTTTTGCGGTACGCCACACCCCTCCCAATGAACAGGACCCCCGTTTCGACCGTAGCGCTCCAAAACAAGTCCGTTTTGCGGTACGCCACACCTCTCTCGATCAACGGGACCCCCGTTTCGACCATAGGAGGTTCGTTTCGTCCGTTTTGCCGTACGCCACACCCCTCCAGATCAACAGGACCCCCGTTTCGACCGTAGGAGGTCTATTTCCTTCGTTTTGCGGTACGCCACACCACTCCCGATCAACAGGACCCCCGTTTCGACCGTAGGAGGTCCGTTTCCTCCGTTTTGCGGTATGTCACACCCCTCTCGATGAACAGGATCCCGTTTTGAACGTGGCCGGTCGAACACAAGGCCGTTACCTCCGTTCTACGGTACGCCAGGCCTCGTTTCCATTGCCTGTTCTGTCCAAACCCTCCCAATGAACACAACGACGCATTCCGTTCCGACCCAGCCGGTTGGCTCCCCATGAACACGACAACGACGTTGTTTCTCCGTTCCGACCCAGCCATGTACACGAGCCCTGGCCGTACGTATGCGCGAGTAGGCGTTCGAGACCCGCCGTATGTACACATACGTGGCGTATTTATTTCTTGCACAGCGGCGATGTACGTGCGTGTACATGCTACGTCGGCGCCTCTACTACGACACGTCGCGGCGCCTCTACTATGACCCGATATATATATGTACGCATACGTTCGCGACCGAATGACAACGCTACCTACGCCCGACCAGGTGGGTCCCGCGCGAGCACTTCCTTGCGTGCAAAAATGTAGCTGGTGGGTCCCGATGGTCGGAATTGTTTTTTTGCGGGACGCACTTCCTTGCGTGCGAAGATGTAGCTGGTGGGTCCCAGCAGTCAGGTGGGCGAATCGTTTTTTTTTTGCCTGGGCGCACTTCCTTGTGTGCGAAGATGTAGCTGGTGGGTCCCAGCAGTCAGGGGGGCGAATCGTTTTTTCGGACGCGCTTCCTTGCGTGCGAAGATGTAGCTGGTGGGTCCCTGCAGTCAGGGGGGAGAATCGTTTTTTTGGACGCACTTCCTTGCGTGCGAAGATGTAGCTGGTGGGTCCAAGCAGTCAGGGGGAAATGTTTTTTCACGAAATACGGTGGCCCGTCCGGTGGGTCCCCGCTGTCAGGTGGAGAAATAATTATTTTGCGCATAATAAGGAGGCACTTCCTTGCTGCGGTCATGGACCCAGCTGTCAGCCTCTCCACGTACAGTCCACGTCCGATGGAAGCCATTAATTGACCACGTTGACCACGCTACACCGAGAGCACCAGGGCGGTGGACGACGGCGAGGCCTAGGAAGGGGACAATGTGGAGCCGGGGAAGACGCGACAATGGATGCCCACGCGTAGAGGAGTATGAGGGTTCACTCGTTCGGCTGCGGTGTGAGGCTGCCGTCGCCACAGAATAACAGGGGATGTGGGTGCATAGAGGGATGGCCTAGCTAGCGGTGGGAGTAGTAGGGGGCGGTGAGGCCTCCATGCATCACACTGGCCACGCAGGCGACAGGAAGCGGCGGCACGACCGGTCTTTGCTTTGGCGGCCGAGCAAGAAGACCAGAGGTTGAAGAAGCACTACGGCCGTTGGATGGACATCGTACGGTCACTGGAGCTAGAATCGTTCATATATTGACTAAAGTTGACAAAGGCCTCCGTCCCAGTCAACTTAGTAGGCCCACAAGTCACTTTTATCATTATCTACCTTTCTGTTTTTATTATTTCATATTACAAAAACCTTTATCTACCATCCATATTGCACTTGTATCACCATCTCTTCACCAAACTAGTGCACCTATACAATTTACCATTGTATTGGGTGTGTTGGGGACACAAGAGACTCTTTGTTATTTGGTTGCAGAGTTGCTTGAGAGAGACCATCTTCATCCTACGCCTCCCACGGATTGATAAACCTTAGGTCATCCACTTGAGGGAAATTTGCTACTGTCCTACAAACCTGTGCACTTGCAGGCCCAACAATGTCTACAAGAATAAGGTTGTGTAGTAGACATCAAGCTCTTTTCTTTCGCCGTTTCCGGGGAGGTGAGTGCCTGAAGGTATATCTTTAGGTCTTGCAATCGAATCTTTGTTTCTTGTTCTATCACTAGTTTAGTTTATAAAAGAAAACTACAAAAAAATGGATTTGAGTTTGTCTCATATGCTCCACCTTTTTAATATCTTTCGTGAGTATGATGGAAAGGAAAATTGTGCTCAAGTGCTAGAAGAAGAAATCTATAAAATGCTTGATACTAAATCTTTGAATGATGAGCATGATTGCAATGTTGTTAGTATGAATTCCCTTAATATCCATGATGCTAATGATATGCAAAGCCACAAGCTTGGGGAAGCTATGTTTGATGAATATGATATGTTTAGTCCCCCAAGTTTTGATGAGAATATTTATTATGATGAAAGCATGCCTCCTATTTATGATGATTATATTGATGAAAGTGGATTTGGAGAGGTCATGACTTTATTTAGTGATGAATCCACTATTTCGGAAGAGGTTCCAATTGATTATGACAACAAAGTTGCTATCTATGATGATTATTGTGATGACCTGTATGCTATTAACAATAATGGTAACTATGAAACTTGTCATCATGATTTTAGTTTTCTATTGTATTATGCCTCACATGATAATTATATTGTTGATTTTGCTCCCACTATTATTCATGAGAAGAAATTTGCTTATGTGGAGAGTAATAAAATTTTTATGCTTGTAGATCATGAAAAGAATGCTTTAGGTTCTGGTTATATTGTTGAATTCATTCATGATGCTACTGAAAATTATAATGAGGGAGGAATATATGCTTGTAGGAATTGCAATAATATCAAGTTTCCTCTCTATGTGTTGAAAATCTTGAAGCTATGCACGTTTTACTTTCCTATGCTAGTTGATTATTGTTCCCATAAGTTGTTTGCTCACAAAATCCCTATGCACAGGAAGTGGGTTAGACTTAAATGTTCTAGTCATATGCTTCATGATGCTCCCGTTATGTTTCAATTCTTATCTTTTATGTGAGCATCATTGTCATCATCATGCCTAGCTAGAAAGGCATTAAAGAAAAGCGCTTATTGGGAGACAACCCAATATTTATCCTTACTGTTTTTGTGTGTCCACATGGTTATGCTACTGTAGTAATTATGTTTTATAGCTTTTGTTTCAATAAAGTGCCAAGTAAGACCTTTAGGATAGCTTACAGTGATAGTTGTGTTGATCCTGCTGAAAATCAGAAACTTTTGCACCCAGTAAATTAGTTTTGTTAATTCACAGAAACGTGATTTTGATATGATTAGTTTTGCTATGGATTAGTACACAAATTTCTTAGGACTTCCTAATTTGGTAGAATTTTTGTAGCTCCAGAAGTATATGTTTTATACAGATTACTACAGACTGTTCTGTTTTTGACAGATTTTGTTTTCTATGTGTTGTTTGCTTATTTTGATGAATCTATGAGTAGTATCGAAGGGTTAGAACCATAGATAAGTTGGAGTACAGTAGATATTACACCAATATGAATTTATAATTAGTTCATTACAGTACCTAAGTGGTGGTTTTATTTCCTTATACTAACGGAGCTTACGAGTTTTCTGTTGAGTTTTGTGTTGTGGAGTTTTCAAGTTTTGGGTAAAGATTCGATGGACTATGGAATAAGGAGTGGAAAGAGCCTAAGCTTGGGGATGCCCAAGGCACCCCAAGATAATATTCAAGGACAACCAAGAGCCTAAGCTTGGGGATGCCCCGGAAGGCATCCCCTCTATCGTCTTCGTCTATCGGTAACTTTACTTGGAGCTATATTTTTATTCACCACATGATATGTATTTTGCTTGGAGCGTCATTTTCTCTTGTTAGTATATTATTACTGTTATTTAGAATAATGTTTTGCATCTATATTTTCAATAAAAATGTCAAGGATAGATTTTACCATGCTTATTTTGCTAGTATACATGTTGCTGTTTGGAAACAGAAAGTTTACCGCTGTTGCAAAAATTCCCTAGAAAAGTCAGAGAATGATATAATGATGAAACCTTTTACATAATGAGATCTGATAAATTTACTACAGTGGGAATTTTCCTAATAATTTTTGGAGTTAGGGAAGTATGATTAATATTGCATTCTTTACAGACTGTACTGTTTTGACAGATTGCTGTTATGTTTGCATTGTTTGCATATGTTTGCTTGTTTAATGATTCTATTTGAGGATAGGAGTATTAAATATGCAGAGGCATTTAGTATTCAATGTTGAATAATAATTTAGTGATTTGTTACAGTAGAAAATGATAAGGTTTTGCATTGGTTTATACTAACCTATCTCACGAGTTCTTGTTGAGTTTGGTGTGGATGAAGCTTTTGATAAAAAGAGAAACCATGATATGAGAGGAATTAAGGAGACACAAAAGTTCAAGCTTGGGGATGCCCAAGGCAGCCCAAGATAATATTTCAAGAAGTCTCAAGCATCTAAGCTTGGGGATGCCCCGGTAGGCATCCCACCTTCTTCAACAACTATCGGTTAGTATCGGTTGAGCCTAAGTTTTTGCTACTTCACATGAGTTGTGCTATCCTTGCAATGTCATTTTATTTTGCTTTGCTTGCTGTTTGAATACAATGCCATGATCTGAAATTCCTTAATGTTAGAGAGTCTTCACATAGTTGCATAATTATTTAGCTACTCATTGATCTTCACTTATATCTTTGAGAGTAGTTTGTCATTTGCTCTTGTGCATCACTTATATCTTTTAGAGCACGGCGGTGGTTATATTTTGTAGAAATTGCTAGTCTATCATGCTTCACTTATATCTTTTTGAGAGTCTTTTATCACAGCATGGTATTTGCTATGGTTAAAATTTGGTCCTAGAATGATGAGCATCCAAGTTGAGTATAATAAAAACTATCATAGAGAGTGAATTGGATGCTATGATCAATTTGATGCTTGATAATTTGAGATATGGAGGTAGTGATATTAAAGTCATGCTAGTTGAGGTGATTATGAAAAATGCTTGTGTTGAGGTTTGTGATTCCCGTAGCATGCACGTATGGTGAACCGCTTTGTGATGAAGTTGGAGCACAATTTTATTTATTGATTGTCTTCCTTATGAGTGGCGGTCGGGGACGAGCGATGGTCTTTTCCTACCAACCTATCCCCCTAGGAGCATGCGCGTAATACTTTGTTTTTGATAACTTATAGATTTTTGCAATAAGTATATGAGTTATTTTGACTAATGTTGAGTCCATGGATTATACGCACCCTCACCCTTCCACCATTGCTAGCCTCTCTTGTGCCGCGCAAATTTCGTCGGTACCATACACCCACCATATACCTTCCTCAAAACAGCCACCATACCTACCTATTATGGCATTTCCATAGCCATTCTGAGATATATTGTCATGCAACTTTCCACCGTTCCGTTCATATGACACGCATTACCTTTGACATATTTCTCTTTGCATGATCATGTTGTTGACATCGTATTTGTGGCAAGGCCACCTTCATAATTTTCACACATGTCGCTCTTGATCCATTGCATATCCCGGTAACACCGCCAGAGGCATTCATATAGAGTCATATCTTGTTCTAGCTTTGAGTTGTAATTCTTGAGTTGTAAATCCATAAAAGTGTGATGATCTTCATTATTGGAGCATTGTCCCAGTGAGGAAAGGATGATGAAGACTATGATTCCCCCACAAGTCGGGATGAGACTTCGGACTTTACAAAAGAAAAAAATAAGAAGAAAGGCCAAAAAATGGGAAAGGCCAAAGAAACAAAAGAAGAAAAAAAAGAGAAAAAGAAAAAAAAAAGAAAGAAAATGAGAGAAAAAGAGAGAAGGGACAATGCTACTATCTCTTTTTCCACACTTGTGCTTCAAAGTAGCACCATGATCTTCATGATAGAGAGTCTCCTATGTTGTCACTTGCATATACTAGTGGGAGTTTTTCATTATAGAACATGGCTTGTATATTCCAATGATGGGCTTCCTCAATATGCCCTAGGTGTTCGTGAGCAAGCAAGTTGGATGCACAACCACTTAGTTTCTTTTTTGAGCTTTCATATATTTATAGCTCTAGTGCATCCGTTGCACGTCAATCCCTACTCACTCACATTGATATCTATTAATGGGCATCTTCATAGCCAGTTGATACGCCTAGTTGATGTGAGACTATCTTCTCCCTTTTGTCTTCTCCACAACCACCATTCTATTCCACATATAGTGCTATGTCCATGGCTCACGCTCATGTATTGCGTGAAAGTTGAAAAAGTTTGAGATTATTAAAGTATGAACTAATTGCTTGGCTTGTCATCGGGGTTGTGCATGATTAAATACTTTGTGTGATGAAGATAGAGCAACAGCCAGACTATATGATTTTGTAGGGATAACTTTCTTTGGCCATGTTATTTTGAGAAGACATGATTACTTTGATTAGTATGCTTGAAGTATCACTATTTATTATGTCAATATGAACTTTTATTTTGAATCATTTGGATATGAACATTCATGCCACAATAAAGAAAATTACATTGAGAATTACGCTAGGTAGCATTCCACATCAAAAATTTTGTTTTTATCATTTACCTACTCGAGGACGAGCAGAAATTAAGCTTGGGGATGCTTGATATGTCTCCAACGTATCTATGATTTTGATTGTTCCATGCTATTATATTACCCCTTTTGGATGTTTATGGGCTTTATTTTACACATTTATATCATTTTTGGGACTAACCTATTAACCGGAGGCCCAGCCCATATTGGTGTTTTATTGCCTGTTTCAGTATTTCAAAGAAAAGGAATATCAAACGGAGTCCAAACGGAATGAAACCTTTCGCAAAGTTATTTTTGGAACAGAACCAATCCGGGAACTTGGAGTGCAAGCGAGGATCATCGAGGAGGCCACGAGATAGAGGCGTGCCCACCCCTGGCGCGCCCTACCCTCTCGTGGGCCCCTCGAGGCTCTCCCGACTGACTTCTTTTGCCTATATAAGCCTACGTACCCTAAAACCATCGATAACGAAGATAGATCGGGAGTTCCGCCACTGCAAGCCTGTGTAGCCACCAAAAAACTCTCGGGAGCCCGTTCAAGGCACCTGGGAGGAACCCATCACCGTGGCCATCTTCATCATCCGGCGCTATCCATGATGAGGAGGGAGTAGTTCACCCTCGGGGCTGAGGGTATGTACCAGTAGCTATGTGTTTGATCTCTCTCTCTCTCTCGTGTTCTCGCTATGGCATGATCTTGATGTATCGCGAGCTTTGCTATTGTAGTTGGATCTTATGATGTTTCTCCCTCTCTACTCTCTTGTGATGAATTGAGCTTCCCTCTTGAAGTTATCTTATCGGATTGAGTCTTTATTTGAGAACACTTGATGTATGTCTTGCCATGTTTACCTGTGGTGACAATGGGATATCACGTACCACTTGATGTATGTTTTGGTGACCAACTTGCGGGTTCCTCCCATGAACTTTGGGGCACTCTTTGAAGTACTTTGTGTTGGTTGAATAGATGAATCTGAGATTGTGTGATGCATATCGTATAATCATGCCCACGGATACTTGAGGCGACAATGGAGTATCTAGGTGACATTATGGTTTTGGTTGATTTGTGTCTTAAGGTGTTATTCTAGTACAAACTCTTGAATAGATTGATTCGAAAGAATAACTTTAAGGTGGTTTCGTACCCTACCATAATCTCTACGGTTGTTCTCCGCTATTAGTGGCTTTGGAGTGACTCTTTGTTGCATGTTGAGGGATTGTTATATGATCTATCTATGTTATTATTGTTGAGAGAACTTGCACTAGTGAAAGTATGAACCCTAGGCCTTGTTTCCTACCATTGCAATACCGTTTATGCTCACTTTTATCATTATTTACCTTGCTGTTTTTATTATTTCAGATTACAAAAACCTTTATCTACCATCCATATTGCACTTGTATCACCATCTCTTCGCCGAACTAGTGCACCTATACAATTTACCATTGTATTGGGTGTGTTGGGGACACAAGAGACTCTTTGTTATTTGGTTGCAGAGTTGCTTGAGAGAGACCATCTTCATCCTACGCCTCCCACGGATTGATAAACCTTAGGTCATCCACTTGAGGGAAATTTGCTACTGTCCTACAAACCTATGCACTTGCAGGCCCAACAACGTCTACAAGAAGAAGGTTGTGTAGTAGAGATCAGTGCGCTGAGGTGCAGCCAGCCGTGGGAGGCGGAAGCAGGCGGCCCCACCGGCGCTGCTTTGGTTTTGGCGGCTGGAGGAAGACGGGACTGAAGAAACACGACAGGCTGTAAAAGTAGTAGGAGTACTTAACAACCTTAAGTGAAACCAGCAGGGGCACTTCACAACCAAAGCTGAAAGCAGTATGAGTACTTATACAGGTTCAACCGTACAAATCACGCCTCGAACAGTGCTACTTTGCCTACAGTTAACCAAGGGTGAGGCCGTCAAGCCCCAGGACAAGGCCCAGGCGCCACCCCGCGCATCCACAACCTTTTGAAAGCAGCTTCATCTCGCAACGTGGTCAATAAACAGGATATTCGCTTTATAGCCATGGAAAAGCATGAACATAATCTTCTGTCCTATTCTCCAAGATGGACGGGCCTTCATTATTTGCGACCACCCATGAATAAGTATCTTTTCACCTCCAAGGGGAATTGAGTAGGTCGATGAGGGAGTCCTGGACTAGGGGGTGTCCGGACAGCCGGACTATCAATATCCGCCGGACTCCCAGACTACGAAGATAGAAGATTGAAGACTCCGGCTCGTGTCCGGAAGGTACTTTCCTTGGCGTGGAAGGCAAGCTTGGCGATACGGATATGTAGATCTCCTACCATTGTAACCGACTCTGTGTAACCCTAGCCTCTCCGGTGTCTATATAAATCAGAGGGCCTTAGTCCGTAGGACAACATTACATCTCAACAATCATACCATAAGCTAGCTTCTAGGGTTTAGCCTCCTTGATCTCGTGGTAGATCCACTCTTGTACTACCCATATCATCTATATTAATCAAGCAGGACGTAGGGTTTTACCTCCATCGAGAGGGCCTGAACCTAGGTAAAAACATTGTGTCCCTCGTCTCCTGTTACCATCCGCCTAGACGCACAGTTCGGGACCCCCTACCGAGATCCGCGGTTTTGACACCGACATTGGTGCTTTCATTGAGAGTTCCTCTGTCGTCATCGATAGGCCGATGTCATCTTCAACCATCAACGCTGTCGTGGTGAGACTTTTCTCCCGGACAGATCTTCGATTCGGCGGCTTTGCTGCGGGCAATTCTCTTGGCCATCCGGAGAAGATCGAAGCTTCGCCCCTGGCCGTCGGTCGATTCGGAGCTTAAACTTCACGGCCGATGACCGCGGAGACTTGATCTTGACGGACTCGAGCCACGCCAAGCGCGCCGCCTTTGTGGCGATGGGCATGATCTAGCTCTGCCGCCGGACAGTGCTTTGGTGGCGCTTTTCGAATCCGCTCCGGCTGCTGGCGAGCCGATTGCCCATGGCGAGGCGGTGGATAGCGCGCCACAGGGGCTTCAACATCCACGGCGATGGGCGAATACCGATCTTGTCCCTGCAGAACTCGTGATCCCGGCGCGGACTCCTCGCCGGACTCGAGCCTCCGCGCCCCGCCAATTAGACCGGATTGGGCGCGGTTATGGAATTCACCGCCGCGGACATCTTTGGCTTTTCGCCTTTTGGCGATATCCTGATTCTCTGAAGCATCTCTCGCTATCGGGAGAATCTGGCTGGACTATGGCCAGGCGGTTGGAGTTCGACGACGAAGAAATTTAGAGCCCACCCACCACCCACTTTGTAGCCCACTGCCGAGGATCTAACCGACATGCTAGATTACGACTCGATGACATTGGCGCTATGGACGGCGATGCGGAGGCGATCAGACCCAGCGCCCACGAGGGCGCGGAAGGCCACCTCATCATATAGCGTCTACATGGTGGATACCCCAAAAGAAGGGATGGCAAAAAGCAGCGGAGGAGGATTCTCTAAAGAAGCAACCAAACGCCGGCGTCGTGGCGCCGCTCTAAATCCGCAACAACAAGAATGGAGATTCCGCACGGAGACAATAACACTCGGGAGTGCCGAAGACGATCCCTCCGCAAGACTCAGCAGCGGGAGGGCGAAGCAAGCCCCATGACAGGCGTGAGCGAAGGGTTGAGGATGATAACTATATGCCTCCCTCCGAAGACGAAGCGAGCCTCAACGATGATGAATTCGTCATACCCGAGGATCCCATCGAACAAGAGCGCTTCAGGCGCAGACTCATAGCCACGGCAAATAGCCTAAAGAAAAAGCAGCAACAGCTCCAAGCTGATCAAGATCTGCTAGCCGATCGATGGATCGAGGTCCTCGCGGCCGAAGAGTATAAACTCGAACTCCCCTCCAAAAGTTACCCAAGACGCAAGCTGCTCCCCCGATTAGAGGAGGAAGCATACGTACCTTTATCACCAGCGCACGACATGGCTGACCGACCACCCCGTGGTCGTGACAGAGAGGCATCCAGGCCCCCAGCCAAGACCGTACCCCGACATCGATCCAAGAGTACGAAGCCAAAAGGGAACGCGCCGGACTTGCGAGACATCTTGGAGGACAAAGCAAGACAATCCAGATCCATCTATGGATCACGTGGGCGCCCTACGACCCACGACGAATACCGTCGCGCCGGACATAACGCCGGCCGGGCCGAACATAGCAGACAGCGCTCCCTTGAGCTGCGTCGCGATATTGCTCAATACAGGGGCGCCACACACCCGTTATGCTTCACTGAAGAAGTAATGGATCATCAGATCCCCGAAGGGTTCAAACCCATGAATATCGAATCTTACGATGGTACAACAGACCCCGCGGTGTGGATCGAAGATTATCTTCTCCACATCCATATGGCCCGCGGCGACGATCCCCACGCCATCAAATATCTCCCACTCAAGCTTAAAGGACAAGCTCGGCATTGGCTTAACAGCCTGCCCGCAGAGTCGATTGGGTGTTGGGAAGACACGAGGCGCGTTCCTTGATAACTTCCAAGGTACATACGATGCGACCACCGAGCGCCGATGACCTAAGCCACATTATCCAGCAGCGAGACGAATCGGCCGAGCAATTCAGACACGGTTCTTGACGAAGAAAAATCAAATTGTCGACTGTCCGGATGCGGACGCCCTTGCAGCCTTCAAACATAACATCCGGGACGAATGGCTAGCCCGCACACTGGGCAGGAAAAGCGAAATCCATGGCAGCCCTCACATCGTTAATGACCGCTTTTGTGCGGGAGAGGACAGCTGGCTAGCCCGCAGCAACAATCTCCGCAAAAATTCTGGCAGTCCGGACACTAAGGACAATCACGGCAGGTCACGTCGAATCAAAAACAAACGCCGCATTCACGGCGATGACAAAGAGGATTCGGCAGTCAATGCCGGATTTCGAGGCTCGAAACACGGTCAACGGAAGAAGCCATTTAAAAGAACAACTCCGGGCCCGTCCAATCTAGACAGAATACTCGACCGCTCATGCCAGATACATGGCACCCCCGAAAAGCCAGCTAACCACACCAATAGAGATTGTTGGGTGTTCAAGCAGGCCGGCAAGTTAATTGCCGAACACAATGACAAGGGGCTAAATAGCGATGACGAGGAAGAGACCCGGCCGCCGAACAACAGAGGACAGAAGGGTTTCCCCCCACAAGTGCGGACGGTGAATATGATTTACGCGACCCATACACCCAAAAGGGAGAGGAAGCGCGCACTATGGGACGTCTATGCGATGGAGCCCAAAGTTTAATCCATGGTCCTCCTGTCCGATCACTTTTGATCGATGAGACCATTCGACCAGCATACGCCATGGCGGATTCGCTGCATTGGTCTTAGACCCAATCGTCGATGGATTTCACCTCACAAGAGTCCCGATGGACGGCGGCAGCAGCCTGAACCTGCTTTACCAGGACACAGTGCGCAAAATGGGCATAGACCCATCCAGGATCAAACCTACTAAGACAACCTTTAAAGGTGTCATCCCAGGAGTGGAAGCCAACTATGCAGGCTCATCCTGCTGGAAGTGGTCTTGGATCCCGGATAATTTCGGCGAAGAGTTAATCTTGATATAGTCCCGTTCGTGGCGGCTATCATGCCCTTTCGGACGACCAGCGTTACAAAGTTCAGCGTGGTGCCGCATTATGCATACCTAAAGCTCAAGATGCCAGGCCCTCGTGGAGTCATCACGATCAATGGGAATACGGGCGCTCCCTCGAGCGGAGGAACATCTGGCTGCTCTCATGGCGAAATCTGAGCAGCCTTCTCGGCAATTCTCTAGTCCGGCAATCAAAAGCGGATGCATCAAAGCGCCCGAGCAACACTCACCAAGACCACTGGCGCGATCGGGGCAGCGTAGTAATCGGCCCCACCCTTGCCCGCGCATGATCGCAAGAATAACACTCCTTATACATCATTACGCTTTGGAGATACCATGGGCGCAGGGGAGGGGCTTAACCACAAGGACCAAAGAGTGCGGCTCGACCACACCAGGGGCTCATGCTAGCGCCCCCCTTGGTTTTATTTTTTATCTTTTCTTCTTTTACATATACATGACTCCACTAAACAGAAGCCTGTCCGACGGCGAACTTGCCGAACTCACGATGCAACAGTCAGGGATCAAAGAAGGCTACGATGAACACTCAGGTGGTCAACATTACGAGCATTACATTACATACACCAAGTCTGCAGCTTATGCCTGGAGGGGGACATGTTAATTTAGTCCAAATCCCTCGCTTACCGCACTATTTGTATCAGTCCGCTTTATTAGCAGACCTTCTTTCATAAACAACGCAGCACTTCCTTTTTGCAAGATCATTACCTTTTCATTGTAGTTGCGTTATCTTTTACATATGTTCACTATATGACATCTCGCACCCGTATACTTTGGTACGGCCGAATACACCAGGGGCTTATGTTCCCCAGATTATTGTGTGATTAAGTCCGAACACTTTCACAAGTGCGGCACCCCGAACTTATAGCATTATATGAATCAGCTCCGAATCATGTCTTGGGTCAATAGTTGGGTTTGCCCGGCTCCCATGTTTTGGTGCCTTACGTTCCGTTCCGTCGGCTAAGGTAGCACTGGGAGAACCACTGCGATTGCGCCCCGGTTGAGCCGGGTTAACGCCTCGATGGAAAGCTAAAACTGGCGGCATGATAAGGCGAGATCTGGTCGCTGTTCGAGAGGTCTTTTCGGGTCCCTAAAGACTCATGCCGCCGAGCGAAGTTCGGATGATGTCCGCGAAGGCGTGGATAGCGCCCAGGATTCGGTCTTCCGAATACCAGGGGCTTCGCCGATATTTAAAATTATAGAATTCTATGGCTAAGTAAGAGTGTTCAAGCATTATAAGTCCGGTCGCCTTGTTCGTCATGTTGAGCGCCTCCTAGATGGACCCAAAAATGGGAACAAGAGTGCTCAAGTTTATCACCGAACACCCGGCACTTTCGTGGCTTGGGGGTGAAGCCAAAGACTTGCCATCTCTCGATTTAACAAGCGGCCGCACTGAAGGTAATATTTTAAATTCAACAAAGCGTTGCTCATGGCGCATATAAACGAAGTTTTCAGCGCACAGGATAAACACACAGCGAGTTCACTCAAGGATTACATTAAGGGGGCACTCATCCGCAATATCGCGGGCTCCCTTCAGGACAACTTTATAATATCGCTCTGGCGTACGGTGCTCCTTGCCCGGCGGTGGCGGATCCGTGAGAAGATTCTCCGCATCCAGCTTGCCCCATTGCACCTTTATGCAGGCAAGGGCCCGACGAGCGCCTTCAATGCAGGCGGAGCGCTTGATCACATCTAGCCTGGGGCATGCATCCACCAGCCGCCGCACTAGGCCAAAGTAGCTGCCAGGCATGGCCTGTCCAGGCCACAGCCGGACTGTGAGGCCCTTCATGGCCTCCTTAGCTACCTTGTGGAGTTCGACCACTGCTTCACCTGGTCGCTGGGGAAACTGCCGGATGGCCAGCCTCGGCATCTTGAGACGAAGACCTTCTCCGTTGAGCTCCCTCCTCGCCACGATAGAAACGCAGCGGCATCGGGCGACTCACGCGGCAGATCTGCAAATGCCCCTGGAGAGCTCGAATTGAGGTAAGTATCCGTAATTTACATTAACATGCTTGCTGCATGAAAACGCCTTACCGCCGCTATCTTCTTCATGTCCTCTACTTCCACATGGGCCTTACGGGCCTCGGCCTTGGCGGACTTGGCACTTCGAGAGCCGAGGCAAGCTCGGACTCTCGAGTCTTGAGTCACGCCCAAACTCTCATGCTTTTCCATGAGAGCACGGAGCTCTTGCCGAACTTCCGCCACCGGTGCAGCTTGCTTTTCTCGCTCGATCCGTTACGTGGCGCATTGCGTTCGGCCACGGACACGGCATCCTTCAGGGCTGCCACCTCGTTAGTGGCCCCTGCATTACATATATTATCCTTGTTAATCTTGTTTGCAACCAAAACCCTTTTCTGTAAGGTACTTATTTAAAGTGGTGTTATTCACCTTCTTTCTCCTTAAGCTGCCTCTTGGCATGGCCGAGCTCTTGCTCCGACTGCTCAAGATCCTTCTTCAGCGCCTCGACCTCCGCCGTTAATGCGGCAGAGGTCAACAGCGCAGCCTACAAACCCATATCGACATATTTTTTAAGCAACCCTGCGTATATCTTGTTAGATCCTTAGTCCTGTTTTTCTTTCCGAACACCGAACTAAGCATCAGGGGCTACTGTCTATGCGGTATTACATTACATTATTTTAAAAACTTCTTACCTCAAAGCCTGTTAGAAGGCTGTTGCAGGCTTCGGTCAGCCCGCCCTTGGCAAGCTGGACCTTCTCAATCACCGCACTCATGAGAGTGCGGTGTTCTTCCTCGATGGAAGCGCCTTTAAGCGCCTCCAGCAGGTTATCCGGCGCCTCCGGTTGGACGGAGGCCTCCAGCGTCACGATCTTGCCCTTCTTTCGAAGGGGCCGCTTGCCAGACTCTGGAACCACTGCGGGTTCCGATGTAGAGTCTGGCACAAAGTCCGGGAGGTCGCCTGACGACGCCTCTGGAGCCTCCTCCTGACGGGTCCCGTCTTGGGATCCCACCTCGGCGTCCTCGTCGGCGCATGGGGTAGAGGCGGTCGGGACGGAATTTACCTCCGACGAGGCCAACGACCCGCTCGTCGAGTCGGGAAGATCATCCCTGGCCGGACTACGGACAGAATGCGGCGTTAGAAGGATACTTCGTGACATAAAAGGTATGGCATATAAATGATCTGAATACTTACGATCCTGCCGGACGCTTGGCCCTTGGAGGCCACTCTTCCTCGCCAACATTGATGTTGGCAAAACTGTTCGGGGGGATAGTTCTCCCCCTCTTGGACCCTTCGGCCGCCCCGATTGGGGAGGCCTTCCTCTTCCTCTCTCCCTCCTCCGGGAGAGAGTACTCCTCTTCCTCCTCCTCCTCGTCTTCGGGGGAGGAGTCCTCGTCATCATCAGACGCTTGATTACGGGAACTCTTTCGAGTCCCCGTGGCCACCTTCTTGGCCTTCTTCTCCGGCACCACGTACGGTGCGGGACCAGCAACCTTGCTAGCGGGCATCCTTGGTTCTTCGGCATGGGAGCCAGGCTGATAAGCAACTTGGCCTTCTCCATCCAGTCCTGTCAAAGGAAGAGGCAGATTGAAAACCTCGCTAGAATTAATCTAACTACTATAAGTGTCCTGTAATGGGGTCGAATCACTTACCTCGTCAGTCGGAGACTGTGAGCTGAATCCGCGGTCTTCGGTCGCGGATGCGGGGGCTTCGGCGCCCTTGAACAGCACCCTCCAGGCGCCTTCGTACGTAGTATCGAAGAGCCCGCTCAACATCTGGTGCTGTTCCGGATTAAACTCCCACAGATTAAATGCCCGTTCTTGGCATGGGAGAATCCGCCGGAGGAGCATGACCTGGACCATGTCGACGAGCGGAGTTTATTGCTCACCGGCTTCTTGATGCAGGCTCAAGTCCGTCACCTCCACGGATCACCCCACCGCAAGCCCTTCTCTTTCCGGAGGTGAGCTGCGTGGGGATTCCAGATCTAAATTCGGGGCCGCCGCCCATGTAGGCTCGCGCGGCTCGGTGATGTAGAACCACCCGATTGCCACCCCTTGGCGGAGTCCACGAAGGTCCCTTCTAGCCAAGGGGCGTTGGGCGGCTTGCCCAACATAGCGCCTCCGCATTCGCTTGCGTCCCTTCACAACCTTGACAGCGTTGAAGGTCTTGAGCCACTGAGCGAAGTGGGGCGGATGCGAGAAAGGCCTCGCGACACGATGATAAACATCGAGATGTTGAGGGCGAAGTTCGGCGCCGGATCGTGGAAATCAGGCCGTAGTAAAACATGATCCCCCGGACGAATGGATGGAGCGGAAAGCCCAGTCCGCGGAGGAAGTGGGGAAGGAAAACAACCCTCTCATGAGGCCCTAGGGTAGGAATGAGCTGCCCCGCGTCGGGCAGCCGATGCGCGATGTCGTCGGAAAGGTATCCGCGTCGCGAAGCTTGGTGATGTCCTCCTCCTTGGCGGTGGAGGCCATCCATTGCCTCCCCTCCGGACATATTCGGAGAAGGGTCGAGGCGGAATCTGTGACTTAAGCGTTGGAGCTTGGGTTCGCGAGGGACGGATGAGCAAAGGAGGAAGAAGGCATAGGTGAGAAGGTAAATCCTTATCCCTTATATATAGGCGACGAAAAATATCGTCCCTCACCGGCTGGTAAAACTCGCTTATCTCCCAAGCGCCACCATCAATGGCGCGGTTGGGTTACCCACGCACGCATCTTGATGAGAATCCGGAATAAGGGGAACACGATCCGCTTGACGGGGCGTGCCAAGAAACGCGCCGCTAAGCGTCTTTGAGGTGATATAGTAATTCAAACAAGGGCTTGGTAGCGGTGTGATGTCACGCCCTGTAATGTCGTCGGCAGATTGGATCGATATATGTGTTTTATTCTCTCGTTTGGAATGTGGAATTTATATTGCGAGCGGACACTATCCTGGTGTTCATTATTTTCTCCGAATTATTCAAGGGAGGAACCCGCCTTGCAATTCGAACATTATGCACGCCGGACTTATCGTCATTGAAGACTGGTTCGAGGCTCTTGAGGAGTCTGGACTAGGGGTGTCTGGACAGCGGACTATCAATATCCGCCGGACTCCCGGACTACGAAGATAGAAGATTGAAGACTCGGCTCGTGTCAGGAAGGTACTTTCCTTGGCGTGGAAGGCAAGCTTGGCGATCTGATATGTAGATCTCCTACCATTGTAACCGACTCTGTGTAACCCTAGCCTCTCCGGTGTCTATATAAATTGGAGGGCCTTAGTCCGTAGGACAACATTACATCTCAACAATCATACCATAGGCTAGCTTCTAGGGTTTAACCTCCTTGATCTCATGGTAGATCCACTCTTGTACTACCCATATCATCAATATTAATCAAGCGGGGCGAGGGTTTTACCTCCATCGAGAGGGCACGAAACTGGTAAAAACATTGTGTCCCTCGTCTCCTGTTACCATCCGCCTAGACGCACAGTTCGGGACCCCCTACCCAAATCCCGCGGTTTTGACACCGACAATCGACATAAACATCATGTTGTGACCAAGCGCAAGTCTGACCCGACCATGGTCAGGCATCTGTATAGGAACAATAGAACTCGGCAGTTCATGTTTCAAGAAGATAACAGCTGTAAAACTGTGTATAAGCAATAGTTTATGAACAACATATATAACAGAAAATAGCTCGTACCATAAGTTTCTCGACACAGTTGGACCTGTTCAACGAGTGCAGCAGTGGCATACATATCCCACGTGGCCTTTCACCATTGAAACGCCCCACAAGGACCTCAAGACGATCAATAAAGTGTAGGAACTTGTGGGTGTCAATCCAGACAACTTCAGTGCCTAGTTATTACAGAGTAACAAATGAGCAGACTGCTTAACTCTGAAAAACCTACACGTGCCACCAATTATAAGAAAATATTAGTTAGAAGTAGCATCTTCGTGAGAGATTCGTTGCTACTTCTAAAGTTAAATTGTGATTAGTTAGACAGAATAGGTGGATTAAGAAGTAATCGAGGCAACAAGCAAGAACCAGATACAAAACTAACATGGATGAACAATTGGAACGACGTCGTGGTGGAAGATCACAGTGAAGATGAGACCAGGTTCTGCTATTTCCATCAACATTCGTGCGCCAACTTTCAGTCCGTAACACTTGAGAAAGTTTATCCAAGTTTGGCCATAAAAAAAGCAGCGATCTTCTTGGTTCATGAACCCAACTCGGAAGTTATATCCATGGCTTGTCTTCACTGTGACCATTAAACTAGTGTATTCAGTTATGGCAAGGCCGAGCATCTTGAGTACATGTGTTCTGGCAGAGCAAATAATACACTGCAGGAAAAATAATACGAGAACACAGCCTGTTAAAAAAAACCACCCTCCCGGATAGAAAAGAGGATTCTAGGAACATTGTCGGATTTCGGGTTCCGGCAGACCCTTGAGGTTCGAACACTGGGGTGCGCGCGGAGATTCAACTCTCTACCGGCTCGCTCCTTACCGAACCGCTAGGACCTAAACTACTAAAATGTAACAGCACAAGAGGCATAAGATTTATCTTGGTTGAGGCCACCATTGTGGTGTAATACCCTACTCCAGTGTGTGGTGTGGTGGATTGCCTCTTGGGCTGATGATGAACAATACAAGAAAGAACAGCCTCGCGAGGGTCTGTTCTTGGCTGGTGCGATGAACTGCTAGGAGGGAGTTCAGTCGCTCTATCTACTGGTTTCTTGATGACGATTCAGCGCTTGATGCCTCTAGCTGCTAGATCAGGTCCAGATGCCATTACCCTGGGGGTGGCTAGTCCTATTTATAGGCAAAGGCCCTAGGCCTCTTCCCAAATATTGAGCGGGAAGGGCGCCAACAATTGGCCATTTTGAAGGGGAACAGCGGGTACACTTATCCTGACTAAAGTTGGTCCTCGCCTGCCAAAGGCTCTGGTGATGACGCCGGCTTGGGCTCCATAATGACTTCCTTCTGGCCGTTGGGCTGGTCTTGGTCTTGTTGAACCGAAATGGACGCCTTTGCTTGATGCTCTCGCCTGCGCTTGCTCCCTTTGCACCAAAGAGTAAAGGATGACATCATATGGCTGGCGCTCGATCGGGCGCCCTTGGTCGTCATGGCTTGCGTCATGGGCACCTCGCGAGGTACCCCGCCTTGAACTCTCCGCCCCCTCATGAGCCAGCCTGACGTGGTCGTGCCTAAGGAAGCTCCTTGTCGTCGTCCCGCGAGGCTTGGCCCCTCGCGAGGGTCTTGAGCTTGCGTTGATGAAGATGGGCTGTGCTGGGCCTCCTTTGAGCCACGCCAGCAGCCGCATGGCAGCAAGTCTGGGGACCCCGTTCCCGATAACGCCGACAAGAGCCCCCGGGCCCACGGCGCGCCCGAACTTGGCCGAGCACAGAGGCGAAAGGGCAAGTACGAAGCATCGCGTGGCGGTTAATTGGATGTGGGCGGCACTGTTCCCCCACACCTCCTCGGTAACCGCTCGGATTCGACAAGTCCCTGCATGCAAAGAGGGTCATGATTATCGGTGATCATGGAGGCCGACGGTTGGCCTTCGCTGGCTATATGTACGGAACGGCGTGCGCCCTTCCAGTCTATCCTTCTGCTTCTCCTCCTTCTTGCTCCGTCTTGCTGCAATGGCTCCGATCCGCCGGTTCTCCGCGGAAGAGAAGGGAAAGGCTCCCCAAGGGGATCCTGACCCGCTTCAAGAAGCGGCCTACCCTCTGGTGTCCGGCGAGGGCACTTTCGCCAGAAGCGTCAAGACCTCAGTGCGGCGGTCGCCACCAGTTCCCTCTTCCTTGTCGCGACTGCTGGTGGCTCTGAGCGAGTCGGCGCCAAACGCCTAGCGGCGCCGCCCAGCACGCCGGCCGGGTCACGGAAGGTGTCGTCTTCCCCACAGTCCACGCCGAGGGCTCCTGCCGAGAGTTCGTGCTTCACGCCGCCACGCCTCCTAAGTTTTGGATTCGTCTCCCTCCTTTCTTCGCCTCCGCCGTTCGGCAGGGGGAACGTCTGGGGCTCTGGCTGCAGCACGCCGGCTGCGGCACCCTCGCGACCGGGGCAGAGGTCGCGGTCGTTGCCCCGGGCGAGGTCTTCATGACTCGAGGCTGGGGCGAGGTCGCCCGGGTCTGCAGGACGAGGGACGCCCTCACGATCCATCTGGAGTACGATGGTGCGTCGATGATGTCCTTCAAGGTCTTCGACGCGGAAGGTAATCGGCTGGAGTGCTGCCCCGGGGGAGGCGGTCGGGACCCTGCAGCGGCGAGACAGAGGCCGGCCGTCCGCTCCCTTGGCTGCTCCTCAAGCGACGGAGGCACCGGAGGATCCAGCGACTCCGCTGAGCTCTTCGTGACGCCGGAGACGAGCGACGACAGCTACGAGCCCCCGAGCCTGCGCCGTTCCCGGAGCAGGGCGGGCTCGTCAGGCCGTCGCCGCCTCTGATCTGGATGGGGTTGGCCCACTGTTGATGATGGCATCTGCCGCGATGCCCCTGTAGTTAGGACTCCTTAGGATTCGCGCCTTTTGTTCCTGCGAGGGGCCAAGAATATACCCCACGGGGGCTTGTAAGATGTTTGTAGCTCCGTCTGTCAATATGATCCTTATTATGAAGCAGTGCGAGATGCTCATTCCGTTTTAGCTCAGTTTCCTCCTTTCAGTCCTTACGAGGGCTTGATGCTCTGCGCCGACAGGTCCCAGTCCCAAGGCGGCTTCAGCCGTCGCTGGTATGCCAGGTCGCGATGCCGTGGTCAAGGCCAGGAGGTGAGCGGCCCGAGGTCCGGTAAGAGCAACTGAGTCGCGATGCTCAGGAGGTCCCCCTTAGCACTCAAGCAGCCATCATTCGGTGAGAAAGGAGAGCGACGTTGCTAACACGGAATTGCATTGAGTGCGGAGGTGGTGCTGCGATAACTAGTGTGTCCGTAGGGGTGACTTATCTCGAGGGTCAGAAAAATGCTTCCTGGTGCGGTGCTAGCCTTGGCCGTCGCGAGGTTGCTTGGCGATGCTCCTTGGAGGGACCCTGCAGGCTCATCACAGAAGGAACGAGGGTTTGTCATGAAAATCGACAGTTAGCCGTTAGTTGCTCTAGAGGAGCGTGAAAGGCCTCGCGAGCTGTATTGGGGTACCCGTGAGCCAGCGCGGGGCTCGCGGGGCCCTACCTCAAGGCGGGTTGCGCCTGGCTCTGGGCCTTATCTTGGAGTGTGTTCCTGCAAATTTGGCGGATGCGGTGTTTCTCGTCTTGGTCCGGCTCTTGGGCTGGTCTCGGCCGTCATTGGCATGCCGTGTCGCGATGCCATGGACAAGACCAGAGTGAGGGCCGGAGAGCCGGTAGGAGCCCTGAGTCGCGATGCTCAGGCACCCCCCTAACGCGCAAGCTGGGTTAGATGACGAAAATCTACGTCCTCGGGTCCCGGCTATCGGGCTGGTCTCAGCCGTCGCTGGCCTGCCAGGTCGCGATGCCATGGACAGGACCAGAGGGTGAGGGCCGGAGAGCCGGTAGGAGCCCTGAGTCGCGATGCTCAGGCACCCCCCCTTTAGCGTGCAAGATTCCGTCACCCAGAAAAAGGCACCAAATAACAAGCATGTTGGATCGAAAGCATAGTCCTAAGATAAACGCAAGGAGGATACATGCATTTGGGACAGCCCGGCGGCTTGGGGATGATGCAGCCGAGGGCGCCCCAATAAGATAAGCTAAGGACATGAAATAAAGGGATACATGCCGCGAGGGCGGACCCACTCGGCACAGGAATAATCGCCTCAAGGCGAAGGCGCATTAAACGAAACTTAAAAGATGTCACTGATGATGTTGGGGACGAAGGGGTGTTGGTGTAGCAGACTCGGTGGGCTGTGGGAGCCGATCTCACGAGCCCAGGCCCAGGGCCTCGGGAGGCTCGGGAGGCCGGCGGCTCCTCATGGCCATCTCCATCTCCGCCGGGGCTGCAGCACGCTGGCCTCTTGAGCCTCAAGATGGCCCTCATGAGACGCTGGGCTTGGCAGCAGCGTTCGGCAGGCCGTAAGGCATGCGCGCACGTAAGTGTGGGCGGACCCTCGCAATGTCCCACTCGCGAGGGCAGGCGCTCTTGAGGCGCAGCTCGGTTGAGCTGGTATGTCGTCTGCAGACGCGCAGCCCACCATCCTCGCCTGGATGGGGGGCCACAGCGGGTAGGCGGTGGCTGCCTCTCATGACCCTTGACTCCTGTAACTCCTGAATGGCCTTGCTGACGAACTCCTGAGGGTTTGCCCTCCTTGCCTTGCTCCTTCTTGAGGGAAACGTGTTTCGAAGCACGCCTCCACGTGGTGCCCAAGCGCCTCCCTCGTGACCTAGGCGAGGTCGGCGGCCCTCCAGGGGAGAGCCCCCGAGCCCTGCCTGAGGAGGGCGTCGGGCGCGCCTCCCTATGCGATGGAGGGAGGCTCCTCCTGGCCGGCGCTGGGCCTCGAGGGGCCTGCCTCTGAGAGCCGGGCGGTTGATGTCTTCTTCTTCTTGGGTGCGGCCTCGGAAGGCCTCCTGCTGATGCGGTCTGGGTCTTCCAGTGATGCGGCCTGAAAGGCTCGCTCCAGGGAGCACACTGCGTCTCTCTCTTCGCAGGGCACCGTGATGACCCCGCCGCTTCCTGGCATCTTGAGGACGTTGTAGCCGTGGTGGGTTACGTCCATGAACTTGGCCAGTGCCGGGTACCCGAGGATGGCGTTGTACGGCAGGCGAATGTGGGCGACGTCAAAGTCGATGAGCTCGGTGCGGTAATTGTCGCGAGCCCCGAAGGTGATAGGAAGGCGGACCTGCCCTATCGGGACCGTGGAGCCGTTGGTGACTCCGGAGAAGGGCTTGGTTGGCTGAAGCTGACTATAAGGCACTTGAATATTGTTGAATGTTTCCACGGACAGGACGTTGAGCCCTGCCCCGCCGTTGATGAGGGTCCTGGTGACTAGCACGTTGCTGATGATTGGGGAAAAAAGCATCGGGAGGACTCCTGCTGTGGCTGCGCACTTGAGCTGATCTACTGAGCTGAACATGATGGCGCACGCCGACCACCTGAGAGGGCGCGTAGCCTCGAGCTTGGGGAGGACTGCGTTTACTTCGCGGGTGAACTGCTTGAAGATGTGCTGAGAGGCTGGGGCTTGAGCTCGCCTAGGATGCAGGCGATTGCACGTGGTTCCTGGAAGCCCCAGCCCCCTCGTCCTGATGACGGTCTTCATTTCTCCTTGGCTGCGGCGGCATGAGGGAGGCATGTGTTCCCTTGCAGGCGATCTCGCGAGGCTGCTCCCTCAACCTCCCTCATGGCGGATCCTGCCAGCCGGTCCTCGCGAGGTTGGTCGCGCCACCCTTGGCGCGGGCATGATCTTCCCAGCGTCTGCATTCCTTCCTCCTCCTCGGCCGTAGCCCGGTCCGCTGCGCTCGGGCGTCTGCCGACCCTTCCTCACGCACGGCCGGAGCTCTTGGCATTCATTTGTGTTGTGGGTGTGGAGGTCGTGGTACACGCAGTACCGACTGCCCTTGGAGGATTCGGGCTGATCTCTGCCCCGCTTGGTGTCTGGCTCGGCCGCGAGCACGATAGCCCCCTTGCGCTTCACGTCCTTGGCCTTGGGCTTCTTCTCTTCGCGGTCCACGGCAGGCAGCTCGAGGAGGGAGAGGCGCCCCTCCTCAGCCCTGGCGCACTTGGTCGCCAAGTTGAACACCTCCAAGGAGGTGCACAGGTCTTCATGCATCGCCAGCTCCTCCTTCATCTTGACGTCGCGCACACCGTTGGAGAAGGCAGAGATGATGGCCTCCTCTGTTACCCTAGGTATCTTGAGGCGCGCGTTGTTGAAGCGCTGGATGTACTTTTGCAGGGTTTCCCCTGGCTGCTGCTTGATACGGCGCATGTCGCTCACGGCGGGGGGCCAGTCGCGAGTACCTTGGAAGTTGGCAATGAAGCGGGTGCACATCTCGTCCCAGGAAGAGATCGTGCATGGGGCCAGATTCAGGAGCCAGGTACGGGCTCCATCCTTGAATGCCATGGGAAACCAGTTCGCCATGACCTTTTCGTCTCCGTTGGCAGCTTCGATGCCCAACTCGTAGAGTTGGAGGAACTCCGCAGGGTCAGCCATGCCGTCGTAGCAAGGAGGCAGGTCTGGCTTGAACTTGGCGGGCCAAGCGACGCTGCGTAGCTTGGAGGTGAAGGCACGGCAGCCCGCCGTGGCCGCGGGGGGCCCTGGGAGACGGAGATCTTGGTCTTGCGGGTCCCCATGCGCCGCGGCTGGGGGCAGCGCAGGGTCTTGACGTGCTGGAGCAGGGAGCGCTCGGGCAGCTTCTTGTGGGTGAGGGACTCCTTGGCAGCTCTGCTCTTGCCGGGCTGGCGCCTGGCGGAGCAGGTTCCGTCCAGGGGCCGCGCGCCTTGGGGCCAGGACGCCTTCTTGAGGAGGAGGCGGCTGAGGCGCCCCAGGAGCTTCATCGCCCGCGCGGGGCGGGGTGCGGTGCAGCGAAAAGGATGGTGCAGGGGCGCCTCCAGCGGTGCGGACGAGCTCAGCGACTCGGTCGAGCCATTCTTCATAGACGTCGTCGATGGGGCGGTAGCGCAGGAGCTCGTTTGCCGCAATGAGCGCAGCTCTGGCCTCCATGGCTGCGCGGGGCGCGCGTGACAAAGAACCAGCAGGGGTGAGCGAGGGAGTGGAAGTGCGGCCGTCCCGCCTCATGGACGGATGATGGGACGATGCTTGCTGCTCGTTCCTCGCCGGGCCGGTGGCGGCGTTGACGGCGGGCGACGGGGAACGACGAGGGCGCCCGCGACGGGAGCCGTCTGGGCGACATGGGAGGCGAGGGCGGCCCGGCGCTCGGCGCGAGCCCGACGAGCATCAGACATGGTTGCGGTGATCGGGGAAGAACGAGACGACGGAAGGCAGATTCCGGTGCACCCCTACCTGGCACGCCAAATGTCGGATTTCGGGTTCCGGCAGACCCTTGAGGTTCGAACACTGGGGTGCGCGCAGAGATTCAACCCTCTACCGGCTCGCTCCTCACCGAACCGCTAGGACCTAAACTACTAAACAGAACAACACAAGAGACACAAGATTTATACTGGTTCGGGCCACCATTGTGGTGTAATACCCTACTCCGGTGTGTGGTGTGGTGGATTGCCTCTTGGGCTGATGATGAACAATACAAGAAAGAACAGCCTCGCGAGGGTCTATTCTTGGCTGGTGCGATGAACTGCTAGGAGGGAGTCCAGTAGCTCTATCTACTGGTTTCTTGATGAGGATACAGCGCTTGATGCCTCTAGCTGCTAGATCAGGTCCAGATGCCATTACCCTGGGGTGGATATTCCTATTTATAGGCAAAGGCCATGGGCCTCTTCCCAAATATTGAGCGGGAAGGGTGCCAACAATTGGCCATTTTGAAGGGGAACAACGGGTACACTTATCCTGACTAAAGTTTGGTCCTCGCCTGCCAAAGGCTCTGGTGATGACGCCGGCTTGGGCTCAACAATGACTTCCTTCCGGCCATTGGGCTGGTCTTGGTCTTGTTGCACCAAAATGGACGCCTTTGCTTGATGCTCTCGCCTGCGCTTGCTCCCTTTCCACCAAAGAGGAAAGGAGGACACTGCGCGGGCTGGCGCCTGACTGGCGCCCTTGGTCGTCATGGCTTGTGTCATGGGCACCTCACAAGGTACCCCGCCTTGAACTCTCCGCCCCCTCATGAGCCAGCCTGACGTGGTCGTGCCTGAGGAAGCTCCTTGTCATCCGTCCCGCAAGGCTTGGCCCCTCGCGAGGGTCTTGAGCTTGTGTTGATGAAGATGGGTTGTGCTGGTGTAACGCCCTCGATGCGGCTATATCTCCCACGTGTCGAAGCACGACTTAGAGGCATAACCGCATTGAAAGCAATGTCGCAAGTGAGGTAATCTTCACACAACCCATATAATACATAAGGGAAAGAGATACATAGTTGGCTTACAATCGCCACTTCACACAGTTACATGAATAAAGCATTACATCATCCAGATACAATCAAGGTCCGACTACGGAACCAAAATAAAAGAAGAACCCCAAATGCGACAAAAGGTCCCCGATCGACCCCAACTGGGCTCCACTACTGATCAACTAGAGCGAAACAACACAAAGGGCAAGATCATCATCGAGCTCCTCCTTGAGCTTGGTTGCGTCACCCTTTCGGTAACATAGGCACCGCAAACTGGTTTTGAAGTATCGGTGAGCCACGAGGACTCAGCAATCCCATTACCATGGGTATCAAGACTAGCAAAGCTTAATGGGAAAGGAAGGGGTAAAGTGCTGAGGTTGCAGCAGCGACTAAGCATGATATGGTGGCTAACCAACGCAAATAAGAGCAAGAAGAGAACAAGCGGAACGGTCGTGAAGCTAGCAATGATCAAGAGGTGATCCTGAACACCTACTTACGTCAAACATAACCCAGAAACCGTGTTCACTTCCCCGACTCCGCCGAGAAGAGACCATCACGGCTACACACACGGTTGATGCGTTTTAATTTGGATCAAGTGTCAAGTTGTCTACAACCGGACATTAACAAATTCCCATCTGCCACATAACCGCGGGCACGGCTCTCGAAAGTTTAAACCCTGCAGGGGTGTCCCAACTTAGCCCATGACAAGCTCTCGCGATCATCGAAGGAATAGACCTTCACCCGAGACACTCCGATCAGACTCGGTATCCGGTACATCAAGACATTTCGACAATGGTAAAACAAGACCAGCAAAGCCGCCCGATGCGCCGACAATCCCGATAGGAGCTGCACATATCTCGTTCTCAGGGCAACACCGGATGAGACAGGCTACGAGTAAAACCAGACCTCGAGTTGCCCCGAGGGGGCCCCGCAGGCGGCTCGGTTTGGACCAACACTTAGACAAGCACTGGCCCGGGGGGGGCTATAATGAAGATGACCCTCGAGAGAGCGACTCCCAAGGGAAAAGGTAGGTGGTGGTGAGGCAAATGGTAAAAGTCAATGTTGGGCCTTTCTGGACAAGTTTTATTCAAAGCAAACTGTCAGGGGGGTCCCATAAATCACCCGACCGCGTTAGGAACGCAAAATCCGGGAACATAACACCGGTATGGCGGAAACTAGGGCGGCAAGAGTGGAACAAAACACTGCATAAGGCCGAGCCTTCCACCCTTTACCAAATATATAGATGCATTAATAATATAAGAGATATTGTGATATCCCAACATAAACCCCATCCACCATGGAGAAATCTTCAACTTCACCGCAACTAGCAACGCTATAAGAGGGCTGAGCAAAGCGGTAACATAGCCAAACAATGGTTTGCATAGGAAAGGTGTCAAAGGTTAGAGGTTCATGGCAATATGGGATGGCTGGACAAACAGGTAATAGGTAGCGCAGCATAGCGAAAGAACGAGGCAACTAGCATAGCAATGATAGTAGTGAGATCCAGGGTAGCGGTCATCTTGCCTGAGATCCCGCAAGGAAGAAGAACGAGTCCATGAAGAAGACAAACGGACGTAGTCGAACGAATCCTCACAACTCCGGAACGAAACCGAAGCTAACGAGAGAAGCAAACCGAAAAGAAGCAAACAGCATGGTAAACACACAAGCATAAACATGGCATGATGCACAAACAAGTATGATGCATGTCCGGTTTAATGAGGCATGGCATGGCAAAGTGCAACACACAATACTACAAGTTAAGTGGAGCTCAATATGCAACAAGTTGCATATTGACGAAACACCACATGCAATTATTTAGTTCACTCTTGGTTATGCTACTCATCAATATTAAATGTTGTTAAACATGGCAAGGGGTGAAACATAAGTAAACTAACTATTTAGGCAAGTTTAAATGAGGCCAGAACAACAAACAACAAGTCCGGAAAATCCTCGTATGCAATTGATGAATTCGCTACTGTTCTGCCCTAAAACATATTTTAAAGTTGTTAAACAGGAAAATAAAGTGGACCATGTTAAACTAGGCATTTTTTCCACCCCATTTACATATAAAGTTTGTTTAAAACGGAGCAACGGTTAATTAGTTATGAAATAAATCATTTTAACATGGCATAGGAGCAAATTAATGTAAACAACATTTTAAACATTTTAAACATGGATGAAAAGTTGGATATTATTAATCTACACAAAATTCTAAGCATTTTACATGTTAAAATCATTTTACTCCGATGCATGGTTAATGAGTTGTTAATGCATGAACGTGAAGGACTTTTCTGTAAAACTGTTATCTCAGCATTAATAGGAAAAATCGCAGACAGAGAAAAAAACAACACTAGGCCGAAACCGACCGCCCAACAGAACAGGAGCTGGGAGCTCACCACGGCCAAGGCCAGTGGAGGGAAGTGGACGGGCAGGCCGGGAGGGGATGCGGGCTGGGCAGGTGGCTGGATCGGGCAGGGGCCCATGTGGGCGTGAGCGGGCGATCGAGGCGTCGAGCTCCTGCTCAAGTAGCCGGCAGGGGAGGCGGCGGCGCTGCACCTGCAGAGGCGGGACGGCGCCCGGCGAAGGGCAAGACGGAGGGCAGGAAGCAGGACGAGGACCCGGATCCGCGATTCTCGGCCGGCTACTGGTCGGAGGAGGCCGGGCGGCGAGGTCAAAAGCGGCGGCGGCTCCTGCAATGGGAGAGAGACCTTAGAGGAGGAGAGAGAGGGAAAAAAGGATGGAGGAAGGCGCGGGGAGGCTGCTGGCAGGCGCCGTGGCGGCGCGGGTTCCGGAGGGGACGCAGACGGCGACGGGTCGGGCAGACCGCGGCCGCCATGATTTAACGACGAGGAGGTACTGGGTCGGGCGAGGGAGCAGGACGGCGCGGGCGAAGCGCCCTCGGGAGGCGCTGCTGGAGCCGATGGGTTCCTGTGGTCCGATCTGGTCTCCCGGGCGTGACTTGTGGGGGAAGCGAGGCAGGGACATGTGGCGCCTTGCCACTGGCTGGAGCGCGGCTGGCTGGCGGCGCGGCCAATCTGGTGGCGACAAGTGGTGGCCGGCGGCTGGGGAGGTGCGGAAATGGAGGTGGGCGGCGGCTGGCTGCGGGAATAGAGGAGGGGGTAGGTAGGAGGCCAAAAATTGAGAGAGGGGTCTATATATAGGAAAAGAGGCTAGGGTTGGGGGGTTTTGGGGGCTTTTCGGAGCGTACGATCGCCATCGAATGGCTCCAGAGCGGAGAGGGACTATGAGAGGAGTTGGTGGGCTGTGTAGATGGGCTAGGCTAAGAGGAGAGAAGAGAAGGCAGCCCGGCAACGGTTTTCGGAGACCGAAAACACCCGACGAATATACCGACTATATCGCGGTTATATATTGAACGGTTGAGCAGTCAAACGAACTCCGAATGCGACGAAACTTGGCAGGCGGCCTGTCTACACTATAATAAGACCGCACGACAAGTTGCAACCCATTCCGAGAACATTTTATGCCACTTATAAAATAATATTTCGGGGGTGCCGCGAGCGCGTGCGAGTGTGGTCAGGCTCAGAACGGACAACGAAGAGTACCGGCGAAACACGAACGGATGCAAGTTTTGAAAAACATGCGGATCAAATGCAGATGATGAGATGAGATGAGATGCAAAAATAAAAGAGCTAGCATAAATGAAACACACGGAGGTCACAAAATATGGAAGTCTTCTGGAGCGTCGGTCTCGGGGCGTTACAACACTCCACCACTACGAGAGGATCTCGTCCCGAGATCTAGGATGGCACCGGAGGGAAAACGAAAGAGGAAGAGAAAAGGTAAAACTAAGTTGCTTCTTTGACGAACGTGTGAAACCACGAACCTTGAGAGGTTGAGCAATTTAAAAGAAAGAGTACAACAGAGATGAACGAGTTTGCAAACAATCCGGTCGAAAAGAGGAGCAAGGAGTATTACGAGAACTTGAAGGTTGCAAAGACATGAATCAAGAGTTTAATGGACAAGATAGAATTCGAAACCACTCCGGTTAAAACAAGATGAGAGAGGAAGAGTGATATAATTTGGGCAGCACTCCGACTGAAAGAAGAAGGAAAACTTGATAGGATGAGATGATATTGAGGAGATGATACAACACTCCGGTTGGAAATGGAGGAATATAATTTGAACTTGGCAAAATGAACGCACTTGGATGAGACTGCGGTTAAAACAGGAACGATAGACACAACACTCCGGTTAAATGGATAAGAATGAAAAGAACATGATCCTCACAATTCGAGATGATGAGTGAAAAGAGCAACCTCACAATGCCTTCGGAAGAAAGAATAGAAGATAAATCATTGGAATAACAGAATGGAGAAGAAAATGCCAACTTCTGCCACAAATGAGCTTGGAAAGCATCCTTGCAAAGAAGAATTGAACGGAGTTGTTGGAAAATCAACAACGAAAAGCACAAGCTTGTTGTGGGCTTATGGCAAACATCTCAAAATGACGAGGTGACAACCGGCCACTAATGGAAACCATTGATTTGATTGAGAGCACCAAAGAGATGAAAAACTTCTTCCACCAAGAGGATAAGAGCAAGCATGGGTCATGCATAATCACCACAAATAGTAACAACCCTTAAGGAAAGGCTTTAGGTGACATCTGACACAAGATAACTCCAACGAAGAAGTTGATTGGTCGAAAAGATCTCTTGAACGAAGAGAAAATGATGGATTTAAAATACTTCATTCTTTACAACATATGAATCATGAAACATGAATGGAAATTGCCAAGAATGATATAACACCACCTCAAAAGCTAAGGTAGAAAGAATAGCACTTCGAAATGCAAGAAGAAGAATACTTGAGCTTCTCAAAACAAAACAAGTGTTGGGCACCCTGTTTAATTTTGAGTATGGCTTGGTGGATCATAACTTCAAGCGAAAACTTGAAGAACAATTGAAGAATGAAAAGAATCCTTGACGACCCACCATTTAGAGCCTCCATGAAGAACTCCGGTAATAGAAGGATGATGAAAAGAAAGAGAAGTTGAAAACACAAGGTGAAGCCTTGCAATGATTTAGATGGAGCTTCGCGATGATATAACCGAGAGAACTTGGAACTGCGGAAAAAGAGTAGATGAAACACTAGAACCGCGAATTACTTCATCATGACCAATCTCCGGAAGAAAAGAATTGAATCACCTCGAGGAAATAAGAATAAGATTTATTGTATGCTTATCCTTCATCAAATTAAATTGATGGCAAGCAATGGACTTTTGCATATTACTTATTCCCATTGAAAAAGGATAAAGAGAGGTATAGCGTCAACTTGAGAAGGTATTGATGGAATCACCGGTGGGATTTGGAAACAACGAATGAACGAATGAATGAATTGATACGATGACGAAGGAAGAGAAATCTTGAACGAACCACCGTAAGAATTGAAAATGATCGAAGTAGGCACAATTCACCGGGAAGAATTGGAAAAACGAATGAAGATACTTGAGGGGATTTAGATACATGAGAACGAAGAGATCATGAACTGATTAGAGGATATTTGAACGATGCACCGGCAAGATAGGAGAATGATAACTGACAGCTGAGAATGAATAAACCTGAATTGATGGACTCCGGATGACAAACTGAGAAGACTCTTGAATATCTCCTGATGGGTGAAAAAGATTCTCACAATCGAAAACAATTATGAGAGGATGGCAACAAGCTAGCACCATGAATCTTGAAGAGAATAGAGCAAGATTAAAGAGAAACTCTTCTTCGGTCTTCAAATGATGAGAATGACAACGAGAAGCATCACCAAGAATTATTGAGGCACACCGGAAGAATCAAAAGTGAAGAGGTTGAGCCAACTATGAAAAGAATTTGAAAGATCTTGGAGAAAAGCATTTGACTGATGATAACTCATTCTTACGTCAAACTTGGAGAAGAATTTGGGATAGCTCCGGAATAATTAGAAGAGTCAGGTAAGATCCTGGGAAAAGACCTGTGGGTTAGGGCCCACTCAAAAGAAAACACCGTTGGAACTGATTTTAAAGAGAAATTGCACCGGTTGAATTAACTGGCTTGAATGAGATAACGACCTCGAAATATCTTGAACGGATTGAGAATGGAAGAACAAATCTTGTAAGATATCTTCAGCACTCCAGAACAAATGAATAGCAAGAGGTGAGTGATTGAGAGGTGCACCGGCATGAGAAAGCATTTTACACGAGGAAAGGAAAATGATGAACACTGAAAGCTTGAATTGGATCCACCGGAGAAGAATAGAAAGGAGGATGATGAACTTGAAGCTGTTGAGCATCTTCATGGGAAATCACCGGATAAGAACATTGATTGAAAAGAATGAAGAGACTTCACATGAATAAATGGATACTTGATTAAGAAATCTGAGTCCTTGAGGAAAAAGGGTGGGAGGGCGGGAAAACAAAGGCAACTTGGGAAAGATGAAACAAACACCGTTGAGAAAACTTAGAAACGATCTTGCGGATGGAAAGAATGATGGGATCCACTTGAAGAGAAGCGCACCGGTTGGAAAAGAATTAACATGACAACCTCAATGATCAAGAAGAATTAACACTCACATAGAAATATGAGAACACCAATTAGAGAAGGTATGGATTCAACATTTGACATTGAAGCAACTCGAATACCACAAATAAAACAAAACAAAGGATTTGGCTTGCAGAATGAGCCGGAACAAATACAAATGATAGAGATTTACCCAATCCCATATCATGCATCCGTCGGAAAGATATTCTAGGAGCTACTTGAATTCCCACCTATAAAACTCCCGAAACTTTCTGGTTATGCAATCTGGTGTTGGGGATACAGGGGAAGCAATATATCTCACCCAAACTAACAATACCTACATCCAAGCTGTATCCATCCGTTAACACATACCCAAGAAACCTTCGGAAATCGTCTACCTCAACCTTCGAAAAGCATCCGTTATACGAGTCATGGCAATACTCCCGTACTCACCTTAGTACTGGGTTAGCGGGGTTATCTCACCAACAACTGCATAAAAGAGATTTTCGATATCGGCGTACTAAACTCAGGTATTTCAGAACTGCAACAATAAAATTATGACGACAACACCTCAGAGCTCAACTCCCCGGGACACCTCCACTAAAAAAAACCCCTGCTGATGGGAGGCACCAAGACAATGTTGTCATCATAAAACCATCGGAACGATTCTAAGATACCCGCGTGATCCTAAAAAATTTTTAGTGAAATTTAAGAAGAGAAGAGTCAAAACTCTATGTCAGGATGCCTCACCAGAGCGATTTAAGGACCGAGGAGTAAAAAAAATTCTAACTCTCGATATATATAATCCTAAATGACTCAAAACATTTTTCTAGACACAACTCGCCGCTAAAACCGATCAAGCGGTGGGGCTCCTAAGGTCGGGAAGGCTCGATTACCAACTTGTAGCGCCTCGATGCGGCTATATCTCCCGTGTCGAAGCACGACTTAGAGGCATAACCGCATTGAAAGCAATGTCGCAAGTGAGGTAATCTTCACACAACCCATATAATACATAAGGGAAAGAGATACATAGTTGGCTTACAATCGCCACTTCACACAGTTACATGAATAAAGCATTACATCATCTAGATACAATCAAGGTCCGACTACGGAACCAAAATAAAAGAAGAACCCCAAATGCGACAAAAGGTCCCCGATCGACCCCAACTGGGCTCCACTACTAATCAACTAGAACGAAACAACATAAAGGGCAAGATCATCATGAGCTCCTCCTTGAGCTTGGTTGCGTCACCTGCTCGGTAGCATAGGCACCTGCAAACTGGTTTTGGAAGTATCTGGTGAGCCACGAGGACTCAGCAATCCCATTACCATGGGTATCAAGACTAGCAAAGCTTAATGGGAAAGGAAGGGGTAAAGTGGTGAGGTTGCAGCAGCGACTAAGCATGATATGGTGGCTAACCAACACAAATTAGAGCGAGAAGAGAACAAGCGGAACGGTCGTGAAGCTAGCAATGATCAAGAGGTGATCCTGAACACCTACTTACGTCAAACATAACCCAGAAACCGTGTTCACTTCCCGGACTCCGCCGAGAAGAGACCATCACGGCTACACACACGGTTGATGCGTTTTAATTCAGATCAAGTGTCAAGTTGTCTACAACCGAACATTAACAAATTCCCATCTGCCACATAACCGCGGGCACGGCTCTCGAAAGTTTAAACCCTGCAGGGGTGTCCCAACTTAGCCCATGACAAGCTCTCGCGATCATCGAAGGAATAGACCTTCACCCAAGACACTCCGATCAGACTCGGTATCCCGGTACATCAAGACATTTCGACAATGGTAAAACAAGACCAGCAAAGCCGCCCGATGCGCCGAAAATCCCGATAGGAGCTGCACATATCTCGTTCTCAGGGCAACACCGGATGAGACAGGCTACGAGTAAAACCAGACCTCGAGTTGCGCCGAGGGGGCCCCGCAGGCGGCTCGGTTTGGACCAACACTTAGACAAGCACTGGCCCGGGGTGGCTATAATGAAGATGACCCTCGAGAGAGCGACTCCCAAGGGAAAAGGTAGGTGGTGGTGAGGCAAATGGTAAAAGTCAATGTTGGGCCTTGCTGGACAAGTTTTATTCAAAGCAAACTGTCAGGGGGGTCCCATAAATCACCCGACGCGTTAGGAGCATAAAATCCGGGAACATAACACGGTATGGCGGAAACTAGGGCGGCAAGAGTGGAACAAAACACCAGGCATAAGGCCGAGCCTTCCACCCTTTACCAAATATATAGATGCATTAATAATATAAGAGATATTGTGATATCCCAACATAAACCCTGTCCACCATGGAGAAATCTTCAACTTCACCTGCAACTAGCAATGCTATAAGAGGGGCTGAGCAAAGCGGTAACATAGCCAAACAATGGTTTGCATAGGAAAGGTGTCAAAGGTTAGAGGTTCATGGCAATATGGGATGGCTGGACAAACAGGTAATAGGTAGCGCAGCATAGCGAAAGAACGAGGCAACTAGCATAGCAATGATAGTAGTGAGATCCGGGTAGCGGTCATCTTGCACGAGATCCGCAAGGAAGAAGAACGAGTCCATGAAGAAGACAAGCGGACGTAGTCGAGCGAATCCTCACAACTCGAGCGAAACCGAAGCTAACGAGAGAAGCAAACGGAAAGAAGCAAACAACATGGTAAACACACAAGCATAAACATGGCATGATGCACAAACAAGTATGATGCATGTCGGTTTAATGAGGCATGGCATGGCAAAGTGCAACACACAATACTACAAGTTAAGTGGAGCTCAATATGCAACGAGTTGCATATTGACGAAACACCACATGCAATTATTTAGTTCACTCTTGGTTATGCTACTCATCAATATTAAATGTTGTTAAACATGGCAAGGGGTGAAACATAAGTAAACTAACTATTTAGGCAAGTTTAAATGAGGCCGGAACAACAAACAACAAGTCCGGAAAATCCTCATATGCAATTGATGAATTCGCTACTGTTCTGCCCTAAAACATATTTTAAAGTTGTTAAACAGGAAAATAAAGTGGACCATGTTAAACTAGGCATTTTTTCCACCCCATTTACATATAAAGTTTGTTTAAAACGGAGCCACGGTTAATTAGTTATGAAATAAATCATTTTAACATGGGATAGGAGCAAATTAATGTAAACAACATTTTAAACATTTTAAACATGGATGAAAAGTTGGATATTATTAATCTACACAAAATTCTAAGCATTTTACATGTTAAAATCATTTTACTCCAATGCATGGTTAATGAGTTGTTCATGCATGAACGTGAAGGACTTTTCTGTAAAACTGTTATCTCAGCATTAATAGGCAAAATCGCAGACAGAGAAAAAAACAACACTAGGCCGAAACTGACTGGCCCAACAGGAACAGGAGCTGGGGGGGAGCTCACCACGGGCCAAGGCCCAGTGGAGGGAAGTGGACGGGGCAGGCCGGAGGGGATGCGGGCTGGGCCGGCGTGGCTGGACTGGGCCGGGGCCCACGTGGGCGCGGAGCGGGCGACCGAGGCGTCGAGCTCCTACTCGAAGTGTCCGTGAGGAGGCGGCGCTGCACCGGCGAGGCGGGCGGCGCCCAGCGAAGGGGCAAGACCGGAGGGCAGGAAGCAGGACGAGGACCCGGATCCAGCGATCCCGGCGGCTCTGATCGGAGGAGGCAGCGGCGAGGTCCAAGCGGCGACGGCGGCTCCTACAATGGGAGAGAGACCTTAGAGGAGGAGAGAGAGGAAAAAAGGAGGAGGAGCGGGCGCGGGAGACGGCCTGGCGCCGCGGGCGGGTTCTTGGGAGGGACAGAGACGGCGACAGGGTCCCCAGGCGGACGCGGGCGCCGACGATTTAACGACGAGGAGGTACAGGGGTCGGGCGAGGGAGCAGGGACGGGCGCGGGCGAGCGCTCGGGAGGGCGGCGGCGCGCGGGCTTCGATGGGCTTCCCAGGGCCCGATCTGGGTCCTAGCGGCGCTGACTTTTGGGGGAAGCGAGGCAGGGACATGTGGCGCCTTGCCACTGGCTGGAGGCGGCTGGCTGGCGGCGCGGCCAATCTGGTGGCGACAAGTGGTGGCCGGCGGCTGGGGAGGTGCGGAAATGGAGGGGGGCGGCTGGCTCTTGGGAATAGAGGAGGGGTAGGTAGCAGGCCAAAAATGGAGAGAGGGGTCTATATATAGGAAAAGAGGCTAGGGTTGGGGGTTTTGGGGGCTTGAGGACGTCGATCGCCATCGAGCAGCTCCGGAGCGGAGAGGGACTATGAGAGGAGTTGGTGGGCTGTGTAGATGGGCTAGGCTAAGAGGAGAGAAGAAGCAGGCAGGCAGCGGTTTTGGAGACCGAAAACACCCGACGAATATACCGACTATATCGCGGTTATATATTGAACGGTTGGGCAGTCAAACGAACTCCGAATGCGACGAAACTTGGCAGGCGTCCTGTCTACACTATAATAAGACTGCACGACAAGTTGCAACCCATTCCGAGAACATTTTATGCCACTTATAAAATAATATTTCGGGGGTGCCGCAGGCGCGTGCGAGTGTGGTCAGGCTCAGAACGGACAACGAAGAGTACCGGCGAAACACGAACGGATGCAAGTTTTGAAAAACATGCGGATCAAATGCAGATAATGACATGAGATGAGATGCAGAAATAAAAGAGCAAGCATAAATGAAACACACGGAGGTCACAAAATATGGAAGTCTTACGAGGCGTCGGTCTCGGGCGATGCATTGGGCCTCCTTTGAGCCACGCCCGCAGCCCAGGCGAGCAAGTCAGGGACCCCGTTCCCAGAACGCCGACAAACATATTGTGTGCATTTCAAAATGTTGTGTTAGGATGAGAAGGAACAAGTGTGGCGTCTCACCGAGGGCGCAGAAACCTGTAGGGTACTCGCACTTTGGGCACTGCAAATGAAACACACTAGATTCAGTAGGAAGAAAATGCATCAACGGCGGCGGCTGCCATCCTAGGATTACCTGCGACCAAGGGACTTGGATTTATCGGGGATGGATGAAGAATTCGTACCTGGTTCTCCATGAGAAAACCCTATGCAATCACCGAGAGGGGGTTTTCTCTGAACAAGCAGACGAGGGAGAAGGGGATTCAGGCCTAGTGAAATATTGCCGCTTCGTCTGTCCAGCTTACTGCTAAAGCTGGAAAGGGGGGTTGTGATTTGACGGCTCATTGGGCATTACTGCGGCGCTACGACCGGGGTGTGTCTACCGTGAAGTTGTGCACTCTAATTTGTGCATATGGCACATGGACCCCGTTGCCGGTTGCCTCACATATCAGCGAAAGGAAGTAGAAAGACAGGAGTAACTAGTTACACATAAATATATTTTTGACAGAGAGATACTCCCTCTGTAAAGAAATATACAAATCTTTTATATCACAGGCTCACCTTGCCGAGAAATATACTCCCTCTGCAACGCACGAGCATTATGGGGGTTCAGCTTTTTTTATGGGGGTTCAGCTGAGAATATAATACTCAGATAGGCTCACGGTTCTGGACTTTGGGCCGCAGGCCGACCCTGCATGTTTGGGGGCCGATGTGTTCTACCTTAGCGCTTTTCATATTGCATGCGATCAGTACGGCGCTGGTTTAAGATGTTGTCGCAAGGCGAATACACAAAATTTAATAAAGCACGATAGCTGTTGGAATGAAATCGAACGATAGTTCCTAACCAGCAATCAGAGTTGCAATTCTATCAACGATATAACATGTGATAAATAATACTGTCGTACTACTTATACACACAGGACACTTGTTTCACCATGCCAGATTATTACATCAAAATCTCTCGGAGGATAGATCAGTTCGGCAGTTGCGTGCTGCTACTGAAGAATTTCAAAGTTGATTTGGACCAGCTCTCCTTGCCGAGAAAGTTTGATTTTGACATCATCCCCAACCACAAGATATGATTTAGATTTGAACCTTGACCATCCTTTAGCATCAATCATCATGCGACCATCCTTTGTACTTACGGTATATTGAGTAGGTTCATTCACACCAAGGTTGCGCATGGTAAGGGAAACTTGGCCGCGGTAGCCCGGATTGTTGAACGACTCCCTCGTTGCTCTAGGAATTCTCTGTTTGCAAACAAGAAGACATACCCAAACAGTTAGATCAACACAGTGAATCATGTGAAACAACATGGAAAGAAAAAAGAACGAAGCACTTGGGCGGCCAATGCTTACCAAGAAGGTGGACATGTCGGTTTTTGTAAGGACTTTGGTATATGAAGTGCAAACTGCAGCCCAGTCTGTTGCCGGTGCAACTGCATGGGCCGAAGCAGATGCAAGTGCAAGTGTTGGTGCAGGTGCCAAAGCCGCTGCTGCTGCCGGAGATGGTGCTCCTTGTAGAGCTGGTGCCGGTGTCGGAGCAGGTGCCGGTGTCGATGCCCGATCCTTTGGTAGATCAGACTGATCCGCTGACGCGGTCGGTGCCCAATACTCAGCTGGATCAGACTGAGTTGCTGCCGCTGTCAGTGCTAGAGCAACTGCCGGTGCTCGATCCGTTGCTGAAGGTGGTACCGATGTGCGAGACAGCGGCGATCGTGTCTGGTCTGCTATGATCAGCTTTCTAACTTGACTAGGATCCGTGACCGTGATCCAGTTTTTTTCTTCATTTCTTTTAAACGCGAGAAGGACTAATTGTGGCGTTTTTGTTAAACCAAACTGTAGTTCATCATAGGGATTCAGCTTGTACTCAGACAACAGACTGATCCAATTTTTTCCAGTAATATAAGTGATGGACAGTGCCTTCGATACTGACACGACATAAGAAGTGAAACCTGCAAAAATAGCCATCGTAGAGCAAACCAAACGGTTTATTCTGTGATGAATGACACATGGCAAAACCTGCATCATAAAATTGCAGGAAAAGAAAGAAAACATGACATTAAATCAATAAGATTTAGATAGTAAATCAATAAGATTTACTTGATGTGACACGAGTGAATCGTTACCAGGAAATCACTATGTTGAAGTACTAAACAGAAGATTGATCGTCCAACTATGCGTGGCATGCAGGGGCCCTGCCTACTCCCACAAGTAGGACAGTCCAAAGGTCGTGACAAATCGTATGGACCGAACATCCATGGGACTGGAAATCTTGGTGGGTGCGATAAACCCTGCAATGCATACAGATATTGGAGTGTAAACATAATTGATAAACCGTCCTCACAAAGAATATGATCTGGATACTTCAAAATATACAGACGGAATTGAGTGGACAGACATTAACATAGACCATTCTCTGGACTGACCACACACCAAAAGCGGCAGTACTAATAAACAATACAGGGTTCACAAACACAAATCAAGTACTGAACGATAGTACTTACTATAGACAAGCAAAGTTGCACTAACTAAACTCTCCAGACTATTTCTTGCCACCGACCTACGGGATGAACCCCGCATAACTGACTAGGCCATGGACTTCGTGTGAGATGTCTACATGCACCATCACCATCTTATCAACCTTGGGGAACCTAACAGAGTGGTCTTTCCACTCATAAACATGATGATGAAGACAGGCCGCATCAGATTTGTTGGGAAGCTTTACAAGAACCACACCCTTCGTAATCGAAGGCACAACAAGGAAATTGGTGTGGTCAACTACAGCCTTGAGAACACGCCTGACGACAAAGCTACAAGAAAACACTAGTTTAGGACCCGTGGCGACAAGGACACATCAGCTGGATAGTTCAGCAGTAGAACTCATCATCAGGTCTTCCAGTTCACACGGCATGACTTTGAGAACTTCATCTCCACCGCGGACCTGGTTCTAATTCAAACAGAACCCATATTTTATTACTACCTCCGTTCAGAAATATAAGATGATTTTCGATATTATACTCCATATATGACTACATATACGCACAGAAATGAGTGAACGAAGACACTAGAACATGTCTTCAAAGGCATGAGAGCTGAGGGATTACATGCAATATCCATTGTCGGTGTCAAAACCGGCGGATCTCGGGTAGGGGGTCCCGAACTGTGCGTCTAGGCGGATGGTAACAGGAGACGAGGGACACGATGTTTTACCTGTGTTGGGCCCTCTCGATGGAGGTAAAACCCTCGTCTGCTTGATTAATATTGATGATATGGGTAGTACAAGAGTAGATCTACCACGAGATCGAGGAGGCTGAACCCTAGAAGCTAGCCTATGGTATGATTGTTGAGATGTATGTTGTCCTACGGACTAAAGCCCTCCGTTTTATATAGACACCGGAGGAGGCTAGGGTTACAGTCGGTTACAATGGTAGGAGATCTACATATCCGTATTGCCAAGCTTGCCTTCCATGCCAAGGAAAGTACCATCCGGACACGAGCCGGAGTCTTCAATCTTGTATCTTCGTAGTCTTGGAGTCCGGCGGATATTGATAGTCCGGCTGTCCGGACACCCCCTAGTCCAGGACTCCCTCAGTAGCCCCTGAACCAGTCTTCAATGACGATAAGTCCGGTGTGCATAATGTTCGGCATTGCAAGGCGGGTTCCTCCCTTGAGTAATCCAGAGAAGATAATGAACACCAGGATAGTGTCCGGCTCTGCAAAAATAATTTCCACATTCCACCGTAGAGAGAATAAAATTTACACTAGCTCAATCTGCTGACGTATTATGCGGCGTGACATCACACCGCTACCAAGCCTTTGTTTGAATCGTTTTTTACTATACCACCTCAGCACGTTTAGCGAAGCGGTTTCCTTGGCACGTCTTGTCGAAGCAGAGATCGTGTTCCCCTTATTCCGGGATCCTCATCAATACGTGCGTGGGTAACCCAACCGTTCCCGTCGCCACACCTCCTCTATCGAAGGGGAATCTCAAACGGTCACGGAGATGGCCCTTGGTATTTCTTCCCCTTTATAAGAGGACCAAGGCTCGCCCTTGTTCTTCAATCTCGCATCGAATCTTTTCCCGCTCCGGTTCCAACACGAGCCTCAGATTGGCGCGGATCCTCAATCATGTCGGCTCCGACCTCCGGGGCGGTGGATGCCCTCCTCATCACGGAGGAGGACATATTGAGTTGCGTGAGGCCAAGCACAGCCACGAGGTTTCGCAGAGTTGCTGCCCAAGGGCAGGCTGTGCCAGCCCCGAGCCCTGGTGAATCGTCGTTTCGTATCCCACCTCCATGGGGTTTAGGCTTCCGACGGATCCCTTCGTGAGAGGGCTCTGTTCTACTACGGGCTGGACTTTCACGACTTGGCTCCGGAGTCTATCCTCCATATCTCCGCATTCATTATCGTCTATGAAGCCTTCCTCCGCGTCATCCCCCACTTCGGCCTATGGCTGAAGACCTTCAAAGTGGAGCCGAAGATGGTCGGGGCGTCTAAGCGAGTCTTGTGGGCGACCATAAGCAAGAATGTCGATGCCCGTGGCTGTGGGTTCCTTCAAGAGGAACCCGGACTGTGGCAGCAGGAGTGGTTCTATATCACCGCTCCAAGGGCAGCAGTAAAAGCCGCCGCCCTCATTCCGCCGGGACCTCCCGCCAACTGATGTGGTGGGTCAACCAAGGGCTCAACTAGGGGCCGTCAAGACGTGCCCTCACTGCAGAGGCGGATTCGAGATCTCAGCGAGGGAGATCGACCTGATCAAGTGATGCAGGTTATGCTAATCGGGCATCTTACGCCGCAAGCGCCGTCCTCTCCGTCTATGGGAATTCAACCGGAGGGACCTCGGATTCTCCAACACTTCATGGGTGCGACACCGTGGAGATGTAAAAGTTGTTCTTGGACCGCGGTGGCATGTCAGATTTAGCCGAGGATGCAGGCCTAAGCCGCGATCGCCGGATACTCGTAAGTAGCTCGAGTCCGGACATTACATTACGTGCCTTTCTAGAGTTCGCATCCTGACCCTTTGTTCTTTATAGGAATGGGTGGCGCGATCAAGGCTGATAAGGTGTCCGGCCCCCCTCCCAGAGACCGCACTGGAGCCCGTGCTGGTCAGAATGTTGGAGGTTGCCCCCACAGAAGGGGCGACGGGGAAAATAGAGGAGCTAGTACTTCGCCCAAAGGGGCGACTGAAGAGGGGGGAAACAAGAACCCCTCCCTTCAGGGGGAGAAAAGGACCGCCTCCGAAGATCCGGAGGCCAAAGCCCCTAAGCGTGGGAAGAGATCTTCCCGAAGTCGGCGCCGGAAAGGATTCGGACGCACTAATCATCACTAAAGGATCGGCCCTCAATGAGCCGTGAGTATGAAAGAGGGAATTAATTAGTAAGGAAGTACCTTCATTTATGCTACATAGCTAACGAAATATTTATATTGCAGTTCGGATCTGCAGCCTTCTCGGATGAGTTCATCTTCGGGACCTTCTTAGGAGATGATGGAGAGCGATACACCTCCATCTGCGCGCCGCCAGATGAGGCAAAGCGAACCCAGTGTCATCATGGAGGGTATCCCAGTCCGGAGGGGGGGCAGTGTTCGGCACCTACTAGTGTCCGGCCGGGAGAACTGAAGAATCTGCTTGAGAGGGCATCCATCTCAGAAGATCACCGTGCGTTAATGCGTATGGTGATTGGAAGGATTTCGTCCGCCGAGTGCGGATCGCGTAATGCCTCCATGAGTTTGTTGGCGGGATTTGAGGTATGCAAAAACGACGCATCCTTTTGTCTTTTAACAGTTTTGCACATAAAAATGCGCCCTGTATAGATAGTAGCCCACGAGACTCGGTAGGTTGTCGGAAGCGACTGACATGCCGAGGATAAAATCTCGAAATCTCATGTAATGAATACCGCCGTCCTTATGCGGTGGTGGATAGTCCGAGGCCAGCCGACTAATGAGTTTGCGAATTAAGTCGACAACTTGACATGGCGTATCTTGATATCGCTTGTCAACCAGCGACTTGACGAAGTCGCAAGGTAAATAAATTCTCATGATTGCTTTATTTAAGGGGTCAAGCCCTCCTCGATAAATTGTATCTGTTGTTATGCAGAGCGGTCTTTGCTTCTTTGTGGAGAGCCTTTGGGCGAACTTGCTCGAGTTAAGGAGCATGCCCGAAGGAGTGACGTGGCTGCCTCGACGGTGGCCGAAGAGTTGAAAGCCGAAAAGGCTGCGCACTGCCTAAGCAGGGCGGAGGTGGCAATTGGCCATGAAGGTAAAAGATCTTGCCGACCGCTATGAGGCTCTTGAAAAGGGCGCTTATCGGGCGGGAAGACTGAAGAAGGCCACCGCCGAAGCCAAGGATGCCCGCTCTGCAATCGGGCTATGAAGGAGGAAGCTGCGCCCGGGCGGAGAGATCGTGGCTGGCAAGCCTATTCTGCTGTATCACCGGTTTATGGATGCAAAGTATGCTCAATTTGGCGGTGTGGAGTCCGGAGGATCCGTATATGGACTTAGCTGCAAGTGCGGTGATGCCGATTAAGCACTTCCGAGCTGGGGATCACGAGGCGGAAGAGCTGTATTGGTCTCAATTCCACATCCGGATCGCTCCCTTCATTGACGGGCGGTTGGCGAATGGGCGAGCTAAATAGATTGTCCGGACTTGCCATGGTGACATCGTGGCCCATGTCCGCGAGAGAGGTCAAAGGCGACGAGCTACTTGACTTCTGCAGCAATTCCTTGGGCGGTGCCGCATATAAAGGACATGAAGCGGTTGGCCTGCATCGGTAGCGGATGGCTCTTGCCGTGTGAAGGTGCATTGTCCGGAGATGGATGCCACTTCTTTGTTGCCGCCCGAGGTTCGGATGAAAGCCGGCTCCTGTCGAGCACTACGGGGAAGTTATGCGTGGCGCTCATATAATAAATCGCGATGCTCGAAAAACATCACGTTCAAATGAGCGTATTAGCTTGTAAATCAATGATTATGTTATAACTGCTTTTTATACTTATGCGTCCCAAGTAATAAAACTTCTCTGTCTTGGCCGTTCGTATACTTTTGTATAACTTGAAAGATTGCAGTCTTGGCTATTACGCTTGCGGTGCGGGGTGTTCATAAAAATAGCATGTTTTCACATAATCCGGCGTCTCGGTCCTGTTTAAGGAGGTGGTAGCGTAGCGAACTAGGCAATCCGGACTATAATGCTTTATCACTTTCACTTAGCGATTGGAGCTCGAGGGTGGGGCTACGATATAGCCTGGTGGCACCGCACATCTCCGGATTCGAGGTGCGTATGTGCCTAACCGAAAGCGGTCCTTCGTCAAAGCGGGAATTCTAAACATTCCGATAGTCGATCGAGTGGTTGACGGACTCTTTGTATCATGATGATCAGTTTTGGCTTTCTCTCTTGAGGTGCTCGCCCAATTAACTGGGGAGCTGTCGCGATAGTTCTCCTGATGCCGCGTTAGCCGATGATACTGAGCGTAAGGCAGCAAAACACGAGAGCAGGCAAACCCAACATTTGACCAAAGACATGATTCGGAGCTGATGCATATAATGCCTAACTCAAGACACGAACACTCCCTAAGGTGTTCGGTCTTTATAATAATGGGCGAACGATGCCCTAAGCCCCTAGTGTCGAGTGCGGGCATGGTCATCTGACGCGGCCGATGCCAAAGCGTCAGGCTCCGCCTTGGCTATAGGAAGAAACCAAGGGAGAGTAACAACAAGAGACAGTAAAAAAGGTCTACGCAGGGTCTTAATCTGAAAAGAATCCTTGCAGCGGGTCCCTCTTGCGTCTGCTTTGTGTCTCCATTGCGCCGTTATCCTGGACGGGTATGCACGTTGTTCATCTGTAGAAAGAGACGAACATTTAGTTTTAGAAACAATTCGTGCAAAAAGTATGTAAAATAAGAAATATAAATAATTAAAGCCAGGTTTATATGAAACCACGATTGTTTGTGCACGCAGCCCCCTTTGAAGGGGTATGCGGCTAGGGAGCCCCTAGCCTGCTGAGGCCGGATTCGTCTATCCGAGTCCGGGGTCCTTAAGTGACCCTCGCACTGAAATGGCGCCACGCGGACCGGGCATCTTGAGTGTAAGAGACGCATAATGCGGTATGGCGTTGAAGCGGACAAAAGCCTTTCGTCCCAAGAGTGCTTGATATTCACTTTCAAATGGGACGATATGAAAAATTGATTTTTCGCGTCGAAAATTGTTCGGCGATCCGAACACGACTTCTGGTAATATAGAGCCTGTGCACTTGTGTAAGGGCCTGGCGTCACTCCTTTGAAGGAAGTGCGGCTGTGTCGAATTTTGGTAGGGTCTATCCCCATCCTACGGATTGTGTTTGAATATAGCAGGTTTAAGTCACTGCCTCCGTCCATTAGGACGTTAGTGAATTGTAATCCGTCTATTATGGGATTCAATATCGTGAGTCCGTCCACGTTTGAATGTACGGAATAGTCCGGTGGTGAAAGTGATTGGTTTTGATATCCAATCTCTACGGTCTCTTTGGGTTGGACCGTCTGAAGCTCTTTTTAGAAAGTGCCGCACTATTTTTCCGTGTTATCACATGAAGTGAGTTTCTTGCTTTGACCCCTTGTGGGAAAGTCTTTTGTTTTCCGGTGCCCTGCTGTGGGGTTTATCTTCTTAAGCTTGACGCGTCGAGCCCCTTGTGTTCGGACATTTAATCGGCGGACTGTTTAAAAACAACAATCCTGTGGGTGTGATTTGCGAGCCTTCCGAAGTCTTGTGGATTTGACATATCCGACCCAAAATTTTGTTTAGGTTGGACAATTAAATCCTTTGTCATCCTTAAGAGGCTGTGTTTTGTTATTGGGCCATGAGCTTTTGAATCCGGCGTTGATTGCCGTGCTCTTTGGGCTTTTCTCTTTATTCCGGCGCTGATCTTTTTCTGCCGTGATTTTCCGTTCCATCTCTTATATCGGATGTACTTGGGTCATTTGGTGCTGCTTCTTGCTAGCTGACTATCCTCTCCGCATGAAGCGGGTCATGAGGCTTGTTAGTGCGGACATTGTCCTCGGTTTCTCTTGACCGAGGTGCTGCGAAGTCATTCGTCTTGGACATTGTGCTTGAAAGCTGCTAAGGCTTGGCGTCCGGACGATCGACTATTTGGTTCTTTTGGTAGAAACCTGTTCGAGAATTTCCGCTGACTCTCCGGGCTGTTGAGTTATATGACTTAAATCATACGCATCAGGAGGATGGACATAAGTTGCTTGAAAATTCTCTCGCGCTTCCTCGAGCTCTTCCCAACTTCCAATGAGTGTTTTCGGGAGGCTTTTGAGCCAATGACGGGCTGGCCCTTTGAGCTTGAGGGTAGATATTTTATGGCGTGGAGATCATCTCCTCTGGCCATGTGTATATGCAGATATATAATCTTCTATCCGGACTCGAGTCTGTTGTTCCATCGTAGGCCTCTATGTTCATGGGTTTAAACCCTGCTTGGAATTCATGGTCCAGCACCTCATCGGTGAAACATAGTGGGTGTCTGGCGCCCTATACTTGTATGTGCTGCTATCATCGGACGCTGACGTGTTACTTTGCTTCTGGGGCCTTCTTTTGGGTCCGTAGATGGACTGGCTGGGCCATTTGACGGTGGAGGCTCTATGGCCTCCTCGTCGGTCTCGTAGCACTTACGCTTCGGGTAGCTCTTCGATTGGTGGCCATTGCCGTATTTATCTGCGGTTTTGAGTACTTTGCTCCATCTTATTGTGAGCGTGTCTTCCGCTGTTTTGAGCTTTCGCTTTTCCTTCTTCAGGCTGCTTGCTGTGGCGATGAGCCTGCGCTTAAAAAGCTCTTGTTCGACGGGGTCCTCGGGCACGGCGAGTTAAATCTTCATTGAGGCTTGCCGTCTTGGAGGGAGGCATATAGTTATGATCCTCAACCTCTTCATCTGCCGCCCTCTCATGAGGGCTTGCTTCTGCATCCTCCTGCGCTGAGTCTTGCTGGAGGGGATTGTCTTCGGCACTCTCTAGGGTGTTGTTATCTCCTGTGCCGGAATCTCTATTCTTGCTGTGGCGGGATTTAGAGCCTCACCGCTGACGCCGGCACTTGGGCTGTTTCTTTAAGGAGTCTGCCTCCACTGCTTCTTCGCCATCCCCATCTTTTGGGGTGTCCACCATGTATACGTCGTATGACGAGGTGGTCTTCCAGTGCCCTGTAGGCGCTGGCTCCTGTTCGTCTCCGGCATCGTTGTCCATGGTGTCGATGTCGTCGGAGTCAAAGTCTAGCATGTCGGTTAAATCCTCGACAGTGGCTACAAAGTGGGTGGTGGGTGGGCTCTGAATTTCTTCGTCGTCCGTACCCCAAACATCCTGGCCATAGTCCGGCCGGGATTCTCCTGATAGCGAGAGATGCTTGATGAATTCAGGATATCGCCAAAAGGCGAGTGTTGGAAAATGTCATGGCGGTGAATTCCATAACCGCGCCTAATCCGGATCGATTGGTAGGGGCACGGGAGGTTGAGTCCGCGAGAGTCGGCGCCTCGGAATCACGGGCTGCGAGGGACAAGATCGGTGTTCGGCTCCATCGCCGTGGATGTTGAAGCCCCCGGGGCGGCGTCTATCCACGGTCCTCGATCTGGACGATCGGCTCGGGCTTATGGCGAAGCGGATCGAGTCACGGCCACCAAGGCCTTTGGGTGGCAGAGCTAGATCGTGCCCATTGTCACGATCTTGGCGCGCTTGGCGTGGCTCGAGTCGTCGAAGATCAAGTCTCCGCGGACATCGGCCGTGAAGTTTAAGCTTCGAATCGACTGATGGCGAGGCGTAGCTTCGGTCCGCTCGGATGGCCAAGTGAATTGGCCCGCCGTGCGGCCGCCGAATCTGAAGATCTGTCCGGGAGAAAAGTCTCACCCTGGACAGCGTTGATGGTTGAAGATGCCATCAAGCCTATCGGTGGCGACACGAGGAACTCTCAATGAAAGCACCAATGTCGGTGTCAAAACCAGCGGATCTCGGGAGAGGGTCCCGAAGCGTGCGTCTAGGCGGATGGTAACAGGAGACGAGGGACACGATGTTTTTACCCAGGTTCGGGCGCTTTCGATGGAGGTAAAACCCTACGTCCTGCTTGATTAATATTAATGATATGGGTAGTACAAGAGTAGATCTACCACGAGATCGAGGAGGCTGAACCCTAGAAGCTAGCCTATGGTATGATTGTTGAGATGTATGTTGTCCTACGGACTAAAGCCCTCCGGTTTATATAGACACCAAAGGAGGCTAGGGTTACACAGAGTCGGTTACAATGGTAGGAGATCTACATATCCGTATTGCCAAGCTTGCCTTCCACGCCAAGGAAAGTACCATCCGAACACGAGCCGGAGTCTTCAATCTTGTATCTTCGTAGTCTTGGAGTCCGGCGGATATTGATAGTCCGGCTGTCCGGACACCCCCTAGTCCAGGACACCCTCAGTAGCCCCCGAACCAGGCTTCAATGACGATAAGTCCAGCGTGTTTATAGTCTTCAGCGTTGCAAGGCGGGTTCTCCCTTCAAATTCCATGTACCTGCCGAATAGTGTCCGGCTTCATCTTGAACACTGTGTTCCTCGGCTTCTACGCCAAATAATGGCCCTCTTCCACGCGTCGCATGAATGCACCTCAATTGAAGGTAATAGCTATGTCGCTCCATGGATTTGCTGTTGCTACTTGGTAGACTTCGGCGAGTTCGCGGATTGTTCTTTTTCGCATATTATTTGATGCGAAAGTCTCGAAGACTGTTGATACCGTGCTGGTATTGTTGGAGTGTTTTCCCGGAGCTAGGAGCTCTTCGCCACTTTTGGCCACCTGCCGTAATATCAACATGCTCGAAGGCTATGTGTTGGGGCGGCTCCCTACATACTATGAAGTTCTGAGGTCCATTGAGCTATCCCTCGATGCGGTTCCGTTTCCATTATTGGGTTTTGTTTTTCATTTTTGCATCGGGGCCTAATTGTAAGGCGCCCTTTTCTTTGATTTGGGTTTGGGGCGGATTATCCCAAAATTGATTTTCGGTTTTCGGAAACTCTCCATCGCCTGATACTTTCGTACAATGGATGCGGATCGGTGAAGCGTAATTTTGCGACGATCAATGGCGTTTAGTATTCCCTTGTCCGTGCAGTTATTGCGAAAGATTGATATTGCGTTTTCCTCTCGGCGATCCTTTATCCTGTCCATAACCGGGAGGAATCGCCCGATAGTGGTGTCTTGTTTGATGAGGCTCTTGCCGTATTAGAGATAGGTCGCATATGTGCAGGCGGGTGGGTGGAATAGAATCCGGATCCCTGCCCATCTTGAGGCTCAAAGGCCAAGGAGTTTCGAATTCGGAAGTTTGGTTTCTTTGGGCGCAATCCAGTGAGTCCGGGCGATGCATGATTTTAAGTTCAATGCTCGATCGAAGTCCGTCCCTCCGGGAATCCGGCATGGAGGGTTCGGGAATCGGACATGAATTGTCTTCAACACTAGCAAAGAGTTGTCGATTGCTCCTCTACTCTTTGAGGCGTGGTGGGTGGCACAGGGAGAGTTGATCTCTCGGATCGGTTTTAAGCCCAATCTGGTTGTAGTCCGTAGCGACTCAGTGGCGATCACGATCAAGAGTTCGTTAACGCACGAGAGCTCTCTTGGATCTAAGCTTTCGGCAGCTTTAGGGCTGACGCGAAGATTACCTCCGACGACTCGAGAGGTCATCTTTGAAGCGGCGGCGGACGGTGATCATGAGAAAACCACCAAGCCGGATAGTTTGGTCGGCGGCCAAGGCCCCTCCGGCGAAAACACCGTCTTTGAAGACGGGTGGAGGCATCCGCTCTATTGGTGACGACACAGAGGATATTGAGTGAACAAAGACACTAGAACATGTCTTCAAAGGCATGAGAGCTGAGGGATTACATGCAATATCCATAACACAAGTTACTGAGGCAAATATACCCTCTTAAAAGGTAGCATTGATGTTCATAAAGTATTCCCTCCATCCCAAAATTCTTGTCTTAGATTTGTCTAGATACGGATGTATCAAGTCACATTTTAGTATTAGATACATCCATATCTAGACAAATCTAAGACAAGAAATTTGGGACAGAGGGAGTATTGAAAGTAATCTATAAGAAATCAGTGTCAACCTCTCGCATGTTTTGGTCAAAAGAGGAATTTAGAACCGTCATTTGGCACACTAAAATCACATGCAAGATCACCCCGAAAGTTGTACTACCAGTACTAGTACTGCGTGTTAGATGAAAAAACACGATCAAGATCGAGAAAAAGATCGTCAACAAGAGACATTACCTGGACTTGCTTGACGAGGGATCCCGGAGAGGGGGGCTTGGACAGGGCGATGGCTTTGAGCTTGTCTGTGGTAGTCTCGGCGGGGTGCTTGTGCTTCTTCGTACCATGAGCCTCGACGGTTTTGGACAGAGCCATAGACATCATGTCGGCCAGTGCTCCAGCGTCCATCCAAGAGAGGAAGCTGAGAGAGAAAAGTGAAAGGAGGAACGAGATGAGGGAGAAGCGAAGCGAGTTGGGGTTTTCTTCAAGAGAGGAAGCTGAGAAAGAAGAGTGAAATGATGGTTGCTTCGTTCGTCCAACTTACTGCTGGAAAGGAGGGGGTTTTGTGATTTGACGGCTCATTGGGCATTACTGTGGCGGTTCGATCGGGGTAATTTAGTGCATGGCTGGTGGACCCAGGTGCTAGCTGTCCCACACATCGGCAAAAGTGAGTAATTTAGTGCATGGCTGGAGGAGGATCCGCACGGTAGAGCGTGTCCACTGTTTTTTTGAAGAAAAAAATGATTACAGCAAGCGTTTCAACTCTTACGACGGAGGAGTGCGAAACACGGTAGCCACTTGAACATATACAGTGCTCCTACTACTAGGCATGTGCAGTGGTTCATACGTCAGTACTACACAATCTTGTTGCTAGTGTAGTAAGATATGACGATAACAAATGATGTTGTGTGCATGTCAACTACTCCTATATGTAACATAGTACAGCTTTTTCGACTGTCCGGTTGAGAATGAACGGTGAGATCAATGTTAACAGAACTAGGTCCACAGCGCACGGAGAGTATGGTGCTACAGTACTCAATGAAACATGAACCATATGAAGCACGAATAGTGTTAGGCAGGGTGTATGAAGGGTGCACGAGATGGGAGCAAAAGTTCCCTTCTCGACCCACTTTTGGGTGTTTGGCAGAGTGCATGAAGGGTGCATGAGTCCACACTAGTAGGTTGACAAAAATACACGAAGAGGAAACAGCTATATTGAGATGAGAATGCAACCAAACACACCCACACGCTTTGTGCTCTGATGGTGATCTGCACCGTCGAGTTTGATCCAATGGTCGTTGCGCCGAGACATGGACATGCCCATGCAGAGGGCGCCTAAACACCACCAAGTCCCTCCGCTTCTCGAGGCGCACGATGTTGGTGATGCAGGTGCAACCGCCCATGAGCCCGCTCCCGGTCGACGGAGCCAGCTCATCAAAACGGCGTCAATAGCACGAATGGATTCGGTGATGGAGCCACGAAAGGATTCGCCCAACAGCGGCGGCGGCAGCGGCAACCCTCCTTGTCCAGCTCAGCCCCCACCATCGCGCGGAGACGGCTCAGCTCCTCGGAGATATAGATGAAGAAGGAGACCAGGTCAGGAAGCCGCAGCTCATTGAAGTCGACCGGGTGGTCGAACGGGTTTAGCCAGACGGCCGGCATTGTCGCGCTGGCATGACGGTAGGCATCGCGCAGCCGCAACACGTGCGTGGCAACTTGGTTCACCAAGTGGCTGAGGCGATCCTGGACCTCGTCATGATCGGCCCGCTCGCGCTCCAGCCGGCTCCCCTGATGGCCTATCGTATCTCCGACTTTCTGCAGCAACGCCACCGACGCCTCGAGCATCTTTGTGGTGGACACCTGCCGCTTATGAAGCTCCGTGAACTCCCGCACATAACGGAGGAGCATGGCACTCCTCTCCTCCTTGAGCTCATAGAGCTCCACGTCCTTGGCCCTGAGCTCCGCATCCTTGGCATGGAGCTCCTGTGTCAGGCGCCTCACCTCGGACTCCGTGATCTACTGCGCCGCCATGGCACCAGGTAGAAGCAATGGGGAGAGGAAGCAAAGGGGGCGAAACAGCTGAAAGGCAATGCAATCTATGGGAAGGCGGAGGGAGCCAGCCGAGGAGCGGGGAATCTTTTGGTTTTTACCACGGTAAAACACCAGTCGACGACTTCTCACATCAGGGAGCAGTGGGCTTTTACAGGCGGAGTCATCGTGACTAATTGCTGTCGCACCTGCTCCCGTCGATCAAAAAATTAAAAATCCTGCCGTGCCTGCTCCCGTCAATCAAAAAATTAAAAATCCTGCCGCACCCAAACACCAGAGCAATGCCGTGGTGGATATTTAAATTTACCTGCCGGCAAGTAGATAAAAAAAGGGGTGAAAAAACAAATGTGGCGGCGGCCTAGCTAATCGGTCGAACTAGCCCAACTAGCTAGCCACCGTGCTTCACTGATGTACTCGGCGGGAAAGGTGGTCTTTTATGATTTGACGACTCATTTACTTGCTTCGGCGCTACGACCGAGGAGGACCCAGAAAACGCGCGGTAGGGCGTCCCACGTCAGGAAGAATATATGCGTGCACCACCCGGGAGGACCCCGAAACCGCGCGGTAGGGTGTGCCACTTCTCGGCGCGGAGGAAAAATGTGTGTGTAAAAATATACTGTATCAGACGTAGTACCTATGGTTCGACCTCAGGACCCAGCCAGTCGGTCGAAAACACCCCACTAGCGACACAGCTTCATCATGCAAACGTGGCACGGAGGATAGATGTGGTTAGCTCCGTCTCGACCAGCCACAACCTCTCTGGTTCTAGGCAATTCTTCTATTTTCCCAGCTTTTTTTAGTTGTAATGACACCACGGCAAGCTAGCGCCGCTCTTCGTGTGTGCCCGTGCAAAGGTTAGATGATGGAGAGAAGAGAGATTGAGATCGCAGACCTGGGACCCACCAGTAAGTGAGACAATGGTCATGCACGTGTTGACGAGGCACCCCCTCTACTCTACTCAACGCAAGTACTGTATAAAATCAAGTTATGGGACAAAGCCAACAACCATTTGTTTTTTCAGGCTATCGACTTACGCTTTGTAGTCCAGGCTGCTAGTTCGAATCTTGTCTTTCAGATTTGTTAGTTTTAGGTCCAAATTTGATTAATGACAAGTGGGACCCCCGTGTGTTGTTCCGATATTTCAGTGTAGGATGGTTTTTTTGAACAAACAATTTGCGCGGTTAGACAAGTAACGGCACGAGTTACACCTATTTTGCAAGTTTACAAACAAAAATGACAGCGGCATAGAATATCACATCCACCCTGCAGCTTAGATACTATGGTGATACGAGTTCTTACACCGTTGGAAGTGAGATCCAATGGCTTGGGAGTAGTCTTTGTAATTATGCGCAATTTCCAAACTCTCCAAAGGTTTTTTTGCAAATAAAACATTCAGGCCTCGTGTGTGCCGCTGCATCTTCAATCCAATGGCTCCCCGGTGCTCATATTAGGTGCTCCCCATAGCTTAATTACCCGCTACGGTGAGATGAGCATCTAGGTCGTATGATTAGTGATCAGATGGCACATGCGTAGTACTTGTACTTTCTGCGCATTTCCCAAACTCTATCAGCCGTATATTGCAAAAACATTCAAACCTCCTACTGTGGGCTATTAGATCTCAGTGAACTCGTATCACCATAGAATCTACAGTGCGGGAGCACCTCATACTCTCCCGTGCGAGAAAACATAAGGTGCTATCGCAGCTTGGATGCTATGGTGATACGAGCTTGGAGGTCATTTGATCTGAGATCCAATGGCATCTGAGCAGTCTTTGTGCTTGTAAGCAGTGGTTGAACTCTTTTGGGGCTTTTCTGCAAAAAACCATTCAAACCACCGAGGAGGTGTTGGGTCACAAGTCCAACGCCTCCGAAGAGCTTGTATCACCGAAGCATCTAAGGTGTGGTAGCACATGATATTCTTACATACAAGAGAATATGATGTCCTCCTTCATCTTAGATGCTACGGTGATACGAGCTTTGAGGTCGTTGGATATGGGATCAAAGGGCGTCTGAGTAGTTTTTGTACAAATTGTGTGCAATTCTCAAACTCATCAAGGTTTCCTGCAAAAATATTAAGACAGATCATGTGAGCTGCTATATCTCAGATCTACATGCTCCAAGCAACTCGTATCGGCATATAGCATCTAAGGTATGGGAGCATATGATATTCTCCCGGGGAGGAGGGATGGGGGTGCACAACCAATCGGTGGTTGGGAGGGTGGGGACAAATATAATCTAAACAACCCTAAATAGAGCTCCACAATTTTATCTAAGGTCGAGGGGTTGACCCCCAACAATCATAGCTCCGCCTAAACACAACATTTGCATGTACTGTAGTACTAGACTTAATATTCATGTTTCAGTTTCATGTTCATTTTAAATATTGAACTGAGGACCATGGATGTCTTACATTTTACTCCCTTCGTTCCTAAATATTAGTGTTTTTAGAGGCTTCAAATGGACTGGCACATACGGATGTATATAGACATATTTTAGAGTCTAGATTCACTCATTTTGCTCCGTATGTAGTCACTTGTTGAACTCTCTAAAAGACTAATATTTAGGAATAGAAGGAGTATTTTTGAATTCATGTCATACATGCATGGTTTGGAAAAATATATGCACTATACTTATTGGATTGTTGCTGTGTTCGTGCTTGTGTGTGTGTGTGTGTGTGTGTGTGTGTGTGTGTGTGTGTGTGTGTGTGTGTGTGTGTGTGTGTGTGGGTGTGGTCATATGCTTGATACATACAAAATTTTCTCACCTCCATATTGCTCATCTTTTAAATTTGAATTTGCATTGGAAAACTTACTAGGGATACCATGAAATGTGAAATCCACGTTGAGATCACTATATCACAAACTCACTCTAATTCAACAACTCGTCATAAATCAATTACCACGTTGAGATTAGTATTTGCAAGGAAAATATGGGTATTGTAATACACATAGATTCGTTCGGCAATTTAAAAGGTTCCTTTCGTATTCTCGAATGGTAGGACCCAATGGCGTACCAGCCAGACCTTGGCTCGTGTTGATCCTAAAAAGAAAAACCAGGCTCGTGTCCTTCGGTGGCGTGCGTGTTATGCACATTAGGCAACCCCAACCAGTCGAGCCTCAGCGTTTCAAGTCGAAATATCTGGCGGCCAAAAGTCCAGCCCTAGGAAATTCCCCTCATGTCCCCGGTCCATAATGACTATCGATGAACAACGGAGGGATGCTTTAGTAACTAGACAACGTTAACTACGTGTCGAGCACGGTTCAATTCCCTCGGTCGTCGCTCGTCAAGGTTACCCGTCAAGTGCAATGCCTAGTACTACTACTACTACACCAGGATGAGCACAAAATTGAGCCCGTTTGTTCGTGCCTAGTACTTGAGTTAATATATCAGGCAATGCACTGGTACGGAGGGATTATCCTTTTACTCTGCATATATAACTTGTCTGAAGTCTAACTAAGAAAACTGTTTGACCAAATCCTTTCTTAAGAAATACAACAGGACAGATGTACGGCTTGAAAATTTATTGCGTGATGCAGGTTATGATATTGTTTCGAATCCTGGATCTTAAATTTCAGAAAATCCAAAAGTGGGCATAAATTCTTGAAACTGAGCATGGTCACGTGATATGGCACAAATATTACTTCGTAAGTTTTTTCTTCAATTTGAGACAAGCTGATTATGACAAGTTGCACAAATGAAGAGCCAAGGTATTTTGGAACAAAGACTTGTCACGTTAAGGCGAACGCTTTCACTATTGAAACCGTGGGCGTTTACATGCCACCACGAGTCCCCGCTTCTCATTGGCAGGTGCCGTCCGAGCAAGCGTGTGAGTCAACGGGAGGCGTGCGAGCAGACCGCTGTGGAGGCTCACCGGGAGGCGAGCCCTTTGACCAGGCTCCGCCGCCCACCATCGTCCCAACTGCTCCCACTTTTAATGTCGCTGGCGCCACAGTTCAAAATCAACCCCGCACTACCCGGTATCGCTACAATCCTCTCTCTTCCTCTACGATTCTCTTGTCGTCTACCTCCAACTAGCCTGACCTAAATGTACGCCATGCCGCATCACGATGGTCTGCCCTTAGTGTTCTAGTTTCCTGAGGAAGACACCCAGCCGGAGTCTCAAGAACATAAGGCGCTTTGGGACGAGCTTGAACTGGCCTTGGGGGAAGACGCCGCGCCTGTCCCCGCTCCCGTTCTGGCTCCCGTCGCCCCAACTGCGCCAACGCCCATCCCCGTGGCATTGATGGGCTGGGAGCCACACATTGTCGCCGAGCTTGATCCCACTGACTTTCACGCGTCTGTGTACCTGCCAGCGCATGCACATGCGCGTCCACTAACGCGCACGCCCGTGCCAGTGCCCGTGCACCTGCCAGCGCATGCGCCTACGTGTGCACTGACGTGCACGCCCGTGCTTGTGCCCTTGCACACAAATGTCTCCCCCGCGCCGTTGACAGCGCATGTCCCCGCGCGGGTGCCAGTGCCCCCCTCAGCGGCATGGATGGCCGCCGTTGACCGCTTCCTTGCACCAACGCCAGTCGCCTCCTCCCGCCAGTTGACTCGCTCCAAAGTCCAGAACATTTTGGCCTTCCTTGAAGCTAGGCCAATGTCCAGGAGTACGCCAACAACGGCGCAAGACGCCGCCGTCGCCATCGGTCAGTGGCCTGACGATACACAGAGCACAACAGAGGAGCCGCCTTCCCACTGCGAGACGCCCCCGCTGCGTAATCTAAATTTGCCATGAAAAATGTTCGGATTGCCATGCTTAAAATCATCTGAACATTTATCATTTCCATTTATTTTATATTGATTGTCGAGTAATTTAAAGTCGGAGTCAAACTGAACGAAATCTATGGTTTGATCGATTGAATGTTCTGCTAGAGCCGTATCAAATTAAATATAAAACGTCATCAAGCCACATGTATTCCTTGTCATCCAACGACCTAGACTGCTTCAATGTCGAGCGCTCAACACATTTAGCGTGCAGTTAATTTCATGCCAAAAATAGTGCTAATCGCATGACAACACACAAATAATATCCTAGTAGTTAATATCTGCATGCACTTAATATACTTCCAAATTAACGTGCATTGCACGTACACACTGACTAGTGCTTCTAGTACATGAAACTGGTGCGTGACTTGTGAGCAGCGTCCAGATATGGTCAACGCAACATCGCTCATGAGTTCTTCCTGTTTGCCGTCGTCTAAATGCGTAAGGGAGAGAGAGAGAGCACACATGGAACACACTAGTAAGTGAAGGCGAATAGTACTAAAAATAATATTACATGTTATCCATTAATTAGGCTGTGGTAATATAAAAACATTATGTGAACAAAGGGGGTACAACAAACATTGCTATTCTACGTATGTTGCCTATTGACGTGTGGCTTGAAGGCCCTGTCGCATGTTCGATCCTCGTCCTTTATTTTTTAATTTGTATATGGGTCCAAATTTGTTTCATGACATGTGGGCCCCTCGGTGTGTAGTTTGTAGCACTTTAATTTGTGGGTCGAAATTTGTTCCATTCCAAGTGGACTATCGGTGTGTAGTTTTGTAGCTTATTTATAATAATTAAAGAGAACAACATAGTTTTTTCAATAATACCATGGTGCGACGTTGAAGGCGGGAAAGGACGTGCGAGAGAGCGATGACCGAGCCAGAGGGAAATCAACTAGGGGAGTTGCGTGGGTTGCAACGGTGTTTGGAGTAGTTGTGGACCGAATGCTATGAAAATATAATCTAAACCGACCGGAATAAATGCCTACACAAATTAATCCAAGGTTGGAGTACCCCTCGCAATGTAAATAGCTCCGGCTTTGCGAGGGATGGAGAGGTAGTAGCTTAAATGCGTGGAAGATACAGTGTGAGAAAACAAGGTCAATCAAGAGACATATAGATAGAGAGACAAAGTGAGTGTGGTCCGACCTTCATTGAACAAATATATATGCTCTAGAGAGATATTGTCCGATTGAGCTTTTGGCAAGGGTGAGGGCTGTAAGATAGAGCTTGAGAGATGATCCAGTCACAGACATGTAGATATATTTTGTGCGTGGGAGGAAGCAAGGTCAACCGATCACATAGGGTCGTCGTGCGATCGAAAGAGTGAGACGAGTTGGAGAGAGTGACCTAGATAGACGATGTGCGTGAGAGAGTATACAATGTGAATAGGTTGAATTGGGCTCAAACATGGTGATATATCGTTCTTGTCCGAGAAAGAGCGAGGTTAATCGAGCCATACGGAGAGAGAGAGATTGAGTGAGCGTGGCCCACCATGAGGTCGAAAGAGTGGCGGCGGCTTGGATGGGCTGACCTAGATAGACAATCTGCGTGAGAGAGTATAGAGTGTGTCGATCGAGGCCCGAACAGGGAGATATATCATTTGTGTGTGAAAGAAAACGAGTCAAATAAAGAGAGCGAGATTGAGCGAGTGTGGCCCGCCGTGCGGAAGAAAGAGTGAGACAGTCTCGAGGGAGTGACCTAGATATACAACGTGCGTGCGTGTGCACGAGAGGTTGGGGGCTAGATAGGCAATGCATGTATTTAGCGCGAGAGGGTGAGAGGGAGAGGGGGAGAGAGAGCTCGGCATGGGGTGCAATGGCGGGTGTGTGAGGTAAATACATTTGGTAACAGAGTGGAAAAAGGGGTTGTGTAGTTGAGAGACTTAGAGATCGAAACATGGAGAGAAAGAATGAACGTGTGTTGGAAACCAATAGCTTCCTAAGGTGGTTAGGAGAGGAAGATTGATTGATACAGGAAGTCTGTAGCATTTGTGCGGGGGGGCTAAAAACAACATTTGAATGTACATAGTACGAGACTTAATATCGATGTTTCAATTCGGTGTACATTGTAAGATTCGAACCGAGGACCAGGCATACGGGTAATTATTTCGAATTTGTGCCATACTAAGTTTCGAAAAGTTGACATTGACTCAATTTGTTGTGCTATTTTGTTGGTCATATGTTCGAATCCATCCAAAAGTTTTCTCACTACCATGGTGTTCATCATATACATATGAATTTGTATTAAAAAAGTAGCGTGGATACAGTGAAATGCGAAATCCACGTTAGAATTGGAGATCGCTACATGACACACACTCTAATTCAAATAACTAACTACGTGACACACACTCTAATTCAAATAACTAATTGTGTGACACACACTCTAATCCATGTTAGCGTGGGTACCGTTTCGATTTTTTTTCAAATAACTCCTCATTAATTAATTTATAGTACTCCCTCTGTTCACTTTTATAAGACCTTGAAGACATTTCAGACAATGTGCAAAACAGTTCATTTTAAGTTGTCTGAAATGACTTACAAAAGTGAACGAAGGGAGTATCTCATTTCGAATGACTAATTATCGCAAGGAAAACACGGGCATGGTAATACATACAGATTCGTTTGCAAATGAAAGAAGATTCGTTTGCATTCTCAAATGTAGGCGCACAAGGCAGACTAGGGTCGTGTCGGGGTGGACGCTGCTTCGGTGCCTTAAAGGCAACTGCCTTTGGGTAACTGACATGTGGGCCAGCCACCTGTTGGGCCCACATGTCATGGACACAAAGGCAGGTGCCTTAAGGCACCGAAGCATAGTCCTGTCGGGGTGGTCGCATGTGTCGGACGGACGCGTAGCACCCAGCCACCCACCCCCTCCCCCCAAAAAAAGGATGACGACAATATAAGTTCGCGCTTCCACGTTTCGGATTGAAATATCTGGTGGCCCCAATTCCAGTCCTGCAAAATCTCTCTTCTCCACCGTCCCCTTCCGCGCCCAGATTACTCAAATCCCTAATTTGCCGCCAACCCAAGCAAAGTTCGAATCGCCCCTGTCTCGTCTCTTTCCCCACCATTCCCCACCTCTGTGTTGGACGACGACGACGAAGACAACGATCGCGCTTCACCACCGCACCGGAGCTACCTCATCTACGCCCTCGTCCACCGCACCGGGTGGTCCACTGACAACGTCGGCCGCCGCAACCGACGTGTCTCATAGACACCGAGTTCCACCACATCAGGTGCGCTTCACTGACACCGTCTCCCAGCTCACCGGGGCTACTTCACCGAGCACATCATCGCACCTCCGCCCCCCGAGGCCGTTGGGGCTTCACCAACGGTCTCGTCCACCGCATCGTAGCGCTCCACTGCCACTCAAGATCTGCATCCATGCGCGGCCAGCCAACGCCAGCGCATCACCCTCAACGGCTCTGAAGTGACCCGCACTCTAGCTAGGCGAGCATGCCCAAACGCCGGCCCGAACTAGGTATCCACACATCACTCCCTTGTGCACTATTCCGACGATGTTTGGATATCCTTTCACTGCTCTCTTAGCTTACACGCCTATGCAACTCTGACTTTAACTCTTATTTCTTCTGAAGATATCATCTTAAACAAGCAAATCCATTTTTTAGCGAAGCATGACGGCGCTACGGGATCTGGTACACATCCTGCACACCTGTATAACCTTGTAAGTATCCATCCTCCGGTACAACATCAAGGTTGATTCCTCTTATTTGATCAACCATTCGTCGTGTCAAAAATGCAGAGGGGGATGCAAGGAGCACAAGGCCTGCACATCCAAGCAAGTGGTAACATGGACTTGTACATGGAACATCCCAAGCGCAAAGAGCTGCGAGAAGCACTGCATAACGAGCTAGCGTAAGTCTCTGCATTTCATTTAATTCGTACTGGCATTCGTGTATGATTTGTGTGTAGTGGCTGATCCACGAATTCAAGTTACCAGGGGCGAACATTTAACTTAAAAATACGAAGGCACTTGCACTCCGGAAATCAACATAACTTGAGAAATATGAAGCTACATGCACTTTGAAAACCAGCTAATGATCCAAAGTACTTCAGATTATAAACACTAAATGATGCAAGCACCAAAAAACACAAAATGCAACATGGTGTACAAGGACTACAAACATGGTCTGTACCTGCTTGAATTATTCGTTCTCTGGCTGAAAATATCAAAGTGTAATTGCACGTATAACCAGTGCGCAAACTGCATATCAATATGTCTATCCTGCACAAGTATGCCAATAGTTTCAAACAACAGACTAGAAAAGTGTTTATGCTATGTTGTCATGATACGGGGACTTTCTGGTAGATGGCCTAGACGTTTCCTCAAGCTATGAAAATGCACTATAATTTGCTTGTCATCAATGCCTGCAAATCTCTGTCTCTCTCAACATAGTAGATCATCATTAGACACTAAATCCTTCAATGAGGTTGCAAAATGCTTTCATTAGATCCATCATTAGACACTATATGTTCATCACTAGGAGCATGTAAAATGTTTGCATCAAATCCTTCATTAGCAGTCTATTCATTAGACACTTCAGGCTCAAGAACAACATGAGCTTGTATGTTTGCACCGGAAACTTGATTAGATACATCAGATTTAGTCAGTTCAGTATTGATTGGGGGAGTTATAAACTAAGTAGAAATTGGTTTCATTTTCTCAAAGATTCCCTACATACAAGCAGTTTTACAACACCGTCAGGTTTAACTATTGGCCAAAAATTGAAGAGTTGAATTAGATATAATCAGGGATGTGATGTACCTGCTCGTTGCGCATGCTACTCTTGCAAGTCATGTTCGTCTGTTTGCATAAGCTCGATGCCATGCCCGTGCTGCCGCCGCTGCCTCCCTTGTAGGCTACACCCAGGGTTGGATCTTCATCTTCTTGTCCTTCCGTTCGCTTGAAGCCCGGCGACCTCCCTCCAATGAGGGTGCGAGGAAGTGTTGTGTCGGTCTGTCCAGCGGCGGCTAGGTTAGGAGCGAACCAGACTGGAGGCTGGAGCGAATGAATTGGGATTTTTCCTGCTATTGATCAATATGGGAGGCGCTCGTTTGGGCCGCGAGCCTGCTATAGGGCCTGCCTTGCACTTATGTTATTGGCCCATCCAAATTGAAACATTTTTCTTCATTTTTTACATTGCCTGCTTGTGCGTTAGGACGAACAACACTAGCGTGGGCCAACCTGGACGACTCAAACTAGGTGCACACTTTCCAGCCACCTGAGGTGGCCGCTCATACCAGCCCCTATGGTGGCATCGCCCCTTTTTGCGTGTATGATTGGATAGTGAAAACTATTCCTGTGGCGCTTTTGATTTACCCACCGAATAGTTGAATTGCTTGTTTCTACGAACTGAGTTCGCCAATAATGTGAAGGATGCCAGTCTTTTCATCCTATTGTAGATTGCTTAGATCTCGATATGCCAAAAATAATCGCATGAAATATACAGTAAAAGCTAGTGTGATGTGTTTGGCAACAACTAGTCTGACTACACGTCCTCATATAACATATCAAGGACGAACCATCTTACCAGATTAACCATTCGACTTACCCATGCAGTGTGGGAAGAAAGAAGTATTGGGACTGCGTATCCAAGCAATTGATTCCATGGACTCCTTCGTACAACCTTGTAAGCGAAAAAGAAGTTGCAGTGTGTCTGTACAAAGAACTAGCGTAAGTTCAGTTACCTGCTTCTCGGAATTTTAGTTAGCCACTTATTGCAAAATTGTTCAATTACGTTGCTTGGCTTAATTTAGTTTGCTACTGATTACATAATGCCACAGCCTGTTAATCACATTGTAGACTACGCCTATCTATGTGTTTGATACTTGCTATTAAAAATTACCTGTTTGCCTTAACTTAAATATCTACTTGTTTGTCTAACCGCTTTGCTGCTGCACCAGCGGGTTATAATGATGTAAATAACTACTTTTCAGCATCCAATTGAACTCTTTAATTCCTTGTTTGTTTATCTGGTTTGCTGTTATAACTCCCAGTTGAGATGTTTTGCTAACTTCAACTTTTCTGAATCCAATCGGAACTTTAATGGCAAAACAGGTTAGCCCAAGATCAAAGAGCGAGGTCCCCATGGACATTGCATCATCCCATGACAGTGGCACCGGCCCAATCCTGCATTATGAATTGCCAACTGCTGATGCTCTAGAGGCTAAACTAGTGGTAGCAAGAGATTTTGCTTCTGCACTTAGAGATGAAGTTGACATGTTGAGGAAGCAAACAGCACAATCACAAGCAGTACTCAAGACAACCATTAAATATTTGGTGGATTTCAAAACAAAGCAAGCTGAGACTGACCAGATTGTTAAGGTCCTGAAGGAAAAAAGGAAATTAAATTCCTACTTGGTAAATCATAGGTGAAATATTCTTTCCATAGTTGAATAACCTTTGTGTTGTCTGTTCATGTAATCAATCAAACCATTTGTTTTAGAGATCATGTAATTGTTTTTTTTTTGTTTTTTGGTTTGTAATTTTATTTGAGCACAAGTCTGTATTAATTGATAAGACTCGGAGACATTTCATTTGGATTGCTGTGCCAGACCTACAAATATGCCAATCGGGCTGAATGTGCATTCAGCAATAGTAGTAGTATAGATGGACCATAAGTGGCACGCATCGGAAAGGGCCAAGATGCTGGCTAAAAAAAGGATGTTGTTGTAGCCAAAAAAAAGTACAGCGGCCTGGCTTATGTATGTTAGTTGATATTATTGATCCATATACTCTATAAGTGTTTATATATCTGTTAGTTCTGTACATTCTTGGTTGATTGACTCGGTATTTGAATCTTGATACATCGCCTGTGTACATATCTAAATGGGAGTACACATTATGCTGCGTGTGACATTTAAGTTGGACATGAAGTGTTCCAAATATTCAAATTCACCTTAAACTGGATTCTAGCTTCTGAATTTGAGTATCGGCATTTGTAAACCATATTCATATATGACAGTCGAATACATCTTTGTCGTCCTTTTGAAGATATATAAAAACACATAGAATGATTTATAAAGATTCATATAGGAATACAAAATGGATTCGAATTTAGTTGCCAGGGTAAACCTGGATGCTTATTGTCCCAAAATTCGAAAGAAGCAGCAAAATGTCCACTCCCACGTCGCCTGCCCGGAGCCAAGTATTTGGGAGATAGAAATTACTGTCTACCCATTACACGGACAATCCATCGGCCCGATTTCCACTGCTCTAAATAGGGTAGGTTAGTAACTTCAATTAGACGTGACACGACCACCTCTGAGCCCATTCCGACATGGTGGGCGTCAAACATGGGCGGCAAAACACATTTGATTCAAGCTCGTCCGAAAGACCTATGTTTCTCCCTCCATTCCCCATTCATACACGGTGGGCGACAAAACAAACTCGACTCGGCCGAAATCGATGTAGGCAAATATTTTCAATAGGGGCAGGTTTGTAACTTCACTCAGACGTGACACAACCTCCCTACCTGTCAGCCCCATACATACACCATGGGCGCCAACCATGGGCGCCAACCACCCTCTCCTCGCCCGAAATCGCTCTGGGCAAATATTGGCGAGACGCGAGATTATCTTCCTATCCCCAACCAACGAGACGTCCAAATTTTAAACGGGGGCTAAGTTTGTAACTTTCCCATATTTCAGACAGGCGCATCCCAAAAACATGGTTCCCCGTACCTCTCCCTCCATTTTCCCATTCATATAGCGTCCACGCTAGAACACCCCATCCCCACACCAGCCTCCGTCTGCCACCCCATCCATCACCGCCGTCCTCCACCACATCCATCACCACCGTCCTCCACCATGCCGGAGCGCCCACCAAGACCGCGTCGTCCACTACTAGAGATGGCGTTTCTCATCCACGGCAATGGACCAATAGCCTTGCATCGCGTCCTCTCGCTTCATCGACACCGTCGTCCTCTTTGCCTGGGCCGCTCACACGACCTTCTCTTCCACCGCAACGGGACTTATCCCCCGATGCACCCATCTACAGTCGTAGAACTTCTTCAACACCATCGACAGCCATCGCACCCCCGATGCCTACACGGCACCACAAGAGAGGTGGTACTTCATATCTCCTCAACTTTTTGATCTCAACCAGAAAATAGATCTTAACCACTCTACTTTCTTTTCAGCTCTTAGAATTTCGTTCTTAGTTCGAAGCAAACAATGGATGCTAAATATCATTTCTCCGGTTTGCAGCTTCAAATCTGCCATGGCACAGCCATAATACGGTTTAATTGATCATGCTTAGGGTTTAATTAATCATGTTGGTTCCGTGGTGGTTTCTTTAATAGAAATCGGAGGGGAAACCCTCTTTTGCTAAAAAAATATGCTTAGAGTTTCCCCCTTTTATGATCACTATACGATCAGAATACATGCTTCGTGTCATAATAACACTGCTCCACCCATCAAGCTAAACAAGCTTAGTTGTTCAAATACGAATCTGATATTATTAAAACAGAGTTGTTTAATTGGTCAGCTAAATGTTCCTAAATTAGTTTCGAAAATGCATGTTCGCCGCTCGGGTGTGTATCTCTGCAGGGTGCCCACGGTGGGCCGGCCCACCCTGGGATTTTGGGTCGTCCCAGGCCCCGATTCCCCTCTGTTACTGCTGGCCGATCTCTACTCACCCCACCGCTTTGCCTGCCGGCGACTAGCTGTCCTCGGACGGCATGACTCTAGGAGGAGACGCCGGACTAACAGGAGGCTAGGAGCCGCTCGCCCAACAGCGTCACCGCTGCCCAGGCGCGCAGCCGTGCCTACCTTCCCAGTCAGTTCAGGGCTCAGGCGTGCAGCACCCACCAAGCCAACCGATTTATCCTAAGATACGTCCTCAACACTCTGCAGCCACTCCTCATCACCCATTTTCTAATTGATTCATTACTCATTAGGCAGGACTGTCATTAGGGTTTGTTGTGTGCTCAGTGCTACCTACACTTAATGGTTCAGATGTATTTGGTAATCTTGATTACCTCTAAAGTTCACGGGGTTTTCAAAATTCGGCCCTCGAGCAGACACTAGTCATTTTGGATTGTTGGTCGTAGTGACATTGACCAGACATTACTCTGCAAGCCAGGTTTGTTGACAATTTTACTTGTCTTTCCTACTCATTCAATATAATATCCAATTATTCACGTCGATTAGTTGCAAACAATAAGTGCTAGACAAACTTCTTCATTCAGATTTTGGACGGTCTCTTCGCAGATTACAATTCGCATACTTGTCCTAGTAAGCTCACAAGTAAATGATTGGTTCACTACATCTATGCTTGCCTTGTCATATTTGTTGTCAATATTCTTTTAGGGTGGACCGCCCTGTTTCTAAATACTGGAACCGTAGACATGAGTGAATAGTATTTCTCTATGTGATCTCTTCCATCATGTGTGGGTAACGAACACTGCATTGTATAGAAAGAAAGTGTCATTTCCAGCTTTTACATAGGTTTCGATCTTTTACATGGAATACAATCTGCCTACTTGCTTTGTGTCGCACTACCAACACTCCAATCTTGAAGCTAAACATTACGCCACTCATAATTGCTTGGTTTATTTGTTCAAATATGAATTTCATATGATCCTAATGTTCCTACTTCAGTTTTGAAATGTGTGCCTGCCTGTTATAGAGACATAAGGGGTTTGTATTTTTGTGTGTGGTCTGGTTAGCACGGTTGGGGAGGTGAACTTTGCATATGCAGGGGTTTATAGGGAGACACTCTCCGAGTTGAATCCGCAATGCATTCCATAGATAATCTGACTACTTTTTATGTTTTCATGAATCTCAGATTTTGAACAGCATCATAATGATTATGAGCTTGCGCGCATGAAAAGAATAAAGCAGAACAATGCCATGGCTGTCAAACTTGGCATTAAGGGACTGAAATCAAGTCTGGATGCAATGCAATGCAAACGCTCTCCACCTACAGATTCATGCTCAGAATATGATCCTAACGGTGATTACGAGCTAGAGGGAGACCTAAGTCAATGTAGCTCCCTAGTGGAGGAGTCAGAGGAAGATGCCCTAACTTATTCACCCATCAAGGTACTTGCTCTAACTTTCCAAGGTTACATTGCTCGCACATATCTTGCAACTGATGCTTTGCATTGCTTCTACTTTGTTGAACTGCCATTAGCTTAGTTTACACATCGTGTATGTGAATCGCCCGCCTATCCATTTTCAAGATATATTCCATCTGTCATCATACCATATTTATCCATTCAAATGTTGTTCTTGTGTATCAGACGTTCAAAAGGAAGAGGGCGATTGCTGATCGTGGAGGAGCACAAGCAAAGTATTTGGAAAAGGTAGTGGCACCTAATAAATCAAATAGCCCATTAGGTGTAGTTGCAATATCACCTGATCCACAAAATACCCCAACTCTAGCAAACTCTAGCCCTACAACACTCTTCATTTCTGATGCCCCAACTCAGCAGACCCCAACTGCAGCAAACAATATGATTATGCCAGTTGACATAGCACCAGTACGATGCAAAACCCCCATTCTAGCAAAGAGTACACCAAATCCAGTTGCCAAATCACTTTTCGAACCAGAGAGAGCCCCAATTGCAGCAAATAGGACCCCTGTTCCATTTCTTCCCAGTTTAGAAGATGAAGCTTATGTTGTTGTCAGGAACTTTGTGCGCATCTTTCCTTCATGGAAAGATTATACCGCACACACAGAACAATATCCAGTCTTCCTCCGCAACTTACACGTAAGTAATGTACTAATGTTATTCATGGTCATTACTGCATATGTTTCTGCTGACAGAAGACACAAGATTTCATTCTTTTAAATAGGCGAGGAGCAAATTGGATTGTGATGACGAGCAAGGGTTGGTTGCACTTTTCAAGCCCTGGTTGATGAAGTATCGTACCTACCTGAGGCAAGCGCACTTCGAGGGCAAACCTCTGAATGAAATTTCTATAAAGTCTCCGGTGCTACATTTATCCGAGGTGACTGGAATAATCTTGTTACACATTGGTCTCGGCTGCAGCGTAAGGTACTGTCTATGATATCACATCACAATTTGAACTACATTTCTGCATTTGCCTTAATTTCTCACTTGTCTGGCTGTTAGCGAGAAGAACATTCGTTCTCAAGGGACCACTGAGAATCTCGCAACTATATCGCATAATCGCATTGCTCTTGTGAGTACCTCTTGCCCTGTATGACCATCCTTACTTTCATAGCTGTTTGATTATGTAGCATCACTGCACATGTTAGCCTCGTAATCGTCCATTTGGTGGACATTATAAGATCCGTATGGATGATGACCCACAAGTATAGGGGATCGCAACAGCTTTCGAGGGTAGAGTATTCAACCCAAATTTATTGATTTGACACAAGGAGAGCCAAAGAATATTCTTGAGTATTAGCAGTTGAGTTGTCAATTCAACCACACCTGGATAACTTAGTATCTGCAGCAAAGTGTTTAGTAGCAAAAGTGGTATGATAATAATAGTAGCGGTGGCAAAAGTAAAGATAAATGTTTTTGGGTTTTTGTAGTAATTGTAACAGTAGCAATGGAAAAGTAAATAAGCGAAGAACAATAGGTGAAAAGCTCGTAGGCGATGGATCAGTGATGGATAATTTTGCCGGATGCGATTCCTCATGCAATAGTTAAAACATAGGGTGATATAGAACTAGCTCCAATTCATCAATGTAATTTAGGCATGTATTCCGTAAATAGTCATACGTGCTTATGGAAAAGAACTTGCATGGCATCTTTTGTCCTACCCTCCCGTTGCAGCGGGGTCCTTACGGAAACTAAGGGATATTAAGGCCTCCTTTTAATAGAGAACCGGAACAAAGCATTAGCACATAGTGAATACATGAACTCCTCAAACTACGGTCATCACCGAGAAGTATCCCGATTATTGTCACTCGGGGTTGTCGGATCATAACACATAATAGGTGACTATAGACTTGCAAGATAGGATCAAGAACACACATATATTCATGAAAACATAATAGGTTCAGATCTGAAATCATGGCACTCGGGCCCTAGTGACAAGCATTAAGCATCGCAAAGTCATAGCAACATCAATCGCAGAACATAGTGGATACTAGGGATCAAACCCTAACAAAACTAACTTGACTACATGGTAAATCTCATCCAACCCATCACCTTCCAGCAAGCCTACGATGGAATTACTCACGCACGGCGGTGAGCATCATGAAATTGGTGATGGAGGATGGTTGATGATGACGACGCGATGAATCCCCTCTCCGAGCCCGAGCGGACTCGGATCAGCCCTCCCGAGAGAGATTAGGGCTTGGCGGCGGCTCCGTGTCGTGAAACGCGATGAAACTTTCTCCCTGATTTTTTTTCTCCCCGAGACGGTATATATGGAGTTGGAGTTGAGGTCGGAGGAGGTACAGGGGGCCCACGAGATAGGAGGGCACCCTAGGGAGGGCGCGCCCCCCTGTCTCGTGGACAGCCCGTGGGCCCCCTGCCCTTGATTCTTTCGCCAAAAATTCTTATTAATTCTGAAAAGTGCCTCCGTGGATTTCCAGGACATTCCGAGAACTTTTCTTTTCTACACATAAAACAACATCATGGCAGTTCTGCTGAAAACAACGTCAGTCCGGGTTAGTTTCATTCAAATCATGCAAGTTAGAGTCCAAAACAAGGGCAAAAGTGTTTGGAAAAGTAGATACGTTGGAGACGTATCAACTCCCCCAAGCTTAAACCTTTGTTTGTCCTCAAGCAATTCAGTTGATAAACTGAAAGTGATAAAGAAAAACTTTTACAAACTCTGTTTGCTCTTGTTGTTGTAAACATGAAAATCCAGCATTCAAGTTTCAGCAAATATCATGAACTAACCATACTCACAATAACACTTAATAAAACTCGGATGACAACACTTTCTCAAAATAATCATAACATGATATAACAAAATGGTATCTCGCTAGCCCTTTCTGAGGCCGCAAAACATAAATGCAGAGCACCTTTAAAGATCAAGGACTGACTAAACAATGTAATTCATGGTAAAAGAGATCCAGTCAAGTCATACCCAATATAAACCAATAGTAATGAATGCAAATGACAATGTGCTCTCTAGCGGGTGCTTTTAATAAGAAGGGTGATGACTCAACATAAAAGTAAATAGATAGGCCCTTCGCAGAGGGAAACAGGGATTTGTAGAGGTGCTAGAGCTCGATTTTAAAATAGAGATTGAATAACATTTTGAGCGGCATACTTTCGCTGTCAACGCAACAACTATGAGATGGTTGTATCTTCCATACTACATGCATTATAGGCAGTTCCCAAACAGAATGGTAAAGGTTTATACTCCCCCAACCACCAACAAGCATCAATCCATGGCTTGCTCGAAACAACGAGTGCCTCCAACATACAACAGCCACGGGGAGTTTTGTTTAATTATTTTGATTTGCTTTGATCTTTTTGGATCATGGGACTGGGCATCCGGTTCACGCCCTTTCTCATGATTGAGGAGCGGAGTCCACTCCTCTTGAGAATAACCCACCTAGCATGGAAGATATAGGCAGCCCTAGTTGAAACATGAGCTGCTCGAGCATACAAAACAGAATTTCATTTGAAGGTTTAGAGTTTGGCACATACGAATTTACTTGGAACGGCAGGTAAATACCGCATATAGGTAGGTGTAGTGGACTCATATGGAACAACTTTGGGGTTTGAGGAGTTTGGATGCACAAGTAGTATTCCCGCTTAGTACAGGTGAGAGCTAGCAAAAGACTGGGAAGCGACCAACTGAGAGAGTGACAACAGTCGTAAACATGCATTAAAATTAATTTACACCGAGTACAAGCATGAGTAGGATATAATCTACCATGAACAAAAATATCATGAAGGCTATGTTAATTTGATTCAACTACATGCGTGAACATGTGCCAAGTCGAGTCACTTAATACATTCAAAGGAGGATACCATCCCATCATAACACATCATAATCATTCTAATAGCATGTTGGCACGCAAGGTAAACCATTATAACTCATAGCTAATAAAGCATGGCACAAGAAACTATAATCTCTAAATGTCATTTCAAATATGTTTACTTCATAATAGCTGACTCAGGATGAATCATCATATTTACAAAAACAAGAGAGGTCGAGTTCATACCAGCTTTTCTCATCCCAATAAGTCCATTATATATCATCATTATTGCCTTTCACTTGCACGACCGAACGATGTGTATAATATTAAGAGTGCACGTGCATTGGACTAAGCTGGAATCTGCAAGCATTCACATCAAGAGAGAAGACAAGTAATATGGGCTCTAAGTAAAATAAACAATCATGCATATAAGAGCCACTAAGCATTTTCAATATGGTCTTCTCGACCCCCAAAAGAAAGAAAAGAAAATAAAACTATTTACACAGGAAAGCTCCCAACAAGTAAAAGAAGAACTAGAAATCTTTTTGGGTTTTCATTTTAATTTCTACTATAGGCAAGGGAATTAAACTAACTAATTTTTTTGGTTTTTCTAAAGGTTTATCAAACACACAAGAAGAAAACTAGAAAAAGAAATTTAAACTAGCATAGAAAATACAATGAAAGAGTATGAGCACCGACGACTAGTGTGTGAACATGAATGTAAAGTCGGTAAGAAATACGTACTCCCCCAAACTTAGGCTTTTGGCCTAAGTTGGTTTAATCTGATGACCTACCGGCTGATATCCATAAGTGAAACTGGGGTAGTACTGAGATGAAGAGGCGACCACCTCCTGAGCAGCAACGTGTTGGCGAGCTGCCTCCATTCCCCTCTCGTATTCAGTGGCTTCTTCCCTGGTGACAACATATCTTCCTTTTGTCTGATAATCAAAAAGGTGGGGAGCGGGAAGAGTATGAGGACGACGTTAAATCTGTTATAGGTTAGTCGATAATGGAGGAATTGTTCATTCCTCTCAAGAAAATGATGATCAAACATAGCTTCTTTATCCAAATAAACAGGAGGTACAATCATATCCCCCTCTCGTGGAGCTATATTAAGAAAATTAGCCACATGGGTTGCATAAATTCCTCCAAAGAAATCTCCCCTTCTATTATTATTATGCAACCTACGTGCAACTATTGCCCCCAAGTTATAACCTCTATAACCTGACACAGTACTCTTGAGGACGCAAAGATCAGGGGCACACATGTGACATACTTCGTCCTTACCGTTAATGCATTAACCAATAAAGAGAGCAAAGTAATGTATAGCAGGAAAATGAATGCTCCCTATGGTAGCTTGTGTTACGTCCCTAGATTCTCCCATAGTAATACTAGCAAGAAAATCTCTAACTTCAGATTTGGGAGGATCATTAATATTACCCCACTGTGGGAGTTTGCAAGCAGTTGTGAAATCCTCTAAATCCATGGTATAAGATGTATCACAAATGTCAAACATAACACTAGGGGAATTACGCGAAGAAATATATTCGAACCTCCACACAAAGGAATCAGTCAATTGATAATATTGAGGACACTTATCTTGTAAGAAGTCCTCCAGCTCGGCATTACGCACATACGCGTCAAATTCCTCCTTGAAGCCTGCTTCGACCATAAAATCATTAGATGGCCACTCGCAAGCCCGTACATTTGCGTCCCTCAGCAAATTAACATCTTGTTCTCGTATAGCAATCCTCGGCCCTTTCTTTGCCGAGGAGCCACCTTGGTACATTCTTCTAAGCATATTTCTTTTTCTGAAAATTTCTGAAATTTTAGTGACTTCAAAATAAAAGTGAATAAGACTAAACAAGATTGATAGCAACTACTCCTACAAGTGCCTAGAGCCTATATCATGCATTGGAATTGCTTGGGACCTCAAAAATTTAACATGCAAGCTCAAGAACATGGTAACCTATGCAGCAAAAATTTGCAATGAATAAAGCACTAGAACAAAAACTAATTGGACCAATGGAGGAGTCACATACCAAGCAACAATCTCCCAAAGCAGTTTTGCGAAGGGAGCTTTGAGCTAAGAGATCGAAAATCGCAGACAAAGCGAGCTAGAACTTGGGGTTGAGCTGGATGGGGATTTTTGGGTAGAAGATGAAGTGTGTGGGTCTTGGCATAAGTGGAGGGGGCCACAGGCCCACGAGACAGAGGCGCGCCTACTGGGGGCGTGCCCTCCTCTCTCGTGCCACAGTGCTTGGCCCTCCCACAGTGTTTTCAGTGCCTAAAATCCTCAAATATTCTAGAAAAAATCATACTAAATTTGCACGGCATTTGGAGCACTTTTATTTTTGGACTATTTTTTAATGCACGGATAATTCAGAAAACAGACAGATAATACTATTTTTTGCTTTATTTAATCTAAATAACAGAAAGTAAAAGGAGGGTACAGAAGGTTGTGCCTTCTAGTTTCATCCATCTCGTGATCACCAAAATGAATCCACTAACAAGGTTGATCAAGTCTTGTTAACAAACTCATTCCGAATAACACGGAACAGGAGAAATTTGAATAACACTAAGTTACCTCAACGGGATATGAAAATCCCCAACAATAAGAATATCATACTTTTTCTTGACAGTAGGGAGAGGAAATTCAAAACCTCCAAAAATGATAGTTGGAACTTTTTCAATAGAATTGATGCTATGAACTTGCGATTGTTTCCTCGGTAAGTGTACCGTATGCTCATTACCATTGACATGAAAAGTGAATTGCCTTTGTTGCAATCAATAACAGCCCCTGTAGTATTAAGAAAAGGTCTACCAAGGATAATAGACATACTATCGTCCTCAGGAATATCAAGAATAACAAAGTCCGTTAAAATAGTGACATTTGCAACCACAACAGGCACATCCTCAAAAATACCGACAGGTATAGCAGTTGATTTATCAGCCATTTGCAAAGATATTTCAGTAGGTGTCAACTTATTCAATTCAAGTCTACGATATAAAGAGAGAGGCATAACACTAACACCGGCTCCAAGATCACATAAAGCAGTTCTAACATAGTTTCTTTTAATAGAGCATGGTATAGTTGGTACACCCAGATCTCCAAGTTTCTTTGGTATTCCACCCTTAAAAGTGTAATTGGCAAGCATGGTGGAAATTTCAGCTTCCGGTATCTTTCTTTTATTTGTGATGATATCCTTCATATACTTAGAATAAGGATTTACTTTAAGCATATCAGTTAAGCGCATACGTAAGAAAATAGGTCTAATCATTTCAGCAAAGCGCTCAAAATCCTCATCATCCTTTGACTTGGATGGTTTAGGAGGAAAGGGCATGGGTTTCTGAACCCATTGTTCTCTTTCTTTACCGTGCTTCCTAGCAACAAAATCTCTCTTATCATAACGTTGATTCCTTGATTGTGGGTTATCAAGATCAACAGCAGGTTCAATCTCTACATCATTGTCTTTACTAGGTTCAGCATCAACATGAACATTACCATTAACATTATCACTAGGTTCATGTTCATCACCTGATTGTGTTTCAAAGATCGAAATAGAAATATCATTGGGATTCTCGGTGTGTCTCTGAGAGGTTCACTAGAAGCATGCAAAGTTCTATCGTTTTTCTTCTTCTTCTTTTCAGAAGAACTAGGTGCCTCTAAATTGTTTCTCTGAGAATCTTGCTCGATTCTCTTAGGGTGGCCTTCAGGATACAAAGGTTCCTGAGTCATTCTACCAGTTCTAGTAGCCACTCTAACAGCAAAGTCATTTTTATTATTTAATTCGTCAAGCAATTCATTTTGAGCTTTAAGTACTTGCTCAGCTTGAGTAGCAACCATAGAAGCATATTTGCTAATGCGGTGAAGTTCATCTTTAACTCTAGCTAGATTATCACCCACGCGCCCTATCTCGAAAGCATTATTCTTTAACTCTCTACCGACATAAGCATTAAAACTTTCTTGTCTAGCCATAAAGTCGTCAAATTCATCTAAGCATGGGCTATGAAATTTAGTAGAGGGTATTTCAACTTTATCATATCTATAGAGAGAATTTACCTTTACTACCTGTGTCAGGTTATCAAGACAATGTAGTTCTTCAGGCGGTATATTAAGACCATGTATTTCTTCAATAGGTGGTAAATTATTAACATCTTCAGCTTTAATACCTTTTTCTTTCATTTATGCCTCTTGCATATCTTCAGGACTGAGAAATAAAACACCTCTCTTCTTCGGAGTGGGTTTAGGAATAAGCTCAGGAGTTGGCTCAATTGGTTTAGGAATTACTTCAGGAACCGGCTCAGGAAGAGTCCAATTATTTTCATTAGTCGACATATTATTCAATAGTATTTCAGCTTCGTCGACTGTTCTTTCCCTGAAAACACAATCAGCACAACTATCCAATTAGTCCTTGGAAGCATCGGTTAGTCCATTATAAAAGATATCAAGTATTTCATTTTTCTTAAGAGGATGATCAGCAAAGCATTATAATCGGAGAAGCCTCCCCAAGCTTGTGGAGACTCTCTTCTTTGATTTGCACAAAATTATATATTTCCATAAGGCAGCTTTTTTCTTATGAGCAGGGAAATATTTAGCAGAGAAGTAATAAATCATATCCTGGGGACTACGCACACAACCAGGAGCAAGAGAATTATACCAAGTCTTAGCACACCCTTTAATGAGAACGGAAATATCTTAAGGATATATAAATAGCGAGACTTCTCATCGTTAGTAAACAAGGTAGCTATATCATTCAGCTTGGTAAGATGTGCCACAACAGTTTTAGATTCAAGGCCATAAAAAGGATCAGATTCAACTAAAGTAATAATATTAGGATCAACAGAGAATTCATAATCCTTATCAGTAACACAAATAGGTGAAGTAGCAAAAGCAGGATCAGGTTTCATTCTAGCATTAAGAGACTGCTGCTTCCATTTAGCTAATAATTTCTTAAGATCATTTCTATCATTGCAAGCAAGAATTTCCATAGCAGCTGTTTCATGCATAACATAACCTTTAGGAACAACAGGTAATACATAATCATTGGGGGGACCTTCATCATCACTATCATCAGTAATAGGATCTTCATTAATTTCATTCCCCCTAAATCTAGCAAGTTGTTCATCAAGAAATTCACCTAATGGCACAGTAGTATCAAGCACAGAAGTAGTTTCATCATGCATAGCAGAAGTGGCATCATCAATAACATGCGACATATCAGAATTCATAGCAGTAGCAGGTTTAGGTGTCGCAAGCCTACTAATAATGGAAGGAGAATCTAGTGCAGAGCTAGATGGCAGTTCCTTACGTCCCCTCGTAGTTGAGGGCAAAATAGTAGTTCGATCGTCTTTCAAGTTCTTCATAGTGATCAACAGATATAAATCCCAAGTGACTCAGAGAATAGAGCTATGCTCCCTGGCAACGGCGCCAGAAATTAGTCTTGATGACCCACAAGTATAGGGGATCGCAACAGCTTTCGGGGGTAGAGTATTCAACCCAAATTTATTGATTCGACACAATGGGAGCCAAAGAATATTCTTGAGTATTAGCAGTTGAGTTGTCAATTCAACCACACCTGGATAACTTAGTATCTGCAGCAAAGTGTTTAGTAGCAAAAGTGGTATGATAATAATAGTAGAGGTAGCAAAAGTAAAGATAAATGTGTTTGGGTTTTTGTAGTAATTGTAACAGTAGCAACGGAAAAGTAAATAAGAGAAGAGCAATATGTGAAAAGCTCGTAGGCAATGGATCAGTGATGGATAATTATGCCGGATGCGATTCCTCATGCAATAGTTATAACATAGGGTGATATAGAACTAGCTCCAATTCATCAATGTAATGTAGGCATGTATTCCGTAAATAGTCATACGTGCTTATGGAAAAGAACTTGCATGACATCTTTTGTCCTACCCTCCCGTTGCAGCGGGTCCTTTCGGAAACTAAGGGATATTAATGTCACGCCCAATATGCGACCCTATCCAAAAGGAACTCGAAGGTCCCACCAAGGATAGACCCGCATATTGAAACGCTTTTGCAAGGTGGATATCATTACATCAACATTACATAATAGTGGGGATACATACATAAGGCAAACAATGCCACACGAATACAATATCATCATACAAGAGATCAACATCCGACTACGGATGAATCATAAACAGAAACTCAAACAATATCCACCTTGCTAGCCCAGGCTGCCGACCTGGAACCTATCCCCTGATCAAAGAAGCAGAAGAAGAACTCCAAAACAAGCAAACATCGCTCTCGCATCATGATCATCGCATAACCTGTACCTGCAACTGTTGTTGTAGTAATCTGTGAGCCACGAGGACTCAGCAATCCCATTACCATGGGTATCAAGACTAACAAAGCTTAATACGAAAGGAAGGGGTAAAGTGGTGAGGTTGCAGCAGCGACTAAGCATGATATGGTGGCTAACATACGCAAATGAGAGCGAGAAGAGAAACAAAGGAACGGTCGTGAAGCTAGCAATGATCAAGAGGTGATCCTGAACTCCTACTTACGTCAAACATAACACAGAAACCGTGTTCACTTCCCGGACTCCGCCGAGAAAAGACCATCACGGCTACACACGCGGTTGATGTGTTTTAATTCGGATCTGGTGTCAAGTTGTCTACAACTGGACATTAACAAATTCCCATCTGCCACATAACTGCGGGCACGGCTCTCGAAAGTTTATACCCTGCAGGGGTGTCCCAACTTAGCCCATGACAAGCTCTCGCGATCAACGAAGGAATAGACCTTCTCCGGGAAGACCCGATCGGTCTCGGAATCCGGTTTACAAGACATTTCAACAATGGTAAAACAAGACCAGCAAGACCGCCCGATCGCCGACATCCCGATAGGAGCTGCACATATCTCGTTCTCGAGCAACACCGGATAAGCTAAGCGTCTGGTACCAAGCGAATCCAAGTTGCCAAGGAATGGTCCCAAGACGGTGCTCTAGTTTGGACCAACACTTAGACAAGCATTGGCCGGGGGCTATAATAAAGATGACCCTTGGGTTAATTACTCCCAAGGAAAAGTAGGTGGTGGTGAGGCAAATGGTAAAACCAAGGTTGGGCCTTCTTTGGAGGAGTTTTATTCAAAGCAAACTGTCGAGGGGTCCCATAAATCACCCGACCGCGTAAGGAGCATAAAATCCGGGAACATAATACCGGTATGACGGAAACTAGAGCGGCAAGAGTGGAACAAAACACGGGCATAAGGCCGAGCCTTCCACCCTTTACCAAGTATATAGATGCATTAATAATATAAGAGATATTGTGATATCCCAACATAACCCTGTCCACCATGGAGCAATCTTCAACTTCACCTGCAGCTAGCAACGCTATAAGAGGGGCTGAGCAAAAGCGGTAACATAGCCAAACAATGGTTTGCTAGGAATGGTGTCAAAGATTAGAGGTTCATGGCAATTTGCGAGGCTTGAAGAGCAAATGATAGGTAACGCAGCATAGTGATAGAACGAAGCAACTAGCATAGCAATGATAGTAGTGAGATCCAGGGTAGCGGTCATCTTGCCTGAAATCCCGCTAGGAAGAAGAACGAGTCCATGAAGAAGATGAAGCCACGAAGACGAACTACACGTAGACGAACGAATCCTCACGATCGCAACGAAACAGGAACTATCGAGAAGAAGCACACAACATAGTAAACACTCCACACATAGGCAAGACATGATGCACAACAAGCATGATGCATGACAAAGCTACATGAGGCTACTCATGGCAAGACATGATGCAAACAAGAACAACACATCAAGGCAAGTTTAAATGAGGCCGGGAACAACATATAACAATTCTGGTAAGTCCTCATATGCAAATTTCGAAATTGGTCCAGATCTGAATAAACCTTATGTTGAAGTTGTTTAACAGCAAGTTAAAGATCACCAAGATGATCTACACGAAATTCTAGTCAAGTTACATATAAAGTTCATTAGATTTGGAGCTACGGCCTAGAAGATATGAGCAAAACAAGTTAAACATGGCATTGATGCAAAATGCATACAAACATCAAGCAAACACACCAAAACAAGGATGCAACATGATAATATGAAACTACATGCAAAATTAAGCAAGTTTCATATACAGCACACTCAAAACGGAGCAACGGTTCAACACATGCACTCTATACAAGTCATAACAACAATCTGTCCATAACAGCAACTAGGCATATTGCAAGCATCAAAACAACATGCTACAGCACCCCAACATAATAACAAAAGGCATGGGCATGAAGTACAGGTAAAGCATAACAAAACATGAACACTGAGCTATCTCCAGAAATCACTAGAACATGCTCAAAAAGACATGGAGATATTGCAAATAATAACAGTTTCAGACTTTAGCAGAAATAACATCAGGTTGCAATGTTTAGAGCTATCAAACAACATGTTACAGGAACTTATCATGGCAAACAAAGGCATGGCATGAATCTACTAATTGCATAGATCAAAAGTCCCTTACTGACCATGAGCCAAAAGGGCACGGAAAATATGATGGCACCAAGGTAGTCAGAATCCCGATTCGACTTCTAGAATCCTACGACTTCACGACCCTACGGATGCATGTCGATCCAAATCCCACTATGAATCCGAATCGGGTAGAATCCATGTTGGGTCACGATCCAAATCATAGAATCCTGTACAAAATTGTACAATCCCGACTATGCTATCGACTACATCCGATTCTACTATAACTTATCTAAACCGTTTGTTTAGTTGTAGCAAAATAGTATGCCATCATCCAAACCCCTTTTCATATACCCCATGGACCTTTATTCCCCTCCCAACTCCAAACGCTCAGCCGTAGACACCTTTAATCTAGCTCTCATAAACCCTAGATTGAAATTGAGGATCAGGCTGGTCGACATATGGAATTGGCGTGAAAAGGAGGATGCTTCATGATTGATCGGAGAAGGAGAGCAAGACACTTTATGGTTTAGCACTGTAGGTCAGATAGACAAGTGATCGACTATTCACGCACTCTAAAAAGAACATAAGTAAATTTCGTGCATTGCAGGTTTAAATGTTCTATATATTTCTCTCTCATATATGTTCCATACATGCGAGCTAGATTGCAGGTTAGCCATAATAAGAAGTGGAATACAACTAGCATTGATGTGTACGTTATTTGCTCCATATTTAGTGTCAGAACTCTATAGAACCCATATAAATTTCCTGTGTGCATACAAATATCTTATTTGAGTAAATCTAGTAGAATCCTCGATTCCACGACTCGATCTTACGACTCTACTCTTTCTAAGGAAACCCGATCCGACTCCGAATCCCGACTCTGACTACCTTGGATGGCACCCATGTAAACATGGCAAGTTATATGACAGATTCATACATGGCAGAAACAATAATAAGTAGGCATGTTTGTGAGCTTGAACCACTCACCACAGAGCAATACATGGCATGGCAAGGCAACCAACAGTAAGAAGACATGTTTGTGAAGCTAAGCATGGCAAGAGCAAGTTCATAGGGTGCATGGATCACTAGCAAACAATCATGGAAACATTGAACTTAATGTAAACAGGTTGATAGCAACATTATCAAGCAACTTTAGAGCAAGATTATAACATGTTCCAGAAGGCTATAATTGCAACCAGGGGAATGAATGGATAGTGCATGACATGTAGATCAAAACATGTTTACAGGAAATCTCCAGATTATGCACACAATGACTTGTAGAAGCATGTTTACATAGCAACAAAATATAACAGAATCTGTCTAGCAAAACAGTAACAGCAAGTACCCTCCTTAACAACCTCGATGCACTCAGCACACAACTCACAAAAATACATGGTTCGCACCCCTGGAAAGATGGCATATCATAGATCAAAACACATGTAGAGCTCAACCTCATAGGATGGACACATCAAACATGGCAAGAATGACAAATGAGCAAGTTATAACAGTTTCAGCAGATTAACATCAACATGCACTCTTCCAATAGCATTTTGGGCATCAAGATGAGCTCAAATGAAAATGATACAATGGAATGAAATGAAGTACTCGTCGAGGCGAACAATTTGACATATTACACGCACAAAACGGAGCTACGGATGCACAGATACAGCATGATGAACATGGCATGATTATGTCAGAAAACAGGGACTTGGGCATTTCGGGACAACCTCCAGATCTGCACGGTTTTCGATGCACGGCCGGAGCTCGCTGGATCTTCGCCGGAGAAGGGCGTGGTGGTGGCCGGAGAGGACGGGGGAGGTCGCCGGGGACGCGGGAGGTCGCCGGGGACGGAGGGGCTCGTCTAGTCCGGCCGGATCCAGCGGTGGCAGCGCGGAGGAGCTCGAGCCCGGCGAGGGTCGCCGGGCGACGGCCGGTGAGCGGAGGCGAGGCGACGAGGCCGGCGAGGCGATGGGGCCGCTGGAGGCGACGGCGGCGAGGCGGGCCTTGGCGCGGGCGGCGGCGAACGGCGGCAAGGCCAAGCCGCGCGGCGGCGGGGCGGGAGGTCATGGGCGGCGGCACCGGGCACTCCGGCGAGGAGGCGTGGTGAGGCAGAGGCGCGGCGAGGGCGGCGAGGCACGGAGGCGCGGACGCCGCGGAGGTCGCCGCGCCGGTGGCGAGGGCAGTGGCGGGGGTTGGCAACCATGGCGGTTGCGGCGGCTGAGCCCATGGGCCTGTGGAGCGGGCCAACGGCGGGCGCGTGGACCAGGACAGGTGGCGGCTCCGGATTCGTTGGGCGGTGGCGGCGGACGTGTCCGGCGGCTGGACGGATATGTCCGGCGTCGCAAGATGGAGGGGGCTAGGTTCGGGAGGAAATGACCCGAAAATGGAGAGGGGAAGACGTTTTTATAGGTAGAGGGAGCTAGGAGAGTCCAAATGAGGTGCGGTTTTCGGCCACGCGATCGTGATCGAACGACCAAGAGCATGGAGAGGAGTTAGGTGGGTTTTGGGCCACTTTGGAAGGGGTGTTGGGCTGCAACAAAATAGGGCTTTACGACTACCCGGTTAACCGTTGGAGTATCAAACGACCTCCAAATGGCACGAAATTTGACAGGCGGTCTACCGGTGGTATACCAAGGCCGCTTGACAAACCTCGGGCCATTCCGAGAAAGTTTAATACCCGCACATGAAAAGAGGCAAAAGGGGGACGCCGGAGGACATAGGAGTGCCGGATTGCAAAATGGACAACGGGGAAAAGGCTCGGATGCATGAGACGAACACGTATGCGAATGCAATGCACCTGATGACATGATATGAAATGCAGATGATGACATGGCAAAGTGCAACACGCAAGCAGATGACATGGCAATGACGGCGAATAACTGGAAGACACCTGGCGCAACGGATCCGGGGCGTTACAACACTCCTCCACTAACAAGAGATCTCGTCCCGAGATCTTAGGACCGAGACGGAAGGGAAAAGGGATGAGGTGAAACAAGAACTTAAGAGAAGAAGCAAAAAATCGAGAGCACTCGAGAAGAAGAGAGGGACGGTAAGACTGACGAGAATCGAAAGCTCACGAGAACAGATAGTCCATGAAACGACTCGTTTTAACCGGAGTGGTTAGAATGAGAAAAGAAACGAATAAGACTGAAAGAATTTAGGAAACACTCGGGCTGAACATGGAAAGAATAGAACATGAACTTGAGAGGATGGAATGATACTTGATGAACTCTTGAAGAATGAATTAAATCATGAAGAACCACCATGAAGACCTCCGGTGACAAAAGGATGATGAGATAGAAATGAAGGATGAAAGAATAAGACGAGCCTTGCGGTGATTTAGATGGAGGTTCCGACGAGATGGTCGAGGGAATTTGAACTCCGGAAAAGAAAAGATGAAAACACTTGGAAGTAGAATTTATTCCTCAAGAACAAACTCCGAAGAAAAGGGATTAATCACTTTGAGGAAATAAGAATAAGATTTATTGTATGCTTATCCTTCACCAAATTAAATTGATGACAAGCAATGGATTTTTGCATACTACTTATTCTTCTTGAAAAAGGATTGAGAAGTGACATATCGCAAACTTGAGAAGGTCTTCATGAATCACCGGAAGGATTGAAAGAACGAATGGATAAATATGATAAACAAGGAAAAGAATCTTGAACGAACCACCGTAAGAATTCAGAAATGACTGACAAAAGAGAATGAATCACCGGGAAGAATTATTAGAACAAATATGTTTGAGGGGATTTAGACGCAAAAGAACGAAGAGATCGCGAACTGATTGAAGAATACTTGAACGAAGCACCGGAACAATATTGAGATGAACGAAAGGGCACGGATATAGAATAATTGGAGTACGAATCTAAAAACTTAGAATGAAGAAATCTTCTGAAAAGATGGCCTCCGGATGATCGAGAGGGAAAGCACTCCTGAAATACTCCGGATGGATGAAAAGAATTTGAAAACGATCTTGGAAAAGGCATGTGACTGATGAAATTCATTCTTACGTCACACTTTGAAAAGAATTTGAGAATAACTCCGGGGAAATTAGAAGAGTCAGGTAAGATCCTAGGAAAAGACTTGTGGGTTAGGGCCCACTAAAGAGATAACACCGTTGGAAAGGGATGTTGAAGGATAGATAATGCACCGGAACAATTGAAATATTTGAATGAGGTGACAACCTCGAATTAATTGGAACACAGACGGATCTCCTGTGATGTCTTGAACACTCCGAAAGGATAAACTGGCGAGAGGCGAGCGAGCAAGGGGAAGACATTTGAGCTGAGGGAAAGAATATAATCAACACCGAAAAAACTTGAATTGAATGCACCGGAAAAAAGAAAGGATGAAGAATGACAAACGAGACAATAATTCACCGGTTGAAATAAATGAGGGAAGACTGAAGAGGCTCCGCATGAATGAAAATTGATGCTCAGACTCCGGAAAGAAAAGGGTGGGAGGGCGGGAAAAACAAAGACAACTAGGAAGGGGAAACCGATGAATATCTTGAAGAGAAAACACCGGTTGAAATCATTGAGGAAATAAAAGCAAAGGCTTCGCATGAGTAAGATGGATACTCGATTACGGACTCCGGATTCAAGAAGAAGAAGGGAGGGCGGGTGGGAAAACAAGGGCAACTTCAGATAGGGAAACAACATCGATAAAAAAGAGCTGAGGATTGATCTCACGAAAGACAAAGAGGTTCGAGTCAGCTTGACGAGGAATGCGCCGGACAAAAGAGGATGGACAACGAACGAAAACTAACCGCGTGATCCTAAAGAAAATTTTGAACGGGAAGAGGAGTAATTCAAAACACCTATGTCAAGATTCCTTACCAGAGCGACGAAGGGGCAGAGGAGTAAAAAGAATTCCTACTCTCTGATATAACTAGAATCCGAAAATAAATTTCTTCTAGACTCAACATCGGCCAAACTACACGATCAAACAAGGGGGCTCCTAAGGTCGGTCGAGGCTCTGATACCAACTTGTCACGCCCAATATGCGACCCTATCCAAAAGGAACTCGAAGGTCCCACCAAGGATAGACCCGCATATTGAAACGCTTTTGCAAGGTGGATATCATTACATCAACATTACATAATAGTGGGGATACATACATAAGGCAAACAATGCCACACGAATACAATATCATCATACAAGAGATCAACATCCGACTACGGATGAATCATAAACAGAAACTCAAACAATATCCACCGCTAGCCAGGCTGCCGACCGAACCTATCCCCGATCGAAGAAGCGGAAGAAGAACTCCAAAACAAGCAAACATCGCTCTCGCGTCATGATCATCGCATAACCTGTACTGCAATCTGTTGTTGTAGTAATCGTGAGCCACGAGGACTCAAAGCAATCCCATTACCATGGGTATCAAGACTAACAAAGCTTAATAGGAAAGGAAGGGGTAAAATGGTGAGGTTGCAGCAGCGACTAAGCATGATATGGTGGCTAACATACGCAAATGAGAGCGAGAAGAGAAACAAAGGAACGGTCATGAAGCTAACAATGATCAAGAGGTGATCCGAAATCCTACTTCGTCAAACATAACACGAAACCGTGTTCACTTCCGGACTCCGAGAAGAGATCATCACGGCTACACACGCGTTGATGCGTTTTAATTCGGATCTGGTGTCAAGTTGTCTACAACCGGACATTAACAAATTCCCATCTGCCACATAACCGCGGCACGGCTCTCAAAAGTTTATACCCTGCAGGGTATCCCAACAGCCCATGACAAGCTCTCGCGATCAACGAAGGAATAGACCTTCTCCGGGAAGACCCGATCAGTCTTGGAATCCCGGTTTACAAGACATTTCGACAATGGTAAAACAAGACCAGCAAGACCGCCCGATGCTGCCGACATCCCGATAGGAGCTGCACATATCTCGTTCTCGTGGCAACACCGGATAAGCTAAGCGTCATGTGTGCAAGCGAATCCAAGTTGCCAAGGAATGGTCCCAAGACGGTGCTCTAGTTTGGACCAACACTTAGACAAGCATTGGCGGGGGGCTATAATAAAGATGACCCTTGGGTTAAATACTCCCAAGGGAAAAGTAGGTGGTGGTGAGGCAAATGGTAAAACCAAGGTTGGGCCTTGCTGGAGGAGTTTTATTCAAAGCGAACTGTCAGGGGGGTCCCATAAATCACCCGACCGCGTAAGGAACTCAAAATCCGGGAACATAATACCGGTATGACGGAAACTAGGGCGGCAAGAGTGGAACAAAACACCAGGCATAAGGCCGAGCCTTCCACCCTTTACCAAGTATATAGATGCATTAATAATATAAGAGATATTGTGATATCCCAACATAACCCTATCCACCATGGAGCAATCTTCAACTTCACTTGGAGCTAGCAACGCTATAAGTGTTGGGGAACGTAGTAATTTCAAAAAATTTCCTACGCACATGCAAGATCATGGTGATGCATAGCAACGAGAGGGGAGAGTGTTGTCTATGTACCCTCGTAGACCGAAGCGGAAGCGATCACAACGTAGAGGAAGTAGTCGTACGTTCTCCTCGCGATCCGACCGATCCCAGCGCCGTTACTCCGGCGCCTCCGAGTTCTTGACACACGTACAGCTCGGTGACGCTCCTCGGGCTCCAATCCAGTAGAGCTTCGGGGAGGGAGAGTTCCGTCAGAACGACAACGTGGTGACAATCTTGATGTTCTACCGACGCAGGGCTTCGCCTAAGCACCGCAACGATATGACCGAGGTGGATTATGGTGGAGGGGGGCACCGCACACGGCTAAGGAACGATCTCAAGGATCAACTTGTGTGTTCTAGGGTGCCCCCCTGCCTCCGTATATAAAGGAGCAAGGGGTGCGGTGGCCCTTGAGGAGGCGGCAGGAGGAGTCCTACTCCCACCGGAGTAGGACTCCCCTTTCCTAGTTGGATTAGGACTTGGGGAGGGAAAGAGGGAAAGGGGGCGCCGCCCCTTCTCCTTGTCCTATTCGGACTAGGGGGGAGGGGCGCGCCTGCCCCCGGCCGCCCTTCCTCTTCTCCCTCATGGCCCACTAAGGCCCATTAACCCCGGAGGGTTCCGTAACCCCGGTGTTCAAGTAAAATCCGATTTCACCGGAACCATTCGAACTCCAAACATAGGCTTCCAATATATCAATCTTTATGTCTCGACCATTTGAGACTCCTCGTCATGTCCGTGATCACATCCGGACTCGAACTTCTTCGGTACATCAAAATACACAAACTCATAATATAACCGTCATCGAAACCTTAAGCGTGCGGACCCTACGGTTCGAGAACAATGTAGACATGACCAAGACCGTCTCGGTCAATAACCAATAGCGGGACCTGGATGCCCATATTGGCTCCTACATATTCTACGAAGATCTTTATCGGTCGGACCGCATAACAACATACGTTGTTCCTTTCTCATCGGTATGTTACTTGCCCGAGATTCGATCGTCGGTATCCAATACCTAGTTCAATCTCGTTACGCAAGTCTCTTTACTCGTTCCGTAATACATCATCTCACAGCTAACTCATTAGTTGTAATGCTTGCAAGGCTTAAGTGATGTGTATTACCGAGAGGGCCCAGAGATACCTCTCCGACAATCGGAGTGACAAAACCTAATCTCGAAATACGCCAACCCAACATCCGCCTTTGGAGACACCTGTAGTACTCCTTTATAATCACCCGAACACGTTGTGACGTTTGGTAGCACCAAAGTGTTCCTCCGTAAACGGAGTTGCATAATCTCATAGTTATAGGAACATGTATATGTCATGGATAAAAGCAGTAGCAACATACTAAACGATCATGTGCTAAGCTAATGGAATGGGTCATGTCAATCGATCATTCTCCTAATGATGTGACCTTGTTAATCAAATAACAACCCTTTGTTCATGGTTAGGAAACATAACCATCTTTGATTAACAAGCTAGTCTAGTAGAGGCATACTAGTGACACTGTTTGTCTATGCATTCACACATGTATTATGTTTCCGTTAATACAATTCTAGCATGAATGATAAACATTTATCATGAAATAAGGAAATAAATAATAACTTTATTATTGCCTCTAGGGCATATTTCCTTGATCTCCCACTTGCACTAGAGTCAATAATCTAGATTACATAGTAATGATTCTAACACCCATGGAGTCTTGGTGTTGATCATGTTTTGCTCGTGGAAGAGGCTTAGTCAACGGGTGCGCTACATTCAGATCCGTATGTATCTTGCAAATCTCTATGTCTCCCACCGGACTAAATCCGGATGGAATTGAAGCGTCTCTTGATGTGCTTGGTCCTCTTGTGAAATCTGGATTCCTTCGCTAAGGCAATTGCTCGAGATTGTCACAGAAGATTTTCATTGGACCCGATGCACTAGGTATGACACCTAGATCGGATATGAACTCCTTCATCCGACTCCTTCATTAGCTGCTTCGAAGCTGCTATGTACTCCGCTTCACATGTAGATCCCGCTTCACGACGCTTTGTTTAGAACTCGCACCAACCGACAGCTCCTCCGCTTAGTGTAAATACGTATCCGGTCTGCGATTTAGAATCGTCGGATCGGTGTCAAAGCTTGCATCAACTTAACCGCTTACGATGAGCTCTTTGTCACCTCCATATACGAGAAACATATCCTTAGTCCTTTTCGTATTTCAGATGTTCTTGATCGCTGTCCGATGATCCACTCTGGATTACTTTGGTACCTCCCTGCTAAGCTTATAGCAAGACACACATCGGTCCGGTACACAGACATTGCATACATGATAGAGCCTATGGCTGAAGCATAGGGAACATCTTTTATTTTCTCTCTATCTTCTGCAGTGGTCGGGCATTGAGTCTTACTCAACTTCACACCTTGTAACACGGCAAGAACCCTTTCTTTGCTTGATCCATTTTGAACTTCTTCAAAATTTTGTCAAGGTATGTGCTTTGTGAAAGTCCAATTAAGCGTCTTGATCTATCTCTATAGATTTTGATGCCCAATATGTAAGCAGCTTCTCCGAGGTCTTTCATTGAAAAACTCTTATTCAAGTATCCCTTTATGCTATCCAGAATTCTATATCATTTCCGATTAGCAATATGTCATCTACATATAATATCGAAATGCTATAGAGCTCCCACTCACTTTCTTGTAAATACAAGGCTTCTCCAAAAGTCTCAGATGAACCCAAATGCTTTGATCACATTATCAAAGCGTTTATTCCAACTCCGAGATGCTTGCACCAGTCCATAAATGGATCGTTGGAGCTTGCACACTTTGTTAGCTCCTTTGGATCGATAAAACCTTCTCGTTGCATCATATACAACTCTTCTTCCGAAATCCATTCAGAATGCGTCTTTACATCCATTTGCCAAATTTCATAATCATAAAATGCGGCAATTGCTAACATGATTCGGACAGACTTAAGCATCGCCACGGGTGAGAAGGTCTCATCGTAGTCAATCCCTTGAACTTGTCGAAAACCCTTTGCGACAAGTCGAGCTTTGTAGACGATTACATTACCGTCGTCGGTCTTCTTCTTGAAGATCCACTTGTTTTCTATTGCTTGCCTACCCTCGGGCAAGTCAACCAAAGTCCATACTTTGTTTTCATACATGGATCCCATCTCGATTTCATGGCCTCAAGCCATTTTATGGAATCTGGGCTCACCATCGCTTCTTCATAGTTCGAGGTTCATCATGATCTAGTAGCATGATTTCGAACAGGATTACCGTATCACTCGTGCGGATCTTACTCTGGTTGATCTACGAGGTTCTGTAGTAACTTGATCTAAAGTTTCATGATCAACATCATCAACTTCCTCACTATTTGGTGTAGATGTCTCAGAAACCGGTTTCTGCGACAAACTACTTTCAAATAAGGGAGAAGGTACAATTACCTCATCAAGTTCTACTTTCCTCCCACTCACTTCTTTCGAGAGAAACTCCTTCTCTAGAAAGGATCCATTCTTGGCAACAAATGTCTTGCCTTCGGATCTGTGATAGAAGGTGTACCCAACTGTCTCCTTTGGGTATCCTATGAAGACACATTTCTCCGATTTGGGTTCGAGCTTATCAGGTTGAAGCTTTTTCACATAAGCATCGCATCCCCAAACTTTAAGAAACGACAACTTTGGTTTCTTGCTAAACCATAGTTCATAAGGTGTCGTCTCAACGGATTTTGACGGTGTTCTATTCAGTGTGAATGCGGCCGTCTCAAGAGCATAACCCCAAAACGATAGCGGTAAATCTGTAAGAGACATCATAGATCGCACCATATCTAGTAAAGTGCGATTACGACGTTCGGACACACCATTACGCTGTGGTGTTCCGGGTGGCGTGAGTTGCGAAACTATTCTGCATTGTTTCAAATGTAGACCAAACTCGTAACTCAAATATTCACCTCCACGATCAGATCGTAGAAATTTAATTTTATTATTACGATGATTTTCAACTTCACTCTGAAATTCTTTGAACTTTTCAAATGTTTCAGACTTATGTTTCATTAAGTAGATATACCCATATCTGCTTAAATCATCTGTGAAGGTGAGAAAATAACGATATCCGCCACGAGCCTCAACATTCATCGGACCACATACATCTCAGTATGTATGATTTCCAACAAATCTGTTGCTCTCTCCATAGTACCGAGAACGGGTTTTAGTCATCTTGCCCATGAGGCACGGTTCGCAAGTGCCAAGTGATTCATAATCAAGTGACTCCAAAAGTCCATCAGTATGGAGTTTCTTCATGCGCTTTATACCGATATGACCTAAACGGCACCGCAACTATATGACCGAGGTGGATTATGGTGGAGGGGGGCACCGCACACGGCTAAGGAACGATCTCAAGGATCAACTTGTGTGTTCTAGGGTGCCCCCTGCCCCTGTGATATAAAGGAGCAAGGGGGTGCGGCGGCCCTTGAGGAGGCGTTGGCCGAGGAGTCCTACTCCCACCGGAGTAGGACTCCCCTTTCCTAGTTGGATTAGGACTTGGGGAGGGAAAGAGGAAAGGGGCGCCCCTTCTCCTTGTCCTATAAGGACTAGGGGAGGGGCGGCCTGCCCCGCCGGCCCTTCCTCTTCTCCCTCATGGCCCACTAAGGCCCATTAACCCCGGGAGGGTTCCGGTAACCCCAGGTGTTCGGTAAAATCGATTTCACCCAGAACCATTCCGAACTCCAAACATAGGCTTCCAATATATCAATCTTTATGTCTCGACCATTTCGAGACTCCTCTTCATGTCTGTGATCACATCCGGGACTCCGAACTTCTTCGCTACATCAAAATACACAAACTCATAATATAACCGTCATCGAAACCTTAAGCGTGCGGACCCTACGGTTCGAGAACAATGTGGACATGACCGAGACACGTCTCCGGTCAATAACCAATAGCGGGACCTGGATGCCCATATTGGCTCCTACATATTCTACGAAGATCTTTATCGGTCAGACCGCATAACAACATACGTTGTTCCTTTGTCATCGGTATGTTACTTGCCCGAGATTCGATCGTCAGTATCCAATACCTAGTTCAATCTCGTTACCGCAAGTCTCTTTACTCGCCCGTAATACATCATCTCACAGCTAACTCATTAGTTGTAATGCTTGCAAGGCTTAAGTGATGTGTATTACCGAGAGGGCCCAGAGATACCTCTCCGACAATCGGAGTGACAAAACCTAATCTCGAAATCGTCAACCCAACATCCGCCTTTGGAGACACTGTAGTACTCCTTTATAATCACCCGATTCGTTGTGACGTTTGGTAGCACCAAAGTGTTCCTCCGTAAACGGAGTTGCATAATCTCATAGTTATAGGAACATGTATATGTCATGGATAAAAGCAAGAGCAACATACTAAACGATCGTGTGCTAAGCTAATGGAATGGGTCATGTCAATCGATCATTCTCCTAATGATGTGACCTTGTTAATCAAATAACAACCCTTTGTTCATGGTTAGGAAACATAACCATCTTTGATTAACAAGCTAGTCTAGTAGAGGCATACTAGTGACACTCTGTTTGTCTATGCATTCACACATGTATTATGTTTCCGGTTAATACAATTCTAGCATGAATGATAAACATTTATCATGAAATAAGGAAATAAATAATAACTTTATTATTGCCTCTAGGGCATATTTCCTTCAATAAGAGGGGCTGAGCAAAAGCGGTAACATAGCCAAACAACGAATTGCTAGGAATGGTGTCAAAGATTAGAGGTTCATGGCAATTTGGGAGGCTTGAAGAGCAAATGATAGGTAACGCAGCATAGTGATAGAACGAAGCAACTAGCATAGCAATGATAGTAGTGAGATCCAGGGTAGCGGTCATCTTGCCTGAAATCCCGCTAGGAAGAAGAACGAGTCCATGAAGAAGATGAAGCCACGAAGACGAACCACACGTAGACGAACGAATCCTCACGATCGCAACGAAACAGGAACTATCGAGAAGAAGCACACAACATAGTAAACACTCCACACATAGGCAAGACATGATGCAAAACAAGCATGATGCATGACAAAGCTACATGAGGCTACTCATGGCAAGAGATGATGCAAACAAGAACAACACATCAAGGCAAGTTTAAATGAGGCCGGGAATAACATATAACAATTCCGGTAAGTCCTCATATGCAAATTTCGAAATTGGTCCAGATCTGAATAAACCTTATGTTGAAGTTGTTTAACAGCAAGTTAAAGATCACCAAGATGATCTACACGAAATTCTAGTCAAGTTACATATAAAGTTCATTAGATTTGGAGCTACGGCCTAGAAGATATGAGCAAAACAAGTTAAACATGGCATTGATGCAAAATGCATACAAATATCAAGCAAACACACCAAATAAAGGATGCAACATGATAATATGAAACTACATGCAATATCAAGCAAGTTTCATATAGAGCACACTCAAAACGGAGTAACGGTTCAACACATGCACTCTATAGAAGTCATAACAACAATCATCCATAATAAAGAACTAGGCATATTGCAAGCATCAAAACAACATGCTACAGCACCCCAACATAATAACAAAAGGCATGGGCATGAAGTACAGGTAAAGCATAACAAAACATGAATACTGAGCTATCTCCAGAAATCACTAGAACATGCTCAAAAGACATGGAGATATTGCAAATAATAATAGTTTAGGACTTTAGCGAAATAACATCGAGGTTGCAATGTTTAGAGCTATCAAACAACATGTTACAGGAACTTATCATGGCAAACAAAGGCATGGCATGAATCTACTAATTGCATAGATCAAAAGTCCCTTACTGACCATGAGCCAAAAGGGCACGGAAAATATGATGGCACCCATGTAAACATGGCAAGTTATATGACAGATTCATACATGGCAGGAACAATAATAAGTAGGCATGTTTGTGAGCTTGAACCACTCACCACAGAGCAATACATGGCATGGCAAGGCAACCAACAGTAAGAAGACATGTTTGTGAAGCTTAGCATGGCAAGAGCAAGTTCATAGGGTGCATGGATCACTAGGAAATAATCATGGAAACATTGAACTTAATGTAAACAGGCTGATAGCAACATTATCAAGCAACTTTAGAGCAAGATTATAACATGTTCCAGAAGGCTATAATTGCAACCAGGGGCATGAATGGATAGAGCATGACATGTAGATCAAAACATGTTTATAGGACATCTCCATATTATGCACACAATGACTTGTAGAAGCATGTTTACATAGCAACAAAATATAACAGAATCTGTCTAGCAAAACAGTAACAGCAAGTACCCTCCTTAACAAGCTCGATGCACTTAGCACACAACTCACAAAAATACATGGTTGGCACCCCTGGAAAGATGGCATATCATAGATCAAAACACATGTAGATCTCAACCTCATAGGATGGTCACATCAAACATGGCAAAAATGACAAATGAGCAAGTTATAACAGTTTCAGCAGATTAACATCAACATGCACTCTTCCAACAGCATTTCGGGCATCAAGATGAGCTCAAATGAAAATGATACAATGGAATGAAATGAAGTACTCGTCGAGGCGAACAATGACATATTACACGCACAAAACGGAGCTACGGATGCAGAGATACAGCATGATGAACATGGCATGATTATGTCAGAAAACAGGGACTTAGGCATTTCGGGACAACCTCCAGATCTACACGGTTTTCGATGCACGGCCGAAGCTCGCCGGATCTTCGCCGGAGAAGGGCGTGGTGGTGGCCGGAGAGGACGGGGGAGGTCGCCGGGGACGCGGGAGGTCGCCGGGGACGGAGGGGCTGGTCTGGTCCGGCCGGATCCGGCGCGGCAGCAGGCGGAGGAGCTGGCTCCGGCGAGGGTTGACCGGCGACGGCGGCGCGGCAGAGGCGCCATGAACGAGGCCGGCGAGGCGATGGGGCCATGGAGGCGGCAAATAAGTGAGGCGGGCGCTGGCCGAAGGCGGCGGCGAACGGCGGCTGGCAAGCATGGGCGGCGGGGCGGAGGCCGCGGGCGGCGGGCGCTGGGCACTCCGGCGAGGAGGCGGTGGCGATGGCGAGGCGAAGGCGAGGGCGGCGAGGCACGGAGGCGCGGACGCCGGCGAGGTCGCTGCACCGGGCGGCGAGGGCGCCGGTGGCGGGGGCAACCGCGGGCGGGCGGGCGCGGGTGGCTGGGCCGCGGGGCCGGAGCGGCCTCGGCTGGCCGATGGCGGGGCGCAGTAGACCAGGACTGGTGGCGGCTCTGGATTCGTCAGGCGGGGGTGGCGGACGCGTCCGGCGGCTGGACGGACATGTCCGGCGTCGCGAGGAGGGGGCTAGGGTTTCGGGAGGAAATGACCCGAAAATGGAGAGGGGAAGACGTTTTTATAGGTAGAGGGAGCTAGGAGAGTCCAAATGAGGTGCGGTTTTCGGCCACGCGATCGTGATCGAATGACCGAGAGCATGGAGAGGAGTTAGGTGGGTTTTGGGCCACTTTGGAAGGGGTGTTGGGCTGCAACAAAAGAGGGCTTTACGGCTACCCGGTTAACCGTTGGAGTATCAAACGACCTCCAAATGGCACGAAACTTGACAGGCGGTCTACCGGTGGTATACCAAGGCCGCTTGACAAACCTCGGGCCATTCCGAGAAAGTTTAATACCCGCACATGAAAAGAGGCAAAAGGGGGACGCCGAAGGACATAGGAGTGCCGGATTGCAAAACGGACAACGGGGAAAAGGCTCGGATGCATGAGACGAACACGTATGCAAATGCAATGCACCTGATGACATGATATGAAATGCAGATGATGACATGGCAAAGTGCAACACGTAAGCAGATGACATGGCAATGACGGCGAATAACTGGAAGACACCTGGCGCAACGGATCCGGGGCATTACAATTAAGGCCTCCTTTTAATAGAGAACTGGAACAAAGCATTAGCACATAGTGAATACATGAACTCCTCAAACTACGGTCATCACCGAGAAGTATCCCGATTATTGTCACTTTGGGGTTGTCGGATCATAACACATAATAGGTGACTATAGACTTGCAAGATAGGATCAAGAACACACATATATTCATGAAAACATAATAGGTTCAGATTTGAAATCATGGCACTCGGGCCCTAGTGACAAGCATTAAGCATAGCAAAGTCATAGCAACATCAATCTCAAAACATAGTGAATACTAGGGATCAAACCCTAACAAAACTAACTTGATTACATGGTAAATCTCATCCAACCCATCACCGTCTAGCAAGCCTACGATGGAATTACTCATGCACGGCGGAGCATCATGAAATTGGTGATGGAGGATGGTTGATGATGACGACGGCGATGAATCCCCCTCTCCGGAGCCCCGAACGGACTCCAGATCAGCCCTCCCGAGAGAGATTAGGACTTGGCGGCGGCTCCGTGTCGTGAAACGCGATGAAACTTTCTCCCTGATTTTTTTCTCCCCGAGACGGTATATATGGAGTTGGAGTTGAGGTAGGAGGAGGGTCAGGGGGGCCACAAGATAGGAGGGCGCGCCCTAGGGGGGCGCGCCCCCCTGTCTCGTGGACAGCCCGTGGGCCCCCTGGCCTTGATTCTTTTGCCAAAAATTCTTATTAATTCGAAAAAGTGCCTCCGTGGATTTCCAGGACATTCCGAGAACTTTTCTTTTCTACACATAAAATAACATCATGGCAGTTCTACTGAAAACAGCGTCAGTCCGTGTTAGTTTCATTCAAATCATGCAAGTTAGAGTCCAAAACAAGGGCAAAAGTGTTTGGAAAAGTAGATACGTTGGAGATGTATCAATGGACTCTTACATAAATTTAGAATCAACCCAATGCTTTTGAAGAGGTTTAGCTCTGCAGTCCTCTTGTAAGGACTGAACGTGGTCTATCACTGTACTTACATTAACAGCTACTCCCTCCGTCCCATAATATAAGAACGTTTTGTACAGTACACCAGTGTTCAAAACACTCTTGTATTATGGGAAGAGGGATTGGCTCATTTTGTAGCATTATGCATCTTATCTCCCTCGCCCACCATTTACTAAAAAAGATTAGATCTATATTTAATCTTACCAACAAGTAGAATACACAGACAATGCCAGTGCAGAAGTGTAGCCCATTGCTCTTGTCAGTACATTTTGTCAATGCTTGTACTTCCAGGGATTGGTAGTTGATTATGTAGCATCAATCTGCATCTTATCTTCATTATCCTCTATCCCTTCCAGTATTATCATATCTATAATTACTCTCTACAAAATGTAGAGTACAGGCAATGCTTATGACGAAGATTCTATGCTGAAATTCTTGAGTTATCCTTCCCTTGACATGAGAAGGGCATTATAAAGACGATGTTAACTGTTAATGTAAGTTAGTCCTTCTAAAGCCTTTATCCTCATTTGCTGTTTAATTTGCTCATACTCCCTATCGTTTACTGCTGTTTAGTTTGCTCTTTCTACCAAAATGCATGTTCGTAAGAACCATAAGTTCTAAGTTTTACTTGTAAAACCAAATTCCTTATTCATACCATGCACATTACTTAATACTCCCTATATGTATGCATGTTTTTGTGGATCTATAATCTAGTGTGTGGTGAAGCAGCCCACGTTTGCACCTTGTCATCTCCTGTTTTATCTTACTGATGTGGCTGATGATATGAACAACTTGCCATGCACATTATCCAAAATAGATACAATGATTTTCTTTGCCCTTCATCCATGCTTGTTATGTTGACGTGGTAATCCAGTAGTGTGGTGAAGCTCCCCGCATTATGAACAATGCCAAATTATGCTATTGATATTTTGAACTTACTCTTAATTTTCTAATTTGAAATTGGATAGAATTGACAGAACAGTTATCATCTTTGTTTATACACGTGCAAAACCTGTCATCTCTCTGCTTTGTTTCAAGGTGATATTGTTGGGGAACGTTGCAGAAAATTAAAAATTTTCCTACGGTTTCACCAAGATCCATCTATGAGTTCATCTAAGCAACGAGTCAAGGGAGTGAGTTTTCATCTACATACCACTTGTAGATCGGGTGCGGAAGCGTTCAAGGGAAGGGTGATGATGGAGTCGTATTTCGCCGTGATTCGGATCACCGATGACCAAGTGCTGAGCGGACAGCACCTCCGCGTTCAACACACGTCACAGACGGATGGCGTCTCCTCCGTCTTGATCCAGCAAGGAGGAAGGAGAGTTTGAGGAAGATTGCTCCAAGCGGCAAGACGACGGCGTGGTGGTGTTGGCAAAGAAGACTCGGCTGTGGCTTCGCAAGCACGAACGGAGGAGGAGATGTGTTGGGAGGGAGGGCTGCGCCTTGGGATGTGTGCAGCAGCCTCCCTCACCCCTCTATTTATAGGGGAAGGGCAGGGGCCGACCCTCTAGATGGGATCTAGAGGGGGCGGCGGCCAGGAGGGGGACTTGCCCCCAAGCAGGGGCGCCTTAGGGTTCCCCCAACCCTAGGCGCATGGGCCCAAGGTGAGGCGCGCCCAGCCCTCCAGGCTGGCTCCCTCCCCTTATGCCCATGTGGCCCTCCGAGAGGTGGCCTCCGGTGGACCCTCGAACCTCTTGGTGGCCCCGGTACAATACCGATAAGCCCTCAAACTTTCCGTGTCCGCATGACAACTTCCCATATATAAAACTTCACCTCCGGACCATTCCGGAACTCCTCGTGACGTCCGGGATCTCATCCGGGACTCCGAACAACATTCGATAATCACATACAAGTCTTCCTAACAACCCTAGCATCACCGAACCTTAAGTGTGTAGACCCTACGGGTTCGGGAGACATGCAGACATGACCGAGACCACTCTCCGGTCAATAACCAACAGCGGGATCTGGATACCCATGTTGGCTCCCACATGTTCCACGATGATTTCATCGGTTGAACCACCATGTCGAGGATTCGATCAAACCTCGTATACAATTCCCTTTGTCAATCGGTACGTTACTTGCCCGAGACTCGATCGTCGGTATCCCAATACCTTGTTCAGTCTCGTTACCGGCAAGTCACCTTACTCGTACTGTAATGCATGATCCCATGACCAACCACTTGGTCACTTTGAGCTCATTATGATGATGCATTACCGAGTGGGCCCAGAGATACCTCTCCGTCATACGGAGTGACAAATCCTAGTTTCGATCCGTGTCAACCCAATGCAGACACTTTGGAGATACCGTAGTGCACCTTTATAGTCACCCGCCACGTTGTGACGTTTGATACACCCAAAGCACTCCCAAGATCCGGGAGTTACACGATCTCATGGTCTAAGGAAGAGATACTTGACATTGAAAAGCTCTAGCAAACGAACTACGATCTTGTGCTATGCTTAGGATTGGGTCTTGTCCATCACATTATTCTCCTAATGATGTGATCCGTTATCAACGACATCCAATGTCCATAGCCAGAAACCATGAATATCATTGATCGAACGAGCTAGTCAACTAGAGGCTCACTAGGGACATGTTGTGGTCTATGTATTCACCCGTGTATTACGATTTCCGGATAATACAGTTATAGCATGAATAAAAGACAATTATCATGAACAAGGAAATATAATAATACTTTTATTATTGCCTCTAGGGCATATTTCCAACAGTCTCCCACTTGCACTAGAGTCAATAATCTAGTTACAATGTGATGAATCGAACACCCATAGAGTTCTGGTGTTGATCATGTTTTGCTCGCGAGAGACGTTTAGTCAACGGATCTGCGACATTCAGATCTGTATGTACTTTGCAAATATCTATGTCTCCATCTTGAACATTTTCACGGATGGAGTTGAAACGACGCTTGATGTGCCTGGTCTTCTTGTAAAACACCGGCTCCTTGGCAAGGGCAATAGCTCCGGTGTTGTCACGGAAGAGTTTGATCGGCCCGACGCATTGGGTATGACTCTAGGTCGGTGATGAACTCCTTCACCCAAATTGCTTCAATGCGCTGCCTCCGAGGCTGCCATGTATTCCGCTTCACATGTAGATCCCGCCACGACGCTCGCTTGTAGCTGCACCACCATCGCTCCACCATTCAACATATACACGTATCCGGTTTGTGACTTAGAGTCATCAGATCGTGTCGAAGCTAGCGTCGACGTAACCCTTACGACTAGCTCTTCGTCACCTCCATAAACGCGAAACATGTCCTTTGTCCTTTTCGGTACTTCAGGATATTCTTGACCATCTGTCCGGTGTTCCTTGCGGGATTACTTTGGTACCTTGCTACCAAACTTACGGCAAGGTTTACATCAGTCAGTACACAGCATGGCATACATAATAGATCCTATGGCTGAAGCATAGGGATGACACTCATCTCTTCTTTATCTTTTGCCGTGGTTGGGGATTGAGCCGAGCTCAATCTCACACCTTGTAACATAGGCAAGAACCCCTTCTTGGACTGATCCATTTTGAACTTCTTCAAAATCTTATCAAGGTATGTGCTTTGTGAAAGACCTATCAGGCGTCTCGATCTATCTCTATAGATCTTGACGCCTAATATATAAGCAACTTCTCCAAGGTCCTTCATTGAAAAACACTTATTCAAGTAGGCCTTAATGCTTTCGAAGTTCTATATCATTTCCCATCAAGAGTATGTCATCTACATATAATATGAGAAATGCTACTGAGCTCCCACTCACTTTCTTGTAAACGCAGCTTCTCCATAAGTTTGCATAAACCCAAACGCTTTGATCATCTCATCAAAGCGAATGTTCCAACTCGAGATGCTTGCACCAGTCCATAAATGGATCATTGGAGCTTGCATACTTTGTTAGCGTTCTTAGGATCGACAAAACCTTCCGGCTGTATCATATACAGCTCTTCCTTAAGATGTCCGTTAAGGAATGCCGTTTTGACGTCCATCTGCCATATCTCATAATCATAGTATGCGGCAATTGCTAACATGATTCGGACGGACTTCAGCTTCGCTACGGAAGAGAATGTCTCGTCGTAGTCAATCCCTTGAACTTGTTGATAACCCTTAGCAACAAGTCGAGCTTTATAAGTGGTAACATTACCATCCGCGTCCGTCTTCTTCTAAAAAATCCATTTGTTTTCTATCGCTCGCCGATCATCGGGCAAGTCTGTCAAAGTCCATACTTTGTTTTCATACATGGATTCTATCTCGGATTTCATGGCTTCAAGCAATTTGTTGGAATATGGGCCCGCCATCACTTCTTCATAGTTCGAAGGTTCACCGTTGTCTAACAACATGATTTCCAGGACAGGGTTGCCGTACCACTCTGGTGCGGAATGTGTCCTTGTGGACCTACGAAGTTCAGTAGCTACTTGATCCGAAGTACCTTGATCATCATCATTATTTTCCTCTTCAGTTGGTCTAGGCATCACAGGAACATTTTCCTGAGCTGCACCACTTTCCCGTTCGAGAGGTAGTACTTCATCGAGTTCTACTTTCCTCCCACTTACTTCTTTCAAGAGAAACTCTTTTTCCAGAAAGCATCCATTCTTGGCAACAAAGATCTTGCCCTTGGATCTTAAGTAGAAGGTATACCCAACGGTTTCCTTAGGGTATCCTATGAAGACGCATTTTTCCGACTTGGGTTGGAGCTTTTCAGGTTGAAGTTTCTTGACATAAGCATCACATCCCCAAACTTTTTGAAACGACAGCTTAGGTTTCTTCCCAAACCATAATTCATACGGTGTCGTCTCAACGGATTTAGACGGTGCCCTATTTAAAGTGAATGTAGCTGTCTCTAGAGCGTATCCCCAAAATGATAGCGGTAAATCGGTAAGAGACATCATAGACCGCACCATATCCAATAGAGTGCGATTACGACGTTCGGACACACCGTTTCGCTGAGGTGTTCCAGGCGGCGTGAGTTGTGAAATGATTCCACATTTCCTTAAGTGTGTGCCAAATTCGTGACTTAAATATTCTCCTCCACGATCTAATCGTAGGAACTTTATTTTTTGGTCACGTTGATTCTCTACTTCATTCTGAAATTCCTTGAACTTTTCAAAGGTCTCAGACTTGTGTTTCATTAAGTAGACATACCCATATCTACTCAAGTCATCAGTGAGAGTGAGAACATAACGATATCCTCCACGAGCCTCAACGCTCATTGGACCGCACACATCGGTATGTATGATTTCCAACAAGTTGGTTGCTCGCTCCATTGTTCCGGAGAATGGAGTCTTGGTCATTTTGCCCATGAGGCACGGTTCCCATGTGTCAAATGATTCATAATCAAGAGACTCTAAAAGTCCATCAGCATGGAGCTTCTTCATGCGCTTGACACCAATGTGACCAAAGGCGGCGAGTGCCACAAGTATGTGGGACTATCGTTATCAACTTTACATCTTTTGGCATTCACACTATGAATGTGTGTAATATTACGCCGAGATTCATTAAGAATAAACCATTGACCATCGGAGCATGACCATAAAACATATCTCTCATATAAATAGAACAACCATTATTCTCGGATTTAAATGAGTAGCCATCTCGTATTAAACGAGATCCTGATACAATGTTCATGCTCAAACTTGGCACTAAATAACAATTATTATGGTTCAAAACTAATCCAGAGGTAAATGTAGAGGCAGCGCGTCGACGGCGATCACATCGACTCTGGAACCATTCCCGACGCGCATCGTCACCTCGTCGCCGCCGGTCTCCGTTTATTCCGCAGCTCTGCTGTGAGTTACAAATATGAGCAACGGCACGGTATCAAATACCGGGAGTTACTACGAGTCTCGGTAAGGTACACATCAATTACATGTATATCAAATATACCTTTGGTGTTGCCGGCCTTCTTATCCGCTAAGTATTTGGGGCAGCTCGCTTCCAAATGACCCTTCCTTGCAATAAAAGCACCGAGTCTCGGGCTTGGGTCCATTCTTTGACTTCTTCCCGAATGGCGGCTTACGGGGCGCAACATCCTTGACGTCCTTCTTGAAGTTCTTGCCCTTGCCCTTCTTGAACTTAGTGGTCTTATTGACCATCAACACTTGATGTTCTTTCTTGATTTCAGCCTCTCACGACTTGAAGATTGAGAACACTTCAGAATGGTCTTCACCATCCCCGCATGTTGTAGTTCATCACAAAGCTCTTGTAGCTTGGTGGGGAGCGATGGAGGATTCTGTCAATGACCGCCTCATCGGGAGGTTAATGTTCACTAAGTCGGGCGGTTGTGCAACCTGGACATTTTGAGCATGTGCTCACCGTGAACTGTTTTCCTCCATCTTACAACTATAGAACTTGTCGGAGACATCATATCTCTCGACCGGGCATGAGCTTGAAAACTAGTTTCAGCTCTTGAACATCTCATATGCTCGTGATGCTCAAAACGCTTTTGGAGCCCCGGTTCTAAGTCAGTAAAGCATGCCGCATCGAACGAGGGAGTAATCATCGACGAGACCGCCAAGCGTTCATAACGTCTTGGTTCTTTGGGATGGGGCGTCACCTAGCGGTCCTTCTAGGACATATTGTTTCTGGCAGCTATGAGGATGATCCTCGTGTTAGGACCTAGTCCGTATAGTTGCTGCCATCATCTTTCAGCTTGGTTTTCTCTAGGAACGCGTTGAAGTTCATGTTGACATGAGCGTTGGCCATTTGATCTACAAGACATATTTGCAAAGGTTTTAGACTAAGTTCATGGTAATTAAGTTCATCTAATCAAATTATTACAATGAACTCCCACTCAGATTAGACATCCCTCTAGTCATCTAAGTGTTGCACGATCCGAGTCGACCAGGCCGTGTTCTATCATCACGTGAGACGGACTAGTCATCGTCGGTGAACATCTTCATGTTGATCGTATCTTCCATACGACTCGTGTTCGACCTTTCGGTCTTCGTGTTCCGAGGCCATGTCTGTACATGCTAGGCTCGTCAAGTTAACCCTAAGTGTTTTGCATGTGTAAAACTGTCTTACACCCGTTGTATGTAAATGTAAGGATCTATCACACCCGATCATCACATGGTGCTTCGAAATGACGAACTGTAGCAACGGTGCACAGTTAGGGGAGAACACTTCTTGAAATTGTTGTAAGGGATCATCTTATTTACTACCATCGTTCTAAGTAAACAAGATGCATAAACATAATAAACATCACATGCAATTATATAGTAGTGACATGATATGGCCAATATCATATAGCTCCATTGATCTCCATCTTCGGGGCTCCATGATCATCTTGTCACCGGCATGACACCATGATCTCCATCATCATGATCTCCATCATCGTGTCTTCATGAAGTTGTCACGCCAACGACTACTTCTACTTCTATGGCTAACACGTTTAGCAATAAAGTAAAGTAATTTACATGGCCTTCTTCAATGACATGCAGGTCATACAAAAAATAAAGACAACTCCTATGGCTCCTGCCGGTTGTCATACTCATCGACATGCAAGTCGTGAATCCTATTACAAGAACATGATCTCATACATCACAATATATCAATCATCATTCATCACAACTTCTGGCCATATCACATCACATGAACAATCGCTGCAAAAACAAGTTAGACGTCCTCTAATTGTTGTTGCATCTTTTACGTGGCTGCAATTGGGTTCTAGCAAGAACGTTTTCTTACCTACGAATAACCACAACGTGATTTCGTCAACTTCTATTTACCCTTCATAAGGACCCTTTTCATCAAATCCGCTCCAACTAAAGTGGGAGAGACAGACACCCGCCAGCCACCTTATGCAACTAGTGCATGTCAGTCGGTGGAACCGGTCTCACGTAAGCGTATGTGTAAGGTTGGTCCGGGACGCTTCATCCCACAATACCGCTGAAGCAAGAAAAGACTAGTAGTGGCAAGCAAGTTGACAAGATCCACGCCCACAACAAAATTGTGTTCTACTCGTGCATTAGAGAACTACGCATAGACCTAGCTCATGATGCCACTGTTGGGGAACGTTGCAGAAAATTAAAACATTTCCTACGGTTTCACCAAGATCCATCTATGAGTTCATCTAAGCACGAGTCAAGGGAGTGAGTTTGCATCTACATACCACTTGTAGATCGGGTGATGATGGAGTCGTACTCACCGTGATTCGGATCACCGATGACCAAGTGCTGAACGGACAGCACCTCCGCGTTCAACACATGTACGGGACGAACGACGCCTCCTCCGTCTTGATCTAGCAAGGAGGAAGGAGAGGTTGAGGAAGATTGCTCCAACGGCAGCACGACGGCGTGGTGGTGTTGATGCAGTGATACTCGGCTGTGGCTTCGCAAGCACGTAACGGAGGAGGAGATGTGTTGGGGAGGGGAAGGGCTGCGCCTTGGGATGTGTGCAGCAGCCCTTCCCTCACCCCTCTATTTATAGGGGAAGGGGCAGGGGCCGACCCTCTAGATGGGATCTAGAGGGGGCGGCCAGGAGGGGGACTTGCCCCCAAGCAAGGCGCGCCTCAGGGTTTCCCCAACCCTTGGCGCATGGGCCCAAGTGGGGGCGCCCAGCCCTCCGTGGGCTGGCTCCCTCCCCCTTATGCCCATGTGGCCCTCCGGGAGGTGGCCCTCTCGGTGGACCCGGAACCTCTCGGTGGCCCGGTACAATACCGATAAGCCCTCAAACTTTCCGGTGTCCGCATGACAACTTCCCATATATAAAACTTCACCTCCGGACCATTCCGGAACTCCTCGTGACGTCCGAGATCTCATCCGGGACTCCAAAAAACATTCGGTAATCACATACAAGTCTTCCTAACAACCCTAGCGTCACCGAACCTTAAGTGTGTAGACCCTACGGGTTCGGGAGACATGCAGACATGACCGAGACCACTCTCCGGTCAATAACCAACAGCGGGATCTGGATACCCATGTTGGCTCCCACATGTTCCACGATGATTTCATCGGTTGAACCACGATGTCGAGATTCGATCAAACCCGTATACAATTCCCTTTGTCAATCGGTGCGTTACTTGCCCGAGACTCGATCGTCGGTATCCCAATACCTTGTTCGGTCTCGTTACGGCAAGTCACTTTACTCATACCGTAATGCATGATCCGTGACCAACCACTTGATCACTTTGAGCTCATTATGATGATGCATTACCGAGTGGGCCCGAGATACCTCTCCATCATACGGAGTGACAAATCCCATCTCGATCCGTGTCAACCCAATGACACTTCGGAAATACATGTAGTGCACCTTTATAGTTACCCGCCACGTTGTGACGTTTGATACACCCAAAGCACTCCTACGGTATCCGGGAGTTACACGATCTCATGGTCTAAGGAAGAGATACTTGACATTGAAAAGCTCTAGCAAACGAACTACACGTTCTTGTGCTATGCTTAGGATTGGGTCTTGTCCATCACATCATTCTCCTAATGATGTGATCCCGTTATCAACGACATCCAATGTCCACAGCCAGGAAACCATGACTATCTGTTGATCACAACGAGCTAGTCAACTAGAGGCTCACTAGGGACATGTTGTGGTCTATGTATTCACACGTGTATTACGATTTCCGGATAATATAGTTATAGCATGAATAAAAGACAATTATCATGAACAAGGAAATATAATAATACTTTTATTATTGCCTCTAGGGCATATTTCCAACAGATATGCCTGATGGCATGCACAAGTCTGCTGAAGGCTGTGAGACAAACCCAACATATATTGCAGCAAAGAAGGCAAAACATCTTGAAGATAGCGAGACAACCCCAAAGTCTTGTCTTGATGTAGTGTTCAAGTTACTTGAGACTAACAAATGACAAGCTCACGAAATTAGTTATGCGAATCAGTTCGACTTCTTCGGTCCCAAGTTCTAGCGTAAAGGTATTCTGCAACTCAACTTCGACTTGAAGTCCTATCTCTAAGAAAGATTGCGGAGAACACCAATGAGAACCTCATCGCTAAACAACTACACTGGAAGCTATGACCGACATGCTAGGCTGGTCTCACGCCTTGCTCGGTGACTTTTTTTGCAGTTCCCCATCAAGGCTAACCTTTCTTGAACTGTCTTGGAAGTGGTCTCGGTTCAAGATTATTTTGTTCTGTTGCAATGGTGCCAGCTTTTTCTAATCTGCTTCTTCGTTGCGCTTTATGATCACTGGTGGCGAACTTCGATGCCAAGTGGATGTAATATACCTTAAACCTTTATTGTATAGTGTAGGTTTATTCTTAGTTACTATGCCGTAATTTCTTTATTGTATAGAGTAGGTTTGTTCTTAATTCCTACTAGTTACTGCCATCATTCGCTATCTAAAAAAATCAGATGTAGTCGACCGGACCGAAACATTCGACTCTAACGGGCCAGGTTTTTAGCGGGCCACAATTGGGCCGGCCTGCGTCTTTCTTGGGCCCGAATGATTGGGGCCTTCACACATTGCACCAGGCCCAAACTTACACCGGCCTATATTTTAGTTGGGCCTTTTGTCGACCCAGCGCTTAGTTTGGCCCAGGTAGCGTTGGGCCATTAACAGGCTGAATATTGTACTGGCCTGTTACGGCCGAGATGAAACCACGGGCCTTTAGCAGGCCAAAATGCATGTTGGGCCTCAATTTTCACTAGTCGTCGACGGGCCTTCAGCAGGCCAAAATGTAGACATGGCCTTTTTGGGCCCAGTTAGCTCACGGGCCGTTACCAGGCCAAAACATATCTCGGGCCTTAGTTGGCCCACTGATATCATGGGCTTTTAAAGAGGCCGAAAGCTTAGTACAGGCATCAACGGGCCGAATTACACGACAGGCCTTTAACGGGCCCAAAGTCACGTTGGGCTTAACTGTTGCCACCTTTAGCACGGGCCGTTAGTGGGCCCGATGTCCCGTCAGACCATATATGGCCCATGGGCAGCACGGGCCATTCGAGCCGAAAGTCACACCGGTGAAATGGGCCCATGTCTACATCAGGCCTCTAACAGGCCGAAAGTCACTGGGCTGTAGTTGGGCCCAAATATTCGGCGAACAATTAACGAACCAGATCTGGCTTCGGGCCGCAAATGGGCCCAAATATTGGGCGAACAATTAACGGGCCATATCTGGCTTCGGGCCGTAAATGGGCCCAAATATTGGGCGAACAATTAACGGGCCAAATCTAGCTTCGGGCCGTAAATGGGCCTTTATTAAGCAGGCCGTTATTGGGCTGGCCCACTAGTACCTGATTAAGTACTACGGGCCTTTGACTGGGCCGGCCTTTTTAACCTATATGGGCCTCTGTTGGGCCCAACCACGTGTCGACGCATCATAGGCATGTCTGCTCCAATGGACGGGCGACATCTGGCCCACTAACAAGCTGACAGGTGTTCCCTTTGGCCAATCAGAATTTTACATGTGGAAATTTCCCATTGGTCAGGGCTGTTAACGGGTTATCGGATCCAAAATCCGACCTGATAGCTTAACGGTGTTCCGTTATGGTGGATGCCACATGTCGGTCACCCTTGACGAAAGCACTTCTGTGACGCGCGATTTATCGTCATGGAAGTGGACACTTCCGTGATGATAATTTTGGTAATGTCATGGAACACTTCTACGACAGCACAGGTATGACTATCTTGATTCTGTCATAAAATCATCATGGATGTACATGCATGACAAAAAACGCGACCTACTGTGACAAACACGTATCATCACGGAAGTGTATTTTTTGTAGTGCTTATAGTCAAAATAAAGCTTTTACCAAACATATTGTTGATGCCTTGATGCAATCTTTTGATGAAAAACTTAATTTGGAATTTTCTATACCTAGAAAACTTAATGATGAGTGGGAACCTACTATAAAGATTAAAATTAAAGATCATGAGTGTTATGCCTTGTGTGATTTGGGTGCTAGTCTTTCCACGATTCTGAAAACTTTATGTGATATTCTAGGTTTCCATGATCTTGATGATTGCTCTTTAAATTTGCACCTTGCAGATTCCACCATTAAAAAGCCAATGGGAAGGATCAATGATGTTCTCATTGTTGCAAATAGAAATTTGGTGCCGTGGATTTTATCGTTCTTGATATAGATTGCAATTTTCTTGCCCTATTATTCTTGGTAGACCTTTCCTTAGAACGATTGGTGCGATTATTGATATGAAGGACGGGAATATTAGATTCCAATTTCCATTAAGGAAAGGCATGGGGCACTTTCCAAGAAAGAAAATTAAATTACCTTATGAATCTATCATGCGAGCTACTTATGAATTGAGTGCCAAAGATGGCACTACTTAGATCTATCTTCGCTTTTATGCCTAGCTAGGGGCGTTAAACGATAGCGCTCGTTGGGAGGCAACCCAATGTTATTTGTGTTTTTTGTTTTTGTTTCTGTTTAGTAATAAATTTTGCATCTACCTTCTGTTTAGATGTGTTTTTATGTTTTAGTTAGTGTTTGTGCCAAGTAGAACCTATAGGATAACCTATGGTGATAGTTAATTTGATTCTGCTGAAAAACAGAAACTTTGCGCGCACGAAATTAGTTTTCTTAAATCACAGAAACATGATTTTACGTTGATTCTTTTTTCTCTATATCAATAGACAAATTTCCCAGAACTTCCTATTTTGGTAGGATTTTTCAAGTTCCATAAGTATTCATGGGTTACAGATTGCTACAGACTGTTCTGTTTTTGACAGATTCTGTTTTTCGTGTGTTGTTTGCTTATTTTGATGCATCTATGGCTAGTATTAAGTGGTATGAACCATAGAGAACTTGAAATACAGTAGGTTTAACACCAATATAAATAAATAATGAGTTCATTACAGTACCTTATGTGGTGGTTTTGCTTTCTTTCACTAATGGAGCTTATGAGATTTCCTGTTGAGTTTTGTGTTGTGAAGTTTTCAAGTTTTGGGTAAAGATTTGATGGACTATGGAATAAGGAGTGGCAAAAGCCTAAGCTTGGGGATGCCCATGACACCCCAAGATATTCAAGAATAGCCAAAAGCCTAAGCTTGGGGATGCCCCCGGAAGGCATCCCCTCTTTCGTCTTCGTTCATTGGTAACTTTACTTGGAGCTATATTTTTATTCGCCACATGATATGTGCTTTGCTTGGAGCGTCGTGTATGATATTAGTATTTGCTTTTTAGTTTTCCACAATCATCCTTGCTGTACACATCTTTTGGGAGAAGCCCACTTGATTAGAATTTATTAGAATACTCTATGTGCTTCACTTATATCTTTTGAGCTAGATAGTTTTTGCTCTAGTGCTTCATTTATATCTTTTAGAGCGCGACGGTGGCTTAATTTTGTAGAAATTGCTAGTCTCTCATGCTTCACTTATATTATTTTGAGAGTCTCTTAGAATAGCATGGTATTTGCTATGGTTATAAAATTGGTCCTAGAATGGTAGGCATCCAAGTTGGGTATAATAAAAACTATCATAGGAAGTGAATTGGATGCTATGATCAATTTGATACTTGATAATTGTTTTGAGATATGGAGGTAGTGTTATTAAATTCATGCTAGTTGGGTGATTATGAATTTAAAGAATGCTTGTGTTGAAGTTAGCAAGTCCCGTAGCATGCACGTATGGTTAAAGTTGTGTAACAAATTTGAAACATGAAGTGTCTTTGGATTGTGCATCCTTATGAGTGGCGGTCGGGGACGAGCGATGGTCTTTTCCTACCAATCTATCCCTCTAGGAGCATGCGCGTAGTGCCTAGTTCTTGATGACTTGTAGATTTTTGCAATAAGTATATGAGTTCTTTTACCTAATGTTGAATCCATGGATTATACGCACTTTTACCTTTCCATCATTGCTAGCCTCTTCGATACAGTGCATTGCCCTTTCTCACGTTGAGAGTTGGTGCAAACTTCGCCAGTTCATCCAAACCCCGTTATATGATACGCTCTATCACACATAAACCTCCTTATATCTTCCTCAAAATAGCCACCATACCTACCTATTATGGCATTTCCATAGCCATTCCGAGATATATTGCCATGCAACTTTCCACCGTTCTGTTTATCATCATGATACGCATTACTATTGTCATATTGCCATTGCATGATCATGTAGTTGACATCGTATTTGTGGCAAGGCCACTTTGCATAATTTTTCATACATGTCACTCTTGATTCATTGCCCATCCGCATTACATCACGGAGGCATTCATATAGAGTCATATCTTGTTCTAGTTTTGAGTTGTAATTCATGTGTTGTAAACCAATAAAAGTGTGATGATCATCATTATTAGAGCATTGTCTGTCGTGGTTCTAAGTCTGACAGTAGAGTGAGGGTAGGTATGGAGAGGCAAGGTCCTAGCTATGGAGCAGTTGTAAACACAAGAGATGTACGAGTTCAGGCCCTTCTCGGAGGATGTAACAGCCCTACGTCTTGGAGCCCGGAGGCGGTCAAGTGAATTATGCGTGTATGGATTACAGGGGTGCGAACCTTTTACACTGAGGAGGGGGTGGCTTATATAGTGTCCGCCAGACCTCTCCGGCCCTCAGTAATGCAGGGTTTAAAGTACATTAAGTCTAGGCGTTACTGGTAACGCCTCACATAAAGTGTCCTAAATGCCATAAAGACTACTTAATTACAGACCGTTGTGATGCAGAGTGGCTCTTGATCTTCTGGTGGTCGAGTGAGTCTTCATGGTCGAGTCCTTCGAGTCCGTCGAGTGAAGTCTCTCTTGGTCGACTGGAAGGTAGTTTCTTCTGAGGGTGTCCTTGGGTAGGGTACTTAGATCAGGTCTATGACCCTACCCTAGGTACATGACTTCATCATTAGCCCCCGAATGGATCGAGGTTCGAGTGAGGAAGGAGTTGACAATATTTCCGACCTGCTTTTGTGTTCTGGACATGTACCATCTTGGACTAATGATCTCTTTGTAGATATCAGCAACTTTTCTTTCAGTCGCCTTGATCCATTCTTTTCTTTCGTCGAGTGAACTTTTGAACTTAGCAATCTCCGAGCGACGGATCGCAGGAAATCTCTCGTTCTGACAGATCGATCTGCTGTTTGCGGATTTTGTGGGATCCGAATTTTGGGGAAGCGCGGGAAGCGCGCGAAGCGGGGCGGACCGCGGCGCTCGGATGGGATAGGGCATAAATGCCTTGATTCCCGCGCCGTCTTTTTCGCCACGTATCGCGTACGCGCGACTGTTTCGGGATGTGATTGGATTGCCTGGGCCCACCTGTCATCCACTCGAAAGTGTTCTTATAAAGGCGCCCAGTGAGGGTTTTTGAACAGTATCTCTCCATTCTTCCCCCTGTCCTCTCCGCCTCCGCCCACTGCGCGTGCTTTCGCCTCCGCCCAACCACTCATCGCACACTTCGTCGGCAACAATGGTGAAGGAGAAGACGGCGGCTCTAGAGCGCGCGAAGAAGGCGACGGCGAAGGGGAAGGTGAAAGGGAGAGCGACCAGTCGGGGCGGATCCTCGTCAAGATCCCGTCTGCCGCACGGCTGGGTCCAAGGAGATTGGATCTGGTCGACCATCACCGAGAAGGATCTCACGGAGATGGCCAATGAGGGTTTGATCCCTCACGGGGCAGCGAGGCTCCCGGGGGACGAGTGGCAACCACAGCCGGAAGAGGGTGAGTGTGTTCTTCTGGCTACCCACGTCGACCGTGGGTTCTCTCTGCCTCCGAGTGTCTTCTTTCGTGGTTTCTTGAACTTCTTTGGGGCGCAACTCCACCACTTCAACCCAAATTCCATCGCCTATCTTGCTGCCTTCGTGTCCATGTGTGAGAACTTCCTGGGCTGCCGACCGCACTGGGGTCTGTTCAAACACATATTCACTTGTCGTTCTCAGATAGTGAAAAAGGCGAGTCCAGATGACGATAGAACTAAGATTATCCAGATGTGCGGGGGTCTTGGGATCCAGATGAGAAACAAGAGTACTTTTCCGGCCATGACCCTTCCTGAGTCGGTCAGAGGATGGCAGTCGACTTGGTTCTACTGCCAAAATGAGTCGACGCCGGGGCAGTCGAGTGGTCTCCCTCCATTTACCATGGACCGAGCAAACAAGCCCTCTTCTCTGAAGGTGCTCCCGGAGGAGAAAGCCCAAGTGAAGATGTTGATGGAGCGCGTAGTCCAGTTAGTTCGGGAAGGAGTGACGGGTATGGACCTTCTGGAGGTCTTCCTTAGGCGGCGCATCCAGCCACTTCAGTACCGAGGCCATTGTATGTGGCTGTACTGTGGAACCGAGGATGAGACTCGGGTCCATCCAGAAGCAGTCGACGACGCCACGCTGGAGAGGTGGATGGCCGCGGTCATAGGGAACAAATACAACCCTCGAGGAGCCAGGAGGATTCCGCCACTCGACCATTCTAGCACTCCAGACAAGGTATGCCCACTTTATTTCCAATTGTAATCTTGCAATCCTTATTCTGCTTTCGCTGTAAATTGGTCGATTGATCTTTATTTTGCTGTCTGTCAGGCCCTCACCGAACTATACTCAATGCCCAATGGAGCTCAGACGCCGACTGAAGAGGGGGTATGTAGTGGGGGTGATAGCCAGGAGGACTGGGATTCGGACGCTGCTGACGATGATGACGATGATGACTCTGATGGGGGGAAGAAGAGGAGGAAGAGGAGGAAGTTGCACCGCCTCGCTCGGAAAGGCGATCGAAGCTTGTCCATGACCCTGCGACTAAACGTGGCAAAGGGGTCGCGGTTGTCGCCCAGTCGACCAAGCGCCCTCGGACCACTTCTCCGGCGCCGACAGAGAAGGCTCCGAAGCAGTCTCGAATGGCGCCATCGAAGCCGGCGAAGGTCTTGCCGAGGATGAAGGTGTCGATCCCCACTATCTCAGGGTAATGATGTTGCTTGAGTTTTTCCGTTCCCCATGAACTTATCTTTGGTCGACTCGTAAATCAACCGGCTGTTTTTTGGAATCGCAGTGCTGCTACTTCTGACACCTCAGCTAAGGCTGACGATCATGAGATGGAAGACGCTGCCACTTCAAAACCTGGTATGACTTGTAATTCCGTCTTTTAGTCGATTGGCTCTTAGTCTCTAATTCTGATTCTTTTCTGTAGCTCCATCCAATGTCGTTATCACCCTTCCTGACGACGATGACGATGAGGAACCGCTGAAGCACAGGAGGAGCAGGAAAGCGTCTGCTGGCAGGGTGACTCAGGACGTGACAGCACCCGAGACACTGGTCGCGGAGGGGGAGAACACCACTCGACACACCGTATCTTTCGCGGTGCCATTGACGAGTGCTCACCCCGCGTCGTCGAGTGCTGCACAGCCTTCACTCTTCTCGACCCACTACGTCCCAGAGGACCAAGCCAGTGCTGCAAAAGAAGCGATACGCCAGGCAGGAGTCATGATGGAGCAGGTGAAGGCCATCCGGGAGGCTAGCCAGGTAGCTTATGACGCCAGTTCCGCTCTTCAAAGCAACGTTGGTCGATCGGTCATCGCTTGTTACATTAGGATATGATCTCTGAAAATTCTTCTTCGAAATCCGTAGTAGTCCTACACCCACCGGGTGTGTCGATTGAAATTCCGGTTTAGTGGGGGCACGCTGAGTGCACCCACTGGGTGTAGTCCCCAAGGCTATGGTGGACTGCTGGCAGTCGACCATAGGCTTTATAAGTTAAGTTCTTCCTTCATTCGACTAGGTCGAATGGATTTCTCCAACCAGTGGGGGCACGCTGAGTGCACCCACCGGTGTAGTCCCAGGCGTGGTCGATGGCTGGCGATTGACTACATCAAGAATATGTCTGTGTTTTTTTGTTGGTCGATGGTCGACTCTATCTTGATAGGACTAGTGGGGGCATGCTGAGTGCACCTTGGGTGTAGTCCCGAGACTACGGTCGAATGTTTGTATTCGGCTGTAGTCTTAGAAACGTATGATTTTTCCTCAGTCACTCGGAAGTGAATTATCTTTTACATTTTGTCAATTGGTTCTTCGTAGAAATCCTGCGACCTAGCGGCTCGTTACACCGAGTTGGAGAACAGACATATCCAACTCGAGCTTGACCTGAAGCTGGTCCAAGAGAATTTGGCGAAGGCAAAGGAGGAGACCAAAGGTATGTTTGGTGAGGCCTCGACGACTGCTTTTGCCCCTCATTTGTTTCAAAGTCTGATCTTGCTGTAACTTTGCAGGCAAAGTGAAGGAGGCCCAGAAGAAGAAAGACCTTGAGCTAGCTGAGATGCAGAAGACAGCTTTAGAGAAGACCAAGCTCGCAGACGAGAAGTTGGCTTCGGTCACCAGGCTTGAAGAAGAAAACACCAATCTGAAAGCTGCTCTTGATATTGCCAATAAAGAAGTGAGTCGACTGAAAAGTGACAAGATTGCCCTGAACGACAAAGCCAGTGAACTGGTTGGGAAGAAGAAAGATCTGGAGGCTTATCTGGGTGGACTCGCCAAGAAGCTTTTCCTCATGCTCGAAGGTAAACTTTTGCATCAAACGGGTATTCAAACTGTGATCTTTCCATTCGACTGTTGCCTTGACTCGGCGATTGTTCTTGCAGAATTTTGTCAAAACTTTGAAGAGGAGACTGGTCGACTGGAACCAAACCTAGACCCCATCAACTCTCCGGTGAATGATGAAGTCGCCATGAACGTGTTCCGGCTCGAGTCTCGTGTTGCTGCTGTCATTGACTATCTTGCAAGGCTGAAGGTTACCACTTCCCATTGACACTACGCTCTGGCCCAGGGAGACGCTCCAAAATGACCTCGAGTCTCTGATGACTCGACTAAACACGGTCCCTGGTCGAGTGCAGGAGTGGAAGAAGTCTTCTGCCAGGTGTGGTGCAGACGTCGCTCTGTGTCTGGCCCGAGTCCATTGCAAGGATGCGCGAGAGGACAAGCTGGCGGCTCTTCGGGTGGCTAACACCAAGAAGCATGATTTCCGGTCTTTCATGAAGACTTTCATCGCCGCTGCCACTCGGATCACGGATGGAATCGACCTTGATGAATTTGTTGCACCTTCCAACCCTCCACAGGAGGGGTAAAAAACTTCTTGAGCTCGACATTTTAAATTTGCCTCGGTATGCCGAGTGATTTTGTAACCGATAAACCTTAACAGGCCTAGCGCCTGAGCACTTTCGGTTCCGTTAGGTATCTATCCGAACTTGGATTCGACGTTTGAATATGCTTGCATTTGGCTTGAGATGTCTTTTGCAGGTTAAAGCGATGTGCTCATTGCAATCGACTTGTTCCCCAATTCACTTAGGCAGGCACTGGGCTGCAGCTAAGCCCCCGAGTGGGAGGCGTGCTTTCCACTCGGTAGGATTTTCAAAACTTAGGCGAGCACTGGGCTGCAGCTAAGCCCCCGAGTGAGAGGTCTGCTCTCCACTCGGTAGGATTTTCAAAACTTAGGCGAGCACTAGGCTGCAGCTAAGCCCCTGAGTGAGAGGTCTGCTCTCCACTCGGTAGGATTTTTATAACTTAGGCGAGCTCTGGGCTGCAGCTAAGCCCCCGAGTGGGAGGTTTGCTCTCCACTCGGTAGGATTTTTATAACTTAGGCGAGCACTGGGCTGCAGCTAAGCCCCCGAGTGGAAGGTTTGCTCTCCACTAGGTAGGATTTTTATAACTTAAGCGAGCACTGGGCTGCAGCTAAGCCCCCGAGTGGGAGGTTTGCTCTCCACTCGGTAGGATTTTCACGTTGTACTTGTGGCGTAGCTCGAAGGAGAGGGTCTCAGTCGACCTATACCTCGTCCTTCTTGCGACCGCACGTTGTACTTGAGGCGTAGCTCGGAGGAGAGGGTCGCAGTCGACCTGCACCTCGCCTTCCTTGCGACCGCACGTTGTACTTGTGGCGTAGCTCGGAGGAGAGGGTCGCAGTCGACCTGCACCTCGCCTTCCTTGCGACCACACGTTGTACTTGTGGCATAGCTCAGGGAGAGGGTCGCAGTCGACCTACACCTCGCCCTCCTTGCGACCGCATGTTGTACTTGTGGCGTAGCTCAGAGGAGAGGGCGCGATCGACCTGCACTCGTCCTCCTTGCATCACCGACGTTGTACTTGTGGCGTACCTCAGAGGAGAGGGTCGCAGTCGACCTGTACCTCGTCCTCCTTGCGACCGCACGTTGTACTTGTGGCGTAACTCAGAGGAGAGGGTCGCAGTCGACCTGTACCTCGTCCTCCTTGCGAGCGCACGTTGAATTTGAACTTAGGCGAGTGCTTAGAGTGCAACTAAGCCCCCGAGTGAGAGTCTGGCTCATCACTCGGTAGGATTTTATTGAAACTTAGGCGAGTACTTGGACTGCAGCTAAGCCCCCGAGTGGGAGTCTGGCTCACCACTCGGTAGGATTTTATTCAAACTTAGGCGAGTACTTGGACTGTAGCTAAGCCCACGAGTGGGAGTCTGGCTCACCACTCGGTAGGATTTTATTGAAACTTAGGCGAAATGGATTCGTAGCTAAGCCCCCGAGTGAGAGTCTGGCTCACCACTCGGTAGGATTTTATTGAAACTTAGGCGAAACGGATTCGCAGCTAAGCCTCCGAGTGAGAGTCTGGCTCACCACTCGGTCAGGATTTTTTTTACAAACTTAGGCCAAACTGATTCGCAGCTAAGCCCTAAGCCACCCACTAAGGGGGAAATTTTACTGAATAAATAAAAGTGACAAAAATCATTAGGGAAATTATGACACTATTATCTTGCAAAACATGGACTACAGAAGTACTTTTATTACAACTCATCCGAGTGAAAACTTAAGTGTAAAATGGGCGGAGTAGCTCCGCGTTCCAAGCTCGGGGCTCATCGATATTGTGCTTGACGTTGTAGAGACGGTACGCTCCGTTGTGGAGAACCTTGGTGACGATGAAGGGTCCTTCCCAAGAAGGAGCAAGCTTGTGTTGTTTCTGCTGATCCACTCGGAGAACTAAATCTCCTTCCTGGAAGGCTCGACTCTTCACATTTCTGGCGTGGAAGCGACGCAAGTCTTGTTGATAGATGGTCGATCGGATCAGAGCCATCTCCCTTTCTTCTTCTAGGAGGTCGACTGCATCCTGCCACGCTTGTTCTGCTTCGGCTTCGGAGTAGAGCTCAACTCGAGGAGCGTTATGGAGCAGATCACTCGGCAAGACCGCTTCAGCTCCATAGACCAAGAAGAATGGAGTCCTTCCGGTCGACCAATTAGGCGTGGTCCTCAGACCCCAAAGCACCGAGGGGAGTTCATCGACCCATGCTCCAGCCGCATGCTTAAGGTCACACATCAGTCGGGGTTTCAACCCTTTAAGGATTAAGCCATTGGCTCGCTCCGCTTGTCCATTCGACTGTGGATGAGCGACCGAAGCGTAGTCGACTCGTGTGCCTTGAGAAGTGCAGAAATATTTGAATTCCTCCGAGTCGAAGTTTGATCCATTATCTGTGATAATGCTGTGCGGGACTCCTTATCTGAATATCAGTTCCCTGATGAAGCTAACAGCAGTACCGACGTCAAGGTTCTTGATGGGTTTAGCCTCAATCCACTTGGTGAACTTGTCGACTGCCACCAGAACATGCGTGAAACCGCTTCGACCTGTCCTCAAGGGGCCCACCATATCCAACCCCCATACTGCGAAGGGCCAGACGAGTGGCATGGTCTTCAGAGCTGACGCAGGCTTATGTGACATGTTGGAGTAAAACTGACATCCCTCGCACTTGTCCACTATCTCCTTTGCCATCTCATTCGCCCTTGGCCAATAAAATCCGGCTCGGTATGCTTTGGCCACAATAGTCCGAGAGGACGCATGATGGCCATAGGTCCCCGAGTGGATGTCATCAAGGATTATTCGACCTTCTTCTGGCGTTATGCACTTCTGACCAACTCCAGTCGCGCTCTCTCTGTACAACTGTCCTTTGATCACAGTAAAGGCCTTGGATCGACGGACGATCTGTCGAGCCTCTTCCTTGTCCACCGGGAGCTCTTTTCTCAGGATATACGCGATGTATGGAACTGTCCAGTCGGGAGTGATCACTAAAACCTCCATGACCAAGTCGACCACCGCTGGGACTTCAACTTGATCGGATCTGTGGCACTCTTGGGCATGGAGCTTCTTCGGTGAAAGGATCTTCTTTGGTGATGGAGAATGGATATGCTCCAAGAACACACCACAGGAATGGCTTCTCTCTTGGAACCTATTAAGCCAAATCATCACCGCTTGATTCTTGATGGGGTATATGATGAAGCTCTAACCCCTCAAACTTCTTTTCCAGCTTCCTCACTGCATTGCAGTATCCAGTCATGGCTGGGCTTCTAACGTCCCACTCCTTCATCACTTGGTTGATCACCAAATCTGAGTCGCCATAGACCATAAGGCGACGGACGCCGAGTGAAATGGCCATGCGCAACCCATACAAAAGGGCCTCGTATTCCGCCTCATTGTTGGAGGAATCAAAATGAATCTGGAGCACATATCTGAGCTTATCTCCTCTGGGGGAAACCAGGACAACCCCAGCACCAGAACCATTCAACATCTTAGAGCCATCAAAAAACATGGTCCAATGCTCCGAGTGAACTTGAGTCGGCTGCTGTTGTTCAATCCACTCAGCAAGGAAATCTGCTATTGCTTGGGACTTAATGGCTTTCTTTGCCTCAAATTTGATATCAAGGGGAAGAAGTTCAATCGCCCATTTCGCCACTCGACCAGTTGCATCTCTCACAGTGCAGAATCTCTAAAAGTGGGCGTCACGACGATCGTAATGGAATGATCGGAGAAATAATGAGCAACCTTCTTTGTGGTCATGTAAATCCCATACACAAGCTTCTGATAATGAGGATATCTTTGCTTTGATGGAGTCAAAACTTGAGACGAGATAGTACCTTTGGCGCTGAACTTTGAAGGCTTTCCTTCTTCTTCCCGCTTGACCGTAAATCTTGATCTTGACGACTTGTCCTGTGGCTGAAATATAAAGCAACAGAGGCTCTTTCTTGTTGGAGCAGCAAGCACCGGCTGGGTGGAGAGCGAGCTTTTAGCTCGGCAAATCTGCATCGACTTCGAGTCCACTCGAACTTGCGCCTTCTTCATCATCGGTAAAGAGGCAATGCCTTTTCACCGAGTCGTGAGATGAATCGACTTAATGCGCCAAGCATCCAAGAAGCTCGGACATCGTGCACCCGACGGGCGTTTCATTGGAGTATAGTGCCGATTTTTTCGGGTTAGCGTCGATTCCTCGTTCGAAACGAAAACCGAGTAACTTGCCACCGGGAACTCGAATGTGCACTTTGATGGATTGAGCTTGATATCATACCTCCGGGTTGGCAAATGTTTCGCAAGGTCGACGATGAGGTTGGAACCCTTTCGCGACTTGACCACGATATCATCCATATGCGCTTCCACATTCCGGTGATTTGGTGAGCAAACACTTCTGAATCATTCGCATGAACGTGGCTCCGGCATTCTTGAGGCCGAATGGCATGGTGATATAGCAGAAGCACCCAAATGGAGTGATGAAAGCTGTTTTTATCTCATCAGGTCCGTATGCACGGATCTGATGGTACCCGGAATAGGCGTCTAGAAAAGACAATCTCTCGCATCCCGCAGTCGAGTCAACAATTTGATCAATGCGAGGGAGAGGAAAATGATCTTTCGGGCAGGCCCGATTGATGTGCTTGAAATCAATGCACATTCGGAGTGAGTTGTCCTTCTTAGGAACCATGACGACATTGGCGAGCCACTCGGAGTGGTATATCTCTCGGATAAATCCTGCCGCCAATAGTCGAGCCACTTCCTCACCGATTGCCTTTCTCTTCTGGACGGCGGACCGTCGAAGATGTTCTTTGACCGGCTTTGCGGTTGAGTCGACTCTAAGGCGATGCTCAGCCAGTCCCCTGGGAACACCCAGCATGTCAGCTGGCTTCCATGCAAAGATGTCCCAGTTCTCACGGAGGAACTGGATGAGCGCTTCTTCCTATTTCGGGTCGAGTGTTGTGGAGATATGGGTTGGAGCTGCATTGGGGTCGGTCGGGTGAATGTGGACGGGCTTCGTCTCACCGGACGGCTGAAATCTTGACTTCTGTGGCGAGCTTCTTGGCTCGCATGACAAATCACTCGGATCTGCATTTTTCTTATATCCTTCAAGCTCGACCGCTGTCACCTGGGAATCGACAATCTTGGAGCCTTTCTGGAAACACTCTTCTGCTTTTTTCCGATCACCAGTGACAGTGATCACTCCTTTGGGGCTGGGCATCTTCAGTTTGAGGTACATGTAACATGGTCGAGCCATGAACCGTGCGTAAGCTGGTCTCCCCAAAATAGCGTTGTAAGCGCTCTGAAAATCCACGACCTCAAACGTCAGCTTCCCTTTGCAAAAATGTTTCGAATCACCAAACACCACGTCCAAAGCTATTTGGCCGAGTGACTCGGCTTTCTTTCCTGGTATAACTCCATGAAAACTCATGTTACTGGTGCTCAGTCGGGACATCGGAATGCCCATTCCTTTCAGCGTGTCCGCATACAATAAGTTCAGTCCACTACCACCGTCCATTAGCACCTTCGTCAGTCGATTGCCTTCGCCAACCGGGTCGACCACCAAAGCTTGCCTCCCAGGGGTGGCTATATGAGTCGGGTGATCGGACTGGTCGAATGTAATGGGAGTTTGGGACCATCTCAGATAACTGGGTGTCGCCGGGGCGACCATGTTCACCTCACGGTTGATAACCTTCAGTCGACTCTTGCTTTCCACATCCGCAAAGATCATCAAAGTGGAGTTAACATGAGGATATCCTCCCTCACTGTCCTCCTTGTCTTCGGCTTTGTCCGACTCCTTTTCCTTGTCCTTGGGCTGTTTACCTTGGAACCGCTGGATCGAGGAGTCGACCTTTGGCGAGTGGTATGCCGGGTAGATGATATTACCCTCTTCGTCTTTCTTCGTGTGGATGTGACACATCATATCCATCACGTCATTTCCTTCTTTATCCTTCACCTTCTTGGGGTTCCAGGATCCTTTGGGTTTCCCTTTGAACTTGCCCTGAGTCACGGCCAGAGCCTCTCCAGAGCTGCTGGTTGACTTTCGCTTCGCTTCCGACTGGAGTTTCCTTTCTCCGACTGACTCGGCTTGTACTTGCCGCTACAGAGTCGGTCCTCCTCTTCGCCGTCGGCGTACTTGGTAGCAATTTCCATCATCCGACTAAGGGTCATATCTCCGGTTCGACCAAACTTCAAACTTAATTCTCTGTTCTTAACACCATCCTTGAAGGCGCAGACTGCCTGATGATCAGACACGTTCTCCACGGTATGATGCAAAGTGATCCATCTCTGAATATACTCTCTTAAAGTCTCATTCGACTTCTGCACACAAACTTGCAGCTCTGTCAATCCAGCTGGTAAACACAAGTTCCTCAAATGTCGAGCGAACACTGGAAAGATCTTCCCAAGTGTAAATGCTGCTTGGAGTTAAGCGATTCAACCACATACTGGCGAACCTTCCAAAGCATGAGAGGCAAATGCTTCATAGCCACCTCGTCATTCCTGCCGCCCGATCTGACAGCCACTTGGTAGTCCTCAAGCCAAGTTTCAGGCTTAGACTCACCGTGAACTTGCTTACTCCGATCGCCAACTAGAAGTTAGGGGAATTACATGCGGCTCGATTGCCTGCTTTGAAACACTCGGACGAAACATGCACTTTCGGTGCTAGTGGGCGCATCTCTGTCGTGGCCGCCTCGATGAGCCCTGTTCTGATCGACCAAGTGTAAGGGCATATTTATCCCTAAGTGTTTTGGTGATTGATGACAATGCTTTTGCGGACTAATCGTGTGCCTTGAGTCCCTCAGATACTTCATCATTAGGCACAAGACTATTCGGTGCCCCTCGGAGACTGTTGAAACCGGCGTTGTTCTACGTTTCTCTTTGGTGGGGTTGAGTCGTAGGAGAGCCGTACTATTAAGAGGGGGTCCGTGTCGGAAAGGTAGGGTGGAATCACACGTACACTTGTCCCTCCTTTCCTTGCACTTTGGAGCTACCCATCGTTATCTTGGTTGTGCGGAAAATTGGCGACTACTGTTGTACTTGCGGTAGTACCGCAAGTACAAGCGGTAGTACCGCGGCGTGTCACGGTAGTACCGCCCTTTTGGTGCGGTAGTACCGCGGCACCCTGGCCTTGTGCCGCTCGGTCTTGTAGTAGGGCGGATGTAATTTTTACATCCGCGCCCCACGATAGTACCGCTCGTCGGTAGCGGTAGTACCGCTGGGGCCCACGATAATACCGCTCCCTAAAGTCGCGATCTGTGGCCCTTCGACCTAATACCGCAGATGTCGCGGTAGTAAGCGCGGATGTAATTTTACATCCGCACCGTCCACGATAATACCGCGCCCATAGCGGTAGTACCGCATCGGGTTTTTGCACCACCCCCCGCCAGTGAGTAGGCACGGATGTAATTTATTTCATCCGCGCCCTTCCCAGGCCGTGACTCTCCTTCCTTGCGGTAGTACTGCAAGGGGGAGCGGTAGTACCGCGGCAGCGGTAGTACTAACCCTTAGTCAGGCTAGTTCCGGCATGTGTTGCTGCCGCGGTAGTACCGTGGTCGCCCACGGTAGTACCGCGCAGCCGCGCGGAAGTACCGCTTCCTTGGAGCGGTAGTACCGTGCGTCGCGGGCTGAACATGTGGATAACGGTTGGATTTTTCCCTCGACTATATAAGGGGTGTCTTCTACCTCTAGTTGACTACCTCTTCCACCTCTAAGCTCCATTGTTGCTCCAAGCTCCATTTTCGCCCGATCTCTCTCCCTAGCCAATCAAACTTGTTGATTTGCTCGGGATTGGGTGACAAGGGCCCGATCTACACTTCCACCACAGGATATTTGATTCCCCCCCACTTATCCCTTGCGGATCTTGTTACTCTTGGGTGTGGAGCACCCTAGACGGTTGAGGTCACCTCGAAGCCATACTCCATTGTGGTGAAGCTTCGTGGTGTTGTTGTTGTTGGGAGCCTCCGGTTGTTGTGGAGATTGCCCCAACCTTGCTTGTAAAGGTTGATTAAATCGCCTTCAAGGGCACCAATAGTGGAATCACGGCATCTCGCATCGTGTGAGGCGTGAGGAGAATCTGATGGCCCTAGTGGCTTCTTGGGGAGCATTGTGCCTCCACACGCTCTAACGGAGCGTACTTCCCTTAAAAGGAAGGAACTCCGGTAACACATCCTCGTCTGCACCGGCTCCACTCTTGGTTATTTCGTGCCTTTACTTTCGCAAGCTTACTTGTTCTTACATCTCTTGCTTGCTTGCGTGCTAGTTGATATTGCATCATATAGGTTGCCCACCTAGTTGCACATCTAGACAACCTATTTTGTTGCAAAGTTTAATTTGGTAAAGAAAAGCTTAAAAATTGTTAGTTGCCTATTCACCCCCCCCCCCTCTAGTCAACCATATCGATCCTTTAAATTGGTATCAGAGCCTCGTCTCTTTATTAAGGACTTTGCCGTCCGAAGAGTATGGTTGACACCAATGATGGTGCGGAGGAACACTCCGGTGTGAATCCCATCTCGTCTTCGGCCGAAGGGGGAACCTCGGTCTCTTGTGAGGAGTTCAATGTGGCTTTAGACACACTGAAAACCTCCATGACGGCCGAGGTTAAAAGCATGTTTAACGATTTTCTAGAGGGACTTAAACTATCTACCGCGCCTATGAAAGTGGGTGATCCTACTAACAAGGTGACGGATGCTATCTCCGACAAGGGGGAAGCTAACAATGAAAAGAGTCCTTCTACTAGTGGTAGAAATGGCACCGGCATCTTTGCCCATGTGGAACCCCGGTTTATGGAGGGCCAATCCCTCCACTCATTTGAATCATGCGGTCCACCTCCTAAATATGAGAAACATGAAGATTTTGATAATTGGGTCTATCGCTTTAAGCGTCATTTGAAACATGTGAACACTAACCTTTGGAGAATCATTGAAGAAGGTTTTTATCCACATGACCCAAGCAACTTCACCCCTCGAGAAGCCGTGGACAATCAATTCAATGAGAGTGCTCTCTTCATCGTCCAAGATGCAATCCTTCCCGAAGATCTCCCTCACCTTCGACCCCATGTCGTGGCTAAAGAAGCATGGAAATGTGTCGAGGGTCTCTATCATGGAAGTGCTAGCATTCAACGCTCCAACTATGAAGTGGTGCAAGATGAAGCCGATGACTTTGCAATGAAATAAGATGAAGAACCTCGTGAGCTCTTTCGAAGAGTGACCAAACTCGCGGTGGCACTTCGAGATCATGGAAGCAAGGACACGGATGACAATTGGATCAAGCGGAAGTTCCTCAAGGCCATGAAGCCCTACAACAAAGCCATGTCCTCCGTCATTCGTCAACGACCGGACTTCCACACCATGACCTCAAGTGAAGTGTTGGATGAGTTCGTTGCAATGAGCATCTTGGACAAGACCGCCGACAATGCGGTGCTCCGTTCTCAAAGAGCAAAGAAGCCTAACCTTGCTTTGAAGGCCAAGGTTATTATGGAAGAAGAGGAAGAAGTGGAAGATGAGGAAAGCAACCCCGAAGACACCAAGTTTGACTACCATGAGCACATGGCCCTTGCTTCAAGACAATTTTGGAGCAAGAAGATCTCAAGACCCAACTTCAACAAGAACAACTCAAGTGGCGTCAAGGGCAAGCAATGAGTTAGAACTTGCTTCAACTGTGGCAATGTGAAGCGGGAAGACAATGGTGGCAAGTTCATTCAGAAAGACAAAGCCAAGTCCTTCCCCAACAAGAACAACTTCGCCAAGAAGACTCCCACTCGTGGGTTGGTGGTTCAAGAAGAATACCAAGAGGATGATGATGATGATGAAAATGAAGAAGCAACGGCCATGGCGTCCATTGCCATTGCCACTCCCCGGGTGTCTCTCTTCGAATCACCCAACGAAAACATCACCGCTAGATTCCTCATGGCTAAAGCTTCGAACAAGGTAACCCCCAACATCACAACCACCATCATTACTAATCCCTCCTTGGAGGAGTGCGTTGATGGACATGTTGAGTCTAATGAGGAAGTGAATGAATTTGAGTCTTTTATGAGTAAGCTCAAGGGAAAGTCCAAGAAGCACTTTGTTGCTCTCTTGGAACAACTTGGTGAGGCCAATGACATGATCGAGGCTCACGAAGAAACCATCTCCAAGATGGAAGGTCATAGTCGTGACTATGCCGATGAGATATCAGATCTCTCTAATGCTCTTGAGGAAGAGCGTGTGCATCGTTTGAATCTTGAGGAGTCACACAATGATGACCACGCTAAGTTAAAGAAAGATCTTGATCATGCTCTTGTCATGTCTCGTGTGCTAACCTCCGAGAAGGCTAAACTTGGGGTTGATCATGCTAGACTCAAAGAGGAGTTTGAGATACTTGACAAGGCCCACAAGGTCTTGAAGGGTACTCATGCTAGCCTCAAAGAGTCTCATGCTCAATTCCAAGTCAAGCTAATCAAGGAAAAGGCCACCTTTCCTCATATGGTATTAATTGATAATGCATGTGCTACTAACCCTTGTTGTGAGCATGTGCATCTTGTGGAGGAAAATGCCAAGTTGAAGGATCAACTTGAGAAAGACCTTGTGTCTTGCATTCAAGGTGAGAAAAACCTCAACGACCTTTTGAGCAATCAAAAGGAAGTTGTGGCCAAAGAAGGAATTGGGTTTGCACCCAAGTCCAAGAGCAAGAAGAAGAAGAACAACAAGGCCAATCGCCCTCCTCCTCTCAAACAAACATTGTGAAAGAGGGAGAAGGTGCTTCTAAGAAGAAGAAGGAGAAAGTGAAGGAAGTTGATGTCCAAAAGGGCAAAAGCATTTCCTCAAACAAAGCCGGCGACTTTAACCCTTCATATGTGTTGTGCCGTGCTAGTGATGGACATGTTTATGCTAGATTTGTTGGTTCTTCTTATGAGTACATTGAATGGTCTATTTGGGTTCCTAAGACCCTTGTTACTAACATCAAAGGACCCATTACTAAATGGGTACCTAAAACCAAGCATTGATCTCGTGTAGGTGTTTGCTTCCGGTGGGGGATCATGGTTGCTCGATAGTGGAGCAACAAATCATATGACCGGGAGCAAGGACTTGGTGGTGGACGTGCAAGAGATTCCATCTATGCCCACCAATGTCGAGTGGGGTGATGCATCACATTCTAAGGTATTTGGTCTCGGCAAGGTTGTCATTTCTCATGATCTAACGATCGAGAAAGTCATGCTTGTTGAGTCCCTTGCATTCAATTTACTTTCCGTTCATCAACTTGCACTCATGGGCTTTGCTACATTCTTTGATATTGATACCGTGGCCCTCTTGTGGAGCAAGACTCTTAAAGTAGCCTTTGTTGGGCATGTCGAGAACGGTCTCTATGTGGTTAACTTTTCGGAGCGACCCACTGTAGGATCGAAAGTATGTCTAGAGGGGGGGTGATTAGACTACTTGACAATATAAAAATTCTGCCTTTTGATAAAGAACAGTTTTTGGCAGATTCACAATTATGATCATGTCAAACATCACCCTACACATGCAATTCTAGAGTATAGGCAGCGGAAAGTAAATTGCACATGTAGTAAAGAGAGGTGGAGAAGAGCAAACGCAATTTTGGAGACGCGGTGATTTTTCTCGTGGTTCCGATAGGTGGTGCTATCGTACTTCCACGTTGATGGAGACTTCAACCCACGGAGGGTAGCGGCTGCGAGAGTCCACGGAGGCTCCACCCATGAAGGGTCCACGAAGAAGCAACCTTGTCTATTCCATCATGGCCACGCCCACGGAGGGCTAGCCTTACTCGGGGTAGATCTTCACGAAGTAGGCGATCTCCTTGCCCTTACAAACTTCTTGGTTCAACTCCACATCTCGACGGAGGCTCCCAAGCGACACCTAACCAATCTAGGAGGCACCACCCTCCAAAAGGTAATAGATGGTGTTGATGATGATGAACTCCTTGCTCTTGTGCTTCAAATGATAATCTCCCCAACACTCAACTCTCCTCACCGATTTGGCTGTGGTGGAAGAAAGGATTGAGTGGAAAGCAACTTGGGAAGGCTAGAGATCAAGCTTCATATGGTGGGAGTGGAGCAACTTGATCTCAACACAAGGGTAGGTAGTTCTCTTCTCGAAATGTAAGGTAGGAGTGGTAGTTCTTTCGATGGCTCTCTCTCACGAATGAAGAGGGGTGGAGGGTATTTATAGCCTCCACACAAAATCCAACCGTTACACACATTTGAGCAATCTCGGTGGGACCAAAGTTGACAACTCGGTGAGACCGAAAGTTCAAATAATGTGAGCGTTGGGATTTTCAGTGGGACCGAAAATACAATCTCGGTTAGTCCGATTCGTGCAATGACAAGAGCAAGCCAATTTCGGTGGGACCGACTTCATCATCTCGGTGACACCGATTTGATGTGAAGGTTCTGAAGCTTGGCAACTCAAGTTTCGTGAGACCGAGTTCGAATCGGAAAATCCGAGTTTTCTAGGGTTTGGCTTTATGGCTGAGGTGGTTCATCTCGGTGTGGTGAGTTTGGAAAATCGGTGGGACCGATACTACTTATGAGTGTATATGGCGGTGAAAGTTGCCGATAGTTTAGGAGATGTATCACTAAGCACTTGAGCAACGGATCACCATCATAACCTCATCCCTTTTAATAGTATTGGCTTTCCTATGGACTCAATGTGATCTTGGATCACTAAACCAAAAATAGAGTCTTGAGCTTTTGCCAATGCTTGTCTTAGCATTTTGAGGGTCCACTTCTTCAGTCCTTGCCATACCCATATCAATTGAACTTTCGAAATGATTCTCAAGTAACTATTAGTTCAATGATATATATGTTGTTATTAATTACCAAAACCACCGGAGATTAGGTGCACTTTCAATCTCCACCTTTTGGTAATTGATGACAACATATAGATCAAAGCTTCGACAAAGGATATAATCAATGAATAATATAAATCGCTTTGAGAAGTATGTGATAAGCAAGAGCTCCCCCTAAATTTGTGCATTATTTAAGATTTGCGTTTGAATGCAAATGCACAATCGATTAGGATCATGGGTCACTCTTCCATGTCACATACATCTTGGTGGAGCGCACAAAATGATAAGAATGAACAGCATGCACCCAATCACCAAGACATGAGTAAATGGTCATACAAGATAGGAATAGCATATGATAAGCATTAAGCACACATTAAAGCATAGTACGACCAAGCACTCATTAAGGTAGAATCAAGCGTAGTATCAAACACTTTGAATGTCTCGAAAACCAAAAGTATCTCAAAGAAACCGCAAAAGAACGAAAAGAGCAAAAGCGACAACGACACTCTCTCTCTCTCTCGAAGTCCTATGATCTATACAATTTCTCCCCTTTGGCAACAAGTTACCAAAAGTTTGAAAAAGCATAGAGCTAAGCGTCCTTTGGGGACTCTTTGGCGGCTCCGTGCAGGTTGATGTCGGAGTGGATATGACAGCATCGGCGAAGACTTGGTGATGTCTGTCTTTGGAGGAGTGGTCCTTTGGAGATGGAGCTGGAGTAGGAGCAAGCTGGGCTGAGGCTGTGGGAGGTCTTTGAAGCTGTAGTCTGGTGTCGATCCTTTGGAATAGCGGTGATCGGGTCTGTGGGAACCGGAGCGATCTGTTGATAAGCATCTGGACTAAGTCATCCTGCATCTCACGCATAAGCTCTTCCTTCTCCGCTTTGCTTCCTCAATGTCGCCTCAAGCTTGTTGTGATCACTTGCACTTGATCGACTTCACGTCCGGGCGTGGATCTTGTCCTCAACAATCCTCTCTAGGCTCTCCGAGGCTGTACAATCTGGCAGGCGTTGTTCAATCCTTTGGGTAGCTTCAAGAATTTGCTCTCCGAAGCTCTTTGGTTTAGCTGCTGCTGCTGCTGCTGCTTCCTTGTCAGCTTTGGCTTTCTTGGCAGCTTCAATCTTGGCTTGACCTTCAACAGACGTTGGATCCTCCTCATCCATCATAACAACATTGTCTTCATGCTCTGGCTGCAGCGGTAAATGTTCTCTATCCAACAAGAATGTGCCCGTGCCAAACTTGGCATTGATAAGCATCTGAATATGCGGGGCAAATCCACATGACCTTTTACGGTCATTGCGGTCCTCTTAATGGTCTCTACCATCAAGTCCATCACCTTGAAAGGTGCTTTCTCATCAAGTATATGCAGCATGTTGATAGAGTATCCTCTGATCATGCGATGATCTCCAGACTTGGGCATCAAGGTATGCCTCAAAATAGTATTAGTGGTAGGTAGGCCTGCTCGAGATAGTAGATCGAGCCGAGCTTCCATTCCCAAATCCTTTTTGGAACCTCTTTGTACATGTTCTTCATGGATTCATGATTCTTCTTTGGAATCCCATATACATCAATATCATCATCTCGTTGCACTGGAGCATTCAGAATTTCTGCCCATTCTTCAACAGAAGAAGAATATCTTTGACCTTCAGTCATCCACACAATCTTTCCATCAGGGTAGAAATGAGCTGTGGCATAGAATTGCATGATCATCTCATCATTCCAACTGGTCAACTTCTGACCTACAAAGTCTGCAACGCCACATGCGAAGTGAAGCTTTCATGCACATGTGGAAAGAAATCTCTGTGCTCTTTTTGTCAATGTACTTCCAATCAACATATCTTGTGTCTGCGACTATGGGCTTCTTGTCCATCAAGACGGTCTCATAGAAGTCCTGCTGCTCTCTCGGTGTGAAATCTGGGATCTCTGATGGTTCTTCTCCTCACGGCATATGGGTCACTTGTCTCCATAGCCCGAGACCTCTATCTTTCCTTTCCTTCATATTCTCACTTGAGGATGAGCATCATTGTGAAGTGGTAGTTTTGGACGAAGTTCAAAAAAGCTGGTCCTTCATCATCCGACACACCTGGTGGCACATCATCCTTGTTCTTTTAGATACTGGAATGTTCTGTTGTCTTCTTGGGCTTGGCGGCGAGCTTTCTGGAGCTGCCTTAGCTGGAGCAGATTGCTTGGGCTTTGATGTGGCTCCGGCCTTAATGGCATCACCCATGAACTTAGGCTTCTGAGGAGGAGGCTGGGGTGCTTCCTCATCCTCATCTTCTGCTGCTGCATCATCATGCACTAATCTCTTTCTCTTGGAGGTTTTCTTCACTTTGCTTGCAGTTGCCTCTTCCAAATTCAGCTTCTTGGCAGCAGTTAACTGCTTGACTTTCTGGTGCCCTTCTTAGTTTCTTGACCTTGTGGCTCTTTGGCAACAACCTTCCTTTTGGGCTTTGAGGTTACCTCTTCCTCAACAACGAAATCGAATCCTCATCATCTGAATTCCTCTTCTTTCTAGCTCTGGTGGCTGCAGGAGGCAAACCACTTGGTGTACTCCTCTCACCATCATCTGATGAGCTGCTAGGATCGGGACTAGTGCCCGCCTCTGGAATATCTGCAATGGGTGTCTCGACTGTTACTCGATCATCACGGCATCGACATGGTGACAACCTGTGAATAGATAAGGTGTAGGCAGAGAAGAAGAGTTATCACAAACTGCAGAAGTTTTTCAAAAAATGAGTTCAAATTCTAGTATTAGGTTTTCACAGAAGACATTTGGTCGACCGAGTTTAAAATTGGTGAATCCGAAGTGTTAAGCGAAGCTTTCACACCACTTTCGGTTGGACGAAGTGGGTTTCGATCTGCCGAAAACACTAGGGTTTCACAGAATCGTCATTTCAGTCACACCGATTTGCACAACTTCGGTTGGACCGAAAGGTCTTGATGCAATGGCCATAGGCCAAATCGGTCATACCGAAAATGTAAAATCGGTCTCACCGAGATGTGTTCGCGGAAACCTAACCCTAAAACTTTTACTCGAATCTAGTCCAAACGAACTAATCTGGTGTGCAGGAAGATTTCAATCATGGCAAGATACTAGGCAAACCAAGCGTGCATTGAATCGGAGATGGGAGCACGAGTGGGATCAAACTCACCCTAACTTGGTGGAGTTTTCTCACGGTGGCAACGGCGTGGAGAAGATGTCCGTTGACGGCGACGGAGACTGCGGCGAGGGCCTGAAAGCGGCAACGGCGACGATCCGGAGACCAAGGCGGCGGCGGCAAGGGTGTGGGGCGAAAGCGTTTGAAGGAGAAATCAGCGCGGCCCTCGAGTATATATACCCCTTTGTTTGTCGGTGGGACCGAGTTGTAAAACTTCGGTGGCACGAGATGGATAACTGCTAGGCGATTATGCACTTGATCACGCCGAAAATCACAACTCGGTTTCACCGAGGTGAAAACCTAGATCGATCTAAATGCTTTCGGTTTGACCGAGTTTGAGAGTTAGTCGACCGAAATCAATTAGAAGGTTTTGGAAGTTAGCCCTTGACGGATCGGTGGCTCAAGTGCTCCTCACCGGAGGGTCGAAAATGACTTGTTCAAAGTTTGTGATGTAAGCATGAATAGAATTTGAGACAAGAAAGCATAGATAGCTAGGGAAGGAACTTAGGCATTCTTGTCCATCCATTTGGTCAGAAAAATCAAAACGACCAAAACAACAAATGGATTTCCTCGAATGGATAAAATCATGCATCCAACATGCTCACACAATAAGATAGCAAATGAAATATGTGTCAAACATGCACAACCAAAACTCTAGCTACTATCACACAATTTGTCGATGACTAGGTCATCTATATATGAGTATATTGACTTAGGAGCCAAATGAGAACATTTGATCATAGGTTATACTCATCGTTTAAGCACAAGTGGGGTTACCACTTTTACATAAAGCATTGATGTGTTCACATCATTTGAAGATGCTTTAGCTCAATTCTTTAGAGCAAAGCTCCCCCTAGATGTGAGAACCCCTTTTAAAGGGTCAAACTAACCTTGGGTTGTCGTAGAAGACTTCATGTAGATGTTGAAGATGTGGATGCTCAATGTTGATGAAGATCACCAAGAGTTTGGAGCTATCCTTTGGATTCGGGCACTTTCAATACCTACATGGGTTAGTCCCACAAGGAACAAACAAGGATATCCATGGACATAGATTGAAGTTCACAATAGATGATGTCCATGAAAGCAATGATTACCTTGTCCCTTGACTTACCAACAAGAGGGTTTGTGACTCCATGAACTAGTGCACGATGTGGAAGTTGATTGCACAAGTTTTTGCCAAAATGAATGTGAGTGAAGTATGTTGGCGGAGTCACCCTCAAGAACTTTCTAGTTCTTCTTCTTCGGGATCCACATCCTCTTGATGGGAATCCTTGGGGTTGTAGTTGAGCTTGACGAAGTAGAACTTGACGTTTCCTTGGGAACCCACTTGACCATGGCTTGAGGTGCTTCAACAAATGCATCAATCTCCTCTTGAAGCTTGTCCTTGCCTTTTAGCTTGTGGTCTTGTGGTGGAAGGTCATCTTGAGCTTGTTCCACATTGGAAGAAGTAGGATTGTACTTCTCCTTTTGAGGAACAAACTGTGGAGTAGGATATTGACCTTCTTCCCATTCAACACCTTCGGCGTTGAACTTTTGCTCAAAACCAATTCCTTGATTCTTCCGGTGCCTTCCTTGCTTGCGAACAATTTCCTCAAAGTTCTTGCTTCCGGCAAGGCTCTTGTAGACACCTTTCTCTACAATCCCTTTCAATAAACTATTTTCTTGCTCAAGTGTAACTTGGCTTGAAACATTGTTAGTGGAATCAAGAGAACTACTAGAAGCAACAATATTGGATTTAGCATGGTTATTGTTACTACTAGAAAAAGAATTTTTCTTATGCTTGTCATGCTTAGTCTTAATGGGTGGCAAGAAATTAGACAAGAGAAGTCGTTTGGCAAGATATGAAGAACTCTTCTTTCGAAGATCGTCATTGATTGCTTTTAGAAACTCATGTTCTTGCTCTAGAGTGAGCTTCTCGAGCGTAGCTTCTCATGAGATCTTAGGAGCTCTCTATGATCTTCTTGAGTTGTTTCATGAGCTAACTTAAGAGTTTTTAGTTCTTTAGTTAGACACTCAATCTCCTTCATAGCATTGTCATTCGACTCTTCTCGACTATAAAGACTACTAGCATGTTCATCGTTACTAGGTTCATTGGATTTATCAAGTAAGAGCTCATCTTCACCAAGCAAGTCATCCTCATCACTATTGAAGTCAATGAATTCAGGGTGTGATACCTTGGGGCCTTTAGCCATGAAGCATCTTCCAATTCCCTCAATTGGTGAATCAAATAAGTCGTAGGAGTTGGAGTTGGAGGATACGAGAGCAAGACCGGCAACACCTTCATCTTGGCTGTAGTCGGAGTTGGAGTGATAGCTTCCTTCGGATTGATTGTCGAGTCGGGCGGAGACCCATTCACCTACATGAGCTTGATGTTTTTTCTTGTGTAGCTCCTTGATGACTTGTCTTTCCTCTCCGAATCCTTGCTTCTCCGAGAGGGTCTTCGTTCATAACGATCATCTCTACTCCTTCTCTCTTCCGAGGTGACTCATCTCTTGAGCTTCTTCTTCTTGGAGATTCTTCTCTTCTCTTGTGGGGAACCGTACACTCATTTGAGTAGTGTCGGGTCTTCCACAATTGTAGCGATTCGATCACGACTAGAAGATCTCTTTTCATCATATGATCTAGACTTTGAGCTTCTCTCTTTGCTTCTATTCTTGTAGAATTTATTGAAGTTCTTGACCATTAGGCTTATCTCTTCATTGGAAACTAACTTGTCAATTGAGGTTGTGGGAGCATCACTTGTAGCTTTGTAAGCACCACTTGACTTGTTGTGAAGCTCTTCCTTATCCTTAAGTGTCATCTCATGAGCAACAATTCTTCCAATGACTTCGGTTGGCTTGAGATTCTTGTAGTTTGGCATCATTTGGATCAAAGTGCACACGGTGTCATACTTTCCATCCAAAGCTCTGAGAATCTTCTTGATGATGAATCGGTCGGTCATTTCTTCGCTTCCTAATCCGGCAATCTCATTTGTGATGAGAGCAAGCCTAGAGTACATTTCAGCGACTCCTTCACCATCCTTCATCTTGAACTTGTCAAGTTGACCTTGAAGAATGTCTAGCTTTGATTCCTTCACGGACTCGGTACCTTCGTGCATTTCAACCAAAGTATCCCAAATCTCTTTTGCATTCTCAAGGCGGCTGATTTTGTTGAACTCCTCGGGACACAAGGCATTGAAGAGAATGTCACAAGCTTGAGCATTGTTTTGCAACATCCATAATTCTTCCGTTGTAAGCCGCGATCCGGAACTTTTCCTTCCTCGAAGAATTCACCTTGCATACCAACACAAATAATGCCCCATGCGGCTGGGTTATGGCCAAGAATATGCATTTTCATTTTATGCTTCCAACTAGCAAAATTTGTACCATCAAAGTAAGGACCTCTCTGAAAATTACCCTCACTAGACACCATACTCTCCTAGGTTGTGAAACCAAGCTTATGGAGTCAATGCAATGGAAACCAATACAATGGAGACCAAAGCTCGATACCACTTGTAGGATCGAAAGTATGTCTAGAGGGGGTGATTAGACTACTTGACAATATAAAATTCTGCCTTTTGATAAAGAACAGTTTTGGCAGATTCACAATTATGATCATGTCAAACATCACCCTACACATGCAATTCTAGAGTATAGGCAGCGGAAAGTAAATTGCACATGTAGTAAAGAGAGGTGGAGAAGAGAAAGCGCAATTTTGGAGACGCGGTGATTTTTCTCGTGGTTCCGATAGGTGGTGCTATCGTACTTCCACGTTGATGGAGACTTCAACCCACGGAGGGTAACGGCTGCGAGAGTCCACGGAGGGCTCCACCCACGAAGGGTCCACGAAGAAGCAACCTTGTCTATTCCATCATGGCCTACGCCCACGGAGGGCTAGCCTTACTCGGGGTAGATCTTCACGAAGTAGGCGATCTCCTTGCCCTTACAAACTTCTTGGTTCAACTCCACATCTCGTGGAGGCTCCCAAGCGACACCTAACCAATCTAGGAGGCACCACCCTCCAAAAGGTAATAGATGGTGTTGATGATGATGAACTCCTTGCTCTTGTGCTTCAAATGATAATCTCCCCAACACTCAACTCTCCTCACTGATTTGGCTGTGGTGGAAGAAAGGATTGAGTGGAAAGCAACTTGGGAAGGCTAGAGATCAAGCTTCATATGGTGGGAGTGGAGCAACTTGATCTCAACACAAGGGTAGGTAGTTCTCTTCTCGAAATGTAAGGTAGGAGTGGTAGTTCTTTTCGATGGCTCTCTCTACGAATGAAGAGGGGTGGAGGGTATTTATAGCCTCCACACAAGATCCAACCGTTACACACATTTGAGCAATCTCGGTGGGACCGAAGTTGACAACTCGGTGAGACCGAAAGTTCAAATAATGTGAACGTTGGGATTTTCGGTGGGACCGAAAATACAATCTCGGTTAGTCCGATTCGTGCAATGACAAGAGCAAGCCAATTTCGGTGGGACCGACTTCATCATCTCGGTGACACCAATTTGATGTGAAGATTCTGAAGCTTGGCAACTCAAGTTTGGTGAGACCGAGTTCGAATCGGAAAATCCGAGTTTTCTAGGGTTTGGCTTTATGGCTGAGGTGGTTCATCTCGGTGTGACTAAGTTTGGAAAATCGGTGGGACCGAGACTACTTATGAGTGTATATGGCGGTGAAAGTTCTTGCGATAGTTTAGGAGATGTATCACTAAGCACTTGAGCAACCAGATCACCATCATAACCTCATCCCCTTTTAATAGTATTGGCTTTCCTATGGACTCAATGTGATCTTGGATCACTAAACCAAAAATAGAGTCTTGAGCTTTTGCCAATGCTTGTCTTAGCATTTTGAGGGTCCACTTCTTGATCCTTGCCATACCCATATCCTTGAACTTTCGAAAAGATTCTCAAGTAACTATTAGTTCAATGATATATATGTTGTTATTAATTACCAAAACCACCCGGGGATTAGTTGCACTTTCACCCACTAAGACCGCGACATGCCTAATGGCTAAAGTTGACGTGGGATGGCTTTGGCTTCGCCGTTTAGCCCACGTCAATATGAGATCTTTGCAAAGTCTTCTCAAGGGGGACCATGTTCGTGGACTAACAAATGTTATTTTGCCAAAGATCGTGCTTGCAAAGTGCTTGTATCGAAGGAAAGCTTCATGAAAGGCTCACCCTCCTTCAACCATCATCTACTCGAAGAGACCCTTGGAGCTCCTTCACATGGATCTCTTGGGCCTCCATCTTTGATAGTCTTGGAGGAAGAAAGTATTGCTTGGTGATTGTGGATGATTATTTAAGATACACTTGGGTATACTTCTTCAAGAGGAAGAGTGAGACCCAACAAACCGTCATCGACTTTGCAAATGAAGCTCAACGTCAACATGATGCAAAGATCTTGACAATAAGAAGCGACAATGGCACCGAAGTTCAAGAACTACACCTTGGATGAGTTTCTTAGTGATGAGGGATCAAGCATCAATATGCGGCACCTTATGCCCCTCAACAAAATGGTGTTGCGGAGAGGAAGAACCGGACGTTGATGGATGCGGCAAGGACCATGATGGCGGAGTTCAAGTCTCCGTACAACTTTTGGGCCGAAGCCATCAACACCGCATGTCATGCATCCAATCGGCTCTATCTTCGCAAAGGCTTGAACAAGACTCCTTATGAGATTCTCACCGCAACAAGCCCAACCTCAAGTACTTCAGGGTGTTCGGTTGTAAGTGTTTGATTCTCAAGAAAGGTGTTCGTTTGTCTAAATTTGAGGCTAGAGCTCATGAGGGCATATTTGTTGGTTATGCTACAAACTCTCATGCTTACGGGTTCTCAACAAGTCCACGGACTCATTGAGGAGGCGATGTAACGTGGAGTTTGACGAAAATCTTGGCTCCCAAGTGGAGCAAAGTGGTACTTGTGATGTAGGTGATGAAATTCCACCCCAAGCCATAAGAAGAATGGGTATTGGTCAAATCCTACCCATTGAGGAACCCCTTGTGGCCGAAGGAGAAGGACAATGCTCTACTCAAGTAGAGCCATCACCTCATCAAGACCCACACGCTTCCTAAGAACAAAGTGAAGGCCCTCAACCTCGTGAACAAGACCAAGGGCAAGATCAACCTCAAGACGGTGATGAACATCTAGATGATGCTCAAGGTCAAGTTCTCCCCGTCGAGCAAGTTCAAGATCAAGAGCAACCTCAAGATCAAGAACAAGCTCAAGACGGCGCTCAAGATGATCAAGTCAACCCTCCTCCTTCCACACCTGAGGAGGAATTTGTAACGCCCGGGATACGACTTTCCATATTTGTAACTCCGACTCTTGCCTTTTCCGGAGATGCGATATTTTATTTTCTCCGTGGTTGGGTTTTTGTTTTTTTTTTGTTTTGCATTTTGTTCATGTCTTGCATTTCATCATCGCATCATTCGCATTGCATCGGCACTCCGTTGCCGTCATATTTTAAAACTTGCATCCGCTCGTAGTTGCCGTGTCCCCCCTAGCTTTTGTTGGCCGTTCCGAGACCTATCTTGTTCTTCGTTTTCCCTCTTGCCTAAACCGGAGTCTCTTTGCATAGTGCATCGACCCCTTGCCCGTGTCCGAAACTCCCCTAAACCCGACCCGGGCAGTCATTACCGTTGGATCCGGATCATCCCCTAACATCTACAAAATATCTCCGTTTTATCTTTTGGACTCCCTAGCCTATTTTTCTCGACCGTCCGATTTTTATCGGATGATCCAAACTCTCTCCTTTCTATATATAAAGACCACCTACATTCTAAATCAGTGCAAACCCTAGCCCTGTCCCATCCATCCATCTAATCCTCCCCCCGCCACCCACTCGCCTTGTACCTCGGGAGTTTGTCCTTCGCTTGTGATCCCTCCTTTGGGATCCCCATCCCTGTGACCACAGCCCGAGCTTCCACCTCGTTTTCCCCATCACCCCAATCCGTCCCGAGCAATTCCATCGATCCATCCCAACCGCACCACCCGCCCGCTTCATCCGTCGCTTGAACCCTCCAACAGAGCGCTTCGTCCTCACCTCGTCTCCCTCACGCCGGGCTCCTCCTCTGTTTCTTCCCCAAGCCGCGCAGATCCAGCGCCCTGCCGGCCTGCCGCTTTCACCGACCGGGCCAGGCCCAATGTGAGAAGCTCCCCCACGCCCTGGGCCAGATCTCAGATTCGGCCCAGCTCCTGTTTTTTTCCATTCTGCGAATTTTTCTATTTATCCAGTTAATTACTGTTTTGCAGAAAACCCCCTGAAGTTCATGCATCAATAATTAATTAACCGTGCATCGGATTAAAATGATTTAAATATGTAAAATTCTTAGTTTTTCATCTAGTTTCATAATATGCCACTTTCATCAATGTTTAAAATGTTAAAAATGTTGTTTGCATTAATTTGCTCAAATGCCATGCTAAAATGATTTATTTCATAACTATTTAACCGTAACTCCGTTTTAAATAAACTTTATATGCAAATGGGGTGGAAAAATGCCTAGTTTAACATGGTGCTTTCATCTTCCATGTTTAACAACTTTAAAATTGTGTTTAGGGCAGAACAGTACCTAATCCATAAATATGCACATGGGGATTTTCCGGACTTGTTGTTCGTTGTTTCCGGCCTCATTTAAACTTGCCTAGCTAGGTAGTTTTGTTGTGCTTCACCCCTTGCTATGTTAATCAACATTTAATATTGTTGGGTACATAACGAGATCAAACTAAATAATTGCATGTGGTGTTCCGTCAATATGCAACTCGTTGCATATTGAGCTCCACTTAATTTGTAGTGTTGTTTGTTGCACTTTGCCATGCCATGCCATGCCTCATTAAACCGGACATGCATCATACTTGGTTGTGCATCATGCCATGTTTATGCGATGGTTGTTTACTATGTTGTTTGCTTCTTTCGGTTTGCTTCTCTCGTTAGCCGGTTTCGTTCGGAGTTGTGAGGATTCGATCGATTGCGTCCGTTTGTCTTCTTCATGGACTCGTTCTTCTTCCTAGCGGGATTTCGAGGCAAGATGACCGCAACCACGGATCTCACTACTATCATTGCTATGCTAGTTGCCTCGTTCTTTCGCTATCTTTGCGCTACCTATTACTGTTTGTCCAGCCATCCCATATTGCCATGAACCTCTAACCTTTGACACCATTCCTAGCAAACCGTTGTTTGGCTATGTTACCGCTTTGCTCGGCGCCTCTTATAGCGTTGCTAGTTGCGGTGAAGTTGAAGATTTCTCCATGGTGGACAGGATTTTGGTTGGGATATCACAATATCTCTTATATTATTAATGCATCTAAATACTTGGTAAAGGGTGGAAGGCTCGGCCTTATGCAGTGTTTTGTTCCACTCTTGCCGCCCTAGTTTCCGTCATACCGGTGTTATGTTCCCGGATTTTGCGTTCCTAACGCGGTCGGGTGATTTATGGGACCCCCGACGGTTCGCTTTGAATAAAACTTGTCCAAGAAGGCCCAACCTTGGTTTTACCATTTGCCTCACCACCACCTATCCCTTCCTTGGGTCGGCCAACCCAAGGGTCATCTTTATTTTAGCCCCCGGGCGGTGCTTGTCTAAGTGTTGGTCCGAACCGAGCCTTCATGGGCCACCTCGTGGCAACTCGAGGCTGGTTTTACTCGTAGCCTGTCTCATCCGGTGTTGCCACGAGAACGAGATATGTGCAGCTCCTATCGGGATTGTCGGCGCATCGGGCGGTCTTCTTGGCCTTGTTTTACCATTGTCGAAATGTCTTGATGTACCGAGATTCCGAGACCGATCGGGTCTTCTGGGTGAAGGTCTATTCCTTCGATGATCGCGAGAGCTTGTCATGGGCTAAGTTGGGACACCCTGCAGGTATAAACTTTCGAGAGCCGTGCCCGCGGTTATGTGGCAGATGGGAATTTGTTAATGTCGGTTGTAGACAACTTGACACAGATCCGAATTAAAACGCATCAACCGAGTGTGTAGCCGTGATGGTCTCTTCTCGCGGAGTCCGGAATTGAACACGGTTTACGTGTTATGATTGGCGTAAGTAGGTGTTCGGGATCACCTCTTGATCATTGCTAGCTTCACGACCGTTCCGCTTGTTTCTCTTCTCGCTCTCATTTGCGTATGTTAGCCACCATCTATGCTTAGCGCTTCGCAACCTCACCACTTTACCCCTCCTTTCCCTTTAAGCTTTGCTAGTCTTGATACCCATGGTAATGGGATTGTTGAGTCCTCGTGGCTCACGGATACTTCAAAACCAGTTTGCGGTGCCTATGTTACCGAGCAGGTGACGCAATCAAGCTCAAGGAGGAGCTCGATGGAGATCTTGCCCTTTGGGTTGTTTCGTTCTAGTTGATCAGTAGTGGAGCCCAGTTGGGGTCGATCGGGGACCGTGTGTCGCATTTGGGGTTCTTCTTTTATTTTGGTTCCGTAGTCGGACCTTGATTGTATCTAGATGATGTAATGCTTTATTCATGTAATTGAGTGAAGTGGCGATTGTAAGCCAACTATGTATCTCTTTCCCTTATGTATTAAATGGGTTGTGTGAAGATTACCTCACTTGCGACATTGCTTTCAATGCGGTTATGCCTCTAAGTCGTGCTTCGACACGTGGGAGATATAGCCGCATCGAGGGCGTTACAAGTTGGTAATCAGAGCCTTCCCCGACCTTAGGAGCCCCATTGCTTGATCGTTTTTAGCGGCCGAGTTGTGTCTAGAAAAATGTTTTGAGTCATTTAGGATTATATATATCGAGAGTAGGATTCTTTTACTCCCGGTCCTTGACCTTACGGTGAGGTATCCTGACGTAGAGTTTTGACTCTTCTCTTCTTAAATTTCACTAAAAAAAATTTAGGATCACGCGGGTATCTTGGGATCGTTCCGATATTCTTATGACGAGAACATTGTTCTTGGTGCCTCCTGTCATTTAGGGGTTGTGGCAGTGTCCCGGGGAGTTGAGCTCCGAGGTGTTGTCGTCATAATTTTATCGTTGCGATTCGGAATACGAGTTTAGTACCGACATCGAAAATCTCTTTTATGCGCTTGTTGGTGAGATAACCCGCTAACCTTGATCTTGAGGTGAGTATGGGAGTATTGCCATGACTCGTATAACGGATGCTTTTGAAGGTTGAGGTAGACGATTTCGAAGGTTTCTTGGTTATGTGTTGACGGATGGATACTGAGTTGGATGTAGGGATTGTTAGTTTGGGTGAGATATATTGCTCCCTGTATCCCCAACACCAGATTGCATAACCGAAAGTTTCGGGAGTTTTATAGGTGGGAATTCAAGTAGCTCTTAGGATATCTTTCCGATGGATGTATGATATGAAATTGGGGTTCGACGTCTAGTGGTCCGCCTATTCACGGTTGGTTTCTGATGGTCTCGTTGTGTCTTAAAGAGTCCTTGGCTATGCCGACTGGGGCGCTTCGTATGTCATGTGCCTTGCCTTGTACATGATGGTCTTTGTCTGATTGAGCCCGTGTAGGCCCCACCACAAAATTTGGACGAAATCTCTATCATATGTTTGTTCCGCACTTATTACGCAAGCCAATCCTTTGTTTTGTGTTATTAAGTGGTATTGAGTTGCTTCAAAGTCAAATGTTGAATCCATACCTTTCCTAAGCGGTGTTCTCATATTGCTATGTGAATACTAATCCTTTTGATCATTGAGGTTGTCATGTTAATCCTTTTCCAACCGGTGCGCTTCTCTTCGAGATGATCCCATCATTCTCCCCATCAGCAAAACCAATTATAATTTCTTCTCAACGGTGTTTGTTTCGTTCATCCCAAGTTGCCTTTGTTTTCCCGCCCTCCCACCCTTTTTCTTCAAGGACACAAATTTCTTAATCATGTATCCTTTTATTAATGTGAAGTCTCTTCATTCTTTTCAATCAATGTTCTTATCCAGTGATTTCCCATGAAGATGCTCAACAGTCTCAAGTTCATCATCCTCCATTGTTGTTTCTTCTCCGGTGGATTCAACTCAAGCTTTCAGTGTTGATCATATTCCTTTCCTCATGTCAAATGCTTTCTCAAACCGGTGCACCTCATTATCATTCTACTTCTCGTTATTTGTTATTCCGGAGTGCTCAAGATATCTCGAAGATTTGTGTTTCCATTCTTAATCCGTTCAAGCTATTTCGAGGTTGTTATCTCATTCAAGCCATTTAATTCAACCGGTGCAACATCTCTTTAAATCTTTTCAACGGTGTTCTTTTGAGTGGGCCCTAACCCATAGGTCTTTTTCCAGGATCTTACCTGACTCTTCTATTTTCCCAGAGCTATCCTAAATTCTTCTCCAAGTTTGACGTAAGAATGAGTTATCATCAGTCAAATGTTTTTCTCCAAGATCTTTCAAATTCTTTTCATAGTTGGCTCAACCTCTTCGCTTTTGATTCTTCCGGTGTTCCTCAATAATTCTTGGTGGTGTTTCTCGTTGTCATTCTCATCATTTGAAGACCGAAGAAGAGTTTCTCTTTAATCTTGCTCCATTCTCTTCAAGATTCATGGTTCTAGCTTCATGCTATCCTCATAAGTGTTTTGATTGTGACAATTCTTTTCTTACCATCCGGAGTATTTCATGAGTTGTTTCCATTTCTTTCCTCCGAAGGCCATCATGTCATAATTCTTTATCCTCAGCGTGTAGCTATCATTCTCCAAATCTTACCGGTGCATCTTTCAAGTATTCTCTTATCAGCTCGTGATCTATTCATTCATTTGTATCTAAATCCCCTCAAGTATCTTCATTCATTTTCCAATTCTTCCCATTGAATCGTGCCTTTGCTACTTTCATTTTCAATCCTACCGGTGGTTCGTTCAAGATTTCACCTCTTTCGTTATCATTTAATTCATTCGTTCTTTCCAATCCTACCGGTGGTTCGTTGAAGACCTTCTCAAGTTTTGATATATCTCTTTTAATCCTTTCTACGAGGATAAGTAGTATGCCAAATCCATTGCTTGTCATCAATTAAATTCGATGAAGGATAAGCATACAATAAATCTTATTCTTATTTCCTCGAGGTGATTCAATTCTTTTCTTCCGGAGATTATTCATGACGAATAAATTCTTGATTACAAGTGATTCATCTTCTTTCCGGAGTTGGTCATCATATCACATTCTCGGTTCGAGAGGCTTCATCTTTCTTTTCGGAGTTCCAAGCTCTAATTATCACGGAGATCCATCTAAATCATTGCAAGGATTCACCTTGTGTTTTCAATTTCTCTTTCTTTTCATTCCTTTTGTTTACCGGAGTTCTTCATGGAGTCTCTACATGGTGGTTCATCAAGGATTCTTTCCATTCTTCAATTGTTCTTCAAGTTTTCTCTCGAAGTTAAGATCCGCCAAGCTATACTCTAAAATAAACATGGTGCTCAACACATGTTTTGTTTTGAGGAGCTCAAGTATTCTTCATCTTGCATTCCAAAGTGCAATTCTTTCTACCTTATCTTTTGAGGTGGTGTTATGTCACTCTTGACAATTTCCATTCATGTTTCATGATTCATATGTTGTCAAGAATGAGGTATATTAAATCCATCAATCTCTTCGTTGGAGTTATCTTGGTAAAGATTTCACCTAAAGCCTTCCCTAAGGAATGTTGCTATTATGGTGTTTATCAATGATCCAAGTTTTCTCCTATCCTCTCGTGAAAGAGTTTTTCATCTCTTTGGTGCTCTCAATCAAATCAATGTTTTCCGTTAGTGGCCGGTTGTCACCTCATAGTTTTGAGATGTTTTCCATAAGCCCACTACAAGCTTGTTCTTTTCGTTGTTGGTTTTCCAACAACTCCATTCTAAACTTCTAGGAAGGGTGCTTTCCGAGCCCATTTGTGGCAGAAGTTGGCATTTTCTTCTCCGTTCTTTTATTCCAATGGTCTATCTTCTATTCTTTCTTCCGGAGGCATTGTGATGTTGCTCTTATCACTCATCATCTTGAATTGTGAGGGTCATGTTCTTTTCCTTGATTATCTATTTAACCGGAGTGCGGTTTGTAATGTTTCTTTCCCCTTGTGCCATTCTTTCAATTCCGGATGCAGTGTGTTGTTGATTTCATCAAGTATCCTCTCATCTTGTCAATCATGTTCAATTCCTTCCATTTAGAGTCGGAGTGCTGTCCAAATTATATCAATCTTAATCCTTCTCTATCTAGTTTTAACCGGAGTGGTTTCAATGTCTATCTTATCACTAAACCTCTTAGTTCTCGTAATACTCCTTGTTCATCTTTTCTAACAGATTGTATGTAATCTCTGTTGTACTCTTTCTTTTAAATTGCTCAACCTCTCAAGGTTCTTTGGTTTCACTCATTGGTCAAAGAAGCAACTTAGTTTTACCTCTTCTCTTTCTCTTCCGTTTTCCCTCCGGTGCCATCCTAGATCTCGGGACGAGATCCTCTCGTAGTGGTGGAGTGTTGTAACGCCTGGGATACGACTTTCCATATTTGTAACTCCGACTCTTGCCTTTTCCGGAGATGCGATATTTTATTTTCTCCGTGGTTGGGCTTTTGTTTTTTTTGTTTTGCATTTTGTTCATGTCTTGCATTTCATCATCGCATCATTCGCATTGCATCGGCACTCCGTTGCCGTCATATTTTAAAACTTGCATCCGCTCGTAGTTGCCGTGTCCCCCCTTGCTTTTGTTGGCCGTTCCGAGACCTATCTTGTTCTTCGTTTTCCCTCTTGCCTAAACCGGAGTCTCTTTGCACAGTGCATCGACCCCTTGCCCGTGTCCGAAACTCCCCTAAACCCGACCCGGGCAGTCATTACCGTTGGATCCGGATCATCCCCTAACATCTACAAAATATCTCCGTTTTCTCTTTTGGACTCCCTAGCCTATTTTTCTCGACCGTCCGATTTTTATCGGATGATCCAAACTCTCTCCTTTCTATATATAAAGACCACCTACATTCTAAATCAGTGCAAACCCTAGCCCTATCCCATCCATCCATCTAATCCTCCCCCGCCGCCACCCACTCTACCTTGTACCTCGGGAGTTTGTCCCTTCGCCGCTGATCCCCTCCTTTGGGATCCCCATCCCACCAACGACCACAGCCCGAGCTTCCACCTCGTTTTCCCCATCACCCCAATCCGTCCCAGGCAATTCCATCGATCCATCCCAACCGCACCACCGCCCGCTTCATCCGTCGCTCGAACCCTCCAACAGAGCGCTTCGTCCTCACCTCGTCTCCCTCACGCCGGGCTCCTCCTCTGTTTCTTCCCCAAGCCGCGCAGATCCAGCGCCCTGCCGGCCTGCCGCTTCCACCGACCGGGCCAGGCCCAATGTGAGAAGCTCCCCCACGCCCTGGGCCAGATCTCAGATTCGGCCCAGCTCCTGTTTTTTTCCATTCTGCGAATTTTTCTATTTATCCAGTTAATTACTGTTTTGCAGAAAACCCCCTGAAGTTCATGCATCAATAATTAATTAACCGTGCATCGGATTAAAATGATTTAAATATGTAAAATTCTTAGTTTTTCATCTAGTTTCATAATATGCCACTTTCATCAATGTTTAAAATGTTAAAAATGTTGTTTGCATTAATTTGCTCAAATGCCATGCTAAAATGATTTATTTCATAACTATTTAACCGTAACTCCGTTTTAAATAAACTTTATATGCAAATGGGGTGGAAAAATGCCTAGTTTAACATGGTGCTTTCATCTTCCATGTTTAACAACTTTAAAATTGTGTTTAGGGCAGAACAGTACCTAATCCATAAATATGCACATGGGGATTTTCCGGACTTGTTGTTCGTTGTTTCCGGCCTCATTTAAACTTGCCTAGCTAGGTAGTTTTGTTGTGCTTCACCCCTTGCTATGTTAATCAACATTTAATATTGTTGGGTACATAACGAGATCAAACTAAATAATTGCATGTGGTGTTCCGTCAATATGCAACTCGTTGCATATTGAGCTCCACTTAATTTGTAGTGTTGTTTGTTGCACTTTGCCATGCCATGCCATGCCTCATTAAACCGGACATGCATCATACTTGGTTGTGCATCATGCCATGTTTATGCGATGGTTGTTTACTATGTTGTTTGCTTCTTTCGGTTTGCTTCTCTCGTTAGCCGGTTTCGTTCGGAGTTGTGAGGATTCGATTCGATCGCATCCGTTTGTCTTCTTCATGGACTCGTTCTTCTTCCTAGCAGGATTTCGTGCAAGATGACCGCAACCACGGATCTCACTACTATCATTGCTATGCTAGTTGCCTCGTTCTTTCGCTATGCTGCGCTACCTATTACCTGTTTGTCCAGCCATCCCATATTGCCATGAACCTCTAACCTTTGACACCATTCCTAGCAAACCGTTGTTTGGCTATGTTACCGCTTTGCTCAGCCCCTCTTATAGCGTTGCTAGTTGCAGGTGAAGTTGAAGATTTCTCCATGGTGGACAGGATTTTGGTTGGGATATCACAATATCTCTTATATTATTAATGCATCTATATACTTGGTAAAGGGTGGAAGGCTCGGCCTTATGCCTGGTGTTTTGTTCCACTCTTGTCGCCCTAGTTTCCGTCATACCGGTGTTATGTTCCCGGATTTTGCGTTCCTAACGCGGTCGGGTGATTTATGGGACCCCCCTGACAGTTCGCTTTGAATAAAACTTTTCCAAAGAAGGCCCAACCTTGGTTTTACCATTTGCCTCACCACCACCTATCCCTTCCCTTGGGTCGGCCAACCCAAGGGTCATCTTTATTTTAGCCCCCGGGCGGTGCTTGTCTAAGTGTTGGTCGAACCGAGGCCCTCATGGGCCACCTCGTGGCAACTCGAGGGCTGGTTTTACTCGAGCTTTGTCTCATCCGGTGTTGCCTCGAGAGCGAGATATGTGCAGCTCCTATTGGGATTGTCGGCGATCGGGCGGTCTTCTTGGCCTTGTTTTACCATTGTCGAAATGTCTTGATGTACCGGATTCCGAGACTGATCGGGTCTTCTGGGTGAAGGTCTATTCCTTCGATGATCGCGAGAGCTTGTCATGGGCTAAGTTGGGACACCCTGCAGGTATAAACTTTCGAGAGCCGTGCCCGCGGTTATGTGGCAGATGGGAATTTGTTAATGTCGGTTGTAGACAACTTGACACCAGATCCGAATTAAAACGCATCAACCGAGTGTGTAGCCGTGATGGTCTCTTCTCGCGGAGTCCGGAAGTGAACACGGTTTCGTGTTATGATTGGCGTAAGTAGGTGTTAGGATCACCTCTTGATCATTGCTAGCTTCATGACCGTTCCGCTTGTTTCTCTTCTCGCTCTCATTTGCGTATGTTAGCCACCATCTATGCTTAGCTCTTTGCAACCTCACCACTTTACCCCTCCTTTCCTTTAAGCTTTGCTAGTCTTGATACCCATGGTAATGGGATTCTTTGAGTCCTCGTGGCTCACGGATACTTCAAAACCAGTTTGCGGTGCCTATGTTACCGGCGGTGACGTAATCAAGCTCAAGGAGGAGCTCGATGGAGATCTTGCCCTTTGGGTTGTTTCGTTCTAGTTGATCGAAGAGTGGAGCCCGGTTGGGGTCGATCGGGGACCGTGTGTCGCATTTGGGGTTCTTCTTTTATTTTGGTTCCGTAGTCGGACCTTGATTGTATCTGGATGATGTAATGCTTTATTCATGTAATTGAGTGAAGTGGCGATTGTAAGCCAACTATGTATCTCTTTCCCTTATGTATTAAATGGGTTGTGTGAAGATTACCTCACTTGCGACATTGCTTTCAATGCGGTTATGCCTCTAAGTCGTGCTTCGACACGTGGGAGATATAGCCGCATCGAGGGCATTACAGAATTAGAGCGTCGTGCCGCGAAGATTGCTTGCAAGCTCACCACCCAAGGCCATCTCATGGAAAATGTGGTTGGAAGCCTAAGAAAGGGGGTAAGCACTCATAGACAATTGGCAAACTATTGTGAACATCACGCATTTGTCTCTTGTGTTGAACCCCAAAAGGTCTATGAGGCGCTCGAAGACTCGGATTGGCTCAATGCCATGCATGAAGAACTCAACAACTTCGAGTACAACAAGGTGTGGAGAGCGGTGCCAAGACCATCCGAGAACCACAACGTCATTGGAACCAAGTGGATCTTCAAGAACAAGCAAGATGCTCATGGGAACATCATTTGCAACAAGGCGAGATTGGTAGCACAAGGCTACTCCCAAGTCGAGGGTATCAACTACGGTGAAACCTTTGCTCCCGTTGCTTGTCTTGAATCCATTCGTTTGTTGATTGCTTATGCTTCTCATCACAACTTTAAGTTGCAACAAATGGATGTGAAAAGTGCTTTTCTTAATGGTCCTATTAATGAGTTGGTCTATATCAAGCAACCCCCCGGGTTCGAGGATCCCTACTTTCCGGATCATGTGTACCAACTCGATAGGGCACTCTATGGCCTTAAATAAGCCCCACGTGCGTGGTATGACCACCTTACCGAGTTGTTACAAGATCGTGGATTTGAGGTGGGGCTAATCGACCCCACTCTTTTTACTAAGAAGGTTAACGGGGAGTTGTTTGTATGCCAACTATATGTTGATGATATTATCTTTGGTCCTCCTAACAAAGCTTTCAATGAAGAATTTGCCGCTCTCATGACCTCCAAGTTTAAGATGTCTTCGATGGGAGAGTTGAAGTTCTTCCTTGGTTTCGACATCAAACAAAGAAGAGAAGGAACCTTCATCTACCAAGCCAAATACACTCAAGACATGCTTAAAAGATTCAAGCTAAGTGATGTCAAGCCGGCTACTACACCAATGCCTACCAAGTGCCAACTTGACATCGATCCCAATGGTAAAGCGGTGGATCAAAAGGTATATCGCTCCATGATTGGCTCCTTGCTTTACCTTTGTGCATCTAGACCGGATACCATGTTGAGTGTGGGGATGTGTGCACGTTTTCAAGCCGCACAAAGGAAAGTCACTTTGTGGCGGTCAAGTGAATCTTCGATATTTGGCTCATACCCCAAACTTTGGCTTATGGTACCCAAGAGGAGCAAACTTCAAGCTTGAAGGTTTCACGGATTCGATTAGGCGGGAGACAAAGTGGATAGGAAGTCCACTTCGGAGGTGCCAATTTCTTGGTTGCTCTTTGGTAAGTTGGTCTTCCAAGAAGCAAAGTTGTGTGTCTCTCTCGTCCACCGAAGCGGAGTATGTGGCAGCCGGTAGTTGTTGTGCTCAACTCCTATGGATGAGGCAAACTTTAAAGGAGTACGGTGTCATTTGTGACAAAGTGCCTCTTTGGTGTGATAATGAAAGTGCCATCAAGATTTCTCTCAACCCGGTGCAACACTTCAAGGCGAAGCACATTGAGATTGGTATCACTTCATCGGGATCACATTAGGCGAGGGAGATCGAGCTCAAGTATGTCAACACTCATGATAACCTTGCAGATATTTTCACGAAGCCCTTGGATGAAGCAAGATTTATGAGTTAAGGCATGAGCTAAATATCATTGATTTGAGCAATGTGACTTGAAACCGTGCACCCCCCACCACACTCAACTTGTTGTCTCGTTTAGGTGTAGGCATGGACATAGGGGGAGTGTTGTTCTCTCAATGAACTCTCCCTCCCACCATTATGCATAAATAGATCACCTCTTTCACATTAGCCATTTTATGGTACTTGTGTTTCAAAGACGAGTTTTGGTCATGGGCCCAAGGATAATTCTTCGCGGTGCCATACCATTCAACTCAAACATAGGTGGCTTCGGCCACCGCCCTCTCTCCTCGAGCGGTTTTGTCACTTGGTGGTTTCTTGCTGTTTTTCTTGTGGTTGCTTGTGTGTGAATAGTTCCCGTGCAAAAGGCATTTTTTCTCTCTTTTGAAACCTGCGGTGTCTTGAGCTCACAGTACTACCGCGGCCGGCTACGGTACTACCGCGGCCTGCCACGGTACTACCGTTTGTGGGAGCATGGTACTACCGTCCCCATGCGGCAGTAATTTTTTACTGCCGCCTGGTTGAGCGGTACTACCGCCTCGGCGCGGTACTTCCGCCCGAGCGGTACTACCACAATGACGCACGGTACTACCGTGCCGGTTCGAGCGCGTGGGGATAAGGACGGGCAGGGGGAGTTCTAACTCCCCATACCCATTCGTGTCCTCTCTCTCCATGTCGTCTCTGCCTCTCCCGTGCTCAAGAACGGAGCCGGCGTTCGTCGCCGGATCTCCTCCACCGGCCACCCTCCCGTGATTCCGACTGGTGGGATCGTTCCCCACCACGTGCTCTTGCTATGGACCAAGGTTTTTCCCCAACTCCCTCCCCTTTTTTATTGTGTTTGGTGTTTTTAGGTTTTGGGGGAAACTTGTATGTTCTTGAGATTCCTAGACTAAATCTCTGCAAGAGTAGGATGAAGGAGTGTGGTATTGAATAGGATTTATACTGGTATTGTTGCCTTGCGCTAGATCTGATCACTGTAGCACCGCCATTGTTTAGCGGTTCTTTTGATTCAAATCACAAGTTAGATCGACGCGACGTGGTACTACCGCCGTAGGGCGCGGTACTACCGCAAGCTTGCGGTACTACCGCCCTCGGGAGCGGTACTACCGCGCCCTGTGCGGTACTAAGGGTCTACTACTGTTCCAGCCACGGTACTACCGTGACCTCGCACGGTACTACCGCGTCTGGAGCAGTACTAATCTTTTAGTACCGCAAACAGTGGCAGTTCTACCGTGGCTCACATCTATCGCATGCCAACTTTCTCGTATACCTTCTATGGGTTTCATGTGTTGTTTTATGGCCTTTGCATTGATCCTCTTCGCCTTTTGTTTTGGTGCTTTGCGTGTGTGTCTCAGGTGGTGGCTCTCGCCGGTCCAATCCCATTCGTGACACTGGCTCCAAGCGTCTGCGCAACCCAGGAGAAGTTCCAAAGGGATCATCTGCGTCCAAGCGCAATGTCAAGACCACTGCTAGCAAGCACAAGGAGCCCGCCAAGGTATGGATGAGATCGTCCCTACTGAGTATGTTCGTCTCAGGCAGCTTCACCCTTATGTGCACCCGTGCTCCACTGTCAGAGGTTGTGAGCTATTTTGGAACAAGACCCAAACCCAAATCTATTTGGATGTCATCAAGAACAAGCAGAATACCTATGTGGAGGTGAAGTGGATTGATATGCACCACATGAGGAAGGACAAGTTCCGTGACTACTTTGGAGAGGCTCTGGATTTGGTGGAGCAGTTTGGGATTGAGCATGTGATCTCCTTCCACCTGGACTATGACCCTGAGATCATCTGTCAGTTCTTTGCCTCAATGTTTTTTCACTCCAATGATGAAAGAAGGATGACCTGGATGACCAGTGGCCGGTATGCGCTACACGGAAGGAGTTCATGGATTTGCTTGAGTTGCGATGATGGGCTTGACACTCCGTGGGTGTTCGCCCTCATGGCAATGCTGACTCTGCCAACAAGGACAAGCTCACACCGTTCATGGTTGAGAATACGCTCGCCAATAGCAAGACAACTTTGGTACTCAACCCCTTTCTGGATATCATGTACCGCATCTTCCGCAACTCCTTGTTCCCACGCATCGGTGACAAAGACAAGGTTCATGCCTATATGGTGGACATGATGCTTATTTGCCAGGAGGCTCGCTCGTCTCAGACTCAGCCACTTGATGTCTCTCACATCATGTGGTGTGAGCTTCGGTTTGTTGTGTTCAACCGCAAGGTGCCTATTTATGGGCCCTACCTATTTCTGCTGATTTCAAAGACTTGGGAGAAGATGTACCCTGATGAGGAGTTCCTGGCTCCAGACTAGATTTGCCATGAGCCCATTTGTCTGCGGGTCAAATCCAACTGGGCCAACACCGCTACTCGTGCTGAGGCGTCTGCTGCTAGGGCTGCTGTTGATGAGGATGTTGCTGGCGCCGAGGATGTTGCTGAGGGCCGGACTGCTAGGCCCTCTCAGAGTGTCTCTAGGCCATCATGGGCCAAGAAGTTGAAGGATAAGATGAAGTCTCTTTTTCGCATGCAAGCCAAGGGCGATCTGGGGCTCACGTGGAGTCTAAGGAGAGTCGTCGCCCGCACAACAAGGTCTTGCAGCTCTATGGCGAGGAAGTGTCTCAAGTGGTCGAGGAGCACATCACTCCTGAGACCGAGTGGATGGAGAAGCAAGGATACAGGTGGACTGATTCTGAGGAGGATGTCGAGGAGTCCATTCCAGCTGCAGAGGCGTCTGACGAAGAGGCTTGGGACGACTTCTCTGCTTGAGCCACCTCTTGTGTGTGTAGGTGCCCTCTCTGCCTTTTTGGCGTCTCGATGCCAAAGGGGGAGAGAGTGTAGGGATTTGCGAGTTTTTGAGTCGTGTGTGTCGTGTGTTTGCTGCTTTCTCAGTTGGACTCTTTGCTGTTTTTTTTCTCGTTTGAACCTCGGTTATCTTACTTCGTATGGTGTAAGACATATGCACTCTATCTATCCTAGCAAGCTTGTGTTATATTGTGCTACCTTCATGCTATGCTATGCTTATTATCATGTCTTGGTCTCTAAAATATAGGGGGAGTGTTGATCCTAGTTTGTGTGCCATGCAGTCCAAAGCATTCATCTAAAGTGCACACATCTAGGGGGAGCCCGTCTATATTTTAGAGAGGTGGGGTTTACCCCTGCTCTAAATTATCTTATCTATGTGCAAATCCCGTGTTGTCATCAATCCACCAAAAAGGGGGAGATTGTAAGGGCATATTTATCCCTAAGTGTTTTGGTGATTGATGACAATGCTTTTGCGGACTAATCGTGTGCCTTGAGTCCCTCAGATACTTCATCATTAGGCACAAGACGATTCGGTGCCCCTCGGGGACTGTTGAAGCCGGCGTTGTTCTACGTTTCTCTTTGGTGGAGTTGAGTCGTAGGAGAGCCGTACTATTAAGAGGGGGTCCGCGTCGGAAAGGTAGGGTGGAATCACACGTACACTTGTCCCTCCTTTCCTTGCACTTTGGAGCTATCCGTCGTTATCTTGGTTGTGCGGAAAACTGGCGACTACTGTTGTACTTGCGGTAGTACCGCAAGTACAAGCGGTAGTACCGCGGCGTGTCACGGTAGTACCGCCCTTTTGGTGGGGTAGTACCGCGGCACCCTGGCCTTGTGCCGCTCGGTCTTGATAGTAGGGCGGATGTAATTTTTACATCCACGCCCCACGGTAATACCGCTCGTCAAAGACGGTAGTACCGCGGGGGCCCACGGTAGTACCGCTCCCTAGGAGTCGCAGTACCGTGGCCCTTCGACCTAGTACCGCAGTGTCGCGGTAGTAGGCGCGGATGTAATTTTTTACATCCGCGCCGTCCACGGTAGTACCGCGCCCATAGCGGTAATACGCGTCGGGTTTTGCACCACCCAGTTTTAGCGAAGTAAACACGGATGTAATTTATTTCATCGCGCCCTTCCTGTGCCGTGACTCTCCGCCTTGCGGTAGTACCGCAAAGGGGAGCAAATACCAGCGCCAGTGTAGTACTGCCCCTTAGTCGAGCTAGTTCGGCACGTGTTGTTGCTGCATGTAGTACCGTGGTCGCCACGGTAATACCGCAGCAGTCAGCAGCGGAAGTACCGCTTCCTTGGAGCGGTAGTACCGTGCGCCGCGGGCTGAACATGTGGATAACGGTTGGATTTTTCCCTCGACTATATAAGGGGTGTCTTCTACCTCTAGTTGACTACCTCTTCCACCTCTAAGCTCCATTGTTGCTCCAAGCTCCATTTTCGCCCGATCTTTCTCCCTAGCCAATCAAACTTGTTGATTTGCTCGAGATTGGGTGACAAGGGCCCGATCTACACTTCCACCACAGGATATTTGATTCCCCCCCCACTTATCCCTTGCGGATCTTGTTACTCTTGGGTGTTGAGCACCCTAGACGGTTGAGGTCACCTCGAAGCCATACTCCATTGTGGTGAAGCTTCATGGTGTTGTTGTTGTTGGGAGCCTCCGGTTGTTGTGGAGATTGCCCCAACCTTGCTTGTAAAGGTTCGGTCGCCGCCTTCAAGAGCACCAATAGTGGAATCACGGCATCTCGCATCGTGTGAGGGCATGAGGAGAATACGGTGGCCCTAGTGGCTTCTTGGGGAGCATTGTGCCTCCACACCGCTCTAACGGAGACGTACTTCCCCTTAAAAGGAAGGAACTCCGGTAACACATCCTCGTCTCCAGCGGCTCCACTCTTGGTTATTTCGTGCCTTTACTTTCGCAAGCTTACTTGTTCTTACATCTCTTGCTTGCTTGCGTGCTAGTTGATATTGCATCATATAGGTTACCCACCTAGTTGCACATCTAGACAACCTATTTTGTTGCAAAGTTTAATTTGGTAAAGAAAAGCTTAAAAATTGTTAGTTGCCTATTCACCCCCCCCTCTAGTCAACCATATCGATCCTTTCAATTGGTATCAGAGCCTCGTCTCTTTATTAAGGACTTTGCCGTCCGAAGAGTATGGTTGACACCAACGATGGTGCGGAGGAACACTCTGGTGTGAATCCCATCTCGTCTTCGGCCGAAGGGGGAACCTCGGTCTCTTGTGAGGAGTTCAATGTGGCTTTAGACACATTGAAAACCTCCATGACGGCCGAGGTTAAAAGCATGTTTAATGATTTTCTAGAGGGACTTAAACTATCTACCGCGCCTATGAAAGTGGGTGATCCTACTAACAAGGTGACGGATGCTATCTCCGACAAGGGGGAAGCTAACAATGAAAGTTCGTCGAGTGCTCGTTGAAGGTTCTCCAGACGAGCGCGTTCAGCCAAGTTGGCCAAACGTGCCTCCTCCAAGGCGCGAGCCTCGGGGTTTCTCCATGATGGGAGTATCAGGGGCATCCATGTTCTGCGGCGAAGTTCTTCCTTTGCAGGAATTAAGTGGCTCGGGTTGGTACTCCTCATGGACTTGAGCGGGGTCGCCTCCACCGTCTACCCCGTCCTCGCGGGGGAAACCGGGAGGGCTGCGAGGCCCGTTGACCATCAAGACCTCTGCCGTTGGATCACTGCTATCACACTCGGATGCAGTCTCTACGGAGCCAGTCGACAGATTGAACAGGCCGTAGAGGGACTCGTCGGGCTCGATTGCCGCAACTTGAGTGGTGGCCATATGGCGAGCCACCGCGTGCCGCACCCACCGTTGGAGCCTCGACCGACCGATGCGCTTATATTTGGCGGAGAGCGAGGGAGGGTGGACGATAGGGGAGTCGACCGATATGGAGTCGACGGTTGTCGCAGCAGAACGCCGCGGACACATGCGTGAAAATGCGTCGCACCGCGGACGGGGAGCGCATCAACGTCGAGTGGAGCCTCCTGGAGCCAAGTGTTGGAAATATGCCCTAGAGGCAATAATAAAAGTATTATTATATTTCAATGTTCATGATAATTGTCTTTTTGTTCATGCTATAACTGTATTATCCGGAAATCGTAATACACGTGTGAACACTTAGACCACAAATGTCCCTAGTGAGCCTCTAGTAGACTAGCTTGTTGTGATCAATAGATAGTCATGGTTTCCTGACTATGGACATTGGATGTCGTTGATAACGGGATCACATCATTAGGAGAATGATGTGATGGAGAAGACCCAATCCTAAGCATAGCATTAAAGATCGTATAGTTCGTTTGCTAGAAGCTTTGCCAATGTCAAGTATCTCTTCCTTCGACCATGAGATCGTGTAACTCCGGTTACCGTAGGAGTGCCTTTGGTGTATCAAGCGTCACAGCGAATCGGGTGACTATAAAGGTGCATTACGGTATCTCCGAAAGTATCATTGGGTTGACACGGATCGAGATCGAGATTTGTCACTCCGTATGACGGAGAGGTATCTCTGGGCCCACTCGGTAATGCATCATCATAATGAGCTCAAGATGACCAAGGTGTTGTACGGGATCATGCATTACTGATGCGAGTAAAGTGACTTGCGATAACGAGAGGTGAACAAGGTATTGGGATACCGATGATCGAGTCTCGGGCAAGTAATGTACCGATTGACAAAGGGAATTGCATACGTGGTTTGATCGAATCCTCGACATCGTGGTTCAACCGATGAAATCATCGAGGAGCATGTGGGAGCCAACATGGGTATCCGGACCCGCTGTTGGTTATTGCCCGAGAGTCGTCTCGGTCATGTCTGCGTGTCTCCGAACCCGTAGGGTCTACACATAAGGTTCGGTGACGCTAGGGTTAGAAGGAAGTCAAGTATGTGACTACGAATGTTGTTGAGTCCGGATGAGATCCGGACGTCACGAGGAGTTTCGGAATGGTCCGGAGGTAAAGAATAATATATAGGAAGTGGTATTTCGGCCGTCGGGAAAGTTTCGGGGTCTCCCGGCAATGTACCAGGACCACCGGAAGGGTCCCGGGGGTCCACCGTGTGGGGCCACCTATCCCGGAGGGCCCCATGGGCTGAAGTGGTAGGGGAACCAGCCCATAGTGGGCTGGTGCGCCCCCCTAGGCCCACCCCCTGCGCCTAGGGTTGAAACCTTAGGGGTGGGGGGGGCCCACTTGGCTTGGGGGGCACTCCACCCCCTTGGCCGCCGCCCCCCCTTGGAGATTGGATCTCCAGGGGCCGGCCTCTGTGGGGCCTATATAAAGGGGGAGGGAGGGGGCTGTACCCCATCTCCAAGGCGCAGCCCTCCCTCCCAACACCTCTCCTCCTCCGTAGCGCTTGGCGAAGCCACAGCCGAGTCTTGCTTCTCCACCATCACCACGCCGTCGTCCGCCGGTGGAGCTGTCTTCCTCAACCTCTCCTTCCTCCTTGCTGGATCAAGGCGGAGGAGATGTCACTCGTCTCGTCACGTGTGTTGAACGCGGAGGTGCTGTCCGTTCAGCACTTGGACATCGGTGATTTGAATCACGTTCGAGTACGACTCCATCATCACCTTGCAAGCTTCATACGCGATCTACAAGTGGTATGTAGATGCAAACTCTCTCCCATGACTCGTTGCTTAGATGAACTCATAGATGGATCTTGGTGAAGCCGAGGAAAAATTTTAATTTTCGCAGCGTTCCCCAACAAATGGCATCATGAGCTAGGTCTATCGTAGTTCTCTAATGCACGAGTAGAACACAATTTGTTGTGGGCGAGATCTTGTCAACTTACTTGCCTCTACTAGTCTTTTCTTGCTCAGCGGTATTGTGGGATGAAGCGGCCGGACCAACCTTACACGTGCGCTTCGTGAGACCGGTTCCACCGATTGACATGCACTAGTTGCATAAGGTGGCTGGCGGGTGTCTGTCTCTCCCACTTTAGTTGGAGCGGATTCGATGAACAGGGCCCTTATGAAGGGTAAATAGAAGTTGACAAAATCACGTTGTGGTTATTCAGTAGGTAAGAAAAGCGTTCTTGCTAGAACCCAATCGCAGCCACGTAAAAGATGCAACAACAATTAGAGGACGTCTAACTTGTTTTTGCAGCGATTGATCATGTGATGTGATATGGCCAGAAGTTGTGATGAATGATGAATTGTGATGTATGAGATCAAGTTCTTGTAATAGGATTCACGACTTGCATGTCGATGAGTATGATAACCGGCAGGAGCCATAGGAGTTGTCTTTATTTTTTTGTATGACCTGTGTGTCATTGAAGAACGCCATGTAAACTACTTTACTTCGTTGCTAAACGCGTTAGTCATAGAAGTAGAAGTAGTCGTTGGCGTGACAACTTCATGAAGACACGATGATGGAGATCATGATGATGGAGATCATGGTGTCAAGCCGGTGACAAGATGATCATGGAGCCCGAAGATGGAGATCAATGGAGCTTTATGATATTGGCCATATCATGTCACAACTATATAATTGCATGTGATGTTTATTATGTTTATGCATCTTGTTTACTTAGGACGACGGTAGTAAATAAGATGATCCTTACAAAATTTCAAGAAGTGTTCTCCCTAAGCGTGTGTACGTTGCGTTAAGTTCGTCGCTTCTAAGCACCACGTGATGATCGGTGTGATGGATTCTTACGTTCACATACAACGGGTGTAAGACAGTTTTACAGCGAAAACACTTAGGGTTAACTTGCGAGCCTAGCATGTGCGGACATGGCCTCGAACACGGAGACCGAAAGGTCGAACACGAGTCATATGGAAGATACGATCAACATGAAGATGTTCACCGACGATGACTAGTCCGTCTCACGTGATGATCGGACACGGGCTAGTCGACTCGGATCGTGTAACACTTAGATGACTGGAGGGATGTCTAATCTAAGTGGGAGTTCATAACTTGATTAGAACTTTATTATCATGAACTTAGTCTAAAACCTTTGCAAATATGTCTTGTAGATCAATGGCCAGCGCTAATGTCAACATGAACTTCAGCGCGCTCCTAGAAAACTAAGTTGAAAGATGATGGCAAGCAACTATACGGATCGGGTCCGGAACACGAGATCATCCTCATAGCTGCCAGAAGCAATATGTCCTAGAAGGACCGCTAGGTGGCGCTCCGTCCTAGAGAACCAAGGCGTTATGAGCGGCAGCAAGCTCGTCTTGATGATTACTCCCTCGTTCAATGCGGCATGCTTTACAGCTTAGAACCGGGCTCCAAAAGCGTTTTGAGCACCACGGAGCATATGAGATGTTCAAGAGCTGAAACTAGTTTTCCAAGCTCATGCCCGGTCGAAAGATATGATGTCTCGACAAGTTCTACAGATTGTAAGATGGAGGAAAACAGTTTTGTTAGTGAGCACATCCGAAGATGTCTGGGTTGCACAACCGTATGACCCGGTGAACATAAACCTCCCAGATGAGGCGGTCATTGACAGAATCCTCGATCGCTCCCACCAAGCTACAAGAACTTTGTGATGAACTACAACATGCGAGGGATGGTAAAGACCATTCTGAAGTGTTCTCGATCTTTGAAGTCGCAGAGGCTGAAATCAAGAAAGAACATCAAGTGTTGATGGTCAATAAAACCACTAAGTTCAAGAAGGGCAAGGGTAAGAAGAACTTCAAGAAGGGCGGCAAAGATGTTGCCTCGCTCGGTAAGCTTTGTTGCCGGGAAGAAGTCAAAGAATGGACCCAAGCACGAGGTGAGTCTTTTTATTGCAAGGGAAGGGTCCACCGAAGCGGAACTGCCCCAAATACTTAGCGGATAAGAAGGCCGCAACACCAAAGGTATATTTGATATACATGTAATTGATGTGTACCTTACGATTACTCGTAGTAACTCCCGGTATTTGATACGGTGTTGTTGCTCATATTTGTAACTCACAAGCAGAGCTACGGAATAAACGGAGACTGGCGAAGGGCGAGGTGACGATCGCGTCGGGAATGGTTCAGAGTCGATGTGATCGCCGTCGCACGCTGCCTCTACATTTACCCACAGGATTAGTTTTGAACCTTAATAATTGTTATTTAGTGCCATGTTTGAGCATGAACATTGTATCTGGATCTCGTTTAATCGAGATGGCTACTCATTTAAGTCTGAGAATAATGGTTGTTCGATTTATATGAGAGATATGTTTTATGGTCATGCTCCGATGGTCAATGGTTTATTCTTAATGAATCTCGAGCGTAATGTTACACATGTTCATAGTGTGGAAGCCAAAAGATGTAAAGTTGATAATGATAGTCCCACATACTTGTGGCACTGCCACCTTGGTCACATTGGTGTCAAGCGCATGAAGAAGCTCCATGTTGATGGACTTTTAGAGTCTCTTGATTATGAATCCTTTGACACATGCGAACCTTGCCTCTTAGGCAAAATGACCAAGACTCCGTTCTCCGGAACAATGGAGCGAGCAACCAAGTTGTTGGAAATCATACATACCGATGTGTGCGGTCCAATGGCGTTGAGGCTCATGGAGGATATCATTATGTTCTCACTCTCACCGATGACTTAAGTAGATATGGGTATGTCTACTTAATGAAACACAAGTCTGAGACCTTGAAAAGTTCAAGGAATTTCAGAGTGAGGTAGAGAATCAACGTGACCGAAAGATCAAATTCTTCTACGATCGGATCGTGGAGGAGAATACTTAAGTCACGAATTTGGTACACACTTAAGAAAATGTGGAATCGTTTCACAACTCACGCCGCTGGAACACCTCGGTAAACGGTGTGTCCGAACGTCGTGTCGCACTCTATTGGATATGGTGCGGTCTATGATGTCTCTTACCGATTTACGCTATCATTTTGGGGATACGCTCTAGAGACAGCTACATTCACTTTAAATAGGGCACCGTCTAAATCCGTTGAGGCGACACCGTATGAATTATGGTTTGGGAAGAAACCTAAGTATCGTTTCTAAAAGTTTGGGGGTGCGATGCTTATGTCAAGAAACTTCAACTGAAAAGCTCAAACCCAAGTCGGAAAAATGCGTATTCATAGGATACCCTAAGGAAACCGTCGGGTATACCTTCTACTTAAGATCCGAAGGCAAGATCTTTGTTGCCAAGAACGGATGCTTTACGGAAAAGAGTTTCTCTCGAAAGAAGTAAGTGGGAGGAAAGTAGAACTTCGATGAAGTACTACCTCTCGAGCGGGAAAGTGGTGCGGCGCAGAAACCGTTCTGTGATGCCCACACCAAGCGAAGAGGAAAACAATGATGATGATCAAGGTACTTCGGATCAAGTTACTCTTGAACTTCGAAGGTCCACGAGGACACGTTCCGCACTGAGTGGTACGGCAACCTGTCATGGAAATCATGTTGTTAGACAACAATGAACCTTCGAACTATGAAGAAGCGATGGCGGGCCTGGATTCCAACAAATGGCTTGAAGCCATGAAATCCGAGATAGAATCCATGTATGAAAACAAAGTATGGACTTTGACAGACTTGCCCGATGGTCGGCGAGTGATAGAAAATAAATGGATTTTTAAGAAGAAGACGGACGCGGATGGTAATGTTACCATCTATAAAGCACGACTTGTCGCTAAGGGTTATCGACAAGTTCAAGGGATTGACTACGACGAGACATTCTCTCCCGTAGTGAAGCTAAAGTCCGTCCGAATCATGTTAGCAATTGCCGCATACTATGATTATGAGATATGGCAGATGGACGTCAAAACGGCATTCCTTAACGGGCATCTTAAGGAAGAGTTGTATATGATGCAGCCGGAAGGTTTTGTCAATCCTCAGAACGCTAACAAAGTATGCAAGCTCCAGCGATCCATTTATGGACTGGTGCAAGCATCTCGGAGTTGGAACATTCGCTTTGATGAGATGATCAAAGCGTTTGGGTTTATGCAGACTTATGGAGAAGCCTGCGTTTACAAGAAAGTGGGTGGGAGCTCTGTAGCATTTCTCCTATTATATGTAGATGACATACTCTTGATGGGAAATGATACGAAATTTCTGGACAGCATTAAGGCCTACTTGAATAAGTGTTTTTCAATGAAGGACCTTGGAGAAGCTGCTTATATATTAGGCATCAAGATCTATAGAGATAGATCGAGACACCTCATAGGTCTTTCACAAAGCACATACCTTGATAAGATTTTGAAGAGGTTCAAAATGGATCAGTCCAAGAAGGGGTTCTTGCCTATGTTACAAGGTGTGAGATTGAGCTCGGCTCGATCACGACCACGCAAAAGATAAAGAAGAGATGAGTGTCATCCCTATGCTTCACCATAGGATCTATTATGTATGCCATCTTGTGTACGGACCGATGTAAACCTTGCCGTAAGTTTGGTTGCAAGATACCAAAGTAATCCCGCAAGGAACACTGGACAGCGGTCAAGAATATCTGAAGTACCGAAAAGGACAAAGGACATGTTTTCGTTTATGGAGGAGCGAAGAGCTCGTCAGAAGGGTTACGTCGGCGCTAGCCCGACTCGGATCTGGATGACTCTAAGTCACAAACCGGATCGTGTATATGTTGAATGGTGGAGCGGTGAGTGGTGCGGCTGCAAGCGAGCGTCGTGGCGGGATCTACGTGTGAAGCGGAGTACATGGCAGCCTCGAGGCAGCGATGAAGCGATTTGGGTGAAGGAGTTCATCACCGACCTAGGAGTCATACCCAATGCGTCGGGGCCGATCAAACTCTTCTGTGACAACTTGGAGCTATTGCCCTTGCCAAGGAGCCAGGTTTCACAAGAAGACCAAGCACATCAGCGTCGTTTCAACTCCATCCGTGAAAATGTTCAAGATGGAGACATAGAGATTTGCAAAGTGCACACGGATCTGAATGTCGCAGATCCGTTGACTAAACCTCTCGCGTGCAAAACATGATCAACACCGAACTCTATGGGTGTTCGATTCATCACAATGTAACTAGATTGGTGACTCTAGTGCAAGTGGGAGCTGTTGGAAATATGCCCTAGAGGCAATAATAAAAGTATTATTATATTTCAATGTTCATGATAATTGTCTTTTTGTTCATTCTATAATTGTATTATCCGGAAATCGTAATACACGTGTGAACACTTAGACCACAAATGTCCCTAGTGAGCCTCTAGTAGACTAGCTCGTTGTGATCAATAGATAGTCATGGTTTCCTGACTATGGACATTGGATGTCGTTGATAACGGGATCACATCATTAGGAGAATGATGTGATGGACAAGACCCAATCCTAAGCATAGCATTAAAGATCGTATAGTTCGTTTGCTAGAAGCTTTGCCAATGTCAAGTATCTCTTCCTTCGACCATGAGATCGTGTAACTCCGGTTACCGTAGGAGTGCCTTGGGTGTATCAAGCGTCACAACGTGGCGGGTGACTATAAAGGTGCATTACGGTATCTCCGAAAGTATCTGTTGGGTTGACACGGATCGAGACTAGGATTTGTCACTCCGTATGACGGAGAGGTATCTCTGGGCCCACTCGGTAATGCATCATCATAATGAGCTCAAGATGACCAAGGTGTTGGCCACGGATCATGCATTACTGATGCGAGTAAAGTGACTTGCCGTAACGAGACTGAACAAGGTATTGGGATACCGACGATCGAGTCTCGGGCAAGTAACGCACCGATTGACAAAGGAATTGCATACGAGGTTTGATCGAATCCTCGACATCGTGGTTCAACCGATGAAATCATCGAGGAGCATGTAGGAGCCAACATGGGTATCGGACCCGCTGTTGGTTATTGCCCGAGAGTCGTCTCGGTCATGTCTGCGTGTCTCCGAACCCGTAGGGTCTACACACATAAGGTTCGGTGGCGCTAGGGTTAGAAGGAAGTCAAGTATGTGACTACGAATGTTGTTGAGTCCCGGATGAGATCCGGACATCACGAGGAGTTTCGAATGGTCCGGAGGTAAAGAATAATATATAGGAAGTGGTATTTGGCCGTCGGGAAAGTTTGGGGTCTCCTAAGAATGTACTGGGACCACCGGAAGGGTCCCGTGGGTCCACCGGGTGGGGCCACCTATCCCGGAGGGCCCCATGGGCTGAAGTGGTAGGGGAACCAGCCCATAGTGGGCTGGTGCACCCCCCTAGGCCCACCCCCTGCGCCTAGGGTTGAAACCCTAGGGGTGGGGGGGCGCCCCACTTGGCTTGGGGGGCACTCCACCCCTTGGCCGCCGCCCCTTGGAGATTGGATCTCGGGGCCGCCTCCTGTGGGGCCTATATAAGGGGGAGGAGGGGCTGCTGTACCCCATCTCCAAGGCGCAGCCCTCCCTCCCAACACCTCTCCTCCTCCGTAAGCGCTTGGCGAAGCCACCGCCGAGATCTTGCTTCTCCACCATCACCACGCCGTCGTGCTGCCGGTGGAGCTGTCTTCCTCAACCTCTCCTTCCTCCTTGCTGGATCAAGACGGAGGAGACGTCACTTGTCCCGTACGTGTGTTGAACGCGGAGGTGTTGTCCGTTCAGCACTTGGACATCGGTGATTTGAATCACGTTCGAGTACGACTCCATCATCACCTTGCAAGCTTCCGCACGCGATCTACAAGTGGTATGTAGATGCAAACTCTCTCCCATGACTCGTTGCTTAGATGAACTCATAGATGGATCTTGGTGAAGTCGTAGGAAAAATTTTAATTTTCTGCAACGTTCCCCAACACCAAGCGGAGTTGTCGGCGATGAAGGTGAGAGCGCCGAGACGGATCTTGCGGCCCTCGACCAAAACTCCTCCAGCAACCATGATGAAAGTAATCGGAAGAATCGCAACTTCTCCAAAAATCGCTAAGACACCTGCCCCACGGTGGGCGCCAACTGTCGTGGTTCTAAGTCTGACAGTAGAGTGGGGGTAGGTATGGAGAGGCAAGGTCCTAGCTATGGAGCAGTTGTAAACACAAGAGATGTACGAGTTCAGGCCCTTCTCGGAGGAAGTAACAGCTGAGGGAGTCCTGGACTAGGGGGTGTCCGGATAGCCGGACTATCAATATCCGCCGAACTCCAAGACTACGAAGATACAAGATTGAAGACTCCGGCTCGTGTCCGGATGGTACTTTCCTTGGCGTGGAAGGCAAGCTTGGCAATACGGATATGTAGATCTCCTACCATTGTAACCGACTCTGTGTAACCCTAGCCTCCTCCGGTGTCTATATAAACCGGAGGGCTTTAGTCTGTAGGACAACATACATCTCAACAACCATACCATAGGCTAGCTTCTAGGGTTTAGCCTCCTTGATCTCGTGGTAGATCTACTCTTGTACTACCCATATCATCAATATTAATCAAGCAGGACGTAGGGTTTTACCTCCATCGAGAGGGCCCGAACCTGGGTAAAAACATCGTGTCCCTCGTCTCCTGTTACCATCCGCCTAGACGCACAGTTCGGGACCCCCTACCCGAGATCCGCCGGTTTTGACACCGACATTGGTGCTTTCATTGAGAGTTCCTCTGTGTCGTCACCAATAGAGCGGATGCCTCCACCCGTCTTCAAAGACGGTGTTTTCGCCGGAGGGGCCTTGGCCGCCGGCCAAACTATCCGGCTTGGTGGTTTTCTCATGACCGCCTGTCCGGCCGCCGCTTCAGCAATGACCTCTCGAGTCGTCGGAGGCAATCTTCGCGTCAGCCCTAAAGCTGTCGAACAGTTAGATCCAATAGAGCTCTCGTCTGTTAACGAGCTCTTGGATCGCATCGCCGCCCTGGGAGTCACTACGGACTACAACCAGATTGGGCTTAAAACCGATCTGAGAGAGATCAACTCTCCCCAGGCCACCCACCACGTCTCAGTGGTAGAGGAGCAATACGGCAACTCTTTGCCAGTGTTGAAGACAATTCATGTCCGGATTCCCGAACCCTCCATGTCGGATTCCCGCGGAGGGACGGACTTCGATCGAGTATTGAACTTAAAATCATGCATCGCCCCGGACTCGCATTGGATTGCGTCCAAGAAACCAAACTTCAATTGGAAACTCCTTGGCCTTTGAGCCTCAAGATGGGCGAGGATCGGACTCTATTCCACCCACCCGCCCGGACATATGCGATCTATCTCTAATACGGCAAGAGCCTCATCAAACAAATACACCACCATTGGGCGATTCCTCCTGGTTATGGGCAGGATAAAGGACTGCCGAGAGGAAAACGCAATATCAATCTTCTCGCAATAACCGCACGGACAAGGGAATACTAAACGCCATTGATCGTCGCAAAATTACGCGCTTCACCGATCGGCATCCATTATGCGAAATATTGTGCGATGGAGAGTTTCGAAAACCGAAAATCAATTTTGGGATAATCCGCCCCAAACCCGATCCATGATAAAAGGCGCCTTACAATCGGGCCCCGGATGCAAAAACGAAAAACAAAAACCCAATAAGGAAGCGGAACCGTCTTTGGAGGGATGGCTCAATGGACCTGTAAACTTCATAGTACGAGAGGAGCCGTCCCAACACATAGCCTTCGAGCATGTTGGATATTACGGCGGTGGCCAAAAGTGGCGAAGAGCTCCTAGCTCCGAAACCACTCCAACAATACCAAAGACGGTATCAACAGTCTTGAGACTTTCGCATCAAATAATATCAAAACGAACAATCCATGAACTCCCGAAGTCTACCAAGTAGCAACAAGCAAATCCATGGAGCGACAGCTATTACCTTCAATGCGATGGCGAGCCCACATTACGAACAACGAGCCCGGCCAAGACCGGTACTTAGTCCCATAGTGGGCGGCTTTCGGTGACAAAAGTCCTCATGGATGGCGGCATGACTAAACCTCATTTATGAGGAAACTGCGAAAAATGGAAATTGATTGGAGCCGTATTGAGCGAAGCAGCCCAACCTTTAGAGGAATAATCCCTAGCCGGAAGCGCTGCACGGAAAAATCACACTCGATGTGGTGTTCGGCTCTCCGGACAATTACAGATCCGAAGAAGTCACGTTCGGTGGCCCGTTCAGCGAAGAGGTATCACGCCATATTAGGACGAGAGGCATTCACAATTTTTCAAGCAATACCTCATTACGGGTACATGAAGCTCAAAATGCCTGGGCCCAGCGGAATAATCACTCTCACTAGTGATCCGGACATAGCACTCCGCGCCGAAAACAAGACAGCCGCACTAGCCCTCGAGGCACTATCCGAAGCCTTAGCGGCAGAGGAACTCACCGCGCTACGCTATACGGCGAACAGGGACGATGTGATACTCGATAAAAGATCCAAGTCCACCTCCTTCAAACCAGCAGACGAGATAATAAAATTCCAGGTCCATCCAACGGACCCAACAAAGACGGCTTCCATTGGGGCACAGTTGAACCCCGAAGTAGACGCCAGATCCTGCGTGAATTCTTCGGGAAAATTGGGATATCTTCGCTTTGGCATGCTTCGGACATGCCGGAATCCTCGCAGTTGGCGTAACACAGCCTAAACATCCTAAAAGGATTCAAGCGATCAAACAGGCTCTTGACGATTTTCCGAGCCTAAAAGACAGGCAATGGGAGAAGAGCTAGCCAAACTATTGGAAGCCGGATTCATTAGAGATATCAAACATCCGGATGGCTAGCAAATTTGGTGATGGTACCAAGAAGGATAAATCTGGCGCCTGCGGTCGATTTTAAAGACCTCAATAAAGCTTGCCCAAAGGATCCTTCCTCTCCCCGCATCGATCAAATTATCGATGCCACAAAGAAGGCACGATTCGTTGTGCTTCCCGGATGCATACTCGGCTATCATCAAATCAGATGGCGGAAGCGAACCAAGCCGCAAGCGGCATTTATCACTCCATATGGACCATTACGCTTCAACACGATGCCCTTCGGACTCAAAAACGCCCGGCGCAACATATCGGCGCATGATTCAAACATGTCCGCCACCCGGATCGGCAAAACGATCGAGGCATACGTGAGAGCGGCGTAGTCGTCAAAACAAAACACGTCGAAACTTTAGTAGACGATTTGAGGCTCACATTCGACAACCTCGGAGCATATGACATCAAGTGAATCCGGAAAAATGCATTTTGGTACCGGCCGGAAAGCTCTTTGGGCTTCATTGTATCCGGTAGAGGAATTGAAGCAAATCCGCCAAAATCCGAGCTCTGTCACGCTTGGATATTCCAAAAGACCTCAAACAAATACAAAATTAACGGGATGCGTGGCAGCCTTAAGCCGCTTTATCTCCCTGTTTAGGAGAAAAGGCGTTGCCCTCTATCGCCTCCTCAGCGCACCAAACACTTCGAGTGGGCGGATGCCGCCCTTCTTGGGACTCGAAGAAATAAAGGCCATACCGCAACAAATCCGGTCTGGCTCGCGCCCACTGGGCGAACCAAAGTTGTTATACATCGCAGCAACGCATCAAGTTGTAAGCACACGGTCCTCGTCGTCGAGCGAGCGGATGAAGGGCATAAATTCCCTCTTCAAAACCAGTGTATTATGTACCTTTGTGTTAACCCCTGCAAATCCGTTACCGCACTATCGAGAAGATAGCATATGCGGTGTTCATGGCGTCTCGAAGCTCGGCACTACTTTCAAGAGTGCTCGATAATGATGGCCTCTGAAGTACCACTCAATGACATTATAAATAACATGACATAGCAGGCGGGATAGCAAAATGGGCCATTGAGCTCTTACCATTCGACATCACTTACAAACCTCGGCGAGCTATAAAGTCACAAGTTTTGGCTGACCTCGTCGCCGAATGGACCGAAGCCGAACTCCCTAAAGAGTATGGCGCATACTCCAATTGGACTATGCATTTCGACGGCTCCAAAATGATGGCCGGACTGGGGGTTGGCGTCGTCTTGGCGTCCCCACCGGAGATCTGATCGATATGTACTTCAAATAATGTACACGGACTCCAACAATGCAGCGAATCGAGGCCTGTTACATGGTCTCCGGATGGCGGTCTCCATGGGCATTCAACGCCTAGAGGTGCACGGGACTCAAACCTTGCAATATCCCAAATAAGCGGAGACTTCAACGCCAAGGATCCGAAAATGGCAGCATATCGCAACGCTGTCCTAAAATGTCATTTCGGTTTGAAGGACTCGAATTCCATCACATAGCCGAGATAATAACCAAGCGGCCGACATCTTGGCACGCATCGGTGCGAAACGTGATGTTGTCCTCAAATATCTTCTGGGCGGCTCTTCAAGCCATCCGTACTATGGGAAGAGGGCCGGTAGCGACAAACCGGAGAAAACCGCACCAACCGGTGATTGGCAGATGACATAACACCCTCCGCCCACGTTATAATGGCAGCAATCGCGCGTGGGATGAACCTTTCTAGCCTAGTTACTTAGGCGGGAACTTCCAAGACCAAAATGAGGCCCATTTGCATAGTCCGTGATCGAAGGCCTACAAGGTCCATGAGGAGAACTTTATAAGAAAAGTACTACCGAGTCCTTCAAAGGTGTATCTCCGAAGAAGAAGGGCGAAACCTCTGGCTGAAATTCATGCGGACTAGGCGGACACCACGCAGCAGCCGGGCCCTTGTAGGAAAGGCATTCCGTCTGAGATTTTATTGGCCGACGGCTCGGGCAGCATACAGACTTGGTCCAGCGATCGTTGGTTGTCGACTCTTTGCTAATCGAGCCATATGCCACCCACGCCCTCAAAACCATACCCATTACCTAGCCATTCATGTCTGGGGCTTGACATGGTTGGACCCCTTAAAGGGGGAACCCACAAGAAAAAGTACCTATTGGTCATGGTGGATAAGTTCACCAAATGGATAGAGGCCAAATCGGTCAAAACGGCAGAGTGGGACCGGTGATAGACTTTATATCGGGGTGGTACACCGTTCTGAGTCCCCACAGCATCATCACCGACAACGGCACGAACTTCACGGCCGATGAGGTTAAGTCATGGTGCAAAAATATGGGCATCAAGCTCGACTATGCGTCGATCTATCACCCTCAAACCAGCGGTCAAGTGGAAAGAGCAAATGGTCTAATAATGGCGGCATTAAACCCGGACTAGTGAGGTCACTCACTAAATCCGACGCACAATGGGTCGAGGAGCTCGACTCCGTACTGGGGCTGCGGACAACGCCTAACCGTACTACGGATTCACACCATTTTTATGGTATCGGCGTAGAGGCAGTCTTGCCCTGTGACATTATTCATGACTCACCTCGAGTGTGCATGTATGAGGAAAGGGAGGCCGAGCTTGATCGGCGGGACAGCTTGGACACATTGGAGGAAGAACGGGACGTCGCGAAGGCTCGTTTCGCATTCTATCAGCAGCAGGCCTGAAGATATCAAAGCAGAGAAGTACGGGCCAAGACTTACAACGTTGGTGAACTAGTTCTCGCTGCGGACAAGAAAAGGACAAGCTCAAGCCCGGATGGGAGGGCCCTTCATTATCGATCAAGTCTTGACGGCGTGAGCATACCATCTATGAAATGTGTCGGATAACCGACTCGAGCCGAACCCATGGAACGCAGCCCGCCTCCGACGATTCTACGCCTAGCGCCGGACTAAGAGTTCGTCCCCTTCCCCCGTCCAAACTTTTACACTTCGGCTGTCTTTTGTTTCCCTTTTTATCCTTTTCACTTAAAAGCCCTTCCGGGCCTATTTTTGCATTCTTTACATACGCATGATGTGCCATCCGCACTCATTATTCCCGGGGCTTCTCTTACGAAGCTCAATTATCTGGGTTTCATACCCAACACATGTGTCAAGCTTCCACATGTACCTTTTACTCGCCATTATATGCATCGATATGACTTAAGTTTTGGCCAAGTTGGGTTGCTGGCTCTGTGCTTACCCCTATGTTCCCGATTGTTCGGCTAGGAGGTAAAGGAGCACCTCTGCGATTATTCTTCTGGGTCACCGGATGTGTACCTCGACCGGGTGAAGCCGAAAGCTAGCGTTCTTAAGGGAATATTCGGTCGGTGACTTAAAAGATGACTTTTACCTATTTATCTATTTGCCCCAGATGTTTTATGCTTTCTTTGCAGTCCGGACATGCACATTAGGGCATGCCTCCCAAATAAAGGAACCCTTAACGGAACTATTCTCCTGGAAGATGTTTCTTACTAACCATGTAATATAACATAACTAGTTGGGCACTTGTGCGATAAAGCACTAATGACCCCTACGCTGGTCTCCATGCATACCACGGTTGTTTCTTAACCAATAAGGTATTCGACACACTCCGGACTCTAGGGTCCCGAGGTCAAAGCTTAAAAGGTCGGCAAAGACAAGCGATCTACAATCCGGCTAGAAGGCATTTCACATGTCACTTTAAAGGATAACATACATTGTCAAATTTATTGATTGTATTCCTCCTCAATCCCGTCTAACAGGCTGTCTAGTTTCTGATCCCGTTGGGAAAATTTAGCAGCCAACTCTACTTGGCTGTACACTAAACTCACAGGATCTCCTTCCCATCGGGCCCCACCGTCCAACTTCGCCATGTGGTTGGGGTCCGCCTTCTTGTATCGCGTCTTCACCATGGCCCAAGCCTCCTGGCACCTTGACGGCAAGCGAAATCTTCCACAAAGCAGGCGCTGCGCACTCCTGCAGCTTCTCCATAAGCTCCCGAGGCCCTCGGGTAGGGTGAGGGCTGGCCATAAAGCCCGAGCGACGCTGCTCATTGCTGCCGAACTCGTTCGAGTAGTTGCAATAGTTAGGAAGTTGATCACCCACCGATATGGGCATTTCCTCTGCAGACGACCCGTGAGTATACCTACAAGACATATCATGTCAAAACACTTCCTCGCCGAACTCTTCTTTTCAAAAAGTTCGCTCAAGCACTTATGTAAATGCCGCGGCGAAGCCGCTGATTCTCCTTAACGGAGCCGGACAGCTCGGCTGAGCGCCTTTCAGCTCTTCTCCGAGCTTGGCGTTGGCATCTGGAGCTTGTTCCTTTCTGCTGAACCCTATTCAGACACTCTCGCCGACCTTTAGGCTGGCATAGCAATGCTTACTGTCCGGATCTTGTCGGTGGTACTGCAATGTCATTATTAGACTCGCGCATGCCGCATAGCGCTTACATTTATTAATAAAAATGCGTTACGGGAGGGTCTTTCCGTCTCCTCCTCCGTGCAGCAAGTCTTGACCTCAAGTTGGGCCTTGCAATCTTGCAGCTCCCGAGACAATTGGGCGTTCTTCTCGTTAGGTGCCCGAAATTTACAATGATCCTTAAATCAGCTAGCATAACTAATTTAAGTCTCGGGGGCTCTTGGTATATACAACCATTAAAATTCCCTTACCCATATGTCTTTCACATCTTTGCTCCGTGGCTCTGGTAAAACCATTTTGAGCAGAGAGAGATGCGCGTCCCTGCGTTAAAGGCATCCAATGCCTCAGGAAAAGCACGCTTCTTGAAATCTTGTCGTGGCGCCTATGGTTCATAGCGCTCTCCACCTCGACTTGGTGGCGGACGATCTGTCGGTATCCTCCATTGAGCAGGATCCGGCTCGCGTTTGCGCTTGCCTCCCCTCTAGTCCGGCGCTGGAGCACGGCGGTGGTGGTCGGATTGGCAATTCCTGCGCTCGCAGATCCGTGAGTGCTTTTTCTCCTACAAAGATCATGAGCACTCGGCGTTTCCTCTAGCGTTGCTCTGAAAATTCGAATCTGAGCTATACCTTTGCGGTGGCGTTTCCGTCGCGCTGCGCTCCTTTTCCTTTCTTTGGTTCGGATGGCCTCTATTGGTCGGCCGCTTGAGCTCGCTTCTCGCCAGTAAAGGCGCTTCTGCAAAATACCATCGTTCGCGAAGGTCGAAATGGGCAGGGAAGAGATACTGGTGTCCGGACTTTGGTCGCGGTCACCTAGGAAGCCGGACTTAGTCCGGGGTAGTCTGCCGTAATGGCAACCAGAGCATTGTCTATGCTGAGCTGGTGATACACCCCGTCGATCAGCTCCACCTCGATGTCCGGGTCCTCTTCGGAGGCCGGACCCAGGGATCCTTCTGGATCTTCCGGTTGCGGAGCAGGACTCACCATGTCCTCCACAGTCCGGCGCAGATCCTGCGTCGAGGACATAATGTGAGAAGCTTAAAACTTCGAAAGCATGGGTTGAGCCCTTCAAGGTGTTCACTTACCCATCCTCTGGGGTTGATCATGGAAAACCCATTCAAAGGGTTCGTCCGAAGGAAATCCTCCTTCTCCCCATTGTACAGGCCGGACAGGATCTTCACCAGATCCTCGGTCGAATCCGCCCTTGCGGCGGCCGTCGGTATCATCATCTTCCCGTTGAAATCCCACATGGGGTGGCCTCAGTATTGCGGTGGCTGTACCCTCGCTTGATGCATGTCGCCATGACTCGATCATGGTCGGCGGAATGAGCCATTAATCTTATCCGGCCCATCAAGTAGTGGGCGCTCTTGTCTTCCTCAATCGGGGCTCATGGGCGCCCGGTGGCGTTTCTTCAAGGGAGCAGCACTAAACTCCGGAGGCCGATCCGAATGGGTCCGGCAATGAGCATCTCCTATATAAAACCATTCCGAGGGCGGTCTTGGATGCCTTCTTGGGAGTGCGGATAGGTATCCGGTCCGGCGATCGCCATATTTGGCGCCGCCCACTTGATATATGGACCCCTGGTGAGAACGAGTGCGAGGCAAAATAGCCTCTTCCACAATGCAAAATGGGGCTCGATGCCGAGAATAGCTCGCAAAAGAGCTACGTAGCCGCGATATGCGGAGATGAGGCGGGCATAAGGTGATGGAGCTGAGTCCGTAGATCTTGAGAGCCCGCGGAGGAGCGGATGTATTGAAATCCGAGTCCCTTATCGTAAGGGACAAAACACACTCGCTCCCCTTATTGGGGCTTGGAGGTCCTCCGCCTGCCTCCCACCTTGATAAGTAACCAGTCCGGCCCGACCGAACCATGAAGGCCGGAGGAGAAACCCTCTGTTTGGAGCTTCACTAGCTCGTTGTCTGAAATAGAGCACCTCCTCCAATTCCCCGGCGGTGGGCTGGGAGCGCGTGAAGAAGAGCCGCGTTGACGATCCATGGTGGAATGGATTTCTAGGTCAGAGGCGCTTCGATGGAGTATACGCGAGAGGAAGACGGTGCGGTTTGGATCTAGATTCTTGCCTCTTTTATAGGCGAGCGACTCGCACAATTAAGGGGTAAAATGTAAAAGACACCCTGGCTTTTCGCATTCATGCGACGCGTGGAAGAGGGCCATTATTTGGCATAGAAGCCGAGGAACACAGTGTTCAAGATGAAGCCGGACACTATTTGGCAGGTACATGGAATTTGAAGGGAGAACCCGCCTTGCAACGCCGAAGACTATAAACACGCTGGACTTATCATCATTGAAGCCTGGTTCGGGGGCTACTGAGGGAGTCCTAGACTAGGGGGTGTCCGGATAGCCGGACTATCAATATCCGCCGGACTCCAAGACTACGAAGATACAAGATTGAAGACTCCGGCTTGTGTCCGGATGGTACTTTCCTTGGCGTGGAAGGCAAGCTTGGCAATACGGATATGTAGATCTCCTACTATTGTAACCGACTCTGTGTAACCCTAGCCTTCTCTGGTGTCTATATAAACCGGAGGGCTTTAGTCCGTAGGACAACATACATCTCAACAATCATACCATAGGCTAGCTTCTAGGGTTTAGCCTCCTTGATCTCGTGGTAGATCTACTCTTGTACTACCCATATCATCAATATTAATCAAGCGGGGCGAGGGTTTTACCTCCATTGAGAGGGCCCGAACACAGGTAAAACATCGTGTCCCTCGTCTCCTGTTACCATCCGTCTAGACGCATAGTTTGGGACCCCCTACCCGAGATCCGCCGGTTTTGACACCGACAACAGCACTACGTCTCGGAGCCCGGAGGCGGTCGAGTGAATTATGCGTGTATGGATTACAGGGGTGCGAACCCTTTACACTGAGGAGGGTGGCTTATATAGTGTCCGCTGGACCCCTCCGCCCTCGAGAATCTTTGGGTTTAAAGTACATTAAGTCTAGGCGTTACTGGTAACGCCTCACATAAAGTGTCCTAAATGTCATAAAGACTACTTAATTACAGACCGTTGCGATGCAGAGTGGCTCTTGATCTTCTGGTGGTCGAGTCCTTCGAGTCCGTCGAGTGAAGTCTCTCTTGGTCAACTGGAAGGTAGTTTCTTCTGAGGGTGTCCTTGGGTAGGGTACTTAGATCAGGTTTATGACCCTACCCTAGGTACATGACTTCATCATTGTCCCCCCCAAAAAAAGGCCAAAAAGAAAAAAAAAAGAGGAAAGGCCAAAGAAAAAAAAAGAAAGGCCAAAAAAGGCCCAAAAAAGAAAAAAAAATAAAAAAAGAAATAAAAGGGGGGCAATGTTACTATCTCTTTTTCCACACTTGTGCTTCAAAGTAGTACCATGTTCTTCATATAGCGAGTCTCATATGTTGTCACTTTCATATACTAGTGGGAATTTTTCATTATAGAACTTGGCTTGTATATTTCTACGATGGGCTTCCTCAAAATGCCCTAGGTCTTCGTGAGCAAGCATGTTGGATGCACACCCACTAGTTTTCTTTTGTTGAGCTTTCATTCATTTATAGCTCCAGTGCATCCGTTGCATGGCAATCCCTACTCCTCATGTTGACATCAATTGATGGGCATCTCCATAGCCCGTTGATTATCCTTGTTAATGTGAGACTTTCTCCTTTTTTGTCTTCTCCATACAATCCCCATCATCATATTCTATTCCACCCATAGTGCTATATCCATGGCTCATGCTCATGTATTGCGTGAAAGTTGAAAAAGTTTGAGATTATTTAAGTACGAAACAATTGCTTGGCTTGTCATCGGGGGTGTAGAATTTGGGAACATTTTTGTGTGACAAAAATGAAGCATAGCCTAACTATATGATTTTGTAGGGATGAACTTTCTTTAGCCATGTTATTTTGAGAAGACATGATTGCTTTGATTAGTATGCTTAAAGTATTACTATTTCTTATGTCAATATGAACTTTTATTTTGAATCATTTGGATCTGAACATTCATGCCACAATAAAGAAAATTACATTAAGAATTATGCTAGGTAGCATTCCACATCAAAATTTGTTTTATCATTTACCTACTCGAGGACGAGCAGGAATTAAGCTTGGGGATGCTTGATCGTCTCCAACATATCTATAATTTTTATTGTTCCATGCTATTATATTACCCGTTTTGGATGTTTTTATGGGCTTTATTTTACACATTTATATCATTTTGGGACTAACCTACTAGCTGGAGGCCCATTGCCCGTCTGCTTTTTTTTGCCTATTTGATATTTCAAGAAAAGGAATATCAAGCGGAGTCCAAGCGGAATGAAACCTTCAGAGTGTGATTTTTGGAGCGAACGTGATCCGAGAGGACTTGGAGTGCAAGTCAAGAAGCAGCCGAGGCGGCCACGAGGTGGAGGGCGCGCCCACCCATATAGGCGCGCCCTATCTCGTGGGCCCTCGGCGACCATCGACCTACTTCTTCCTCCTATATATACCCACGCACCCAAAACATCCAGGAGCCAACAAAAACAATTTCCACCGCCAGAACCTTACAGATCCACGAGATCCCATCTTGGAGCCTTCGTCGGCGCTCCGCCGGAGGGGGAATCGACCACAGAGGGTTTCTACATCAACACCATAGCCCCTCCGATGAGTTGTGAGTAGTTTACCACAGACCTTCGGGTCCATAGTTATTAGCTAGATGGCTTCTTCTCTCTTTTTGGATCTCAATACCATGTTCTCCTCGATCTTCTTGGAGATCTATTCGATGTAACTTTTTTTCGGTGTGTTTGTCGAGATCCGATGAATTGTGGGTTTATGATCAAGTTTAACTATGAGAAATATTTGAATCTCCTCTGAATTCTTTTATGTATGATTGAGTTATCTTTGCAAGTCTCTTCGAATTATCAGTTTGGTTTGGCCTACTAGATTGATCTTTCTTGCAATGGGAGAAGTGCTTAGCTTTGGGTTCAATCTTGCGGTGTCCTTACCCAGTGACAATAGGGGTTGCAAGGCACGTATTGTATTGTTGCTATCGAGGATAAAAAGATGGGGTTTATATCATATTGCATGAGTTTATCCCTCTACATCATGTCATCTTTCTTAATCGTTACTCTGTTCTTATGAACTTAATACTCTAGATGCATCTTTGGATAGCGGTCGATGTGTGGAGTGATACTAGTAGATGCGCATGAGTCGGTCTACTTGTCGCGACATGATGCCTATATACATGATCATGCCTAGATAATCTCATAATTATTAAGCTTTTCTATCAATTGCTCGACAAGAATTTGTTCACCCACCGTAATATTTATGCTATCTTGAGAGAAGCCACTAGTGAAACCTATGGCCCCGGGTCTATCTTTTATCATATAAGCTTTCAATCTACTTTTATTTGCATCTTCACTTTTTTAATCTATATTATAAAATACTAAAAATATATTTATCTTATCATAATATCTCTATCAGATCTCACTTTCATGAAGTGGTGTGAAGGGATTGACAACCCCTTTATTGCGTTGGTTGCGAGTTCTTTGTTTGTTTGTGCGTGCGTGGGACTTTTGAGGAGCCTCCTCTTTGGATTGATACCTTGGTTCTCAAAAACTGAGGGAAATACTTACGCTACTATTGCTGCATCACCCTTTCCTCTTCAAGGAAAACCAACGCAAGCTCAAGACGTAGCACATGGTCATACGTGTACATGATTTAGACAGGTATGCCTTAGTCTGGAGCCAAATATCTCAAACTAAACATTGCCCTTTTCCCTATTATCATGGGGCAATTATTGAGTATGTGCTTATCCACAAACATTGTCTTGTCCCTATTCTCATGGTTGGTTGTTGAATTAACTTCGTACGTGCTTATCCACAACAAGATGGCTCTACGAGTTGTGTTAGTAATCTCTCGATCTTTCTCGATCAGTTTGACGTTGTTAGTTGTTTTTTTTCGAAAAGGGGGTTTTGCCACGGCCTCTGCATCAGAACGATGCATATGGCCATATTATTGATAATCAAAAGTCCAACATAAGTCTCGAGGTCTCAAACAAAAGTAAAAATGCTCACAAAGAGCATGAATGCAAAAATAGGATAGCCACGACCGGCAGGCAAAACAAAAGATAGAAAACTAAACACCTATCTTATTACATGACCGACATCCAAACGGGTTGAAGATAGGTCGTGCTACCGTCTCCCATCGGATAGATCCAGTAACCAAATGCTCCCCGGCCTCCGTCGGAGTGAGTAGCGACCTTGTTAGTAGTTGTGTGTGTATTCTCTTCCTTCCTATCACTCTGTGTACTATATTTACCCAAGTACACACTGCGTATTTGACACGGTCTCATATGCATGTTACGTACATAATATGATTAGTACAGTACGTACCTCTCCTCCTCAGTCAGGCCTAATTGTTGGAGACCAACATATACATACACGATTAGTATTAGACGAATAGGCTTCAACTTGATGGGTCCTAGATGTCATAATCACAATAGGAAGAAGCATTTTTTTACTTGAAATAAGGTGGACACTTGCTTATGTATGGCCATATGAAGCTAGGTGGGTCTTTGTTGTCAGCCTCTCCATGTATAATTATCTTTTGATGGCTCCCGTTTGTTTACTACATTGATGACACTAGACGGTGACACTGCAGTGAGCGCACCAAGACGGTGGATGACAGCAAGGCCTTAGACAAGAACAACCCAGACACAGTAAGACGCAGTAATGGAGTCCCAGACAAAGGGGAATACGATGGTTAACTGGTTCGGGTGCGAGGTGGGGCAGCCGTTGGTGGATAATAAAAGGAAGTGTGGGGTATAGGGGTGACCTGGCTGGCGGTTTAGGATAGAGTGAGACGGTGATGCATGCACAGCTGTGCCATCGGCCACGGGAGGCGGGAACAGACAAGCCAACCGACGCTAGTTTGGGCGGCCGAGAAAGAAGACACGAGATTGAATAAGCATGGCAACCATTGGATTGATATCCAACGGGCATGGCTTTCAAATTTGTTTGCTTACTATGTTGACAACACTTTGTGTAGGCTTTAACCTCGTGGGTACCAAATGTCAGCTCCCAAATCAGATGCAAACCTACAATCCCTTTTTTGTGGAATATAGGTCCTATAAGGCCCAACACCATCCCTCCTCTTAAAAGATTTGTAGATGGCTAGTAAAAGAAAATATGTTTGGGTTGTCTTGGGCGTTCTAAAAACTAAATTCGGCTTGGGTTTATGAAAAAATTGAGTTAGAAATAGGAGAAAAGTGGAGCATCTTCAAATTTCTCTCCCTATTTTTCCGATGATGACAAAAGAATCGTACCTATAAAAATCCTATAGTCTAAATCTTATTGTACTTTATTTCATATCTAACCCAAACAGTCTCTAAAAATGTATGTTTGGAGCCTATGTACGTGTACTTTTGGTCTAAGGATCAAATCTTGAGAGTGGTTAGAGTTTTAGTACTCTAATGATTAATAACTACTCTCTTCGTTCATAAATAAGCGACGTGGTTTGAGTTAATTTGAACTAAAACTGCGTCATTTGTTTATGAATGGAGGTTCTATAATGATGGCCCCTTCAATCTTGATGCTTTATATTTGAAGGTGTAACCCTGACTAAGGGCATATAAATTGGTTGACTAGATCATCGAAGGCGCGCGTTGCCGCGCCCATACATTTTTACAATGGATTTATAGGAATTCCCATCAATGTATACGCAACAAAAAGTTAAATTAACATAAATTGACCCATATATTGCTCAGTCATCAAAGGGGGAGTTTAATCGGTTTCCTCTGCAGCACAAAGGAATACTTGGCGCGTTGTTGCACCCATCTATTTGTCGCGAGATTAAAATCTGCTGAAAGTTCATCTAGCGTCGTGTTTTGGATATGAGATCCCAGAAATCAACATATTTATATATTCATTAAAAGAGTATAAATAATCTGGTGCTTGAACTAAGCCTTTCCAAACGATGTGGTAGTGCATGAAGCTTTAAAAATGTGTGAAAGATGATACCTAGCCTTACTTATTAATCACATTAGAGATATATTCGGGAAGAAATGCATATGCGAATACAACCAAAATGTGCCAATGGAAACACATTTGTATTTGTAAGTAAACGTACAATTTCCTTTCAGGAAGACAAATACATGTTCTTGACCTGGAAACTATCGTTTGGACAAAAAGGGAACCCGATTGGATGTTGTTTCCCTTCAAAGGCAATCGTAAGTTAGGCAATGCCAAAGATTGTACAGAAGAGATTGCAAGCACCGCAAATGGATCAGAGTACCAAAACAGCAAAATACTCACTTCTGGAACCAGCTAGCTCAGAAAAACCAATCCGTCTATCTCAGAAAGAACATCAAACATTTCACTTCCGAATGAGCTTCAACGAAGGCGATGGTATGGCTTCCATTATATGTTAGACGCATGCCAAAATTTGGCGCCAAGGCAGGAACGCATCATACATTCACCAAGAAAATGGAGGATTCAGTTCTCGCTTGCTCTGATGCATACATGGATCAGGAGTTCAGAATATCGGTAATGCCCAAATTAAGAATTGCGAGGTAATTTACTGACAGAAATAAGCAAAGCAATTGACATAATCAAAAGAAGGGTTAGATCTCTACTAGTCGTCCCAAGAATTGAGTCGAAATTGAAACTCTTCTTATGGCAATCATGGAACCTACAAAAAAAAACCTTACAGAACAAACCACATAATTAAGCCAGGAAGAACATTTGTGGCCCATAGAGCAGGCAAAGATTATGGTGGATCCATGGGTTAGTGGTGTCAGTCCGTAGGTGACAGTTGTGATGATGCTCCTAGCAAGGTCATTGTTGAGAAGGAAACACATGCCGGTATCTTAACTTCCATGAACCCTATACATAATAATTATGATAGTGAAGGTCACAAACTGAAGAAGCAAACTATCATATTGCAAAGACAACATACTGAAAAACACTACATAGAACCAATAAGGTTGATGCAGTTATCTATGTCATGCAACATATATTTTGTGAACATTCTTCAGATGAGCATCTTGATAAGTTCATGTATTCGTCTATTCGATCAAGGGTCGGCTCCTTCATGACTAAAAAAATTTAAATCCACAGTATTCTGCGATTATTGATGTAAAGTTTAAAAGACATATTTTGTCACTACCTCACAAACCGAATCTGCAGACCATAGAAGAGGTTTAGTATATGTTTACCTTATGCCAAGAAGTTCCAAATCCGACCTGATGTGCCTAGGACTTAATGCTCGACTACAACTATACATTTTTGCATGGGTCCTGCTAATTTTATATTAACAAAAGGTGTCTCATTAATCTTCTGCACGGTTAGGATTCAAACTGGACAAATCTGGAGCATCTCACAATACTTCAATTCACATGTGTAGGTTTGGCTGAGAGGATTCAGTCTGAATACATGAACTGTAATGGTGTTGAGGAGAGATTCTACCTTACAATTATTCTTGAATTCGAATCAGGAGGCGGGTCGCATGAGGGCATGGGGAACGACAAGAACTGCAAGCTAAAGCGCCGCTGACCTGGAGGAGATGTAGGATGATGGCTGAGGGTATGGAAGTCGCGGACAGCGACTTCGGTGAGTTGTGAGACGGAGCGCAACACGAAACCAGTGGGTGTCGTTGTAGTTGGCGCAAGGGAGCGTTGGACTGGCGCGTGGCGAGGTCGCAGATGAGATCCTCACACGGGAGCCATGTTCATCAGCAAGTTTTTGGAGAGCGACAGTGGAGGAGGCAGGGACTCGCGCCACATAGTGACGGCAAGCTCGGGTGGGCTCCCCGACCTCGTCGACAAGATATCGGTATGTTGCTCTAGGCTCGAGCCTTTTTTTACAAGGTGGACCCCTATGGTCAATGGGTTCTGAGCTGGTCAAACATTTGCTTCGTGTCGCTTCTTAGAAAAATTCACCAATACCTGCCCACTCCTTAGAAAAATTCATCAATACCTGAGTACTCCTCCGGTCATTTTTACTTTACGTATTAGATTTGTATCAAGTCAAATTCTACAAAGTTTGACCAAAATTATATTAGAAAATATCAACATCTACGGTATCAAATATATATACTATGAAATTACATTTCATAATTAATTTTACCATACTGATTTGGTATTGTGAATGTTAATATTTTTTCTATAAGTTTGGTCAAAGCAAAGATACTTTAACTTCGGACAAAACTTATATGCAGACTAAAAAGGACCGGAGGAAGTAGGAGGCAAATCGCAAAGCGGCAACGTCCTTCCCTGATTTCCTCACGCGCCGCCTCAAAAGCAAAATTCAAGGTTGGTCTCTCCTATGCTTTCTTTATTTACACCGGCGCCGCTCGCTCTCGCTTGCTCCAGTGTCCTCTGCATTACTGTCGTTGATCTGCTGCTAATCCTCTGTTGCTCTGTTGCTAATCTTTGATTTGGAGGGAGGTTGATGCTAGTTGAGCAGATATGTCCCCATTATCCCTTTACTCAACTCCGAATTCACATGCTCGACCATCATGAGGTTTGGATTCAAGTGTCTCTTCCCTTCTCATCCCAACTGGATTTGGTCGGTTCGCGTTCGAGTTTAGACGGGGAATCATTTGTTCGAGCTGCCGCACGACCTGATTCCTCAGCGGGAGGAACTCAAGGCATGATTCTGGTGGCCAAGGAGTTCGGTTCCCTGCCATGGCCGGGCGCTGTGGGGCGCAACGAAGGAGGGCCCTTCTTCAACGAGGGTGTCACCACGCAAGGGCGGGGGGTCGCCGGTGGGTGAGCTTTGGCCGCGGACACGTGGAGGCGGAGATGGGCTCGGGAGATACCACGAGAGCGAGATGGACCTGGCCATGTTCATTAGTAAGTTTTTGGAGAGCGATAGTGGAGGAGGCAGGGACTCGCGCGACAACAACAACGGTTGATTAAGCTGACATATTTAGGTCAAATCAACCGTATCTCTGTTACCCTCATTTCAAGACATCTAAATAATGACCCCCTACATCAAGATCTGACGGTTTAGGTTCCGTCAATGTTTTCTTCTGTCATGTGTGTGCATACTTCCAAATCAACAATTGATTAAGCTGACATATTTAGGTCAAATCAACGATGTAGAAGTATACGCCCACCATATGCACTCAGCGAAGTGGACAATATGTGTGTGTGTGTGGTGGTGTTATATTGTTTCTCAAAGTAACAATAAGCATGGTTCTAGATATGAGAAAAGAATTATGTAAAATTAATGACATATTCCCTTCGTCCTAAAATGTAAAACGTTTTTTAACTTAGATGTGCAATCCTTATGCATTCTTTAGCAAAACTGAAAAAAAAACGTCATAGCAAATACAGGAAATTGTAAAAAAAATAATTAAAAGTCAGGAGAAAAAGACCAAGTCCGAAATAACCACCAATCTCACGGGAGAAAAGGCGAAGAGAATTTTCTCCAACCTTTCCTTTGCAGTTGCAAAGCGTCTCCTCTTCTCTCCTGCTCCTCCTCTCCTACCCTCGTTGCCTCCCACCAAACCCTAAACCAAGCTCCGAATCCCTCCCGTCTCTACCCCCACCGAGCTCGCAAGTTCTTGCTTGGAGCAGCCGAGCCCAGCTCAGATTCCCCGCGTGGTCCCGCGAGTATTCGAGGTCTTGGTGGGAGGCCAAGAAATGGCCGAGGGGGAGGAGACCAAGGTGGAGGGAACGAGAGAGGAAGAGAGAGCGGATGCAGGGGCGGGAGCGGAGGAGGAGGAGGTAGAGGTGAAGTTCCGGCTCTTCGACGGCTCTGACATCGGCCCCATCCGCTGCAACGCCGCTGCTACCACCGTCGCCGCACTCAAGGACCGTGTCGTTGCCGACTGGCCCAAAGGTCCTAAAGATTCAATCTCTTGAGCTCTTGATTCTCGCACGATGTGGTGCGATTCTTGTGGTGTGGTGTCTCTGTGCAAGCTCTAGTTTGTGCCTGTGCCATCTGCACCAGTAAATTTGTAAAGGAACCCAGGCTTGTCTGTTCCATCTGCGTGACGACAGTAGACTGGAATAAGGGGTGATGAGCAAGCTTCATGCTTCTTTATATTTGCTTGTTTGGTGCCTGCAAGATTTGTTGCTTGTCTGATTTTGGGAAAATAGGTGTGCTTCTATAACTAGCAAGTGCTAGGTCTCGTTAATATTCTAAAGTACGGCTTAAATTAGAGAGGTATCAGATGTGTATAGGAGATGTCTTCTTTTACGGTAATAATCCAGGATGGTCTTTGGTGTCTAAGCGAACAGCGGAGGAGCCGTGCTTGGGGCTATAATGTAGGCAGACATGTTAATGTGCTTTACCATAGCCCGTTTTGATAAGTGGGACGCTGACAACCCATGATGTGCAGGATGTCTCTGATTTCCAACAAATGCGCAACTATTTCCATGAATTCCTTGAATGGGCACCGCAGCACTCCACTTTAGGATATCTTTTAAATTGTTCAATAGTGAGTATGTGATGCTCAAATTATTACTCTATGCCTCTATAGCAAGCCAAAGATGAAGGCTGTGAAGTAGACCACAGAGAGCTCAACAGGAAGATGCTCTAGGAGCCACAAACACTGGAGAAGCTCATAATGTTCGATCTGAGCTTGTGTATTTCATTGTCAGCAGCCACCATGTGTTAATCACATTCTATTTCCATCCACAGGGATATTAAAAAGAATGTCATATCTATTTTGTTGGTAGGGAGTGAAAAATGGGTTCATACATTTGTGCTGTGTTAAATAGCATATGCCTTACATTTGCCATATTGTTTTTATATTTCCATTTGTTTATCACTTAGTTCTGCTGTCTTTGTGTGCTTGTACTCCCTGTTATTGTGGATCAATGAATCTAATGATCGTTATGATTTTAAGACATCTAACTTGTACTTCTCTCAAAAGGCAATATTGTCAAATGGGACAGGAACTTTGCTTAGGATCTGATATTATGGAACATTCTTGTTGATCCGAACTTAACTTCTGCATAGCATTGGGCAGCCCGGTGCACGTAGCTCCTGCTTGTGCAGGGTTCGGGGAAGGGTCCGACCACTTTGGGTCTTCTGTACGCAGCCTTTCCCTACATTTCTGCAAGAGGCTGTTTCCAGGACTCGAACCCGTGACCTCATGGTCACAAGGCAACAGCTTTACCGCTTCTGCATAGCATTGCCTTAAAATTTATCCCGCCTTGACTTCCCTATTTTGTTCTAATTTTTACCAATACATGTTTCTATCTTACCTGCACACAAGGCACATGCCGTGATTTGTCTTCTTATTTTATCATGATTGCTTCAGTAAAGATAACTGTTCTAATTGTATTTAGCTGCTGTTAATATTTTTGTTCAATGTGATGTAATAAAATTCCTAAAATCCTGCATTTTAAGATGTATGGGTAGCATTTTTGCCAAGGTTTTAGGTAGTTTGCTGCATATGTACTTTCGTACTGCATTTCTGAGTTTTTTTTTTCAAGTATAGTTATATCTCCTCCGCTGCTTGTGTAATATTTCTAATTCTGTAATGATTCTGCTTGTAGATAAAACAATTGTCCCAAAGAGTGCTAATGATGTGAAACTGATAAGTGGAGGCAAAATTCTAGAAAATGACAAGAATATTGCACAGTGCAGAGCACCTTTTGGTGATCTTCCCAGCACTGTTATAACAATGCATGTCGTTGTCCAGCCATCATCCGCAAAGTCAAAACCAGGTAAGCTGCAACTTTGTAATATTTGTGTAAAGCATTGCTTATGACTTGTTGAATCTTCCCGTGTGTGTGTCTTACTTAGACTGATTAACATTGTTTCACCATGCAAGTTGTGTCTTAAAATTGCAAATGGGTGCATATCAGTCATTTGTTTCCTTTCTACCATTCATTCTATCACTAATGTGCCATCATATGTGTGGAATCTGCATGGGGAAAAATAATGTTCTTTAGATTCTCTGAAGAGAAAATGATTGTGGATGAAATATGAAATTGTTGACATGAAAGTCATGGAGCTCTGCGCTTCTATCCATGGGAAGTCAGTTTGGTGAGCCTGTTGTCTGTCCCGTAATTCGTAGATGAAATTCTGGTCTTTACCAACGATGCCAGATCACAGATTTGGTTTCTGTCTAATCCCCTCTAATAACCACTTGACCAGTACAGCAGAAATTAGCGAAAATTACATTGAAATGTATGTCTCGTTAAAGCGCGTAAGATTCTGCTTCTTCACACTTAGATAGGACGCCGTTGGATGCAATGTTATACTCCCTTCAATGGTATAATTTTTGCTCCCGCCGCAGTCGCCCACGTTTGTTAAACTTATTTCAATGGTATAATTTTTGCTCCCGCCGCAGTCGCCCACGTTGGTTAAATTTATTTCAATGGTATAATTTTTGCTCCCGCCGCAGTCTCTCACATTGGTTAAATTTATGGTCAAACTTAAATCTCGAAAAGTGCGGGCGCACTACATTATGGAATGGAGGGAGTATAATAAAACATTATGACAATAATCACTAAAAGAACACCTGGATTGGCCTAGTCATAATTTGAACTAATTCGTCAACTCTATGCCATTCAGTGTCAAAATCATGCCCTTGGCTGAGATAATGGTTGGCTGGCCCTTGTAATGTTACATTTTAGTTGCCTTTCACCTTTCAGTTGATGGTAACCAGACCATTTCCATTTCCATGATTTGTGATCTGTATACCTATGGTGGTTGAGTACGGAGACCACTTGCCGAAATTAGATGAACATATTCTATTTTAGCATTTCGACTGTTGGGTACTTAGGTAGTAACTTGTGAAATAAGAACAGTACGAGGCAGTACGTTGTGCCTCGTACAGTTCAAATTTCAGAGGAATGTCAGTCTCGTTCATTTTGCTGAATTATATTGACTTATTTGTGTCAGACAAGAAGACGAACAAGTTGCCTAAGACCACTCGCTGCTCTTGTACTATACTATGAATGTCAAGCGTACTCCGTCGACAATAATTTGTGTGCCCGCCAAGAGAGACGACTGGACAGGAGAGGAACATCCAGCACCCAAGACGTGTCGTGTATTGTTGTGAGGTGATATTGTAACTGTAAGCTAGATACTACACAAGAGTCGGTCTAGTCCCTCTGTCGCTAGGGCAATAGCGTCGCTTTGTCTTGTTTTACCCAACAAAGGATGTTTCTATATGATGTACAAGATACACACACATTGCTGGTGCTGTTGCTGTTGTGGAGGGGAAGGACCTGTTGTTCGTCGCCGTGCCAAGTTGGGTTAAAAAGGGTCAAGGTTGTTGGGTGTGTCACGCAACCTGATTGTTTGTTCTCACTTGAGACTCTGTGAAATGATGTTTTACTCCTTGTTCCTTGTTCATCTTTCATGCTTCATTCCGTACTTGGGTCTTGCACCTTTTCTTTCAGTATTTGTTGGGTTGGGTGAGTCACAACTTGGTCAACCACTTCAGTTTGTGCAAAAATCATCTGAAGTTCATGTGCACCAAAATTGCTGGGATTTCAAGTTGAAGAAAAACGCTGTTGCAGAACTCAACTCCAGCAACCGACGATGACGATGGGTCTGAACCATAGCATCGGGGTTAGGCCTTGTACAATGGGTGGTGCTTAGGGGAGGTGCTTAAAGAAAAAAACCGGGCTTTTTTTAAGCACCGGTGCTTATTTGCACAGGATAGACGCTTAACTAGCTTAACTAAGCGTCTCTCCTGTAGAAATAGGCACCGGTGCTCCAGAAAAACCGGTTTATTTTTCTAAGCATCTCTCTAAGCACCTTCCATTGTACAAGGCCTCACAGGAAGGCTCTCGCACGCTCGTGCTATGCACTGGGGCCTTGCTTCGCCGTGACAGGAAGTAATGCAGATTGCACGAGAGGAGTTGGGACATGCCCACGGTTGGGGTCGTCCATCTGCGGCGATGGATATGGACGCCGAGGCTATATCTCGCCCATACAAGAGATCCTTCGGTCTCTGTTAGAAATAAATGGGCTAGGTCCATAACAATTTCTGAAATTTCAAATGGTGGCCCATGACCTCCCGTGTCGCCCACCTGATCCCTTGCGTCGCCCCTGCTCCGGAGGAACGAAACCCTAGCCATCGGGGGCTCTCCTTCTTTCCCTCCCTCTGCCGCCACCGAAGGACGTTGCCGGCCTATAGCCCAGGGACCAATGGCGGTGGCGGGGGCCTCCCCCTCTCCTACACCATGGGGATGGTGCGGAGCCCCACGATGTGAAGGGGCGTAGCCAATCTGGCCTTGGCAGCGCAGCGGGCGTCCCTGCCTTGACCGGTGGCGGCGCGACGGCCGGCCCTTCCTCGGGTGGCGATGACTGCGAGCACGACGATCGTCCTTGCTGCGGGCAGCGGCGTTGGCTGCATTCGGTGGCGGCGACCGGATTTGCGGCGACGGGCAATCTGACCTTGGATCGCCGGCAGCGACATGGAGGGCCTGGTGGACGGGTCGGCGCAATGAGTGGTCTGGCCTTCAGACAGTTCTGATCTGGCCGGTGCGGCCCACTCGTTGCGCGGCGGCTCTGATCGGTGGCGACCCGTGCACACGATGCTTGATGGAGGTTTGTCGAGTGGATCCGGGTGAAAAATCTCATTCTCGGCTTGTTGCCAAGACCAGCGATGCTGGCACTCTTCGTGTCGTTACCTTCTTGAAGGCATCGCCGAGGAGAAGTTTCGGACCTCTATTCGCTACCTTCGAGGGAAACCCTAGATCAGTAGATCGGATGATGGCGGCGCTCTGGTGTCGTTTTTCCCTTGGGGGCGTCATTCTTGAAGGTGTACACGGGATCGAGGGACCAGTGGACAACTTCTTTGGTGGAGTGGTGCTCCATCTTACACATTGATGGCGGTGGATCTCGGCAGCATGACACAGTGGAGACTCGGTGTTCGATGCATGGAGATGGACTCGTGCAGGAGGAGGATGCTGTCTGGCGTCACGGTGACATCGATGACAAAGAGGTCTGTCAAGGTCGGTGCGCTAGTTTCTGCTCTGAAGATGGAATGGTAGAAGACGACGGCGACGACATACGAGAGTGCGTCAGACCGGTTTGTACCCCAAACCCAGTATGTGGCTTGGTTGAGGCCTCCGGCTTTAGATGTTAGGCTTTGGTGCGATGTCTGTTTGGTATTAGGCTCGAACTATTGGCACCCCTTCATCAAGTGGACAGGAGTAGCAATAGTTGTTGCTAAGATGGTGGCTTCAGACTACCTGATGTACTACTTTGTAAGGTCCTTGTGAATAATTAATAAAATGGCTGCATGCATCGCCCAGATGCAGAAGCCGAGGGTAATCCTCCTTTTCTAAGAAAATGGTGGCCCATGAATAAAATGGCAAGTGGTGGTGCTAAAGTTAAGTCCCATATCGCTAGTTGAGGAAGAGTTATATAGTGGGTTCTCTCCACCGCTCTAAATAGTGTGTTGAGAAGAGAAAGGGAAGATCACACGCGCTTGATTGCTCGCCTGGCCAGGCCGGGCGGTGCGTACTTGCTTCATCCCGAACGTCGGCGTGCATCTACGTGTCAGAGAGCAGGTCTCCGGAACCATTCGTCCTTGCGATCCTGCACTGAGAGAGGACGAACTAGCTTTTTGGAGTCACAAGTCGTCTTCCATCCAAGTCGGGTGGTGCTACTCAATTGTAGGCAATTTCCTAAGTTAACTATGGCTAGATTCACTAATGCACCGAGGCCATATGTTTACCGGTGTGCTTGTTAAGAGGTGGCAGGCGAAGTCCACGCTCTGGCTTACTACTCTGAAAGTTTTCCACGTTAGTGTTGGTGCTCTAGAGGGAATGTCTGATGAAGATTAGAGAAAGTTCTAGGAAGCCAATACTATGTTTGTGGGATGCATTTTGAGTGTTCTTGCTGACCGTCTGTGTGATATGTACATGCACATACAAGATAGAAAGACACTGTGAGATGCACTACATGCTAAATTCAGTGCAACCGATGCAGGCAGTGAACTGTACATCATGTAGAATTTCCACGACTACAAGATGGTGAATAGCCGTTATGTGGTTGAACAAGCTCATGAGATACAATGCATTATGCAGGAATTGGAACTCCTTAAGTGCGATTTACCCGATAAATTCATGGCTGGGTGCATGATTGCACAGTTACCTCCTTCACGCAGAACTTCGCCACTACTCTGAAACATAAGAGACATGAGATATTAGTTGAAAATCTGATTGCATCTCTTGATGTTGAAGAGAAAGCTCGGGCTAAAGACACTATTGAGAAAAGAGGTGAGGTTCAACCTACTGACCCAGAGAACAAGAACAAAGGGAAGAACAAGCCTATTTTCGATAAGCCTGTCAAGACTACTACCATCAAGAAGAAGTTCAACAAGGCTGAGCTAGAGTGCTACGCCTGTGGGAAGCCCGGACACTTTTCCAAGGAATGCCTAGACCGTGCAGACCACAGAGGGAAAACGAGCTCCAAGACTGACAATATGGTGACCGCTAGCAATACTGATGGGTATGGTAATTTACCTATTGTTCTTTCAGTATTTCAATCATCTTCTTGGTGGATTGATTCGGGTGCTAACGTTCACGTGTGTGCTAACGTCTCTTTGTTCACTTCTTATCAGCTCTCAAGGGATTCGTCCATCCTAATGGGGAATGGGTCGCATGCTTCTGTTTGTGGCATTGACACGGTGGATCAGAAGTTTACTTCAGGGAAGATCGCACAGCTAAGGAACATTCAGCATGTCCCTACTATGAACAAGAATCTAGTTAGCGGCTCCCGTCTATGTCGAGATGGGTTTAAGGTAGTTTTAGAGTCAAATAAAGTAATCGTGTCAAGATTTGGACAGTTTATAGACAAAGGCTATGAGTGCGGAGTCATGTTCCATTTTTCCCTTCCAGATTTTTGCAATAAGTTAGTAAACCAAATTTGTGCTAGTGTTAATGATGATGCAAGTGTTCGGCACTCTCATTTATGTCATATTAATTTTGGTTTAATGCCCCGACTATCCAGTATGAATTTAATTCTGAATTTCACTGTTGCCAAAGGTTATAAGTGTCATAGTTGTGTGCAATAGAAGCAACCTCTAAAGCCTCACACGGTTGTCGAGGAGAGAAACTTGGCACCTCTAGAACTCATACATTCTGATCTATGTTAGAAGAATGGTGTGTTGCCAAAAGGTGGAAAGAGATATTTCATGATGTTGATTAATGATGGGACTAGATTTTGCTATGTTTATTTGTTGCAAACTTGTAACGACCAAATCTCGAAGGATTTGAGTCTCTGTGCTTACCTTGCTAGTCCCTGGATCGAACTCGCTAGCACACACAGTATAGATGAATACCAGAATAGCAAGTGCATCATTTATTACATCGTATGATCCAGAATATATAAAATAAAACAATCTGCATAGCACTTGGCTAGCTTTATTCAATCAAACAGCGGAAAGTAGCATAAAATAACGATGAGTCCCATCATAGCCCATGGCGATCTTTGAAGTGCACTCATGACCCTAATGGTACCTTACTCTTCGTGCAATATCCTGCAACATGAGGCGTTGCAGCCATATAGGTCGATACTTTGAATGTATTGGCAAGTTACAGGAGTAATAATATAGCAGACCTACATGTATATGCATAGTACAACAAAGGAAGGCTTGAGGGTTTATTTTTGCATAAAGCTGATTTTATCCTAATAACTACCTAATAGTCAAATTTTTATTTAGCTCTTTTATTACTACAATTAAATACACAAGGTTGAGTTGGCAAAATCAACTCCAACCTACCCTTTATTAAGTTGCCCACAAATATTATTAAGTGTCACATCTGTCAAGATCATCCAACAACTGTAATGGCATAGTGGCTCAAATTTACCCATAACCGGGGGCACGGCTAATCATGATTAGTTTTAATACTCTGCAGAGTTTAGTACGCTTTACCCACAGGACCCAATCTGAAGATTGAGACGAAGTCTTTGAAGCGATCCCCTAGTCCCAACAGAGGCCCATCCCAACTATTATATCTACATCTGCCGCACATCCGGGTAAGGGTTCCACAACCGATCAACTAAGTCGAGCCCATTTAGCCGATGGCCGTACATGGAAGCTACTAGTCACTAAGTGCATCGATCTTTTGAACCTGGGCGGCCGTCCACTTACATTCAGAGGGTAAAAACCATGATGTTCTTGAAACCACCCTTCAACATCAATTCCGCCCAGAGGTGAATTAAGTCCTCAATTACTACTCAATTTGATTATATTTATAATCCTCACAAAATCTCAATGTAAACACGAACCACCCCCATCTAGAAAGCATAGCAACTACAACTACCACGGTTTGCAAGGACGGGAAAATAGCTCAACAGCATATAGCAAAATAATATAGTAATCCTATACATGCAGATATTTATAGTGTGATATAACTACATGCATAGAAAACAATAGGTAAAGGATGATCAACATGTAACTTGCCTTGGTTCTGGTTCAGAAGGTCACACTCCTGACAATAGTTCGCGTCGCACTCCGGACAATCTACACGTTTCACACAATACAACCAATCAATCACCGAAACACGAATAGAACCAAAATAAAAACCAACAGCAAGAAAATAATTTCAAAACCCAACAACAGCAGCAAAACGACATGTACAGATCACCTACATGGCACTACGGTCACAAGGCAAAAAGAAACACCTAAAACCGACAAACGGTTTGAGAGTTATGGCCTCCGGAAGGTTTAATTCAAATTCAAACGAATTCAAATTTGAACAGAGCAAACATGTGCAAAGTTGGTACTGTGATATTGTGCTGATTTTTGTGAGTGCACAGGAAAAGGAATCACCTAATTTGGACTTATAGAATAAAAGATATAGCTAGTTGAAGTTTTATTTGAAATCAAAAAGAAAACGAAAACAACAAAAAACTCTGCCTTTGTTCGATGCGTGTCTTGTAGTTGTGCACGTGGCGGTAATTTGGAGCGATGCAGGTCGGGCGAGCGGCTTACCGCTTCGCTGCGGCTTAGGTGGGGCTTGGCAAGGGAGCTGGGCAGCAGGCGATGCTAGTTGGGTTGGCTGGCTGGTGGGCCGGGGTGGTGTTCTCTTTTTTTTACACACAACTACAGAAACACAGATAAATAAAATAAAATAACCACAATAAAAACTAAACAAAAATATAGAGACACCCAGTAAAATATATACTACTAATATAAACTACAGGAACACTAGTTCCTCACCTAATGCAATTTTGGAAAATCATTTTTATGCAATAGGCCACACAAACAACAACAAAACGCTCAAATAAAATACTTTGGAGACTAATAAAAATACCAGGACATATCGAATGAACCAGAAATAATATTCTTGACATTATGAACATTTTTAAACAGGAGAGAAGTCATGTTATCTCCACTCCAATAAATTGCCTTTAGTTGCATAATGAAAAGTATATTGCAGAAGAGCAAATAATGCATGGAAAATATGATATGAATATGTATGATCTAATAACATCCTAATTTAAGAAAATTGGGATGTTACAAACCTACCCCCCTTAAGATGAATCTCGCCCGCCAGATTCGGGCTGGCTAGTGAATAGGTGTGGGTGATCCTGCTTGAGATCTTCCTCTCGTTCCCAGGTAGCTTCCTCCTCTGTATGATGATCCCACTGAACCTTGCATAACTTGATTGTCTTGGTGCGAGTAACTCTCTCTGCTGTCTCCAGAATCTTAACAGGCTTCTCCTCATATGTCAAATCACTCTCCAACTGAATTGCCTCAAGTGGCACTGTGTCCCTCAATGAAACATCCATGATCTCTGCATGACACTTCTTCAACTGAGATACATGAAACACATCGTGAACTCCTGACAAGGATTCTGGCAACTCCAGCTGTTAAGCTACCTCTCCTCTACGCTCCAAGATCGTGTAAGGCCCCACAAAACGTGGTGCTAACTTACCTTTGATTCCAAACCTCTTAATTCCACGAAGTGGTGAAACTCTAAGATATGCACGGTCTCCTACCTCATATGTCACCTCCTTACGTTTCGCATCTGCATAACTCTTACATGCAGGTGTGCTATCTTGACTGTCACGAATCAACTTGACCTTCTCCTCGGCATCTCTGATCAAGTCTGGCCCAAAGAACTGACGCTGTCCAACCTCATCCCACATCAATGGTGTCCTACACTTTCTACCATACAATACCTCAAATGGTGCCATCTTTAGACTAGCCTGATAACTGTTATTATATGAGAACTCTGCATAAGGTAAATTATCATCCCAACTAGACCCGTAGTCCAAAGCACAAGCTCTCAACATATCCTCCAAAATCTGATTTACCCTCTCCGTCTGCCCATCTGTCTATGGATGGAAAGCTATACTGAACTCCAGCCTAGTGCCCAAGGATTCATGCAACTGACGCCAAAATTTGGATGTGGCCGAGTACCTCTATCGACACTACCTCCTTGGAACTCCATGCAGGACAAACAATTTTAGACATATAAATCTTTGCTAGTGAAAGCTTTGGTATAAGTAGTCTTCTTTGGGATGAAGTGAGCAACTTTAGTCAAATGATCAACAACTACCCAAATAGAATCATAACTTTGACCGAGTCACAGGTAGACACGTAATGAAATCCATACCAATCTCATCCCACTTCCAATCGGTATAGGCAATGGTGTAACAAACCTCTTTGGTCTCTCGATGTTCTGCTTTAACTCTCGGCACACATCACATGTTGCAATAAATCCAACAATTTCCCTCTTGAGCTAGGCCACCAAAATCTTTCCCTCAAATCCAAATACATCTTAGTATTACAGGTGAATAGAATAAGGTGAATCATCGCCTCTGAAGAATCAACTTCCGATATCGCATCACGAGGTACACAAATCGCTTCTCAAACCATATGGCCCCATGTTCATCCTCATGGAAACCTACGCCTTACCTTTAACCATATTCTCTTTTATCTCAGCAATCTCCTTATCACCCTTTTGAGCTTCTCTAATCTGTCAAGCAAAGTAGGCTTTACCTCAAGTGTTGCCAAATATCCCTTAGGAACCATCTCCAACTTTGAGATTCTGAATTGTTCACATAACTCGGGTGGCATATTATCAATATTAATTGCATTAGCATGGCTCCTCGACTCAATGCATCAAGCAACAACATTAGCCTTACCGGGATGATACTACACATTCAAATCATAATCCTTAATAAGCTCCAACCATCTCCTCTGCTGAGGTTCAAATCCTTACGAGTAAAAATATACTTCAAGCTCTTATGATCGGTAAATATATCAAGCGATTACCAATAAGGTATGGCCTCCAAGTTTTCAATGCATGCACTGGCGAGGCTAACTCCAAATCACGTGTAGGATAATTATGCTCATGATTCTTAAGTCTGACGTGAAGCATATGAAACAACTTTACCTTCTGCATCAAAACACTCCCAAGTCCTTGATGAGAAGCATCACAATATACCGAAGTCCTTATGTATATCCGCGAGAGTTAAGGCTGGGCTGTAACCAAACGCTGCTCAACAACTCAAAGCGGCTTCACATTCATCGATCCAAACAAATCTCTTCTCCTTCTTTAACAATTCAGTCATAGGCTTTGCAATCTTGGAAAAGTTTTCAATAAACCTCCTGTAATAACCTGCAAGGCCCAAAAAGCTGCGAATCTCCCCAACTGTCGTGGGTGTCTCCCACTCTGTAACTGCAGCAGCCTTAGATGGATCAACTGCAACTCCATTACCTGACACAACATGTCCAAGGAAAGCTACCTCATCCAGCCAAAATTCACATTTGCTGAACTTGGCATACAACTGATGTTCCCTCAATTTCTCCAATACCAAACGCAAATGCACCTCATGCTCTTGCTTATTCTTGGAGAACACCAATATATCATCAATGAAAACAACCACAAATTTATCCAAGAACTCCATAAACACCTTGTTCATCATATTCATGAAGTATGCAGGAGCATTAGTCAATCCAAATGACATAACGGTATATTCATACAACCCATACCTCGTGGTGAAAGCAGTCTTTGGAATATCTTGCTCACGAATCTTTAATTGATGATAACCAGAACGAAGATCAATCTTAGAAAACACAGTAGCTCCCTCCAACTGGTCAAATAGATCATTTATCATAGGCAAAGGATACTTATTCTTAATGGTTACCTCATTAGAGAAGCGATAATCAACACACATCCTCAAAGTCCCATCCTTCTTCTCCACAAACAAAAGCTGGAGCTCCCCAAGGTGATGAACTTGCGCGAATAAATCCACGAGCCTGCAATTCTCTTATCTGCTTCTTCAATTCCTCCAACTCTTGAGGAGGCATTCTATATGGTCTCTTTGCAATAGGTCCAGTGCCTGGTATTAAATCAATAAGGAACTCAATATCTCTATCTGGTGGCATACCTGGCAACTCCTCTGGAAACACATCTGGATAATCCCTCACGACTGGCACCTCTTCCAGGCTACCCCCCTTAAGAGAGTTCACACTTTTGATTACGCTTATACTTACACACATATTTGATCCTCTTCCTCCTGGTGCCTTTGGGAGTAATAGATCGTTGGCACAATCAATAAGACCCTCATACTTGATCATCCGGTCCATACCCAAAATAATATCCGGACCTTGTGGAAATTCATACTTCCCAATAGACAAGCTCAACTGATGACAACCAACACCTTCCATCATCTCATCTCCTAGAGAACTCACTCTAATAGGCATACTAAGGGTTTTGGTTGGCAATCCATGTTTATCAACAAATACCCTCGAAATGAATGAATGCGATGCACCAGTATAAAAAAGAACAACTGCAGGTACTGAATTAATCAAGAACTTACCAATCACTGCATCAGGTTCATTGTAAACCTCCTCCACATTAACATGATTTACATGACCCTTTTGGAAGGGGTTTGGCTTCTTTGGATCTGAGTTCTTAAGCCTGGGCAATCTGTGGCATAGTGCCCCATAGCCTTACACAAGCCTTTCGCACCGACTCAAATCCCTTGGCGCACGTGTAACCTGGTGGTTCTGGTTATTATTCCCTCCATTGCCATTACCATTACCATTACCTCTACCATTGCCATTGTTACTCTTGTGCCCATTATGATGATGGTGGCCATTCCCTCCATGATGATTATGATCATTTCCTCCAAGATGATTATGCCCATTACCTCCATGATGATTATGTCCATTACCTCCATTACCATGATATGAAGTGCGTGGCTTCATTGTGGTCTGAACTATACACGTTATTGTTGTTGTACTTCCTCTTGCGATTCTCTATGGCCTGTTGCTTTCCCTCCAGCACAATAGCCTTATCAATCAACTCCTGGCAATTATTAAAAGTGGCCACTGTCAACTGAAGGCTCAACACATTTAGGCCCTCCAAGAATTTCTCCTGCCTAGCTGCATCAGTGTTAACATCATTAGGAGCATAACATGCAAGATTATTAAATTCATCCACATAAGCATTAACTGTGCGACCACCCTGGCGCAAACTGCGAAACACCTTCTTTTTCAAACTCATAGCACCAACAGACACATGTGCAGCACGGAAAGCTGTCTAAAACTGCACCCAAGTGATAGTAGCAATGGGATAAGTGACCAAGAAGTTGTCCCACCAAGCTGCGGCAGGACCCTCCAACAAATGTGAGGCAAACCTCACCCTCTCTGCATCTGTGCATCCAACCGTATCCAGGTTCTTATTGACTGCATGGAGCCAATCATCAGCCACAATAGGTTTGGGGGAACTGGAGAACCTCTGAGGATTCAACCTCAAGAACCTGGTAAGCATATCCACAGGTGGTGGTGGCGGTGGATTGTTGTTGTTATTGTTGTTGTTTCCCATGTTCTGAGCAAGCAAATGGATCAACTGAGCCTGTCCCTGAAGCATCTGCTGCATGTATGGCGGTACATCATTGCCATTATTGTCTCCTCCTGCAGCAGTGCGTCTAGTGTCACGCCTCGGCGGCATCTGGTGGGCAAGCATAGATGAGTTATAGATATAATAGGGCCAAAAGCTATGTATATATAAATATATTCTACCCATATGCATAATATGATCAAGGCAACAAAACATAACAACGAATAACACCAAAAAAACAAACAACAAACAACAAACAATATGATAATAATATATATATATATATATATATATATATATATATATATATATAGTCGAATAATTTCGACAAGATATAAATTAACAAACAAACTACCAATCAAGCAAACAATCTAGTATCTTCATACCACAAAAGTGGACATAATCAGATACGCTAACACGACAACGTTGCAATATAAAACAAGCATGAATGGTGGTCTCAGCACTAGTTCCTACTTAACTGGTCAACATACTTGAGGGGCTTAACTAATAAACAGTAAGAAGTATATCTAGTTTATAAAATAGCCTTCACTCCTATGGCTTTTCTAATCCATTTTCTAGGGTCACGTCCTACAGTCAACACACTGCTCTGATGCCATCTGTAATGACCAAATCTCGAAGGATTTGAGTCTCGTGCTTACCGTGCTAGTCCTCGGATCGAACTCGCTAGCACACGGTATAGATGAATACCGAATAGCAAGTGCATCATTTATTACATCGTATGATCGAATATATAAAATAAAACAATGCATAGCACTTGGCTAGCTTTATTCAATCAAACAGCGAAAGTAGCGAAAATAACGATGAGTCCCATCATAGCCCTTGGTGATCTTTGAGTGCAAACTCGCGACCCTAACGGTACCTTACTCTTCGTTTGAATATCCCGCAACATGAGGCGTTGCAGCCATATAGGTCGATACTTTGAATGTATTGGCAAGTTACAGAGTAATAATATAGCAGACCTACATGTATATGCATAGTACAACAAAGGAAGGCTTGAGGGTTTATTTTTGCATAAAGCTGATTTTATCCTAATAACTACCTAATAGTCAAATTTTTATTTAGCTCTTTTATTACTACAATTAAATACACAAGGTTGAGTTGGCAAAATCAACTCCAACCTACCCTTTATTAAGTTGCCCACAAATATTATTAAGTGTCACATCTGTCAAGATCATCCAACAAGCTGTAATGGCATAGTGGCTCAAATTTACCCATAACCGGGGCACGGCTAATCATGATTAGTTTTAATACTCTGCAGAGTTTAGTACGCTTTATCCACTTGGACCCAATCGAAGATTGAGGCGAAGTCTTTCGAAGCGATCCCTAGTCCCAACAAGAGGCCCATCCCAACTATTATATCTACATCTGCTTTGGCACATCCGGGTAAGGGTTCCACAACCGATCAACTAAGCGAGCCCATTTAGCGGTGGCCATACATGGAAGCTACTAGTCACTAAGTGCATGCGATCTTTTGAACACAGGCGGCCGTCCACTTACATTCGAGAGGGTAAAACCATGATGTTCTTGAAACCACCCTTGACACCAATTCCGCCCAGAGGTGAATTAAGTCCTCAATTACTACTCAATTTGATTATATTTATAATCCTCACAAAATCTCAATGTAAACACGAACCACCCCCGTCTACAAAGCATAGCAACTACAACTACCACGGTTTGCAAGGACGGGAAAATAGCTCAACAGCATATAGCAAAATAATATAGTAATCCTATACATGCAGATATTTATAGTGTGATATAACTACATGCATAGAAAACAATAGGTAAAGGATGATCAATATGTAACTTGCCTTGGTTCTGGTTCAGAAGGTCACACTCCTGAAAATAGTTCGCGTCGCACTCCGAACAATCTACACGTTTCACACAATACAACAAATCAATCACCGAAACACGAATAGAACCAAAATAAAAACCAACAGCAAGAAAATCATTTCAAAACCCAACAACGGCAGCAAAACGACATGTACAGATCACCTACATGGCACTACGGTCACAAGGCAAAAAGAAACACCTAAAACCGACAAACTGTTTGAGAGTTATGGCCTCCAGAAGGTTTAATTCAAATTCAAACGAATTTAAATTTGAACAGAGCAAACATGTGCAAAGTTGGTACTGTGATATTGTGCTGATTTTTGTGAGTGCACAGGAAAAGGAATCACCTAATTTGGACTTATAGAATAAAAGATATAGCTAGTTGAAGTTTTAGCTGAAATGTGAAAAGAAAACAGAAAACAACAGAAAACTCACCTTTGTTAGATGCGTGTCTTTATCGTTGTGCCGCGTGGCGGTATTTGGAGCGATCTTGGTCAGGCGGCGACATACCCGCTTCGCTGCGGCTTAGGTGGGCTCTTGTTGGCGGGGAGCTGAGGCCACAGGCGGTGCTAGGGCTGGTAATTTGGCTTTGGTGGCCGGCCAGTGGTGTTCTCTTTTTTACACACAACTTCTGAAACACTGAGATAACTAAAATAAAATAACCACAATAAAAACTAAACAAAAATATAGAGACACCCGAGTAAAATATATACTACTAATATAAACTACAGGAACACTAGTTCCTCACCTAACGTAATTTTGGAAAATCATTTTTATGCAATAGGCCACACAAACAGCAACAAAATGCTCAAATAAAATACTTTGGAGACTAATAAAAATACCAGGACATATCGAATGAACCAGGAATAATATTCTTGACATTATGAACATTTTTAAACAGGGGTGAAGTCATGTTATCTCCACTCCAATAAATTGCCTTTAGTTGCATAATGAAAAGAATATTGCAGAAGAGCAAATAATGCATGAAAAATATGATATGCATATGTATGATCTAATAACATCCTAATTTAAGAAAATTGGGATGCTACAAAACTAGAGATGAAGCTTTAGACTACTTTAAAATCTATAAAGCTGAAGTTGAAAAACAACTAGAGAGAAAGATCAAGCGTCTTAGGTCGTATCATGGTGGAGAATATTTTCCCAAAGTATTTGATGAATTTTGTGAGGAACATGGTATTATTCATGATAGGACACCTCCCTATTCACCTCTCAGTCTTGCATAGGTTTTGGGCTAAGCATCACGGTGGATCTAAGCTCCGAGAACCTATACCCCTCTTAATAGTATGGAGGTCCTAAGACTCAAGAAAGAGAAGAAGAACGACGAATTGAATTGTACGTCTTCGCTTCGCCTTGCTACCCTCTTGCTTGTATCTACATTGGTATTTCCCCGAAGAGGAGAGGATGATGCAGCACAACAACAGTAAGTATTTCCCTCAGTTATGAAACCAAGGTATCAATCCAGTAGGAGGATCCACCAAACTATGTAAGCAGTACCTTCACAAAAGTAACAAAAACTTGCAACCCAACGAGTAAGAGGGGTTGTCTATGACGACCTCGGCGAGAAGGTCTCTAACGAGCTTCTTCTGAGTAGCCTCACCGCTGGCCTGAACAAGGAGTTCGGGAACGCCGCCTCCAACCTCACCCTCATCCCCAACCTGAAGTTCCCAAAGATGGTGGCGTACCTGCAACTAGAGGAGCGACGGATGAAGAAGGCGTGCACTCGGGCTACCCACACCGCCCTCGCCGCGGGGACTGTGGGAGTCCTGGATTAGGGGGTCATCGGGCATCCGGTCTACTGGTGTGGGCCGGACTGATGGGCCGTCAAGATACAAGACCGAAGATCCTCTCCCGTATCTGGTGGGGACTCTCACATGCGTGGATGGCAAGTATATGTGTCCACATATATTGTTCCTTTATGTAAAACCGACTTTGTACAAACCCTAAGCCCCTCCGGTGTCTATATAAACCGGATGGTTAGAGCGGAGGCAGGATCATAACATTGCTAGGCTAGCTAACTAGGGTTAGCCGAATTGATCTCGTGGTAGATCAACTCTTGTAACCCCTATACGCTCAAATATAATCTAGCAGGAGTAGGGTTTTACCTCCATTAAGAGGGCCCAAACCTGGGTAAACATTGTGTCCCTTCTCCATTGTTACCATTGATCTTCAGACGCACAACTTGGGTCCACCTACCTGAGATCTGCCAGTTTTGACACCGACATTGGTGCTTTCATTTAGAGCTCCGCTGTATCGTCGACAGAAGGATCAATGGCTCACCTCTTCGTCAATGGTGACGCTTCTAGGGAGATTTTTCTTCCTAGACAGGTTTTTGTGTTCGGTGAATTTGTGCTTCGAGCCAACTCGATCGGCCGCCTCGAGCAGGTCGATAGTTACGCCCCCGGCCACCAGATCAGGTTTGGAAACCTGAATTATGTCGCTGACATCCGAGGAGACTTGGTCTTCGATGGGTTCGCGGCCTCGGCTCGCCACTCTGTGTCCCATCCAAGAAGACTCTTTGGATCCCCTGTCGGATCTCATCCAGGGGTCAACACCAGCACTCGCCTCGGCCTTAGATCCGGGGCAGGTCTCATTGTCCGAAGATGAGAGCGTAAACCCCGCTGGACTTCTTCCCCTTATCGAACTTCCTACCGAAGACCCAGATGCTGGCTTAGACCTGGCCCTGGGCAACCGTTCCGAACTGTCAAGGTCTGCACTTAGAAAGTCCGATCAGGCGCTCCATGCCGAACACACCGCGGCAGACCCGCAGTTTCCGTTCCCACTCCCGCTCTTAGATGAAGCGTTGGGTCTAATGCAGTCTCTCGCCATCACGGAAGCTTTACCTCCGAACTGCACCCAGCTCGGACTAGGGCTGAGAGAGGGGAGTTTTACGCCCCACCCACCACCCACTTGATAGCCACTGCCGAGGACTTGACCGACCTGCTAGATTATTTGTCCGAAGACATCAACGGTATGAACGACGATGTCGACGCGGAACCAAGCCAAGTCCCACCCGTCATGGGGCGTTGGACGACCACCTCAACCTATGATGTGTACATGGTGGACACTCCGAAGAACGACGAGGAGAACCCAAGCCCAGATGAGGATAGACCCGTCGATAAACCACCAAAGCGCCAACATCAGCGGTGTCGCTCATGATCGCATCGGGCGAGGAATAGTAATACCGGCACCGGAGACAACGAGACTCCGGATGGCACCGAAGATGCCAAACACCTTATCGAGCCCACATCCGAACAGGACGAGCGGGAAGAAGGTGAGCACAGCCCCGAATGTACTGACAACAAAGATGAGGAGGGCAACAACTACATGCCAGAATCCGAAGAGGAGGCCAGCCTCGATGACAAAGACTTCATCGTCCCAGAGGAACCCCTCGACCAAGAACGCTTCAAGCGGCAGCTCATTGCTACAGCTCGGAGCCTGAAGAGGAAGTAGCAGCAGCTCAGAGAAGAGCAAGATACACTAAACGAAAGGTGGACTAAGGTCCTGGCGCTGAGGAATACGACCATGAGCGACCTATCAAAAGTTACCCTAGGCGCAAGCTGCTGCCTCAGTTCGATGACGAAGTCCTTGAACCAATACCGTCGAAATACAATCAGGTAGATCAACCAGACCGACCACCACGTGGACGAGATAGAGTGGCATATCAAGCTGAATACCAACCCGCACCCCCTCACCGAAGGGGCTGGGAGACTGCAGCCGTGGGCTATACTTACGACTTGCAACATGACCTAGCCAATAAAGCTGGCCAGACCAGATCAATCTACGGATCAAGAGGGCATGCCACGGCGTGAGACAATGGCCATGAAGCCCGGCGCGACGACCGTTACTATGTTCGGAATCAGTACCGAACTCAAAGGTCAGCCAATCTCCGCCACGACATTGCGAGATACAGAGGGGCCGCACCCCCCCTATGCTTCACTAATGAGGTCATGGACCATTAGTTCCCGGAAGGGTTTAAACCCGTAAACATCGAATCGTACGATGGTACGACGGATCCGGCCATCTGGATTGAGGATTTTCTTCTCCACATTCACATGGCTCGAGGAGATGATGTCCACGCCATCAAATATCTCCCTCTAAAGCTGAAGGGACCAACACGATACTGGCTAAACAACCTCCGAGAAAACTCCATTGGAACTGGGAAGACTTGGAAGACACCTTTAGGGCTAACTTCTAGGGCACTTATGTCCGGCCTCCGGATGCAGACGACTTGAGTCATATAATCCAGCAGCCAGGTGAATCAGCCCGCAAGCTGTAGAATCGGTTCCTAACTAAAAAGAACTAGATAGTAGATTGTCTGGACGCCGAAGCTTTAGCGGCTTTTAAGCATAACGTCCGTGACGAATGGCTCACCTGGCACCTCGGGCAGGAAAAGCCGAAGACCATGGTAGACTTAACGACACTCATGACCCGCTTCTGTGCGGGCGAAGACAGCTGGTTGGCTCATAGAAGCAACAACTCAGGTGACCCTGACACCTCTGAGGTGCGGGACAACAATGGTAAACCTCGCCGCAATAAAAACAAACGTCGGAATAACAACACCGACAACGCAGATGATACGACAGAGTCAATGCCGGATTCCGCGGTCCTAAGTCCGGTCAGCGGAAGAAATCTTTCAAAGGCAGCAAGGATGGGCCATCTAGCTTAGACAAAATCCTCGAGAGGCCCTACCAGATTCATGGCACACCCGATAAACCTGCAAATCACACCAACGAGGACTGTTGGGTCTTCAAACAGGCCGGTAAGTTAAATACCGAAAACAAGGGAAAAGGGCCTCCAAGCGAAGACAAGGATGAGCCCTGTCAGCCGAACACCGAGGGACAGAAGCAGTTTCCCCCCAAGGTGAGGACAGTGAACATGATATATGTCACTCACATCCCCAAAAGGGAGCACAAACGCGCATTGCAGGACGTCTATGCTGTAGAGCCCGTCGCCCCCAAGTTTAACCAATGGTCAACCTATCCGATCACCTTTGATCACAGGGACCACCCAACTAGTGTCCGTCACGGGGGTTCGGCCGCCTTGGTTCTTGATCCAATCATCGATGGATATCACCTCACTAGAGTCGTTATGGATGGAGGAAGCAGTCTCAACTTGATCTATCAAGATACTATCCGCAAGATTGAGATTGACCCATCACGAATCAAGCTTAGTAACACTACCTTTAAAGGTGTGATACCAGGAGTGGAGGCTCGTTGCACGGGCTCAATCACACTGGAGGTAGTATTCGGCTCCCCGGATAACTTTCGCATCGAAGAGTTAATCTTCGACATTGCTCCTTTCATGATGGCTACCATGCCTTTGCTTTCGGACGAATCGCCTTACCGCTGCTTTACGCATCCCGCACTATGCCTACTTGAAGCTCAAAATGCCCGGACCTCGTGGCGTTATTACAGTCAATGGTAATATGGAGCGCTCGTTCCATATTGAAGAGCACACCACGACCCTTGCAGCCGAAGTGTACAGCGGCCTCATCAAGCTGAACAGCTCGCTGGCCAATAAAGCCAACGACACATCCAAACGAGTCCGGTCCGCGCATAACAGCGATAAGTCAACAGATCCGTACCTTGACTAGCAGTTCGGCCTCCACCAACCGCCCAATCAGGTCGCGGCTTACGTACCACGTGTACATAATTATGCACTAAAAATACCCTGGGCCGCGATGGAGGCACACGGCGGAACAAGTCCGTTACACAGCTTGACTATAATCGGACCATATATATCTTTTTCTTTTTACCACAGGTTCATCAAGAGCCCTACTTACAAGATGGTTGTCACATGAAATCCTTTTAAGGCTAGCATGTCCCAACCACCAAGCGATCCTCTCAAATGACTCACTACTAAGGAGGAAAGGCGCAGACGTGCGGCAGGGCATCGCCGGAGTTTCTTTTCCGAACTGAGGTTTTTAGGCCGTGTGTTAGACTTCCCCTTATGTAATATTTTCTCTTTTTTCGGGCATGTAATATGACCTTAGTATTGAACGATATTGTTTGTCATCACAATATCAATAAAGATATAAAGGGCACAGATGACTACCACCTTCTTGGTTGGGTGTTAGATTTTTACTTTGTCATCTGCGCTATTCCTTATGATCGACTGACACACGTGGTTCGACACGGTCTTCATACCAGGGGCTGTATTCAGCCCCGCTCAATTCTTAAGACCGAACACCCATAGGGAACTATTCGACGTCCTGGATATTGCATTATATGCATCTGCTCCGAATAATGTCTTTGGTATATAGTTGGGTTGCCCGGCTCCTGTGTTTACCACCTTATGTTCCACAAGTTCGGCTAAGGTAGTAAAGGGAGAACTACTGTGATTGTACTTCCGGTTCGTCCGGTTAAGTACCTCAGTAGAGAAAGCCGAAAACTGACTATCATGATAAGCGAGAGCGGGTCAGCGATCCGGTGACTTAGTGTTATACTACAAATCACTCACGATTTATGCTGTGTCATACGAAGGGCTAGGTTTTTGACCAAGCCGTGTTGCCAGGGCACCGTACTCCGGCTAGCCGATAAAGCAACAAGGGGCTAGTGCTTAGCGCCACTAATGGACTCTTATGGCTAAGTGAAAGTACTAAAGCTGCATAGTCTGATTGCCTAGTTCACTTCACAAGATGCCTCCTACATTGGACCAAGACGTTGGATTATGTGCGGTCATACTGTCGGATATCGGGTTCCGGCAAAACCCTTAAGGTTCGAACTCTGGGGTGCGCACGAAGATCTTCTCCCTACCAAAACACGCCCACAACCTCGTCGCAAATCTAAGCTAGCACAATGAACAACACAAGGGACACAAGATTTATACAAGTTTCGGCCACCGTTGTGGTGTAATACCCTACTCCTGTGTGTGGCATGGTGTATTGCCTCTTGGGCTGACGATGAACAGTACAGAGGAAGAACAACCTTGCGAGGAGAGGTGTTCTTGTGGTGGTGGTGTTCCACTTGCAAAGGATTCGATCCCATCCTACTGTGGTGGCTATCTCTATTTATAGAGGCCCTGGTCCTCTTCCCAAATATTGAGCGGGAAGGGGAGCCAACAACGGCCATTTTGTAAGGGGACAACTAGTACAAGCTATCCTAACTAAAGGTGGTCTTGGACTGCCAAAGGCACTGGTGATGACGCCGTCTTGGGCTCCACGGTGACCCCCGTCCTGCCGCTCTGCTGGTCTTGATCTCGTTGCGCCGATATGGAAACATTTGCTTGATGCCTTGGTACTCCGCGCCTGCGCTTGCCCCCTTTGCACCAAAGAGGAAACGAGGACAATGCGCAGGCTGGCGCCTGTCTGGCACCCGCCTGGTCTTGATCGTCATGGCTTGCGTCATGAGCACCTCGCGAGGTACCCCTCGCCTTGATCTCTCCGCCTGCTCGCGAGCCTGCCTGGTGAGGCTGCCCCTGAGGAGGCCTTGTGTCGTCCGCCCTGTGAGGCTTGGCCCCTCGTGAGGGTCTTGAACTTGGGTTGATGAAGACGGGCATACTGGGCCACTGCTGAGCCACGCTGCAAGCCGCAGGCAGGCAAATCTGGGGACCCCCGTTCCCAGAACGTCAACACATACAATCACGAACACCCCCGTAATATTTACGTGGGGGCTGAAGCCGACGACTGGTAAACTTTCAGATATATAAACGGCCAAATAGGAGGATAAACTACTCATAAAATGCATAATCATAAATAATATATACCATGAGTTCGTTACATGACTCTTACAACCAGACACAACTACTCGAATATTATGTCCTCAGAGCGCTGGCCTTCTACAATACAGTCTCCCTCAAGGACCTCGTCGAAGTAGATCTCCGGCCGCCGGTGCTCCTTGCCCACAGGTGGCCCTACGGTGGCAACCTCGGTGGCTCTCATCTTCGCCCACTGGACCTTCACACGGGCAAAGGCCATCCAAGCACCCTCAATATAGGACGACTGCTTGAGGGCATCAATCCGAGGTAACGCGTTCACCAGGCTCTTCACGAGCCCAAAGTGGATGCTAGGTACGGCTTCGGCTGGCCACAGATGGGCCATTACGTCCTTCATGGCCAGGACGGCCACCCCATGCAGTTCAGACAATTGCTTCATCTGGTCGGACAGGGGCACTGGAAGCTCCGGCGCAAGGTACTGCGACCGGAATAGCTTTTCTGTGGAGCTCCCCTCTTCGGCTCGATATAATGTGGCGGCGTCCACAATGCTCCTTGGCAGGTCGGCAAAGGCGCCTGGAGAACTCCGAACTCGGGTTAGTAAAATATATCTTGTACTGGCATACCTACTCTACATAATAAAGGCCTTACCAGCCGCAATATGCCTCGCCTCCTGGATCTCTTGGCGAGTGTCCTGGGCATCCGCCCGAGCTTCCTTCAAGCTCTCACGGGATTTGGTGAGCTCGGAAGCACATCTAGCAATGGCGTCCTTGAGCTCCTTTTCAATCTCACCCACCCGCACCTCATGGCGTCGGTAGGTGGTCTTCTCCTCTAAGCTTTTGGCCGCCTCATCCGCGGCCACCTTGCTCACCTCTGCCTCCTTCTGGGCTTCGGCAAGGGCGCTTTTGAGGGACTCAACCTCATCGGCACCAACTATGAGCATAGTTAAAACATTTCTTCGTCTGTTTCAGACAACCCACTCATGTACAATTGGAGATATATACTCAATGCACACATACCTTGTGTCTCCTCCAACCGCTTGTTGATGCGAATCACTTCTTCATCGGCCAGCCACAACTTTCGAGTGAGTTCGGAAACTTCGGCGGACTGGGCGCTTGCCTCCAGCAGGGAAGCCTGTTTTACAATAGAGTGTCACCTTTTTCGAACACTATGTGATCCTCTGTCCGGCTTATGCAAAGCCAGACAGAGTCTCAGGGGCTACTATCTATACACAGGCACATCCCTTTATTGAAATCGGTTAGAAAATTACATCGCATACCTCAAAGCCTGTTAGCAAGCTCGTAAAGGCTTCGTTCAGCTCGCTTTTGGCGGACTGAATCTTCTCAACCACCACACCCATAAGGGTGCAGTGCTCCTCCACAATGGAAGCACGATGAAGCGCTTCTGCCAAATTATTTGGCATCTCCGGATTTATGGAGGTCGCTGGTGGAGTCGACTCCCCCCACCTTCGTCAAAGGGGGTCACTCGCCTGATTCCGGAGCCATACGGGTCTCCAGAACAGTGTTCAGCTGGGGGTCAGATTGGTCATGGCCCCCGTCCTCAGTCTCCATGGGAGTTGGCCCTCCCATGTCTTCGGCAGCCGAGGCATCACCCTCTGGTGCCGTCCTGATGACCTCCTGCACCTCTTCATGACCTGGGGAGGCCCTCCGGGACACGACTTCGGTGTTGTCCTTAGCGGTAGGCGGGGAGGCTCGTGGATGCGTCTCGCTCTCCACCATCCCCGGCCCCAGCGAATTCCCCGGAGACGATATTTGAGGGAGGTCATGGGCCGGACTAAAACACACAGTACAACATGTTAAAAACGATAACTGTAAACGCCGATGTATGTAAGGCATCTGGAGAAACTTATGATTCGGCCAGGGGCTTCGACCTGGGGCGGTACTCAGGGATGACTTCGACATCCGAATCCGAATCATCTGTGAGGGATACTCTCCCCCTTTTGGACACTTCCGCCTCTGGGTCTACGGAAGCCGCCCTTTTCTTCCTCCTCCCCTTAGGAGGAGAGTTGCTCTTTTCCTCCTCCTCCTTCTCATCTTCATCTCCCTCGTGGGAGGAGAGGGCTTTGGATTCCCCGGACATAGTGTCCGAGGGACCTTTACGGCGGGGGCCTTTTTGGCCTCCTTGCCCTCCTTCTTGGTCTTCTTCTCCGGCGCCTGATATAGCACCGGAACCAGCATCCTTGTCAGCAGAGGGTCAGCGGGGCTTTCAGGCAGCAGAGCCGGACACTTGATCCGCTCCGCCTTCTTCGTCCAGCCCTGTTTCAAATATGAGAGTTTTAATACATCCTTGTGATATCCGGACTGAGTTATGTTCGTAAACTAAAAACTTACCGGAGTAGCCGGGTGAGCGCAGTCGTGGCTGGTGTCGTCGGTCGTCTCCGGCCATGACTTTTGCTTCTGGGCCTTGAAAAGCAGCCTCCATATATCTTCGTGCGTCATGCTGAAGAATCGCTGCAGGGTCCACGGTCCTTCCGGATTAAACTCCCACACGTGGAGAGGCCGGTGCTGGCAGGGAAGGATCCGGCGGAATAGCATCACCTGAATCACGTCGGTAAGGTTGGTGTCCCTCTTTATGATGTTTTTGATGCGCTTTTGCAGCATCGTCACCTCGTCCGTCGGCCCCCATTCCAAGCCCTTGTTGATCCACGACGCTACCCGCATTGGGGGTCTAGATCTAAATTCAGGATGGCCGCCCAGTTGGCGCCGCAAGGTTCAGTGATGTTGAACCACTCCTGCTGCCATATTTTCACGGTCTCCACAATAGCCCTTTTGGGCCAGGTGACGTTGGGAAGCTTGCTCACCATCGCGCCTCCGCAGTCTGCGTGCTCCCCGTCCACCACCTTTGGCTTCACATTGAAGACTTTGAGCCAGAGGCCGAAGTGGGGGTGCAGAGGAGCACCTCGCACACGACGATAAACGCCGAGATGTGGAGGAATGAGTTTGGGGCTAGATCATAGAAATCAGGCCTGTAATAGAACATGAGGCCGCAGACAAAAGGATGAAGCAGAAATCCTAGTCCGCGGAGGAAGTGGGGGATAAATACCACCCTTTCGCCGGGCTCCGGGGTGGGGATGACTTGCTTCTTGCCAGGGATCCTGTACGCGATGTCCGTACTTAGGTACCCCGCATCCTGGAGCTCCTTGATGTCCTTCTCCCTCACGGAGGAGGCTGTCCACTTGCCTTGAAGGCCGGATCCGGACATGACTGGAGGGCTGGTGGCGGTGGGAGGTTTCGAGGCTCGGGTGCTAGAGCTTGGAGATAGGGAGGCAGAGGAAGGAAGAAGGCGTGGGATCGAAAAGATGAATCTTTACCCATTTATATAAGCCGTGAATACCAAGCGCCCCCTCCCTAGTCTTAAAACCTCGTCTGTTCCTGATGCGGGTATGCGCCGCAGTCGGTTGGATTACCCAGATATCATTGATATGCAATCCCGTATTAAGTGGGCACGATCTCTGTTTTGACGGGCCATACCAATGAGGCATGACCTCGAAACACGGAACGTGGGGTGCGAAAATGGTTCGAAAAATGAAAGGTCAAGTCTGACGCTTCGCCGGAAAAGTTGTTAGTAAGAGACACTGTTCTCATTTTTTGTATATCATGCCTTCGTGGCTAAGGTTTGTGTTTATTGCGAAAAGCCAGATACAATTCTTTCTACAGAGGAAAGCCGATGTGTATTCTTTGAGGAACCCGCCTTGCAATGCCGAAGACAATCTGAGCGCCGAACATATCATCATTGAAGACTAGTTCAGGGGCTACTGTGACAATCCTAGATTAGGGGGTCCTTGGGCGTACGGTCTACTGGTGTGGGCCGGACTGATGGGCCGTCAAGATACAAGACCGAAGATCCTCTCCCGTATCCGGTGGGGACTCTCACATGCGTGGATGGCAAGTATATGTGTCCCGATATATTGTTCCTTTCTGTAAAACTGACTTTGTACAAACCCTAAGCCCCTCCAGTGTCTATATAAACCGGAGGGTTAGAGCGGAG